>LR738710.1:914075811-914125340 GCA_902687465.1 Secale cereale
TACTGCTCCCTCGGATACAGTATTCGGACACATGAAGACATCCGTTCAGTCCGCAAACGCCTTATCAACAGTGATGGCTCAGTAAGTGTTCGTGGACAGTCGGTTCCAAACTTAGCTGGCAAGGTTTCAAGCATCGTTTTGTTGCTGGAGGGAGGTAGTGCTTCGGAGGGGGTTGAGGTTGGTCCATCTAATACCCTAGGGAAAGTTTCGATCGTCAAAAGGAGGAAACAAGGTGTTGATGGAGAAATCATGGATATGGATGTGGCGTCCGAGGCGGCCTTCGATCTGGAGGGCCGCTAGGGCCAATGAATGTGTTGAGCTGGAACTGTCGGCGAGGGGGGAATTCTCGGACAGTTCATGAGTTAGCGATGATCTCACAGTCGCATTCCCCAAACATGGTGTTTTTTTCTGAGACAAGGCAGAAAGCTGATAAGATGAGGAGGATCCGTGGTCACCTTGGTTTGAAGGGGTTCACGGGTGTGGATAGCAATGGGATGACTGGTGGTCTGGCTTTGTTTTGGCATGAGTCATATGAGGTGGAAATACTGGATAAAGATGATCGATATATTGACGCCCTTGTGCGTGTTGTGGAGGGAGCAACTCAATGGAGGATAACGTGCGTGTATGGAGAACCAAGAGTTGAGAACCGGCATCTTATGTGTGAGAAGTTGCAGTGGTTGAAGAACACAAGTGATGCTCCATGGCTAGTGGTGGGTGACTTCAATGAGGCAATGTGGAACTATGAACACTTGTCATCTACACCCCGGGCAGAACCACAGATGATTGACTTTCGGGATACTTTGGAGATTTGTGGTCTCGTAGACTTGGGTTTTGTGGGCATACCATTCACTTATGATAACAAGAGGGGATGGTCAGCTAATGTCCAAATCCATTTAGACAGAGCGGTGGCTACTAACGATTAGAGGAACTTGTTTGCCTTCACTTCGGTATTCCATGTTCCTTCTCCTTGTTCTGGTCATGTGGCGGTCGTGCTAAAAGCAACAACAGACCAAGGGCCGTCGGGAGGCAAGCAGAGACGATATGAGCTATTTTAGGAGAGGGATGTTGCGCTCCCTGATACGTCTCCAACGTATGTATAATTTTTGATTGTTCCATGCTATTATTTATGAAGTCTTGGATGTTTAATGGGCTTTATCTTACACTTTTATACCATTTTTGGGACTAACCTACTAACCCAAAGGCCCATTCCAGATTGCTGTTTTTTTGCCTGTTTCAGGGTTTTGCAGAAAAAGAATATCAAACGGAGTCCCAACGGAATGAAACCTTCGCGAGAGATATTTTTGGAGAAAATCACGCACGGGGGATTTGAGAACCACGTCAGGGGAGCATCGAGGCGCCCACGAGGGTGGGGGGCGTGCTCCCCTTCCCAAGGCGAGCCCCCTGCCTCGTGGGCCCCTCGAGCACCCCCCCGGTGTCCTCCTTCCTCCTATATAAGTCTACGTACCACAAAACCTTTGACAACAGAGAGAAAACCCTAATTCCACCATCGTAACCTTCTGTTCACGTGAGATACGATCTTGGAGCCTGTTCCGGAGCTCCACCGGAGGGGGATCCATCACGGAGTTCTTCATCATCATCATCATCGCCCTCACCATGAGTTGTGAGTAGTTTACCACAGACCTTCGGGTCCATAGCTAGTATCTAGATGGCTTCTTCTCTCTCTCTGGATCTCAATACAAAGTTCTCCTCGGTCTTCGAGGAGATCTATTCGATGTAATCTCTTTTTGCGGTGTGTTTGTCGAGATCCGATGAATTGTGAGTTTATGATCAAGATTATCTATGAGAAACATTTGGTTCTTCTCTGAACTCTTTATGTGTGCTCATAATATCCTTGCAAGTCTCTTCGAATTATTTGTTTGGTTTGGCCTACTAGATCTATAGTTCTTGCAATGGGAGAAGTGCTTGGCTTTGGGTTCAATCTTGCGGTGTCCTTTCCCAGTGACAGTAGGGGAAGCAAGGCACGTATTGTATTGTTGCCATCGAGGATAAAAAGATGGGGTTTATATCATATTCCTTGAGTTTATCCCTCTACATCATGTCATCTTGCTTAAGGCGTTACTCTGTTCTTATGAACTCAATACACTAGATGTATGCTGGATAGCGGTCGATGTGTGGAGTAATAGTAGTAGATGCAGAATCGTTTCGGTCTACTTGTCTTGGACGTGATGCCTATATACAATGATCATGCCTAGATAGTCTCATAATTATTCGCTTTTCTATCAATTGCTCGACAGTAATTTGTTTACCTGCCGTAGAATATCGCTATCATGAGAGAAGCCACTAGAGAACACTATGGCCCCCAGGTCTATTCTCAACATATCAATCCACATCTACTTCACTTTTATCGCTTTTATTTTCTGGGTTTCAAGGGATTCAATTATGACAATTGCTCTTTGATTGATTGTATTTCCTTGTTGCAATCCGTACTAAATTCTCCGCATGCTTATAGTCAAAATAAAGCTTTCACTAAACACATAGTTGATGCTTTGATGCAGTCTTATGAAGAAAAACTTGAGTTGGAAGTTTCTATCCCTAGAAAGCTTTATGATGAGTGGGAACCTACTATTAAAATAAAAATAAAAGATCATGAATGCTATGCTTTGTGTGATTTGGGTGCAAGTGTCTCCACTATCCCAAAAACTTTGTGTGATTTGCTAGGGTTCCATGAACTTGATGATTGTTCTTTAAATTTGCATCTTGCGGATTCCACTATTAAGAAACCTATGGGAAGGATTAATGATGTTCTTATTGTTGCCAATATGAATTATGTGCCCGTGGATTTCATTGTTCTTGATATAGATTGCAATCCTTCATGTCCTATTATTCTTGGTAGACCTTTCCTTAGAACGATTGGTGCAATTATTGATATAAAGGAAGGAAATATTATATTTCAATTTCCGTTAAGGAAAGGCATGGAACACTTTCCTACAAAGAAAATCAAATTACCATATGAATCTATCATGAGAGCCACTTATGGATTGCCTTCCAAAGATGGCAATACCTAGATTTATCTTGTATCGTGCCTAGCTAGGGGCGTAAAACGATAGCGCTTGTTGGGAGGAAACCCAATTTTATATTTTTTGTTTTTGTTGCTGTTAGGGAATAAATATTGCATCTAGCCTCTGATTAGATGTGGTTTCATGTTTTGTTTAGTGTTTGTGCCAAGTAGAACCTTTGGGAAGATGTGTGTGAAGATTATGTGATATTGCTGTGAAAAACAGAATCGTTAGCGCTCGCTAAAGTGGTCGTCAGATTTTACTGGAGCATGCTATTTAGTTGATTATTTTTGCAGATGATTAATAGACAAATTCCTCAGATTTACCAATTTAGTTTGAATTTTTTGGAGTTACATAAGTATGCGAAACCTACAGATTTCTATAGACTGTTCTATTTTTGACAGATTCTGTTTTTTGTGTGTTGTTTGCTTATTTCAATGCATCTATGAGCCAATGGATGTGTGCGTCCTTGATACACACATATACATACACAAAGGTTGCTGGGTTGAAACTTGAAAGGAGATTGACTCATCTGTCAGCCGGACATACACGAATACGATTTTGTTCTGTATCCTTTCTTGACCATATATCCATTACTAAATGAAGTTATTTTCAGATTTTTAACTTGGAAGATCAATAATTGGCCTCGATCCACATCGAGTATGTAGCAGTCCCCTGTTCTTCATGTAAACTTTTTTAGAATTCATTTTTTGCCCTTTGGGTGGTGTATACAGTCAAACTAACTAATATATGCGTTCAATAGTAATTAGAAGGTACTTTCAGTCATTCAATCAGTTGGATAAAGATCAAGCTTGGCACCACAAAGTTGAGAGGAGAACTGAATATGCTTGAGTGATACATAGCAGCACCATTCACAGAATTTTGTTGCTGGATCACACAATCAAACTGTCCATGTAAGATTTGGCATGCAAGATCATCAAGAAGAGTCTCCTTCAATTGCATATACAGGCGCAAAAAGAAGTAGAATTTAGAAATTAACCATGTAGATGTTGTACCTGAACCTCCTGTAGGATTTGGGGGAGGTAGTCGGCGAGCCAGGCGTCGAAGTCCTCATGCAACGATGGCGGTGTAGATTCATAATATCATCTTGTTAACATGTTTGGAGTATGTTTTGCTTGATGTTTGGGTGCATCTTGCACCGTTGCCATGCTTATCTTGTTTTTATCATATCTTCTAGACCGTAGCTCCGTTTTAAACAAACTTTATATGAAACTTGACTAGAATTTCGTGTAGATTGTCATGGTGCATGTTAACTTGCTGTTTAACAACTTTAACTTAAGATTTGTTCAGATCTGGACTAATTTCAAACTATGCATATGAGGACTTACCGGATTTGTCTTAAGTAGTTTCCGGCCTCATTTAAACCTGCTATTTCTTGTGTTGTTTCTCTATGCTTCCTACCTTGCCATGTTTTGCATCCTAAATAGACTTGTCTTGCATCCTACTTGCTTGAGTAAATTGTCTTGTTCTTGTGCTGTTTCTCTGTGCTTTCTATGTTGTCATGTTGTGCATCCTAAGTGCATCTCCTGTGCATCCTAAGTGCATCATACATGCATCCTGTAGTTTGCGCATTGCACCTTGTTTGATTTCGTGCCTCGTGTGTTCTTGTGTTGAGTAGAGCCGGGAACCGAGACCGAGTACGAGAACGAGGTTACTACCGAGGTTGAGAACGAGGAGCCGTCTTACGATCCCATCGACGACTCGACAGGCAAGATGACCTGACCCAGATATCATTACTATCTTTGCCTATTGCTAGAAGTCTCGCTCTTTAGCTTATTGCCTCGATGCCCATGTTTGTTTGTCAGCCTCCTATTGTAACCATGAATCTGTCTAACCACCCAACCTATGCAAACCTTTGATTGGCTACGTAGGCTTCGCTCAGCCCCTCTTATAGCATTGCTAGTTGCAGGAGAAGATTTGAAGATTCTTGCTTCATGTTGAAGCTTGTTGGGATATCACACTATATAAACTCTTTAATGAAATCATCTATATATTGGTAATGGGTGGAAGGCTAAGCCTCTTGCTTGGTGATTTGTTCCACTCATGCCGCCCTAGGAACCGTATAAACCGGTGTTATGTTCCTTGATTATGCGTACCTCACACGGATGGGGTTATGGGACCCCCTCGATATACCGCTTAGCGCTAAGTCTTTTCTAGCAAGTCCCAACATTGGTACTCCATTTGCCTAATAACTAAAACTTTCATAGGGACTAGCTATCTCCTTTCTTAATTAACAACCCCGGGCCAGTGCTCCACATGAGTGTTGGTCCAAACTGGCGGTCCTGCATGACCGCCTTGGGGAAACCCGAGGTATCTGGTATAACCTGTAGCATCACCCTTCCGGTCGTGGCCTGAGACTAGATACGCGCGGCTACTGTCAGGGTGTTGGCACACCGGGAGGATTTGCTAGATTAGTCTTACCTTAGTCGGAGTATCTTGAGCATGGGATTCCGAGAATACTCGGGCCTTCCCACCTTGGAGTTGCGACTCCGCGGATCGTGGGCTTGTAATGGGCCAAGTTGGAACACCCCTGTTTTGAACTTTCGAAAGCCGTGCCCGCGGTTATGTGGCAGATAGGAATTTGTTAATATCCGGTTGTAGAAAACTTGACACCATGTTCAGAACACACTACCAGCGTGAGTAACCGTGACGGTCATTTTCCGAAAGGGGTTCGGGAAGTGAACACGGTGGGGTTATGTTTGACGTGTTTAGATAGGATCACTTCGTGATCACTTTATTGCTCGTGGCACTTCTCTTCTCGCTCTTATTACGTAAGCTAGTGCTAGTGCAGCTGCAACCTTTTATCTTTCTTCAGCCTTGTTCCACACCCAAGGCTTAGATAGTTCTGTTACCCGGGAACGGGATTGCTGAGTCCTCCGTGGCTCACAGATTCTACACCACACCAGATGCAGGTACTCAGGTGAACTACTCAGGTGACGGCACAGAGCTGTACTGGGAGTACGATGAAGAACGTAGCCGATACTATGTGCACTATCCCGATGATCAGTAGTGGTTTCTACTAGGGGCGATCCGAACCTGTGGTTTTATGTATTTGGTATCTTTCATTTGGATCTTCACCCGTAGTCGGGTTGTGATGTTATTTGGATGATGTTTGACTATGTAATGAATTGTGTGTAATGCCCCGGATGTAATACTTTCCCTTTTGGGCAATATAATATATCTCTGGCTTCATCAATTCCATTCCGGGTTCTTCGTCTTTCGGGTTTTCGTCGTTTTGTTGTGTGCGTGTGTGGCATTCATTCATATCATGTAGTCATGTGCATCGCATTGCATTTGTGTTGTCGTTTGCATCCGGTCCCACTCGTTTCTTCCCGTTGTCCGTTTCGCGTTCCGGAGCTCTCTCACGTGTCCGTGGCGTCCCGTAGGCCTACTTGGTGTTTGGCCGTGTAACGTTTCCGGTTTGGCGTGAGACTTGTCGTGTATTGTTGTTTTGGTGTGTGTAACCCGCCTGTCAAATCTCGTCGCGTTTGGAGTTCGTTTGGTGCCCCAACAGTTATTCTCGTGGGCTCAAAGTACCTCCGCTTTGAGGCCCAAGACACCCCTCCAACAGCCCACCAAACCAACCCAAACCCCTCCTTCATCTAGGCCATCCAATTCTGATCGCGTGGCCGAAAACCACACCTCATTTGGACAACCCTAGCTCCTTGTGCCTATATATTTGTCCATCTTCCCCAATTTTTGCCCTAGATAAAAACCCTAGCCCCTTCAACCCCTTCCTCCAGCCACCATCCTCCACTCCGGCCGGAGCTCGCCAGAGCCCCGCCGGAGGAGCTCGCCGCCGGCCTCAGGGAGCTCCCCGGATCCGCGCCGGCCGTCGCCTCCAAGCCCCTCCCGCCGGCCACCGCACCTCCCGCCGGCCTGGGGCGTCGCGCCGCCGCCAGGCATCGAAGGCCATCGCGCCGCCGCTCGCTGTTGGGACCGGGAGGATCCCCAGCCGACCGCCCGATCTGCCCTAGTGGGCCGGCGCCCAGCGCCTTCCTCCATCGCGGGCCCCGAGCGAGGCCCAGCCCCAGGCGTCTGCCGCTCTGCGGGCCGGCCCAGCCCGAGCCAGCCTCCGGAGCCAACGAGATCCAGCCGCCGCCGCCTGGGATCGAGGATCCAGGCCGATCCCAATCCCGATCGCCTCCGCCTCGAAACCCTAACGGGCCCCAGCCGCCGGCCCGTTAGGCGCCCGATCCACTCCGCTTCGGATCCAGCGCCCGATCCGCCAGCCGCCCAGCCGCCCGTTTGACCGCCGTCCGTTTGACTGCGTTGACTTCGGAGGTTGCTTCTTTTATCCACTAAGTCCCCAGATTTTTTTACCTGTCTGATGCTATTTTAGAATGTGGATAACTTTTTGTGTGATGGTCCGATTTGAGTGAATGATATGTCAAAATGTTCGTGGAGACATGTACTACGTTTTGTTCCATTATGCCATGCATGTTCGAGTTCATCTAGATGCTTAAATATCTGTTGGAAGAGTGCAACTTGTTATAAACTGCTGTTAGTTGTTGTTTTCATGCCATCTTTGCAACGTGATAACTTGTTGCATGTTTATCCAAATGATGCAAATGATATGTCCACGTGTTCGTCATGAAATGCTCTACATGTTGATTGCTTTAGCTTGCATGATAGATATCATCTTGCCATGTTTATCTCCTTTGCAAAGTGCTATGTGGCTGTTATGTCGTTAAACTTGTTACGAGATGCCTCGTAGAGGAACTCGTTGCTATCGTTGTGTTTGTCCCCATGATGCATGCTTATAGGTTTTGGATTCACCATCATGTGTACTTTGCTGTGGTACTTACCACTTGTCTTGATATGCCTTGAGGTGACTTAAACTTGCTCACAAAGATGCCATGATGAAACTGTTGTTTTAACACTTAGTGAAATTTCACTAAGTCTGGAATCTGTAATATCCAGATGCCATGTTTGCTTGTTGTTCTAAGCCAATCCATGATAGTTTTGGGGTGACTCTTGATGATTCCTTGTAGTATATATTGTTGGCTATCCATTCATGCTCTCACATGCTTATTTGAGTGGCTGTAGCATATTTAACTTTTGCTCCCAAGTTGCAACAAATTACTACTGTCAGGATTTTGTTGTCAAGTTCAATATGTCATAGCTTGTTGCTATTGATCCATGGCTCCTTTGGGGATGCTCCAATGGATTTGTTTGCTGTAGGATATGTCTAGTTTATGTCCATGCTCATTGCCATGATGTTTGAGTGCTGTAGCTTATTTATCTCTTGCCCCGAAATTGCTGATGTCTACTACACGCTTCTATTCCTGTAGACAGTGTTGGGCCTCCAAGAGCAGAGGTTTGTAGGACAGCAGCAAATTTCCCTTAAGTGAGTAACCCAAGGTTTATCGAACTCAAGGAAGTGGAGGTTGAACGTACCCCTTTCAAGCAACCCTGCAATCAAGATACAAGAAGTCTCTTGTGTCCCCAACACACCTAATACACTTGTCAGATGTATAGGTGCACTAGTTCGGCGAAGAGATGTTAAATGGCAAGTGATATGGATGGCAAAAGATGTATTTGTAAATCTAAAATAAAAAGTGCAGCAAGCGAACAAGTGGTAAACGTGAGCACAAATGGTATTGCAATGGTGGAAACAAGGCCTAGGGATCATACTTTCACTAGTGGCAACTCCCAACAACATTAACATAATCGAATCACATGATATTTCCCATAAAACATGCAATGGAGACGCACTCGGAGGTCATTCCTTTGTGGTCAAGAGAGGACGAGAATTATGTAGGGCTACAAAAGCACACCTCAAAGTTCGTAGTTCTCAATCTATGGATTTCCCAATGTCACCGCGGCCATCCAAAGAGAGTACCACAATCACCACAACATATCTTCAGGATAGTCAAAGACAAGCACCAAGAGACTCTCAATCTTTAATCAACACACAAAAGAGGAAATCACTCATGAAAATATTCTGCTAATCCATGTCCAATAGACCGCTGTCACCTTGGTCTCGGGGATTATACTAGATAAAGACAAGTGAGTACATCAATCCAATACATAGAGGAAGGGGAAGTATCATGGGATCACCCTAGATTAACATAGCCTATCATCACAACGAAGATCACATCATGGGAGAGAGAGATAACCACATAGCTACACGTACAAGCCCTCAGCCCCGGAGGAGACTACTCACACATGGACATGGTGAGGAGGAGCTTGATGGTGGTGTTGATGGAGAGGTACAGCCCGGAGAGGAGGAGACGGCCGGCGGAGATCGGAATAGCTTCTGGAGAAAAGGGGTCCGGACTCGAGGGTTTCGGGACGCGGTGTAAATATATGCCAAAGGGGGTCGCCAAAGGAGGTAAGGGGGGCCCAGGCGGCCTGGCGCGGCGGCCAGGAGGGGGTCCGCCCCCTCAGGGCGCCTGGAGCCCCTGTGGCCCCTCTCCGGCCCTACTTCTGCCGCATGGAAGCTTCTGGAGCGCTGATTTTTTATATATTTTTCCCGGAATTTTTCTCGCAATTTAAGTAATGGGAAAACCTGAAATACAAAAACAGCAGAAAACAGAAACTGGCACTGGGGTGCACTGAGTTAATAGGTTAGTCCAAATATGATCAAAAGTGTATGGAAGTGCATAAATATCATAGCAATATCACACAAAAGAGGCATGGAGCAAGCAGAAATTATAGATACGTTTTGGACGTATCAACATCCCCAAGCTTAATTCCTGCTCGTCCTCGAGTAGGTAAATGATAACAAGCATAATTTCTGTGGTGACATGCTACCAACCATATAAGAACTTTTCACAGTCACATGACAAATGCTTACTGAGATAATGAATCTTTAGTAATTACGTTGCCTCATGAGAATATCACAAAGAACTGAAAGTTTTACAATATGATACTGAAAACACCCAATAGATTTGTAGTGAGCATGGTGTGCAAACATGACAAAGTGATACCTCGCTTGCCCCCTTTAGTGAAGCAAATCATAAATGCAGGAGCACCTCCGAAGTTTAAGTGACGACTAGATACAATGATTTCAGAATATGCGATATCATAAACATGCAGAAGACAATGGTACTTTGGGACAATGCACATTACACTTAGAATGACAATCATGCTCTCAATAGTTGGTGCTTTGAAGAAAGAAGGTGGAGACTCTCGAACCGTGGCTTTTGATGGCAAGGTCGAAAACCCGTGGTTGGAAGCAAAGACTAAACATGTACCAGAGCTCTTGGTTTTTAAAAACAGAGGTAAAAATTATTTTTGGGATATGCATATTTCGTCAACGAATGCTAGTAGATAACTCAATTACTTCTTGAGCTGGACAAGTTTCAAGGAACGGCTCCCGCACGGGGACGATCACATCCCCTTAATCTCCTTTGTTTATCACTGCCAAAGTTTTTTGATTTCTCATGAACAAAGCGTGAAGGAGGGTTTGTTTGTTGTATATTTTTATGAGCCGGGCGCACTCTTTGCCAGTTCCTTCTCGTATTAGGGGTTTGCAGATTAGACATGCAATCCCGGGGTGAAACTTGTCCAACTTAAAAAGATCATGAATTCACTACTACTTCCTCATGAGCTAAAACAGAGGCACAAAAGAGAAATGCTTTTTTGAATAATTTCGAGATGGTACAAGATAGTCTTCGTTAGGAATGGCAAGTAAATA
The DNA here is from genome assembly GCA_902687465.1 of Secale cereale. Classification (NCBI taxonomy): domain Eukaryota; kingdom Viridiplantae; phylum Streptophyta; class Magnoliopsida; order Poales; family Poaceae; genus Secale; species Secale cereale. Next base: position 914,086,495 of record LR738710.1, read on the forward strand.
CCATGTATAGGAAGGTATGGTAGACTCATATGGCATAACTGGTTTAAAGGATTTTGGATGCACAAGCAGTCAGTCTGCTTAGTACAGGCGAAGGTTAGCAAAAGACTGGGAGCGACCAACTAAGAGAGCAATGACGGTCATAATCATGCAGAGCGACAAAGCAACATTGAATCGGGCATGGAAGTTATATCGCTACTCAGAAATTAAAGATCATCAAGGCTTGATAGACTTTCTTTACAGTCTTAAATATGCGTGAGCATATGCCAAGTCAATCAAAATAAATTCTTGGAGGAAGATATCACTAAACCATACCACATCATAGGCAAACAAATCATGCTGGTACTTCAATAACACATTAAGAACCCCCAGCTATTTGAGACTAACCATAAGAAAACATGAACTACTAAGCACCATTATGCACATAGCATTTTTATCATAGACATATCAACCAGTGCCACAGAAGCCAACTCTCTTAACAAGATAAGCATGATAACTCAAGAGAGTTCCAGAAGCAACCAACTAAACAAGAGCTCTTTAAAAACAAAAGCATGAAAACTAAGAGCTAAACATGACAGTAGCTATTGAAAGACAAAGAACATACACAGCAAAGATAAACATGAAAATCCTATGTTGTGTTCTAGGTTGAAGTAGAGCGTGTTTCTCTCCCACACAAAGAAAGCTGGGTTCTAACTCATTATGAACAGCAAGCAAGGCTAAAGAAAACTAGAAAGGAAACTAAAAGCAAGACGCTCCAAGCATAACACATAACGCATGAAGTGATTAAAATATAGTGGAACGAAAGACGAACTGATAATTGTTGATGGAGAAGGGGATGCACGGGGGCATCCCCAAGCTTAGACGCTTGAGTCTTCTTGAATATTTATTGGGGGTGCACGGGGGCATCCCCAAGCTTGAGCGTTTGACCCTCCTGAATCTTTTTATCATCTTCCCTCGCACACTTGAAAACTCCCTTCATACATAACTCATCATAATCTGATTAACGAGGTTAGTACCCATAATAAAATAATTTTTCCTTGCTGGAAATAAGGATAATCTTGAAGGTCTACTGTTTCTCAAGATTGCCAAAAGGTTTTTGCAAAGAATAAGCAAGCTCAAGGTTTGCAAAACGAAGGAAAGGCAAAACAGGACAGAATCTGTGAAAAACAGACCAGCAGGTAGTAAATAATTTTTTCGGGGCACTTCTGCAACTCAAATCAAAAAATTCAGAACAGACGCCCGAAAGCCAATTGTATAGAGCACACTGTCGAAAAAATTCAGACAAAAAAGATGATCTGGTGATTTTATACGAATTTTTCTGTCCAAGGACAGAATCTGTTTCCTGGACAGCACGTCATAACTTTTGAACTTTCTTGCAATCGAAGGCTAAACTTGGCACAAAGCTGAAAAATAAAGATACAATGATGTTGCTACAGTAGTAACAAACATCAAGACCACTAAAAACTGAAAGCAAAGATAGCAAGGGTTGTCTCCCTAGAGCTCTTTCTTTATAGCCATAAAGATAGGCTTAAGACTTTAATGATGCTCTCGTAGGAATAAGAGTTGAAGAACAAAAGAGAGCATCAAGAAGCAAATACCAAACACATTTAAGCCTAACATGCTTCCTATGCATAGGAATATTGCAATAGAATAATTCATTGAAGCACAAAGCAATAAGCATAGGAAGACAAAACAAGTGCAGCTTCAAAACCTTCAACATAAAGAGAGGGAACTTGATATTATTGAAATATCTATAAGCATATGTTCCCTTCTCATAATAATTTTCAGTGGGATCACGAATAAACTCAACAATATAAGCATCACATAAAGCATTGTTACCATGATCCACATGCAAAAAGGTACTCTTACTCTCCACATAAGCATCTTTGGGGAGCTTATGGTTAGGACTTTTTAGCATTAACGTTTTCAGTCTCCCCCAAGCTTGAGCTACGCTCTCTCCGTCATGAGGATAGAAATTATAAACATAATTCCTATTCTCATGGACTTCATGAAGAGGATAAAACTTGGAGTAAAAGAGAGACTGGATCTCTTCCCAATCCAGCAGGTGAGAGTCATCTAGTAGCCTATACCATTCCAATGCTTTTCCTTTCAGGGACAAGGCAAATAATTTCCTCATGACTCCATCTCTTGTCAAACCTGAAATCTTAAACAACTCACAAAGTTCTGTAAGTTTCAACAAATGAATACTAGGATTGACTGTCCCATCATAACGATCATTCATAATTATTTCAATTATCCCAAGTGGTATTTGGAACGGGATACATTCAGTAGGTAGAGGAGACTTCTCTACCACGGGTGTGGTAAAGTGGCCTTCCCCAAGCAGCGAACTAAGAGTGCGGTTTTCCATTAAGCAAAACTAGTGAAATAAAAACAAGAAACAAAAAGATTTAATTGCAAGATCTAGAGAAGGTACCTTCACTTACCTCACTTCCCCGGCAACGGCGCCAGAAATAGCTTGATGTCTACTACACGCTTCTATTCCTGTAGACAGTGTTGGGCCTCCAAGAGCAGAGGTTTGTAGGACAGCAACAAATTTCCCTTAAGTGAGTAACCCAAGGTTTATCAAACTCAGGGAAGTGGAGGTTGAACGTACCCCTTTCAAGCAACACTGCAATCAAGATACAAGAAGTCTCTTGTGTCCCCAACACACCTAATACACTTGTCAGATGTATAGGTGCACTAGTTCGGCGAAGAGATGTTAAATGGCAAGTGATATGGATGGCAAAAGATGTATTTGTAAATCTGAAATAAAAAGTGCAGCAAGCGAACAAGTGGTAAACGTGAGCACAAATGGTATTGCAATGGTGGAAACAAGGCCTAGGGATCATACTTTCACTAGTGGCAACTCCCAACAACATTAACATAATCGAATCACATGATATTTCCCATAAAACATGCAATGGAGACGCACTCGGAGGTCATTCCTTTGTGGTCAAGAGAGGACGAGAATTATGTAGGGCTACAAAAGCACACCTCAAAGTTCGTAATTCTCAATCTATGGATTTCCCAATGTCACCGCGGCCATCCAAAGAGAGTACCACAATCACCACAACATATCTAAAGGATAGTCAAAGACAAGCACCAAGAGACTCTCAATCTTCAATCAACACACAAAAGAGGAAATCACTCATGAAAATATTCTTCTAATCCATGTCCAATAGACCGCTGTCACCTTGGTCTCGGGGATTATACTAGATAAAGACAAGTGAGTACATCAATCCAATACATAGAGAAAGGGGAAGTATCATGGGATCACCCTAGATTAACATAGCCTATGATCACAACGAAGATCACATCATGGGAGAGAGAGATAACCACATAGCTACACGTACAAGCCCTCAGCCCCGGAGGAGACTACTCACACATGGACATGGTGAGGAGGAGCTTGATGGTGGTGTTGATGGAGAGGTGCAGCCCGGAGAGGAGGAGACGGCCGGCGGAGATCAGAATAGCTTCTGGAGAAAAGGGGTCCGGACTCGAGGGTTTCGGGACGCGGTGTAAATATATGCCAAAGGGGGTCGCCAGAGGAGGTAAGGGGGGCCCAGGCGGCCTGGCGCGGCGGCCAGGAGGGGGGCCGCCCCCTCAGGGCGCCTGGAGCCCCTGTGGCCCCTCTCCGGCCCTACTTCTGCCGCATGGAAGCTTCTGGAGCGCTGATTTTTTATATATTTTTGGCAATTTAAGTAATGGGAAAACCTGAAATACAAAAACAGCAGAAAACAGAAACTGGCACTGGGGTGCACTGAGTTAATAGGTTAGTCCAAATATGATCAAAAGTGTATGGAAGTACATAAATATCATAGCAATATCACACAAAAGAGGCATGGAGCAGCAGAAATTATAGATACGTTTTGGACGTATCAGTTGCTATGTGGTTGTTATTTTCAGCTTGTGCGTGTTTATTGTTTCGGGTGTAACTTTTAGCCCGTTGCTCCATTTTGAGCAAGTCCTATATGAAACTTGTGTGATTTTGCATGTAGATTCATAATATCCTATTGTTATCATGTTTTGAAGTATTTTGGTTGAATGCATATTTTCCATGCTCCTTGTGCGATTACACTGTGCTTCCTAAGTAGACTTTCTGTGCTTCCATAGTGCATCTGATAGTGCATCAGTCATGCATCCAGTAATTTTTCTGCGCATTGCATCTTGTTTGATTCTTTGCCTTGTGTTCTTGTGTTTGAGTAGAGCCGGAAGCTGAGACCGAGTACGAGTACGAGCACGAGGTTACTACCGAGGTTGAGAACGAGGACCCCTCTTACGATCCCATCGACAACTCTTCAGGCAAGATGACCGAACCTCGATAACATTACTATCTTTGCCTATTGCTAGAAGTCTCGATCTATAGTTTTGCCTCGATGCCCATGTTTTTCCTGTCAGCCTCCTATTGTAACCATGAACCTGTTTAACCACCCTACCTACGCAAACCTTTGATTGGCTATAAGTACGCTTCGCTCAGCCCCTCTTATAGAATTGCTAGTTGCAGGTGAAGTTGAAGATGCTTGCTTCATGTTGAAGTTGTTGGGTTATATCACACTATTTTAATTATTAAATGAACTCATCTATATATTGGCAATGGGTGGAAGGCTAAGCCTTTTGCTTGGTGATTTGTTCCACTCATGCCGCTAGGAACCGTATAAACCGGTGTTATGTTCCTTGATTATGCGTTCCTCACACGGTTGGGGTTATGGGACCCCCTCGATAAAGCACTAAATGCTAAGTCTTTTCCAGCAAGTCCCAACATTGGTACTATTCGCCTAATAACTAAAAACTTGCATAGGGAGTAATTAACCCTCTTTCTTAATCAACAACCCCGGGCCAGTGCTCCACATGAGTGTTGGTCCGAAACGGGGAGCCTGCGGGGCCACCACGAGGAAACTCGAGGTCTGGTAAAAACCCGTAGCTTCACCCATCCGGTCGTGGCCTGAGACGAGATACGCGCGGCTACTATCAGGGTGTCGGCATGCCGGGAGGATTTGCTGGATTAGCCTTACCTTAATCGGAGTATCTTGAGCACGGGATTCCGAGGATACTCAGGCCTTCCCACCTTGGAGTTGCGACTCCGCGGATCGTGGGCTTGTCATGGGCCAAGTTGGAACACCCCTGCAGGGTTATGAACTTTCGAAAGCCGTGCCCGCGGTTATGTGGCAGATGGGAGCTTGTTAATATCCGGTTGTAGAAAACTTGACACCATGTTCCAATACACTACCAGCGTGTGTACCGTGACTGTCATTTTCCGAAAGGGTTTCGGGAGATGAACACGGTGGGGTTATGATTGACTTGCTAGTTAGGATCACTTCGTGATCATCTCTCGACCGAGGCACTTCTCTTCTCGCTCTCTTTTACGTAAGTTAGTGCTAGTGCCGCTGCAGACTTTTGTTCTTTCTTCAGCCTTGTCCACACCCAAGGCTTAAATAGTCGTGTTACCCGGGAACGGGATTGCTGAGTCCTCTGTGGCTCACAGTTACTTCAACACCCCAGATGCAGGTACGATGGTGAGCTACACAGGCGATGGCACTGAGCTAGACTGGGAGTACGACGAGGAGCGTAGCCGTTTCTATGTCCGTTATCCCGATGATCAGTAGTGGTTCTTCTACTAGGATTCGATCTAGACCTGTGGTTTAAGTTATGTTTGGTATCTTGTCATTTGGATCTTTACCCTTAGATGGGCTGTGATGTTTTATTGAATGATGTTTGGACATGTAATGTATTTGTGTGATGTGGCGAGTGTAAGCCAACTATCTTTTCAGTTTTCCATCCCTATTTTTACATGAGATGTGCAAAGGTACCAAACTTGCGATCATTCCAGAATGGGCTTATATCTTTAAGTCGTGCCTCGACACGTAGGAGATATAGTCCCATCCTGGGCATTACAAGTTGGTATTCAGAGCCTTGTCCGACCTAGAAGCCCCTACTGTTTGATCGAATCGTTGACGGTCGAGTCTAGGCACACACTGAAAATGTTTTGAGTCCTATATTTATATCGGAGAGTAGGATTCTTTGCTCCTCATCCCCTTTCACTCTGGTGAGGACTCCTGACGACTACTCTTGCCTCTTCTACTTTCAAAAATTGCACCAATTTTTTTTAGGAATCTCACGAGTATTGTTGGATTGTTTCAATGTCCTTGTGACGAGAATATTGTTCTCGTTGCCTCCTGACATTAGGGATTGTGGCAGTGTCCCGGGGAGTTGAGCTTCGGGGTATTGTCGTCACAAGTATATCGCGACAGTACTAGAATACTTAAGACGGCCGACATCGAAAACTCTCCTATACGGTTAGTGGCAAGATAATCCCGACATCACCCAGTACTGGGGAGGTAGTTCGGGAGTATTGCCATAGCTTTGTATAGTGGATGCTTTTCGAAGGTCCGAGGTAGACGGTTTCCGAGAACAACTGGTTATGTGTTGAAGGATGGATACAGCTGGATGTAGGTTTAGAGTTGATTGCGCGGTGCTTCCCCTGTATCCCCAACACCTGATTGCATAACTGGAAACTTTCGGAAATTAATAGGTGGGTTTATCCAGTAGATCGTAGGCATTCTTCCAACGAATGCAGGTTAGCGAGTTTGGGGTTCTACATTGAGTGAAGTGGTTTTATGGCCGATGTTCCGATCGGGAGTTGCATCTTAAAGGGTCCTTGGCTATGCTGATCCGGGGATTGCAAAACCCTTTCGTAACGCGTTCATAAGCTTTCTGCACAAAGATGTCGAACGAAACTCCTATCTTGTGTTTGTTCCATCTGTACCTTGTGTTTTTTCTTATTTACCTTTTGTCTCCCAGTGGCTTCTCGTGAAGATTGTTGTTATCATTAAACTGAGAATTTCATTCGTTCCTCTTGTTCGAATGATTCTTGTGAAGACTATGTTGCATTATATCCGTTGTTTCAGCTTATACCTTCTTTCAATCAAATTGCTGATTGGTGGTCATCTCTTTCAGGATGGCTCAGAAAAGGGTTCCCAACGCTAACCCAGAGGGTGAAGAGGTTCCAGATCGTCCTCCTTCCCCTCCTCCTCCGTCTGAGGCTTGGATAGCGATTATGCAGACTACAAATCAGAACAACCAGATGTTGATGCAGATGATGCAGCAAATGCAAGCAAATCAAGCAAATTAGGGTGCTCCAGGGAACCAAGGCAATTTCTTGAACCAACAGCACCATGCTACGCTCAACCAGTTCTTGGCCACTCAACCAAAGGCTTTCAGTTACTGTGTCGACCCTCTCGATGCTGAAGATTGGATCACTAATATCAAGAAGCATTCTGAGTGCAGCAACGTAAGGCCTGAGGACTATGTGAAATTTGCAGCCTTTCAACTCAAGGACCAAGCAGCTGACTGGTGGCAGCAGTACAAAGACTCCAGAGAAGGGCGTGTGATCTCTTGGGATGATTTCTGCAAGGACTTTCGCTCTCACCACATTCCAACAAGTGTCATCGAGGGTATGCTTGAGCAATTCCGCAACCTGAAGCAAGGCTCTATGACTGTCTACCAGTATAATGTCAAGTTCCAAAACCTCGCCCACTATGCCAAGCAAGACATACCAGATGCCAAGAGCAAGATCTATCAGTTTCGTGGAGGTCTGAAAGATGAACTTCAACTTGCTCTCACCTTGTTCGAGCCTGAGGAGTTCGACAAATTATATAACATGGCGCTTAAGCAAGAGGCAGCCCAGTTCAAGATGGAGGCTTCTAAAAAGAGGATTCGAGATGCCGTTCACTCCTCCTCATCTTCTCAAGTCGTCGCGAAACAACAGAAATTTTGGCTTCCTCCTCCTCCAGTGATTCGAGCTCCCTACAACAGCAACAAGAACTCTAGTGGACGTGGTTTCTCCCACCCACCCAACCCGAGCAACCAGTCGAAGAATCAGTTTCAGTCTCAAGGTTCCAAGTCAAGTGGTTCTCATTTCCGTCCTCTCTCAGAAGTGGTCTGCAACAAGTGCACTCAGAAAGGTCACTATGCTAACAAGTGCCCCAACCCAAGGCGCCTTCCGCCTCCTCCACCTGTCAGTACAGCTATTGTCAAGCACAATCCAAAGGCAGCAAGGGTCAATCTGATGAATGCAGCACAAGCGCAGAATTCTTCTGATGTGATTTTGGGTAACCTTTCAGTTAACTCTTTTCCAGCTAAAGTGTTGTTTGATTCGGGTGCTTCATGTTCTTTCATGTCTCAACCATTCGCATCCAAGCTTAATGTTGACGTCCAAAGTCTGCCTCAGAAGTTGCAAGTCATTTCTCCGGGGAGACGTATGACTTCTAATATTTTTGCTCCGGATGTATCTATTCGCATGGGTGATTATCGCTTTCTGGCTAAACTGGTGGTTCTTGGCAATTCCGACATTGACCTTATCCTCGGGATGGATTGGCTTTCTCAGCATGATGCTCAAATTGATTGTGCACAGAAGGAAGTCAAGATTACTCATTCCGATGATGATGTGATTATCTTCGCCTCCAGGGATAACACTATCAGGCTTTTCTCTCTCAATGACAAGGGCGAGATGAATGCCATATCTCAAATTCCGGTGGTTAACGAATACCAAGACGTCTTTCCTGAAGAACTTCCACACATGCCTCCACACCGTCAAGTGGAATTCGTCATTGAACTCGAGCCGGGTACTGAGCCAGCATGCCGGCGTCCGTACAAGCTCTGTCCTAAATAGTTGAAGGAGTTGAAGAAACAGCTTGATGAATAGGAGCGTATGGGTCTGATCAGGCCTAGTACGTCTCCTTGGGGCTGTGGTGTCTTATTTGTCAAGAAGAAGGATGGTACGGAGCGCCTCTGCGTTGATTACCGGCCATTGAACAAGAAGACAATAAAAACAAGTATCCGCTCCCCAACATCAATGAACTGTTCGAGCAGCTCAAAGGAGCTAAAGTGTTCTCTAAGCTCGATCTCCGAATGGGCTATCACCAGATTCGCATTCGAGAAGAAGATATCCCCAAGACTGCCTTCAAAACGAGCTACAGCTCATATGAGTATACAGTCATGTCCTTTGGTCTCGCCAATGCTCCACCTACCTTCTCGAGAATGATGCACTACATTTTCAACCCCTACACCGACGAGTTTGTGCTTGTGTATTTGGATGATATTTTGGTATTTTCCAAGAATGAAGAAGATCACGAAAAGCACCTCCGTCTCGTTCTCGACAGACTCCGTGAACATAAGTTCTATGCCAAGTTCTCCAAGTGCGAATTTTGGCTCGATAAGGTCTTGTATCTGGGCCATATCATCTCCGCTGACGGTATTGCGGTAAACCCCGAGAAAGTTGAAGCAATTGTCAACTGGGAAGCTCCTCAGAACGTCAAGCAACTCAGAAGCTTTCTTGGTCTTGCCAGCTATTGCAGAAGGTTCGTTGAGAACTTCTCCAAGATTGCCAAGCCTCTTTCCAACTTGCTGCAGAAGAATGTCAAGTACTACTAGTCTCCAGATTGTGAAGTGGCATTCAAAACTCTCAAAGAAAAGCTCGTCTCTGCTCCAGTTCTCACTCCTCCAGATGAGTCCAAGCCCTACGAAGTATTCTGTGATGCTTCTCTTCAAGGACTTGGTGGTGTGCTTATGCAGGACAAGAGAATTGTGGCATACACTTCTCGTCAGCTGAAGCCAAGTGAGAAGAACTACCCCACACATGATCTTGAACTAGCAGCTGTGGTACATGCTTCGATTACGTGGAGACACCTTCTGTTGGGCAGAAAAGTCGACATCTTCACCGATCACAAGAGCTTGAAGTACATCTTCACACAGCCGAATCTGAACCTCCGCCAGACTCGTCGGGTTGAAATGATCCAAGAGTATGATCCCAGCATCGTATACACACCTGGCAAGGCGATTGTGATTGCAGATGCTTTGAGCAGAAAGGCATATTGCAACAGCCTTCTTATCAAGCCGTTCCAGCCTGAGCTTTGTGAAGCATTCAGGAAGCTCAACCTCCAAGTTGTTCCGCAAGGTTTTCTTGCAAATCTTCAAGTTGCTCCTACCTTGGAAGATCAGGTCCGTGAGGCCCAACTCAGTGATGCTATGGTGCAGAAAGTGAAACATGGTATTGCAAAGGGTACTCCTAAATACAAGTGCTATCGCGTTGATGAGAGAGATACCTTGTTCTTCGAGGACAGACTCGTGGTTCCCAAAGGTGATCTCAGGAAGCTCATAATGGAAGAAGCACATGATTCCCTCCTTTCCATTCATCCTGGTAGTTCCAAGATGTACCAAGACCTCAAGCAATCTTACTGGTGGACACGCATGAAAAGGGAGATTGCCCAATTCGTGAATGAATGTGATGTCTACAGAAGAGTGAAGGCAGAGCATCAACGTCCAGCCGGTCTTCTCCAACCTCTTCCTATTCCCGAGTGGAAATTCGACCACATTGAAATGGATTTCGTCACTGGTTTTCCTAAGTCCAAGAGAGGGAATGATTCTATCTTTGTGGTGATTGACAAGCTTACCAAAGTCGCTCACTTCCTTCCAGTCAAAGAATCAATCAATGCAGCTCAACTGGCAGAATTGTACACTTCCAGAATTGTGTCCTTACATGGCATTCCTCAATTTATCTCCTCAGGCCGTGGAAGTTTGTTCACTTCTAAGTTCTGGGACTCCTTTCAGTCTTCCATGGGCACTAAGATCAGGTTCAGCACTGCTTTTCACCCTCAGACTAGTGGTCAAGTCGAGCGAGTGAATCAGATTCTAGAAGACATGCTCAGAGCCTGTGTCATATCTTTTGGCATGAAATGGGAAGATTGCCTTCCATTTGCCGAGTTCTCTTACAACAACAGCTTTCAAGCAAGTGCCGGCAAAGCTCCGTTTGAAATCCTCTATGGCAGAAAGTGCCGTACCCCTCTCAACTGTTCCGAGACTGGTGAACGTCGACTTCTTGGCAATGACTTGATCTCAGAAGCCGAAGAAATGTGCAAAGTCATACGTGAGAATCTCAAGGCCGCTCAGTCGCGTCAGAAGAGCTACTATGACGGCAAGCATCGTGATTTGGCTTTCAACATTGGGGATCATGTCTATCTCCGTGTTTCTCCGATGAAAGGCACCCAAAGATTCGGTATCAAAGGAAAGCTTGCTCCTAGATACGTCGGGCCTTTCAAGATCCTTGGCAAAAGAGGCGACCTAGCTTATCAACTTGAGCTCCCTTCCAACTTCGCCAATGTTCATGATGTGTTTCATGTGTCTCAACTCCGCAAGTGCTTCAAGACTCCTGAACGCATGATTCCGTTTGAAGAGATTGATCTTCAACAAGACCTGTCTTACCGAGAGCATCCTGTTGCTATTCTCGAAGAAACCGAGCGCAAGACCCGCAACAAGTCCATCAAATTCTTGAAAGTCAAGTGGTCACACCATACCGACCGAGAAGCTACGTGGGAACGAGAAGATCATCTTCGTTCCGAGTACCCTTCCTTTTTCCAGTCCTAGATCTCGGGACGAGATCTTTTTGTAGTAGAGGAGAGTTGTAATGCCCCGGATGTAATACTTTCCCTTTTGGGCAATATAATATATCTCTGGCTTCATCAATTCCATTCCGGGTTCTTCGTCTTTCGGGTTTTCATTGTTTTGTTGTGTGCGTGTGTGGCATTCATTCATATCATGTAGTCATGTGCATCGCATTGCATTTGTGTTGTCGTTTGCATCCGGTCCCACTTGTTTCTTCCCGTTGTCCGTTTCGCATTCCGGAGCTCTCTCACGTGTCCGTGGCATCCCGTAGGCCTACTTGGTGTTTGGCCGTGTAACGTTTCCGGTTTGGCGTGAGACTTGTCGTGTGTTGTTGTTTTGGTGTGTGTAACCCGCCTGTCAAATCTCGTCGCGTTTGGAGTTCGTTTGGTGCCCCAACAGTTATTCTCGTGGGCTCAAAGTACCTCCACTTTGAGGCCCAAGACACCCCTCCAACAGCCCACCAAACCAACCCAAACCCCTCCCTTCATCTAGGCCATCCAATTCTGATCGCGTGGCCGAAAACCACACCTCATTTGGACAACCCTAGCTCCTTGTGCCTATATATTTGTCCATCTTCCCCAATTTTTAGCCTAGATAAAAACCCTAGCCCCTTCATCCCCTTCCTCCAGCCACCATCCTCCACTCCGGCCGGAGCTCGCCGGAGCCCCGCCGGAGGAGCTCGCCGCCGGCCTCAGGGAGCTCGACGGATCCGCGCCGGCCGCCGCCTCCAAGCCCGTCCCGCCGGCCACCGCACCTCCCGCCGGCCTGGGGCGCCGCGCCGCCGCCAGGCATCGAAGGCCATCGCGCCGCCGCTCGCTGTTGGGACCGGGAGGATCCCCAGCCGACCGCCCGATCTGCCCTAGTGGGCCGGCGCCCAGCGCCTTCCTCCATCGCGGGCCCCGAGCGAGGCCCAGCCCCAGGCGTCCGCCGCTCTGCGGGCCGGCCCAGCCCGAGCCAGCCTCCGGAGCCAACGAGATCCAGCCGCCGCCGCCTGGGATCGAGGATCCAGGCCGATCCCGATTCCGATCGCCTCCGCCTCGAAACCCTAACGGGCCCCAGCCGCCGGCCCGTTAGGCGCCCGATCCACTCCGCTTCGGATACAGCGCCCGATCCGCCAGCCGCCCAGCCGCCCGTTTGACCGCCGCCCATTTGACTGCGTTGACTTCGGAGGTTGCTTCTTTTATCCACTAAGTCCCCAGATTTTTTTACCTGTCTGATGCTATTTTAGAATGTGGATAACTTTTTGTGTGATTGTCCGATTTGAGTGAATGATATGTCAAAATGTTCGTGGAGACATGTACTACGTTTTGTTCCATTATGCCATGCATGTTTGAGTTCATCTAGATGCTTAAATATCTGTTGGAAGAGTGCAACTTGTTATAAACTGCTGTTAGTTGTTGTTTTCATGCCATCTTTGCAACGTGATAACTTGTTGCATGTTTATCCAAATGATGCAAATGATATGTCCACGTGTTCGTCATGAAATGCTCTACATGTTGATTGCTTTAGCTTGCATGATAGATATCATCTTGCCATGTTTATCTCCTTTGCAAAGTGCTATGTGGCTGTTATGTCGTTAAACTTGTTACGAGATGCCTCGTAGAGGAACTCGTTGCTATCGTTGTGTTTGTCCCCATGATGCATGCTTATAGGTTTTGGATTCACCATCATGTGTACTTTGCTGTGGTACTTACCACTTGTCTTGATATGCCTTGAGGTGGCTTAAACTTGCTCACAAAGATGCCATGATGAAACTGCTGTTTTAACACTTAGTGAAATTTCACTAAGTCTGGAATCTGTAATTTCCAGATGCCATGTTTGCTTGTTGTTCTAAGCCAATCCATGATAGTTTTGGGGTGACTCTTGATGATTCCTTGTAGTATATATTGTTGGCTATCCATTCATGCTCTCACATGCTTATTTGAGTGGCTGTAGCATATTTAACTTTTGCTCCCAAGTTGCAACAAATTACTGCTGTCAGGATTTTGTTGTCAAGTTCAATATGTCATAGCTTGCTATTGATCCATGGCTCCTTTGGGGATGCTCCAATGGATTTGTTTGCTGTAGGATATGTCTAGTTTATGTCCATGCTCATTGCCATGATGTTTGAGTGTTGTAGCCTATTTATCTCTTGCCCCGAAGTTGCTATGTGGCTGTTATTTTCAGCTTGTGCGTGTTTATTGTTTCGGGTGTAACTTTTAGCCCGTTGCTCCGTTTTGAGCAAGTCCTATATGAAACTTGTGTGATTTTGCATGTAGATTCATAATATCCTATTGTTATCATGTTTTGAAGTATTTTGCTTGAATGCATATTTTCCATGCTCCTTGTGCGATTACACTGTGCTTCCTAAGTAGACTTTCTGTGCTTCCATAGTGCATCTGTTTTGCTTCCATAGTGCATCAGTCATGCATCCAGTAATTTTTCTGCGCATTGCATCTTGTTTGATTCGTTGCCTTGTGTTCTTGTGTTTGAGTAGAGCCGGAAGCTGAGACCGAGTATGAGTACGAGCACGAGGTTACTACCGAGGTTGAGAACGAGGACCCCTCTTACGATCCCATCGACAACTCTTCAGGCAAGATGACCGAACCCCGATAACATTACTATCTTTGCCTATTGCTAGAAGTCTCGATCTATAGTTTTGCCTCGATGCCCATGTTTTTCCTGTCAGCCTCCTATTGTAACCATGAACCTGTTTAACCACCCTACCTATGCAAACCTTTGATTGGCTATAAGTACGCTTCGCTCAACCTCTCTTATAGCATTGCTAGTTGCAGGTGAAGTTGAAGATGCTTGCTTCATGTTGAAGTTGTTGGGTTATATCACACTATTTTAATTATTGAATGAACTCATCTATATATTGGCAATGGGTGGAAGGCTAAGCCTTTTGCTTGCTGATTTGTTCCACTCATGCCGCTAGGAATCGTATAAACCGATGTTATGTTCCTTGATTATGCGTTCCTCACACGGTTGGGGTTATGGGACCCCCTCGATAAACCGCTAAGTGCTAAGTCTTTTCCAGCAAGTCCCAACATTGGTACTATTCGCCTAATAACTAAAAACTTGCATAGGGAGTAATTAACCATCTTTCTTAATCAACAACCCCGGGCCAGTGCTCCACATGAGTGTTGGTCCGAAACGGGGAGCCTGCGGGGCCACCACGAGGAAACTCGAGGTCTGGTAAAAACCCGTAGCTTCACCCATCCGGTCGTGGCCTGAGACGAGATACGCGCGGCTACTATCAGGGTGTCGGCACGCCGGGAGGATTTGCTGGATTAGCCTTACCTTAATCGGAGTATCTTGAGCACGGGATTCCGAGAATACTCGGGCCTTCCCACCTTGGAGTTGCGACTCCGCGGATCGTGGGCTTGTCATGGGCCAAGTTGGAACACCCCTGCAGGGTTATGAACTTTCGAAAGCCGTGCCCGCGGTTATGTGGCAGATGGGAGCTTGTTAATATCTGGTTGTAGAAAACTTGACACCATGTTCCAATACACTACCAGTGTGTGTACCGTGACTGTCATTTTCCGAAAGGGTTTCGGGAGATGAACACGGTGGGGTTATGATTTACTTGCTAGTTAGGATCACTTCGTGATCATCTCTCGACCGAGGCACTTCTCATCTCGCTCTCTTTTACGTAAGTTAGTGCTAGTGCTGCTACAGACTTTTGTTCTTTCTTCAGCCTTGTCCACACCCAAGGCTTAAATAGTCGTGTTACCCGGGAACGGGATTGCTGAGTCCTCTGTGGCTCACAGTTACTTCAACACCCCAGATGCAGGTACGATGGTGAGCTACACAGGCGATGGCACTGAGCTAGACTGGGAGTACGACGAGGAGCGTAGCCGTTTCTATGTCCGTTATCCCGATGATCAGTAGTGGTTCTTCTACTAGGATTCGATCTAGACCTGTGGTTTAAGTTATGTTTGGTATCTTGTCATTTGGATCTTTACCCTTAGATGGGCTGTGATGTTTTATTGAATGATGTTTGGACATGTAATGTATTTGTGTGACGTGGCGAGTGTAAGCCAACTATCTTTTCAGTTTTCCATCCCTATTTTTACATGAGATGTGCAAAGGTACCAAACTTGCGATCATTCCAGAATGGGCTTATATCTTTAAGTCGTGCCTCGACACGTAGGAGATATAGTCCCATCCTGGGCATTACATTGTGTGACGTGGCGAGTGTAAGCCAACTATCTCTTTTTCTTTTCATCCCTATTTTTACATGAGATGTGCAAAGATACCGAACTTGAGATCATTCCAGAATGGGCTTATACCTTTAAGTCGTGCCTCGACACGTAGGAGGTATAGCCCCATCCTGGGCATTACAAGTCCGCCGTGGTCCGCCAGCACGCGGCGGCCGGCGAAGCCGGAGCAGAGCGTGGACCGGTGGGTGCCGATTAGGCAGTGGAGGGCGACGCGCGGGGCGTCGCAGAGCGGGACGCGTGGGTGGAGGCTCGCGAGCGCGCTGACCCGTGCACGGCGCCATCGCACTTGAATAAGAGGACTGGCGTTGTCGGCCGAGCAGAAGACCACGACGCCCTCGGTCACGCAGTTTTTTTTCGAGATATCGGTGACGCAGTTGGCACAAACGAACGACGGGTGCAGTTTATTTAGGGTGTGTTTGGTTGCGTTCTCATCTCAACATAGTTGTTCCCTCTTCGTGCATGCTCAACTCAGCACCCCTCTTCATGCATGCTCTCTTCATGCATGCTCTTAGTGTATTTGTGTTGAACTAGTGTGGTCTCATGCACCCTTCATACACTCTACCAAACACTCAAAAGTGGGTCGAGAAGGGAACTATTGCCCTCATGCACCCTTCATACACCCTACCAAACACACCCTTATAGATTTACGACGGGTGCAGCCGCTGGTGGATCAATCGATCCAGACTTGATCTAGTATGATGAGCAATTCGAGTTGTACACTTTCCAACATAGGCCCATGGGGACGTGTGTCAGTTTGCATGTAGGCTCAGGCCCTTTGTACTGATCCATGGACAATCTACGAATCGTTTTTTCACACCGCCATAGACCAAAACTCGGCACCCCTTTTGTTCTAAATCTAAACCGTTAATTTATATGGTTAATACAGATCTAACGGATATAAACAGATGACGGATGGAGAACTATGAAAGCCTCCGTCTTTTATTATTAGGTAAAGATTTGGAGGTATGAATCATAGAGAAGTTGAAATACAGTAGGTTTAACACCAATATAAACAAATAATGAATTCATTGCAGTACCTTTGAGTAGTGGTTTGCTTTCTTATACTAACGGAGCTCACGAGAATTTTTGTCTAAGTTTTGTGTTGTGAAGTTTTCAAGTTTTGAGTATTGTTTTGATGGACTATGGAACAAAGCGTATCAAAGGAATAAGCTTGGGGATGCCCATGGCACCCCAAGTAAAATTCAAGGATAATCACAAGCCTAAGCTTGGGGATGCCCCGGGAAGGCAACCCCTCTTTTGTCTTCATCCATCGGTAACTATACTTGGAGCTATATTTTTATTCACCACATGATATGTGTTTTGCTTGGAGCGTCTTGTATAATTTGAGTCTTTGCTTGTCAGTTTTCCACAATCATCCTTGCTGGACACACCTATTTGAGAGAGTTAAATATGGCCTAGGAATTGCTAGAACACTCAATGTGCTTCACTTATATCTTTTGAGTTGAATAGTTTTTGCTCTAGTGCTTCACTTATATCTTTTAGAGCATGGTGGTGGTTATATTTTGTAGAAATTGTTGAACTCTCATGCCTCACTTATATCTATTTGAGAGTCTATTAAAACAGCATGGTAATGTGTTTAGGCTAAAAAACTAGTCTTCACATGATAGACATCCAATGTCAATGTAGTAAAAAAAATCACAGTAAGTGCATTGAATAGAATGAGATGTTGGATGCTTGATAATTGTTTTGAGATACGAGGATAGTGATATTAGAGTCATGCTAGTGGAGTTATTATGAAATTGAGAAATACTTGTGTTAAGGTTAGTGATTCCCGTAGCATGCATGTATGGTGAACCACTATGTGAAGAAGTTAGAGCATGAGGTATTTGTAAAGTGCCAACCTTTATGTGGAGGTCGGGGGCGCGCGATGGTTAACTCCTACCAACCTCCCCCCTAGGAGCATGCGTTGATTGCTTTGTTTTGATGACTCGTAGATTTTTGGAATAAGTATATGAGTTCTTACGACTAATGTTGAGTCCATGGATTATATGCACTCTCACCCTTCCACCATTGCTAGCCTCTCTTGTACCGCGCAACTTTCGCCGGTACCATAAACCCACTATATATCCTTCCTCAAAACAGCCACCATATTATTCCTCAAAACAGCCACCATACCTACCTATCATGACATTTCCATAGCCATTCCAAGATATATTGCCATGCAACTTTCCACCGTTCCGTTCATATGACACACATCATATTGTCATATTGCCATGCATGATCATGTAGTTGACATCGTATTTGTGGCAAAGCCACCATGCATAATTTTTCATACATGTCACTCTTGTTTCATTGCACATGCCGGTACACCACCGGAGGCATTCCTATAGAGTCATACTTTGTTGTAGTATCGAGTTGTAATATCGAGTTGTAATG
Source organism: Secale cereale (assembly GCA_902687465.1). Taxonomy (NCBI): domain Eukaryota; kingdom Viridiplantae; phylum Streptophyta; class Magnoliopsida; order Poales; family Poaceae; genus Secale; species Secale cereale. Next base: position 914,104,530 of record LR738710.1, read on the forward strand.
AAAGTGTGATGATCATCATTATTAGAGCATTGTCCCATGGGAGGAAAGGCTAAATCTATAAAGCCCCTCCGCAAAAAAAGGAAAAAAGAAAAAAAGAAAAAAAGAAAGGCCAAAGAAAAAAGAAAGGCCAAAAAAGAGGACAATTGCTACTATCTTTTTTCCACACTTGTGTCGGTGTACTAAGGTAGGGGTACCTCAGTACCCCAACTTGTGCACGGGCAGTAGCAGCTTCCCGCGGCAGGGCCTACCACGTGCTTGCCGGAGACTTTTCTGCTCCATATAAAGCCATTCAAAAACAAAGTATACAAGACAGAAGATCAAGGCCCCGACAAGCTGAGCTTGCCGGGAAGGCCATCTCTGGCTCGAGATCATCATATTAACACAAGGCCCTGGCAAGAGGAGCTTGCCAGGAAGATCAGAAGACTGAATCTAGAAGACAAGCCTCGGCGCACTCTGCGCCCCGGCAAGGCCCGGGGAGCGACAAGCTTCCCGGCCCGACAAGCTCAAGTCCCCGGCAAGGTGCTTGCCGGGGGAAGTCTGCACTGTGTGCCCGCGCTCCAGCTCATCGGTCCACGCGTCGCACTGGGGCCATTCCAGGGACGCGTGGCGGATGGCTGTGCAGCCTGGGGACACGGTGGCGCTCCACGGTGACGAAGCTATCGCCGTGGCAAACGGAGACGCAAGGGCGGGCGCTTTTGCGGTCGACGGCGACGGGCATTTAATGCTCTTGTCCCCCACTGTCAAAGTAGGTGATGACCACTGTTCATGCACTGTTCACCCACTGTTCCCGCACTGTTACAACTACCACCAAAGTTACATTTTTACCCCTTTCTCCTACGTTGACACCTGTCGGTGACCCCTTGAGCTATAAAAGGAGGCCCATGCGCAACGTAGAAAGGGTTCGGAACCTAGATCGCTCATTCGCTCGGTGTAGCTAGTTCTTCAAGCTCCCGAGCTCCCCAACTCAATACAACCTAAGCAGGAGTAGGGTTTTACGCGTCCACCGCGGCCCGAACCTGGGTAAACTGCCCGCGTGCTCTCTACGATCTGCTCTTTGTGCTCCCTCCGCTCCCTTACCGCACGAACAAGGGGCTCCGGTCCCATAGGTGCTCGTGGTGGACAGTTTCCCCCGACAACTTGTGCTTCAAAGTAGCACCATGTTCTTCATTGTAGAGAGTCTCATGTTTAGTCACTTTCATATACTAGTGGGAATTTTCATTATAGAACTTGGCTTGTGTATTCCAATGATGGGCTTCCTCAAATGCCCTAGGTCTTCGTGAGCAAGCAAGTTGGATGCACACCCACTAGTTTCTTTTGTTGAGCTTTCATTCATCTTTAGCTCTAGTGCATTCGTTGCATGGCAATCCCTACTCACTCACATTGATATCTATTGATGGGCATCTCCATAGCCCGCTGATATGCCTAGTTGATGTGAGACTATCTCCCGCCTTTTTGTCTTCTCCAAAACCACCTCTATTCCACCCACAGTGCTATGTCCATGGCTCACGCTAATGTATTGCGTGAAAGTTGAAAGGTTTGAAAGAATAGAGTATGAAAACAAGTGCTTGGCTGAAATCGGGGTTGTGCATGATATGAATATTTTGTGTGATGAAGAGGAAGCATAGCCAGACTATATGATTTTGTAGGGATATCTTTCTTTAGCCATAGTATTTTGAGAAGACATGATTGCTTTGTTAGTATGCTTGAAGTATTGTTATCTCTTATGTCAATATAGCCTTTTATCTTGAATCTTTCAGATCTGAGCATTCATGCCACAATTAAGAGAATTACATTGAAAAACTATATTGGTTAGCATTCCACATCAAAAATTCTTTCTTTATCATTTACCTACTCGAGGACGAGCAGGAATTAAGCTTGGGGATGCTTGATACGTCTCCAACGTATCTATAAGTTTTGATTGTTCCATGCTATTATTTATGAAGTCTTGGATGTTTAATGGGCTTTATCTTACACTTTTATATCATTTTTGGGACTAACCTACTAACCCAAAGGCCCAGTCCAGATTGCTGTTTTTTTGCCTGTTTCAGGGTTTTGCACAAAAAGAATATCAAACGGAGTCCAAACGGAATGAAACCTTCACGAGAGATATTTTTGGAGAAAATCACGCACGAGGGACTTGAGAACCACGTCAGGGGAGCATCGAGGCGCCCACGAGGGTGGGGGGCGCGCCCCCCTTCCCAGGCCGCGCCCCCTGCCTTGTGGGCCCCTCAAGCACTCCTCGGTGTCCTCCTTCCTCCTATATAAGTCTACGTACCCCGAAACCTTCGACAATAGAGAGAAAACCCTAATTCTACCGTCGTAACCTTCTGTTCCCGTGAGATCCCATCTTGGAGCCTGTTCCGAAGCTCCACCGGAGGGGGGTCCATCACAGAGTTCATCATCATCATCATCATCGCCCTCACCATGAGTTGTGAGTAGTTTACCACAGACCTTCGGGTCCATAGCAAGTATCTAGATGACTTCTTCCCTTTCTCTGGATCTCAATACAAAGTTATCCTCGGTCTTCGAGGAAATCTATTCGATGTAATCTCTTTTTGTGGTGTGTTTGTCGAGATCCGATGAATTGTGAGTTTATGATCAAGATTGTCTATGAGAAATATTTGGTTCTTCTCTGAACTCTTTATGTGTGCTCATAATGTCCTTGCAAGTCTCTTCGAATTATTGGTTTGGTTTGGCCTACTAGATCTATAGTTCTTGCAATGGGAGAAGTGCTTGGCTTTGGATTCAATTTAGCGGTGTCCTTTCCCAGTGACAGTAGGGGCAGCAAGGCACATATTGTATTTTTGCCCTCGAGGATAAAAAGATGGGGTTTATATCATATTGCCTGAGTTTATCCATCTACATCATGTCATCTTGCTTAAGGCGTTACTCTGTTCTTATGAACTCAACACACTAGATATATGCTGGATAGCGGTCGTTGTGTGGAGTAATAGTAGTAGATGCATAATCGTTTCGGTCTACTTGTCTCGGACGTGATGCCTATATACAATAATCATGCCTAGATAGTCTCATAATTATTCGCTTTTCTATCAATTGCTCGACAGTAATTTGTTTACCCGCCGTTGAAAGATCGTGGATGTCGCCTAGAGGGGGGGTGAATAGGCGCTTTAAAATAATTATGATTTAGGCTTAAACATATGCGGAATAAACCTAGCGGTTAATTTGTCAAGCACAAAACCTACAACAACTAGGCTCACCTATGTGCACCAACAACTTATGCTAAGCAAGATAAACAACTACGTGATAGCAAGATATATGACAAGAAACAATATGGCTATCACAAAGTATAGTGCATAAGTAAAGGGCTCGGGTAAGAGATAACCGAGGAACGCGGAGACGACGATGTATCCCGAAGTTCACACCCTTGCGGATGCTAATCTCCGTTTGGAGCGGTGTGGAGGCACAATGCTCCCCAAGAAGCCACTAGGGCCACCGTAATCTCCTCACGCCCTCACACAATGCAAGATGCCATGATTCCACTAAGGGACCCTTGAGGGCGGTCACCGAACCCGTAAAAATGGCAACCCTTGGGGGCGGTTACCGAACCCGTACAAATTGCTCGGGGTGATCTCCACAACCTAAATGGAGACCCCGACACTTGCCCGGAGCTTTACACCACAATGATTGAGCTCCGAACACCAAGGTTGGGGCTATCTCCCCAACGACACCACAAAGCTACACCACAATGGAATATGGCTCCAAGGTGACCACAACCGTCTAGGGCGCCCAAGCACCCAAGAGGAATAAGCTCAAGGGTACCAAGCACCCAAGAGTAATAAGCTTCTCAACTTCACTTCCACGTATCACCGTGGAGAACTCAAACCGATGCACCAAATGCAATGGCAAGGGCACACGGAGTGCCCAAGTCCCCCTCTCCCAAATCCCACCGAAGCAACTAATGCTAGGGAGGGAAATGAGTGGAAGAACAAGAAGGAGAACACCAAGAACTCCAAGATCTAGATCCAAGGGGTTCCCCTCACCTAGAGGAAGAAAGTGATTGGTGGAAATGTGGATCTAGATCTCCTCTCTCTTTTCCCCCCAAAACTAGCAAGAATCCATGGAGGGATTGAGAGATAGCAAGCTCGAAGAAGGTCAACAATGGGGGAAGAACACGAGCTCAAGAGATAAGGTTCATTGGGGAAGAAGACCCCCTTTTATAGGTGGGGAAAAATCCAACCGTTATGCTTACAGCCCGCACAGAGCGGTACTACCGCTCCAAGGAGTGGTACTACCGCTAGGGCGGTATTACCCCTTTGAAGCACAACAACGAGGAGGGAAAAAGGCCAGAAGAACCGTCGGAGCGGTAGTACCGCTTGACCTCACGGTACTACCGCTAGGGGTAGCGGTACTACTGCTAAGGGTAGCGGTACTACTGCTTGCGAGCGGTACTAAAAAATTACATCCGGACCTACCACCGCAGGACTTGGGACGAGTTTTTGGTCCGTAGCGGTACTACCGCTGTAGGAGCCACGGTAGTACTGCTCTAGAGCAGTAGTAAAAAATTACATCCGCTCCAATTCGCGGTAGTACCGCTGCAGCCTTTTCAGAACACCAAAACTGCCACAACTTTTGCAAACAGACTCCGAATTCGATGAAACCAAGTTTGTTGGAAAGCTAGCGACAAGGGCTAACACAATCTTGAAAGAAATATCAATAAGAAGCAAATTAGAAAAGGTCCATAAGAAAATGGTGAGAACCCTTCCTCGGATAAGACCGGTAAAACCTCCAACACCGAGAACATCATAGAAGGCGCATGTGAACTCCGTTTTCGATGAACTCAAGCTTTTCATCAAGATGACCATAAGCTCTAAGACTCACAAAGAGAACCAAACAAGAAACAAGAAACATGATGCAAGGATGCAATGGTTTGAGCTCTCTACTAACGATACGATCAAGCTACCAACTTGAGAGCCCCCCTTGATAGTACGACAAACGATCCTATAACCCGGTCTCCCAACTACCACCACGAGACCGGTAAAATAGAAAACCTATCAAGGGCAAACCTTTTCCTTGCACATGGTCCACTTGAGCTAGATGATGACGATCTTGACTCCCTCAAGTTGGACCACCTTTCTTGATTGCATTGGCTCGATGAGGACTAGATGATTGCTCCCTCATAGTCCACTATGGGCGAGCCACTCTTTAGCACATATTCACAAGTCCATTGACACCACAATGGATGGCAAGATTTAAGCACTTGATCTCTTCGTGATGCTCCACTTGAACTTGCACATGGCAATCTTGATGACGATCACCACTTGATGTCATCCTTTCCATGGGTTGTATGATATCTTCCTCTTGACGCAAGCCCATGGACACGTACTTAACCCCACATAGAACTCTCACATAGACCATGGGTTAGTACACAAAGTGCAATGGACAATGCTTACCATACCATGGGACACTTGATCCCTCTCGGTACATCTTCTATGCTTTGTGAGTTGATCAACTTGATTCACTCTTAACTTAGTCTTGATCAACCTTGAATCTTTCCAACTCTCTTCATTTGGATGATGTCTTGAAGGTAAACATGAATGATCACACAATCTTCTTCTTCAAGACATGCTTGCATTAAGCTCAGCACTCACATGACCAATCTTTGGATAATTCCTTAATAGCACCTTGGTCAACTCATAAACTCCTTGAAACCAACACATGGACTTCAAGAGAAGCCTATGGACAAATCCTTCAAATATAACTCAAGTCAACCATTAGTCCATAGATATTGTCATTAATTACCAAAACCAAACATGGGGGCACCGCATGTTCTTTCAATCTCCCAAATTTTGGTAATTGATGACAATCACTTTCAAGAGAGTTTATATAAGGAATTATGCATCACCATGCAATGCAACAACCAAGTGCATGCGAATGAGATGCAAATGCTAAGGAACAAAACCAAAGTAAGAGGAGATAACTCTCTAAACTTCTCCACAAAACTCTCTGAAACTTCTCCCCCATTGGCATCGATTGCCAAAATGGGCAAAAATCTAAGAGGGCCAATATAAATTGTGGTCCTCCATAAAATGTGTATTTATCAAAAAGAGAGTGGAATGCAATACACATACCCAAAGGTAAATACTTGGAGGAACACAAACTATATTGAGGCACAAAGATTGCTAAAGAATGATATGCCACAAAGACATAACAAAGAGAGACACAAGCAATGAAGCAGTCAAAATATACCAATTGAAGCAAGCAATCAAAGGATATCAACTGAACCAACTAGACCAAGGATCCTATGAGCCACAAGAATAAATGATATTATGATATGAGCAGAGGAGTGTTCTAAAGAAACTAGGAGAAGCTCCCTGTGATTTGTGCACAGATAAGAATATTTGTATTGGATACAAAGTGCACAAGATAGGATCATAGCTCCCCCAAAATCAATAGAAACTCACATCCAGTGCAAGTGAGCATATAGGAAACAAAGCCTAGCGCTTCCAACAAGCACATGGTTGAGCAACATGTAAAAGAGGCAACTTAAGAATAGGCTCATCCAAAATGATGTGTGTGAGTCATGGCGAAGCACTTGAGAAGACTAAAATTAGGATGAGCATTAAGCATCAACATAGTCTTGAAAGAATGAGGCACACGGTGGAAGGCCTGTCATTCCCACACACAACTGGCAAATGGGTTCACAAGCTTACTAATAAGCAAATAGAGAACCTATGCTTGTGACAACCCATGGTGAAGATAGACGATGAGAGGCTCATCAATACGAGGGATACCAATTAAGATGGCAAGCCTCGTAACGATAAGCAAGAGGAAACTAATCTTCACCACACAAGAGTGCATCAAGATGCAACGATAGAGGACACGCACTCAAGGCAAAAGCTTTCATGGAGCCACTAAAGAAATAACATAAGAAAGACAAGGTGGACATGAAAGAAAGGATATCAACTAGAGATGTAATTTCTCTCAAGTGTATAAGGTTCTAGGTAGACGAAATCAATATCTACAAAGAAGGATGTACACCCGAAATATTTACAACACGAAGGAACAAGATATCCGAAGTCATAATTATACCAATAAGATATATGCTTGAAAGCATAGCACTTGTCTAGATATGGTCTTATTGTATATAAATGAAGTCCAATCACACATCCATCAAAGACATCACAACTAGCAACAAGAGATCATCGTTGGGATGCTTTGAGAAAGGAAACAAGTATCATAAGATATGAAATGAATATCAAGCCAAGATGCAACCTACACAAGGTTGAATGCAAGAGAGGAAAGCATGAATAGATACTTGTTACCGAGATATCATTGGAAGGATGTAGTAGATACCAATTGAAGGTAGATAGTAGTTCATTGATCATCCTAGCTTGACTCCAATATGCACATGGTGACAACACCTTCCCTGTGAGTGAGCCGAGCATCCAATGCATCTCCAAATTTTTCCTATAACAACAACACAAACAAAATGGTACCCAAACTCATTGGGACCAAAGAGTTAGAAACACCAACAATACATAGGACAAACTCCACATGAATATGTGCATATAGATATGGAAATGAAATTCATGCACATCTCATCAATTTGAGACTTGGTGGAGTCTCCCCTATATATTGGGTCAAAGAGAGAAAGCATGCCAAGGAAACTACATGAAGTTAATATGCATGCTCAAGACTTTCAAGAACCGATACCAAAATACAAGGAAAAGCCAAGTGAAAAAGGATATCAAATGGAGAAATCATCACTTGGAAGATATCATTAAAGATACATCAAGGAATGAGATATCCATTGGAACCCACTCAAAAAGAAAGATATCGCACTCCCAAAAGAGAGGATGGTTCCAAACAAACCAACCCATCTACAAAGTTTCATGATGGCACAAAGTACCAAAAAGAAACGGCTTGCCTTCCATCAATACACACTTGATATGGATCACAAGATGAGTGTTCTATCAAAAAATAGGATAGCTCCCCCAAGAATTGTGCATTAAAGAGAATTTGCATTTGAATACAAAATGCACAAGGTGGGATCACCACTTTCACTATATCTAGAAAACACTTGACAAAATCAATAAAATAACAAGATCCACAAGTGGCACGGAAGGCAATGGGAGTTAATACAATCTTGGCAATAAATAAAATCAAAATACAATGTAAAGATGATCAATAAATTCCACCACATAAATGATTACCAATTGTCAAAGACAAAAGGTATTTGGAACTAATTCCCGGTGGTAGATTGCCAACAAATCCAACATCATCTTCACACCAAACACAAAACTAAATTTGCAACTTGTAGAGCTAACATGCCACCTAGGAACAACATAATTTATACTATCAACTCTAGGTGACAATATCTCAAATTTACACATTTTCTAGGCTTGTAATATGCACATAGAATATTACTCCCCCATAATGTGATACCAATGAAAAACTTACCAAGATGCAAAAGAGAACCAACAAGAGATAATTTGATGGAACATTTAGAATTTGAATTTCTCATGAGAAGACATACCACATAGAGACTAGATAATCTTGTAATATCAATAGTAGATGGTATTCCTCATGTACACACATTTATAGGATTGTGAGGTGCACAAAGCACATCACTCCCCCAAAATGGGATGTTCCATTAATCTCTCACACGAGCCAACTAAGATAAAAGCAAGATGTACAAAGGCTCAACGCACGACACACACATACATGATGTGCGAACCAATATACACATACTTGATTTCTCAAGATACGCAAATTGGACGCACAACATATACCAACACATGCGAGGAACAAAACCAAAACATGCAAAGGGCCAAGTAACTTTCAATATAAACAATTTAAGCACGAGTTACCGCAAGGAGGAACTTGGATATAAGATAGAAACTTGATAATCCGAATGACTTGGCTTGAGACAATATGAATGATGAAGACCCCTTAATTCTTAATAATGTAGCCAAGTCTCCAGTGCCCTCCAAAAACACCTGTTGATCAAGTTTTAGCTTGTTGGTCCCCAACCAAGTTGGGTCCTAAGAGGTTAGTCACAATAGGCTTGGCCACCCAAATGGTTCTTTTCTTGACACCATTTTGAGTACCAAAAAACTTGGCAAACACATTGCCAACATTATCCTTCCCAAGAAAATAGACATCATCAATAATAATTGGGTTGGATAAATTATCACTAGTGCATGAAGAAGCAAGGTGACCCTTCTCACAGCATAGGTAGCAACATCTACTCTTCACTTTCTTCTCATTTGATTTCTCAAAATGAGAAGCATTACCATGAGTCTTCTTGGGAAGCGGCCTTTCTCCAACTTGCGGTTGAGCACGAGATTGAACTTGTGGCCTCTTACCTTGTTGCTTGTCACTAATGGCCTTCTTCTTCAATGGGCAAGATCTAACATGATGCCCTTCAATTTTGCACTTGAAGCAAATAATCTTGGCCGAATTCTTGAGTTGTTCTTGGCCCTTCTTCTTGTTGCTCTTGGACTTCTTCTTCTTGTTGGAGTTGAATCCAAGTCCACCTTTGTCATTGGGGGATTTTTGCACACTCAAGATATTGTTGAGTGTGGACTTCCCTTCATGACACTTTTCCAAGTCTTTCTTCAAGGAAGAGACTTGGGCCTTGAGCTCTTTGATTTTCTCTACATGGTTAGTATCAACACAAGTACTAGAGGAAGTATAGGCTTCATTGTTAGAGCAACAAGGTAAGGAAAGCAATTCATCACAAGATGTACCAATGTTATGCATAGATGAATTACGAGGACTAGCACATGGCAATATAGCATTTTGACTAGAAGTAGTGCTAGCGACCACATGAGACTCACTAGATGTTACCTTGATAATCATAGCCTCATGAGCTATCTTTAGCACATTATGGGATGCTAGAAGATCATCATGAGAGCTTGTGGGCTTTACATGACTTTCTTCCAATCTCCCATAATTGCTAGATAGCAACTCAAGTTGAGCCCTTAGCTCAACATCCTCCTTCAAAATGGATGCTTCACTAGAAATAGAGTTAGTAGCACAAGCATCATCAATAATAGCAAGAGGAGAAGGCAACTTGGCAAGCTCTTTAGAATATGAAGCTTTAAGTTGAGCATGAGACTCGGTAAGTTTGATGAGCTCACTCTTAATGACCCTTGAGCCATTTTCGAGGTGCTCAAAATCCTCAAGGAGTTTAGCATGTGCAACTTCAAGCTTCTCATTTTTAGTTTCAAAATCATTAGCCACCTCGAGAGCTATATCACGGGATTCCTTTATTCTAGATAGTTCTAGAGCAAAAGTCTCCTAAAGAGATTCCTTGGTGGTTTGTTCAAGTTCAAGAGCTTGCGAGAGGTCGGCGATCTCATTAGAGTAATCACGCTCATGACCTTCCATTTTCTCAATGGTGAACTCATGCTCCTCTAGATGAGATTCCAACTCATCAATATATTTCTTGCCCTCAATGGCAATAGACATGATTTCCATAAAGTTGGAACGAGCTAATTTATTCTTAAGAAGAGCTTTAAAAATCATTTCCCCCTTAATTTTTAAGGAGGCAACATGATCATTCTCTTCATCATTTTCTACATCATCATCATTGTCATCATCATTATCATCACAAGATATATTGGGGTTCAAAGTGGGAGATACCTTTGAAGCCTTAGCCATAAGGAAAAACACAATAGATGATGATGTAGGATCCCTTGAAGCACCATTTAAGACTACATCTTGTTCCATGGGGTGTTGGGTTTCCTCTACATTGTTAGCACAACAATTAGAGGAAATAGATGCATTTTTATCATGGCAACAAGACATAGCAAGCATATCATCATGAGATTTTGTTAAGCAATTTCTACATGATATGCAAGGACTATCAACACAAGCATGTGAAATATTTGGAGTGCTCAAAGTGCTAAAGTCCAAAGATGAAGCATTGCAATAAGAAAGAGATGAAGTATCATCAACAATAATCCCACTATCATCATTGCAATGAACACCACTACTCACCATATCATTACCTTGTGGCAATCCACATGTAGGTGAAGTAGAAGAAGTTGAGAAAGCAACACGGCCGGAGGTGGAGGGAGAACAATCATCCCCACAAATCTTGGACACGCCATATTTATCATGAAGCTTTGTCCACAACTCATGAGCATCCCGAAACGGCATGAGTTGAAATATAACTACATTGCTCAAAGCATCAAAAAGCACACTAGAAGCTTGAGCATTGAGATAAGAGTTTTTCTCATCCTCTAAAGATAATCTTTGTGGATCCTTGGAGGAGAAAAACCCATATCTACAATTCGCTCTAAATTTGGGTCCATGACCCTAAAGAGATTAAGCATGAGAATTACCCAAACATCAAAACTTGTGCCATCGAAACTAAGAGTGTGAGAGAATCCTAAACCCCTAGTTGACATCCTTACTCTCTAGGCGGTTAAGCCCTATAAAGAGAGACGAGGCTTTGATACCAATTGAAAGATCGTTGATGTCGCCTAGAGGGGGGGGGGTGAATAGGCGCTTTAAAATAATTACGGTTTAGGCTTGAATAAATGCGGAATAAACCTAGCGGTTAATTTGTCAAGCACAAAACCTACAACAACTAGGCTCACCTATGTGCACCAACAACTTATGCTCAGCAAGATAAACAACTAGGTGATAGCAAGATATATGACAAGAAACAATATGGCTATCACAAAGTATAGTGCATAAGTAAAGGGCTCAGGTAAGAGATAACCGAGGAACGCGGAGACGATGATGTATCCCGAAGTTCACACCCTTGCGGATGCTAATCTCCGTTTGGAGCGGTGTGGAGGCACAATGCTCCCCAAGAAGCCACTAGGGCCACCGTAATCCACTCACGCCCTCGCACAATGCAAGATGCCGTGATTCCACTAAGGGACCCTTGAGGGCGGTCACCGAACCCGTACAAATGGCAACCCTTGGGGGCGGTTACCGAACCCGTACAATTGCTCGGGGTGATCTACAAAACCTAATTGGAGACCATGACACTTGCCCGGAGCTTTACACCACAATGATTGAGCTCCGAACACCAAGGTTGGGGCTATCTCCCCAATGACACCACAAAGCTACACCACAATGGAATATGGCTCCGACGTGACCACAACCGTCTTGGGCGCCCAAGCACCCAAGAGGAACAAGCTCAAGGGTACCAAGCACCCAAGAGTAATAAGCTTCTCAACTTCACTTCCACGTATCACCGTGGAGAACTCAAACCGATGCACCAAATGCAATGGCAAGGGCACACGGAGTGCCCAAGCCCCCCTCTCTCAAATCCCACCGAAGCAACTAATGCTAGGGAGGGAAATGAGTGGAAGAACAAGAAGGAGAACACCAAGAACTCCAAGATCTAGATCCAAGGGGTTCCCCTCACCTAGAGGAGAAAGTGATTGGTGGAAATGTGGATCTAGATCTCCTCTCTCTTTCCCCCCCAAAACTAGCAAGAATCCATGGAGGGATGGAGAGATAGCAAGCTCGAAGAAGGTCAACAATGGGGGAAGAACACAAGCTCAAGAGATAAGGTTCATTGGGGAAGAAGACCCCCTTTTATAGATGGGAAAAATCCAACCGTTATGCTCACAGCCCGCACAGAGCGGTACTACCGCTCCAAGGAGCGGTACTACCGCTAGGGCGGTAGTACCCCTTTGAAGAACAACTGCGAGGAGGGAAAAGGGCCAGAAGAACCGTCGGAGCGGTAGTACCGCTTGACCTCACGGTACTACCGCTAGGGGTAGCGGTACTACTGCTAAGGGTAGCGGTACTACTGCTTGCGAGCGGTACTAAAAAATTACATCCGGGCCTACCACCGCAGGACTTGGGATGAGTTTTTGGTCCGGAGCGGTACTACCGCTGTAGGAGCCACGGTAGTACCGCTCTGGAGCGGTAGTAAAAAATTACATCCGCTGCAATTCGCGGTAGTACCGCTACAGCCTTTTCAGAACACCAAAACTGCCACAACTTTTGCAAACGGACTCCGAATTCAATGAAACCAAGTTTGTTGGAAAGCTAGAGACAAGGGCTAACACAATATTGAAATAAATATCAATAAGAAGCAAATTAGAAAAGGCCCATAAGAAAATGGGGAGAACCCTTCCTCGGATAAGACCGGTATAACCTCCAACACCGAAAACATCATAGAAGGCGCATGTGAACTCCGTTTTTGATGAACTCAAGCTTGTCATCAAGATGACCATAAGCTCTAAGACTCACAAAGAGAACCAAACAAGAACCAAGAAACATGATGCAAGGATGCAATGGTTTGAGATCTCTACTAACGATACGATCAAGCTACCAACTTGAGAGCCCCCCTTGATAGTACGGCAAACGATCTTATAAATCGGTCTCCCAACTACCACCACGAGACCGGTAAAATAGAAAACCTATCAAGAGCGAACCTTTGCCTTGCATATGGTCCACTTGAGCTAGATGATGACGATCTTGACTCCCTCAAGTTGGACCACCTTTCTTTATTGCATTGGCTCGATGAGGACTAGATGATTGCTCCCTCATAGTCCACTATGGGCGAGCCACTCCTTAGCACATATTCACAAGTCTATTGACACCACAATGGATGGCAAGATTCAAGCACTTGATCTCTTCGTGATGCTCCACTTGAACTTGCACATGGCAATCTTGATGACGATCACCACTTGATGTCATCATTTCCATGGGTTGTATGATATCTTCCTCTTGACGCAAGCCCATGGACACGTACCTAACCCCACATAGAACTCTCAAATAGACCATGGGTTACTACACAAAGTGCAATGGACAATGCTTACCATACCATGGGATCACTTGATCCCTCTCGATACATCTTCTACGCTTTGTGAGTTGATCAACTTGATTCACTTTTGACTTAGTCTTGGTCAACCTTGAATCTTTCCAACTCTCTTCATTTGGATGATGTCTTGAAGGTAAACATGAATGATCACACAATCTTCTTCTTCTTCAAGACATGCTTGCAATAAGCTCAGCACTCACATGACCAATCTTTGGATAATTCCTTAATAGCACCTTGGTCAACTCATAAACTCCTTGAAACCAACACATGGACTTCAAGAGAAGCCTATGGACAAATCCTTTAAATATAACTCAAGACAACCATTAGTCCATAGATATTGTCATCAATTACCAAAACCAAACATGGGGGCACCGCATGTTCTTTCAGCCATAGAATATCGCTATCATGAGAGAAGCCACTAGAGAACACTATGGCCCCTGGGTCTATTCTCAACATATCAATCTACATCTACTTTACTTTTATCTCTTTTATTTTCTGTTCTTATAAACAAAAATACCAAAAATATAAACTATCATCTCTATCAGATCTCACTTCCGTAAGTGACCGTAAAGGGATTGACAACCCCTTATCGCGTTGGCTGCGAAATTCTTATTTGTTTGTGCAGGTGCGAGGGACTCGCGCATGGTCTCCTACTGGATTGATACATTGGTTCTCAAAAACTGAGGGAAATACTTACTCTACTGTGCCGCATCTCCCTTTCGTCTTCAAGGGAATACAACGCAAGCTCGAGAAGTAGCACTCCCCGATGTAATTAGAGAGGCTTGGGAGGTGATAGGTAATGTTCAGAACCTAGCACAACTCCGGGATGCCTTATAAAAAACAATGATAACATTGGGTAAGTGGAGTAAGAAGTTTGGCAATGTAACACGTGAGTTGGCTAAGTCGCGATCCCAATTGGAAGAACTCATGCATATGAACACGAACATACATGAAATTAGGAGAGTCATGGACAAGATGAATGAGTTGCTCTATCAGGAAGAGATGCTTTGTCTTCAAAGATGTAGAATCAACTAGCTGAAAGAAGGTGACATAAATACCAAATATTTTCAGAGCAAAGCAGTTTGGAGGGCGAGGAAAAACTATATTAGAGAACTTATGGATAGTATTGGTGTTGTGCACTCCGATTTTGCAACCATGGGGTTATTGGCAAATGAGTATTTTCAGAACATTTTCACGGCTCACACCTCCCTGGATGCTTCACCGGTGCTGGTTCGACTGGAATCTAGGGTGTCGGCTGAAGATAACATCAAGCTTTGTAAATCTTTTTCTGATAAGAAGATTTCGGATGCACTGTTTCAAATAGGACCGCTTAAGGCGCCGGGCCCGGATGGCCTCCCGGCCAGGTTATTTCAGCGCAACTGGAGTACGCTCATGGAGGGGGTTTTGGCGGCAGTGAAAGATTTCTTCCACACAGGAGTTATGCCAGAGGGAGTAAATTCTACATCCATTGTGCTAATTCCTAAAGTCTCAAATCCTACCAAGCTATCGAAGTACATACCTATAAGTCTTTGTAATGTCATATATAAAGTGATCTCGAAGTGCTTGGTTAACAGGTTGAGACCTCTCTTGGATGATCTTATTTCTCCGGAACAGAGTGCTTTTATCTCGGGAAGAATGATCACGGACAATGCACTTGTGGCAGTGCATCCACCACATCAAGCAAGAGAAGGATCCGACTAAGAGTTTTTGTGCTTACAAGTTGGATCTGTCCAAGGCTTATGACAAGGTAGATTGAGTCTTCTTGAGGCAAGTGATGCAAAAGTTGGGTTTCTCTCAGTGATGGGTTGGCTGGATTATGGCATGTGTCACGTCGGTGAGATACTCTGTGAATTTTAATGGAACTCTCTTGGATTCGTTTGCGCCATCGCGTGGGCTTCGGCAAGGAGACCCTTTATCGTCATTCCTATTTTTGTTTGTGGCATATGGACTTTCAACATTATTGAGGAAAAATGTGGAGCCGGGAGATATTACTCCGGTCAAAGTATGTAGAAGTGCGCCGGGCATATCACACTTGCTATTCGATGACGATACACTTATGTTCTTTGAGACGTCCAAAACCCAGGCAGAGAAGGTGAAATCAATATTGGATGTGTATGGTACTGCTACAGGCCAGAGTCTCAATTATGACAAGTGTTTGTTGCTCTTTGGGGATGCATGTCCAGGAACGATCCAGGAGGAGGTCAGGACAACATTACATGCCACTAGTCTCTTTTTTGAGGATAAGTATTTGGGGCTGCCTACGCCAGAGGGGGGGATGTCGAAAGGCTGGTTTTAGAACCTGCATACTAGCCTTACAAAACGCTTAGTGCAATGGGGGGATGGACATTTGGCTCAACCGGGACGTGAGGTGTTGATCAAGTCAGTAGCTCAGGCACCTCCTACCTACATAATGGGTGTTTTCAAAGTTCCTTTCTCGGTATGTGATGACCTCACTCGTATGGTAAGGATTTTTTATTGGGCCTCGACGGAAGGCAGAAGGAAAGTGCATTGGCGCGAATGGGACTACTTGCTTCAACCCAAGGCTAAGGGAGGTGTGGGATTCCGTGACTTTCAGATGTTCAATCAAGCCTTGTTAGCACGCCAAGCGTGGACTTTTAACTAAACCAGATAGCTTGTGTGCTCAATTATTAAAGGCAAGGTACTACCCATTGGGAAAGTTAGAGGATACAGTTTTTACAGGGAATGCGTCGTCATCATGGCAAGCTATCAGTTATAGCTTGGAACTATTGAAGAAGGGGCTAGTGTGGAGAGTTGGCAATGGCAGGAGTATACGTGTTTGGCGGGATAACTGGATCCCTAGGCCTTATTCATATAAGCCAATCTCTCCCCAGGGAAGATGTCGTATTCGCTTCATCTCTGACTTGTGGAATTAAAATGGATCGTGGAATTATGGGCTACTGAATGAATACTTTGTTGACGCGGATGTACAAGAAATAACGAAGATCAGAGCATCCCCGAGGCTGGATGATGATGTGTTAGCGTGGGCCCTGGTAAATATGGTGTGTTCACTGTTAATTTGGCATATAGTTTGGCTTTTGAGGAGGCACACCGCGACACTGATGTATCTTCAAGTTCATCACCTTCGGGGCAATGGAAATGTTGGGACTTCATCTGGAAAAGTTGGGCGCCGCCATCGGTGCGCAACTTTGCTTGGAGGCTAGCTACTAACTCACTTCCTACTTGGTAAAGGAAGTATAAAATTGGCCTTGAAGTCGTGAGCAGGTGTCCTATTTGTGGGGTGGAGGAGGAAGACAATTACCATCCTTTCGTTAATTGTCAGTTTTGTTGGGACCTGTACCTCGCCATGGCCAAGGTATGGATGATCGCAGAGATAGAATCTCTAGAGAATAACGGAAAGGAGTGGCTTCTCCATGTACTAGCGCCGCTGAATGACGTGGAATGGATGATGATCATGATGATATTTTGGAGGAGTTGGTTCGTCCAGAATGAAGTGTTGCATTGCAAACCTGCACGATCTATGGATGCTTCAGTACGATTCCTTCGAAGCTATGTCGATACCCTGATTGGAATCAAGCTAAATCCGCGGGCAGATCCAGCAAAAGGCAAATCTCCCATAGTCTATGAAAAACCAACGACGCCTGCGAGTTGCACCAATGTGCCAGATGAGAGACGATGGTGCCCTCCGGCGCTGGGTTGGAACAAACTGAACACTGATGGCTCTTTTGTTTCTTCCGAGATTGTCGGGACTGGAATGATCTTGCATGATCACTGTAGGGTCGTTAACTTCTCAGCGTGTAGGGCCCTGTTTTCTTGTAGAGATGCCCTAGAGGTAGAGCTCTGTGCATGCATGAAAGGGATTTCAATGGCACTTCAACGCAGCAATCTTCCTATAGTGGTGGAGATGGATTCTCTTGAGGCTGTTACCATGATTTCACGTGAGGTTGTCGATCGCTCAATCTATGCATCCATCGTGATGGAGATAAAGTACTTGCTGTCTCTTAGCCAAACTTGTATTACTCATGTTGTTAGGTCTCAAAATAAAGCTAGCAATAGTTTAGCGTTGTTTGCTAGATCTCAAGGCAGGACCATGACCTGGCTCGGGGCTGGTCCGAATGAGGTGATGGAGATTGTTTCTCTTGATTGTAAAGACATCTTGAATGAGTAATGCAAGTTTTTCCCCCGCAAAAAAAAAGACCGTTCCGTGCACTCTATTTATTCATTTTTGTTCGGAACTTGTGTCATTCCTTATGAATTTAAATCTCTCCCCCACCCCCCCGAAAAACTAATTTTCTTTTTTTTGAGAACATGCAAATTGCATGCTTTACTTTATAGTAGGAAGAGGATAAAGTACAAGAAAGCGATCTTCACACGAATGCATAGAATACAACCAGAACGCAAAAAAAACACATGTTCTAACTTGACCAAACAAAGTCGTGTCTCAATCCACGCCGGTCACCTCCAAAGACTAACAAATCCAAAAGAACTATCGTTGCCTATGCACCAATCACTGTTGAGAGCCTGAAAGAGTTAGCGGATGGGTGGCAGGACTCCGATAGCCCGAAGAAACCCGTCATCTTGGACTCACCCGTGACAGCGTGCATAGCGCCCTAGAAACCTAGCCAGAACAGTGGGGAGCACCAAAGGAACACGAAAGGACGTCCAGCCATGTCTCCAAAATGATACTCCCAAGAGAGAAACAACACCCAGGAAGTCGCCACCATCGATCCGGAACCGAACCAAGGCGTTCGCCAGGAGACTAAGGTGGATAGTGGCGCTATCTTGCAAGGAAAAAACTACTAAGGTGGGTACTAACACTATCTGGTAAGGGGAAAAGTGACTAAGGTGGATACTGATGCTATCTGCCATAGTTGTCTTAGTGTCACAGTAGGCTGTCGTTAAATGGCATAACCCGTTATTTTTAAACTTTGATTGTAACACCTATCTAAGATCGATGATGTCTACTACACAACTTGTTTTTGTAGACTCGTGTTGGCCTTCCAAGCGTAGAGTTTTGTAGGATAATAGCAAATTTCCCTCAAGTGGATGAACTAAGATTTATCAATCCGTGGGAGGCGTAAGATGAAGATGGTCTGTCTCAAATAACCCTACAACCAAATGACTAAGAGTCTCTTGTATCCCCAACACACCCAATACAATGGTAAATTGTATAGGTGCATTAGTTCGGCGAAGAGATGTTGGTATAAGTGTAATATGGATAGTAGATATAGGTTTTTGTAATATGAAAATTTAAAAACAGCAAAGTAACTAATAACAAAAGTGAACAAAAATGGTATTGCAATGTTTGAAAACAATGCCTAGGGTTCATACGTTCACTAGTGCAAGATCTCTCAATAATGATAACATAATTGGATCATACAATAATCCCCTAACGTGCAACAATGAATCACTCCAAAGTTCCTATCACGGAGAACGTAAGATGAAATTGTTTGTAGGGTACGAAACCAACTAAAAGTTATTTTTTCTGATCAATCTTTTGAGATATTCCTATAAGTGTCACAAACAACCCTAGAGTTCGTACTAAAATAACACCATATGACACGCATCAATTAACCCTAATCTCACCTAGATACTCCAATGTCACCACAAGTATCCGTGGGTTAATTATACGATGTGCATCACACAATTTCAAATTTATAATATTCAATCCAACACAAAGAACTTCAAAGAGTACCATAAGTTTTCTGTCGGAGAAAGGAATATGAAAACGTGTATCAACCCTATGCATAGATTACCCCAATATCACCACGGGAATTCGTAAGTTGATAACCAAAACATACATCAAATAAATCAATAGAACAGCTCATTGTCACCACGGATATCCCATCGCAAGACATACATCAAATGCTCTCACATCCAAAACATTCAATCCGACATAACAAAATCTCAAAGAAAAAAAATTCATGACAAGAAGGTAGAGAGAGAAGAACACCATAAGATTCAAATATATTAACAAAGCACGCGGTACATCAAGATCGTGCCAAATCAAGAACACAAGCGAGAGAGATATCGAACACATAGCTACTGGTACATACCCTTAGACCCGAGGGTGAATTACTCCCTCCTCATCACGGTGTACGTCGGGATGATGAAAATGGCCTCCGGCAGGGTGCCGGAACGCGGTCCCGATTGAGTTTTCATGAATATAGAGGCTTGCAGTAACAAAACTTCTCATCTAGAGTTCTTTCTGGGGTTTGGGTATTTATATGAATTTTTGCCATCGGTATCATGTCAAGGAGGTCCACGAGGCAGCGACAACCTCACTTGAAGCACCCCGAGGGGGGGGGGATTGTCGTTTCCTCGTGGGTCTTCTGGTCCTCCGACGAAGCTTCGGGGGTATCTTTTATTCCACAAAAAATCACCATAAATTTTCAGCCCATTCCGAGAACTTTTAGGCTGCGTTTGGCAGCAAGGTTTTTTTAAAGTTTCCACAGAATACTGTTGTTTCTGAAAAACCATGGTTTTGAAAACTTTGATGTGTTTGGCTTCAGAAAAACTGAAGTTCTGTAAACCACAGTATCTCAGAAACCATGGTATTTTTGCTGTTTCGGTTAAAGAGGCCCCGAGCTCTTTTTTCTAAACCGAATGGCGCAGTTGACGTCCCGTCTATTTCCATATGAGATCGCCTCCTACTTTTCCTCTTACTGTTATCTCGCTAATGAATTCCATTATATCTCCTGCTTATTAGCTGATTCTGTTTGATTCGTGTATTTTCTCTTCTCGGGCACTTCTTCTTCTAGCCGGCGTCACTTGCAAGTCTCCCTCTCCCATCTCCTTGATACGTCCAAAATGTATCTATAATTTCTGCTTGCTCCATGCCACTTTTGGGTGATATTGCTATGACATTCATACACTTCTATACACTTTTGATCATATTTGGACTAACCTACTAATCCAGTGCACCCCAATGCCAGTTTCTGTTTTCGGCTGTTTTTGTATTTCAGGTTTTCACATTACGAGAACTGCCAGGAAAAATCCAGAAAAATTATATAAAAAATCAGCGTTCCAGAACCTACCTTGCGCCCGAAGGACAGCCGGGGGGGGGG
>LR738710.1:914125828-914146195 GCA_902687465.1 Secale cereale
TTCGTGGTCCTGTCAATTGCCCAGCTGTAATTCGTTTACCTCACATAGCTGTTTTATCGTCTTTTGGGAGAGAGACATCACTAGTGAACATCATGAGACTCCGGTCCATATTACCATCATTGATCACATCCGCTATTTACTTTTCGCTATTACTTACTATTGCAAACATTATCTATCACTACTATCATTTGCGTTTAACCCTTTGTGAACTACAAGGCCGGAGGGATTGACAACCTCTCTGTACTCGTTGGGAGCAAAGTTATTTGTATCTGTGTGCAGGTCCACGTTGATTGCTAATATCTGGCGCCGTTAGCAGTTGACACCTACTTGTTGAACCTAGGAGTCTCTGGGGATTCGATCCTTGGCATCTTTGCTAAGGGAAAAACTTCCACAACACTGCATCTCACACCTTCCACTTGGGGTAACCAACGAGGGGTTAGGGGCCCATCAAGGAGTTTTTCTGGCGCCGTTGCCGGGGACTCCACTCTTCAGGATAGGGGAGTTGCATGCTATCTTTTACCTTTGCTTTTTAGTCTTGTTAGTTTACCTTTCAGTTTTTGCTTTAGTACCTTTTTATCGAAAATCACAAAAATAGTTATCTCGTTCTTTAGTTGTCATTATGTCAGGTCCTTTTGTCTTTGACGAGGCAGAAGTTCTCACCTTTAAACAAAGAGGTGGAGAAAGTTTGAAAGATGCTTGGTATAGAATTAATGATTCACAAAAAAAGAGCCACCAAGAAGCAACCTACTACTATCTTGCTTAGAAATTTTTATGTTGGAATTACTTCTTGGAATAGGTTTATTCTAGATACTGCTATCAATGGGAATTTCCTAGAGGCCCCAGTTTGGGAGTCTCTTAGTATTATTGAAAATCTTGTTGGGAATCTCCCTGTTGTTAGCATTCGAGAGGACATCACCCTAGCTCACATTATGAAAAAACTTGAAAAGATAGAGCTAGAGATGCCAAGCATTAATAAGATGAATGTGTTGGATCGTAAGATCCAAGGGAATTTAAATAGACTTGATAGCTCCATGTATAAAATTTTCAACATTTTGGAGACCGGCAAATCCCCTGACTTGGACTTTTCTAGGATAGACAAGATTGAGGAAATATTTGATACCCTAGGAACTACCTTCTCCTCGATCAAAACCAAAAAGGTAGAACCTCCGGCAAAGAGGGAGCCTAAGTTCGTTCACGTTCCAAAGGCTCCCCATTCTAAAAGTAATCCATCTATTGCCAAAGGGGTTGAAATTGTAAAGACTTTGGAAGAAACACCTCTCTGTGATGAATTTATAAATGAATCTTCCCTTGACTTTTATCCTTTTGGTCTTCTACCTAGAAGTATCTCTATGAGGCCTTTATTTGAGAGTCCTCTTAAGACTAGTTGTATTATTGAAGAGCTTTTTGATGATCTTGATGATGGTTCAATTGATACAACTTGATCTATATGCATTATGCCTACCTTAAAGGCATAAAAGAAAGCGCTTTTGGGAGGCAGCCCACATGAATAAATTTTTAAATTTTGCTTTTGTTGTGTCTTGATGTTGTTTACTACAGTAGCATCATCATTGTATCTTTGCTTTTCATATTTGTGCCAAGTATAGCCTCTGATTGCTAGAAAGTTCAAAAGTTGTGAGGTGCTGTCCAGGAAACAGATTCTGTCCTTGGATAGAAAAATTCGTATAAAATCACCAGATCATTTTTTTGGTCTGAATTTTTTCGACAGCATTCTCTATATAATTGTCTTTCGTGCGTCTGTTCTGAGTTTTTTGATTTGAGTTGCAAAAGTACCCCGAACAAATCATTTACTACCTGCTGTTCTGTTTTTCACAGATTCTGTCCTGTTTTGCCTTTCCTTCATTTTGCGAACCAAGAGCTTGCTTTTTCTTTGCAAAAACCTTTTGGCAATCTTGAGAAACAGTAGACCTTCAAGAATATCTTTATTTCCAGCAAGGTGCAATTATTTTATTAAGGGTACTAACCTCGCTAATCAGATTATGATGAGTTATGTATGAAGGGAGTTTTCAAGTGTGCGAGGGAAGATGATAAAAAGATTCAGGAGTGTCAAGCGCTCAAGCTTGGGGATGCCCCCGTGCATCCCCTTCTCCATCAACATTATCAGTTCGTCTTTCGTTCCGCTATATTTTTATCACTTCATGTGTTATGTGCTATGCTTGGAGCGTCTTGCTTTTAGTTTTCTTTTTAGTTTTTCATAACGAGTCGGAACTCAACTTTGTGTATGTGGGAGAGAAACACGCTCCACTTCTACCTAGAACATAACATAGAATTTTCATGTCTATCTATGCTGTGTGTGTTCTTTGTCTTTTAAATAGCTACTATCATGCTCTGCTCTTAGTATTCATGCTTATCCTTTCAAAGAGCTTTTGTTTAGTTGGTTGCTTGAACTCTCTTTAATTATCATGCTCACCTTATTAAGAGAGTTTGCTTCCGTTGCATTGGTTAATATGTCTATGATAAAGATGCTACGTGCATGTTGGCGCTTAGTAGTTCAGGTTTTCTTATGGTTAATCTCAAATAGCTGGGGGATTCCCAATGTGTTATTGGAGTACCAACATGATTTGTTTGCCTATGATGTGGTATGGTTCAGTAATATCTTCCTTCAAGAATTTATTTTGATTGACTTGGCGTATGCTCACGCATATTTAAGACGGTAAAGAAAGTCTGTCAAGCGTTGATGATCTTTTATTTCTGAGTAGCAATATAACTACCATGCCTGATTCAATGTTGCTTTGTCGCTCTGCATGATTATGACCGTCATTGCTCTCTTAGTTGGTCGCTCCCAGTCTTTTGCTAACCTCCACCTGTATTAAGCGAACTAACTTTGCAATACATAGTTCATGGGAAAGTAGCTTAAAAACTATTGTGGTAAAGAATATGTTGCTTATGTATCTTATTTCTTATAAGTTGCTTGCTGAGCGGTAACCATGTTTCTGGGGACGCCATCAACTGTTACACTTTTGTTGAATATCATGTGAGTTGCTATGCCCGCCAACCAAGGCCATGTATCATGGTGGAATTTTTAGCTTGGACATTAATCCTCAATCTCTTATGAGAATATGCTTATGCATTAAAGAGGAGTTCATCATCTATTTTCTATGTTGTCCCGGTATGGATGTCCTCAAGTTGAGATCTATCAAAAACGAGAAATCAAATGTGATTTATCTCCTTGGACCTTTGTACAGGTGGCATAGAGGTACCCCTTTGTGACACTTGGTTGAAACATATGTAATGCAATGATAACCCATGGAAATCCGAGCTAATTAGGACAAGGTGCGAGCACTATTGGTATTCGATGCATGAGGCTTGCAACTTATAGGATGTCTTATGCATGACACATATGAAGTACTACTACCGTTGACAAAATTGCTTCTATGTTTTCAAAATAAAAGCTCTAGCACATAACCATTCTTTTACATTTATGTTGAGTCTCCACCTTCTTTCTTCAAGCACCAACTACTGAGAGCATGATTGTCATTCTGAGTGTAATGTGCATTGTCCCAAAGTAACATTGTCTTTTGCATGATTGTGATATCATTATTTCTGAAATCATTGTATCTAGTCATCACTTAAACCTTGAAGGTGCCCCTGCATTTATGTTTTGCTTCACTAAAGGGGGCAAGCTAGATATCACTTTATCATATTTGCACACCATGTTCATTGCAAATCTTTTTGATGTTTCAGTTTCATATTGTAAAACTTTCAGTCATTTGTGATTTTCTCATGAGGCAACTTAATTACTATAGATTCATTGTCTCAGTAAGCTTTTGTCATATGACTATGAATAAGCCCTATATGGTTAATAGCATGTCACCACAGAAATTATTCTTGTTATCATTTACCTACTCGAGGACGAGCATGAATTAAGCTTGGGGATGTTGATACGTCCAAAACGTATCTATAATTTCTGCTTGCTCCATGCCACTTTTGGGTGATATTGCTATGATATTCATACACTTCCATACACTTTTGATCATATTTGGACTAACCTACTAATCCAGTGCACCCCAATGCCAGTTTCTGTTTTCGGCTGTTTTTGTATTTCAGGTTTTCACATTACGAGAACTGCCAGGAAAAATCCAGAAAAATTATATAAAAAATCAGCGTTCCAGAACCTACCTTGCGCCCGAAGGACAGCCGGGGGGGGGGGGCACCAGGGCTCCAGGCGCCCTGGCGGCGCCCCCCCCCGGGCCGCGCCGGGGGGGCGCCTGGGCCCCCCGAGCCCCGTCTGGTGCCCCCCTTTGGCATATATTTAGAGCGTCCTTCGAAACCCTCGGGACGGGAACTCTTTTTCGCGATCTCATCTCTGTTCCGCCGCCGCCGCCGCTTCCAAGATCGGGAGCACCAGGAGAACTCTTCCCGGCACCCTGCCGGAGGGGAGGATCACCATCGGGAGCTTCTCCACCACCATGGACGCCTCCCGGATGAGTTATGCGTAGTCTCCCTTGGACCATGAGTCCATGACCAGTAGCTATATGATGTTCTCCTCCCGTTCTTGTGCTTCACTAATTAGTCCTCGTGAGCTGCCCTACATGATCGAGGCACATATGTAATCCTTATGCTGTTGCTATGATGAGTTTGCTGGGATCCGATGGATTATGAGATTATGTTCAGATAGTTCTTGAGTAATATATTTGATCTACCTCTTTTATATTTATGTTCATAAGTAATTCTTGCATGTTCTCCGTTGTTATTTATTGCTTTGGCCAAGTAATGGGTAGTGACACCAAGAGGGAACGTTATGCTCGATTGTGGGTTCATGCCCCTCGATGACTAGTTTGAGTGACAGAAACATGAGTCTAGGGGATGTGCTATTGCCACAAGGGGGAAAACAACGGTGCTTGTGCCCGCGGGTGCAAGGATTGTTTACTTTACGCAAAGTTCTTTTAATGCAGTTGTCTGTTGCTTTGAGTTTACACTGTGGGTGGGGCTCGCAACTTAATACCAGCGAGATGTTCTGGATAGATATCTCAAGGTGGATGATTAGTAGTAGATATTGATGGATTTCGGTCTACTTACTTTGGCGTACCGCCCATGCTTTGAACCTCAACCTTTCTTGCAATGTAGTCAGCATTGGTTTGCGTTCGTGGTCCTGTCAATTGCCCAGCTGTAATTCGTTTACCTCACATAGCTGTTTTATCGTCTTTTGGGAGAGAGACATCACTAGTGAACATCATGAGACTCCGGTCCATATTACCATCATTGATCACATCCGCTATTTACTTTTCGTTATTATTTACTATTGCAAACATTATCTATCACTACTATCATTTGCGTTTAATCCTTTGTGAACTACAAGGCCGGAGGGATTGACAACCTCTCTGTACTCATTGGGAGCAAAGTTATTTGTATCTGTGTGCAGGTCCACGTTGATTGCTAATATCTGGCGCCGTTAGCAGTTGACACCTACTTGTTGAACCTAGGAGTCTCTGGGGATTCGATCCTTGGCATCTTTGCTAAGGGAAAAACTTCCACAACACTGCATCTCACACCTTCCACTTGGGGTAACCAACGAGGGGTTAGAGGCCCATCACTCCTCCGTCGGCCATGAGTCAATCAAGCCCACCACCAAGGAAAAAAGGTATGCGATCATCTATGCCCTTTCCTTCAATATTTGTCCAGTCCGATGAATGCAATACTGCCACAAGGGGCGGCATATTGAATATACTCCATGCTGATCTTCCAAGGAGTAGATGTCAACGTGGGCTAATACGAGGGCAGTGATTAGTTTCCAGTGATCTTCCAAGCTTCTTGCTTCTCGGTCGTGTACTTTTGTATGCCTATTAATTTCCGGCAAGTAGCGCATGTCCTGAGTCGTTCATGTAGTAGATCGATTGGTCTGTCTGAAGAACACTCGTACGCACAAGGCTTTGCTAGGTAGCCAATGCAGTACCAACGGCGCACGTACACACACATATAATTTTGGCCGGACTGAAAGTACATGCACATATAGAAAAAAACTGATGGCAACACTCCTAAGATTGCATTGCTTTAATCTAGTTGATTAATGAACTATGATGTACGTCCTGGTTAAATTAATCTTGTCAATGAACGCCGGTTGATCGATCTATTTCTTGCACTTGTCTAGTTATCTCAGCATCTAAGCGTAGTCATGTTGAGTAGGTACATCATCTTTTACTTGGTGATGCATCATACTGTCTTGCTATGATTATATGCCAATCTTCAACTAACAATTAGAAAACAATTGCAGAGCCAAAAAAGGACAGAGCAGCATGGACAAATGGTCGCTTAGCTTTTATAGTGTCAATGATGAAAGAGTACTCAGATGTGGGGAAGTACCGTGGCCAAAATGGTAGGGGCGGCGCTAGGGGTATTCTTGGGTCTTCATGTGAATACCCATGATTTTTACAAAACAGTGTTGATTTTGGCAAAATGGTGATAACTTTTGAAAAACAGCAATGATTTTGACAAAATGAATACACATGAATACCCGGAAGAAAATTCTTGGAGCCGCCACTGCAAAATGGGTGGACATAGGAAGGATGGCAGGCTATGAAAGACCAATTAAATGCGAGACCTCCTGGAGCTAATTTTACTGTTCAACAGCTGAAAGATAGGGAGCAAAGGCTGAAGAACGAACTGAATGCCGTCAAGTCTATTGTGGAAAAGAGTGGATTTGGTTGGGATCCCAAGAACAAAGTTCCAACGGCTATAGATGAAAAATGGGAGAAGCTATCAAGTGAACAGCGCAAGTGGAGGCACAACCATTCCCATACTATGATGTTCTATATGAAATTCATGAAGGTTTGTTTATGACAATGATTAAAATTAAGAAGTTACTCCTATCATGTCACTTGTTAGTCACCTAATTTGTATGCAGGTAAAATTGCAGAAGGCAAGTATTGCAAAAGGACAACTGATGGTACTGAAGAGAGGTACAAGAATACGTCCCATCTTCCTGAACATGGTAGCTATACTGATGATGTTATGAGGGCTGCTAGTATGGATTCTCCTGAGGCAACACTATTTGCTCCGGGATCAGCAATCCTAGAATATGACCGGGGCGGGAATATATATGGTGCTGATGTTGATTTATCATATGGCGGATATTCACAACCTCTAGGGAGTAATGAAAATCATGTTTGAGCAGTAGAAGATTTAACAAGTGTGGATTCACCTCTAAGGAAGAGGCTTTGGAATTCAAAAGGATCTGATGATGGAAGTGACAAAACTAAGGGTAAAAGAGGCAAGGACATTGTGTTGGCCAACTTGGTTTCTGTGAGGGGAGAAGAAATGCAGACTTATAAGGAAATGAAGATAAAGAAAATTGACAGCTACAAGGACACCTAGATGGCCCAAATGGAAAGGAATGACCTAAAAAATGATCCTTATGGCATGCCAAACTGTATTTCAGAAACTTAGAACATTGGGAGTCACTCCAAGTGAACAACACAAGATGATTAACCATCTAAAAGAAGATATGCTAAACCTTCAAACATTCATGGAAGTAGACGATGATGTTCTTTCCGTGATTATCAAAGAAGTGGTGGCCCCGCATGTCTGAAGGTTACCAAAGCAGGAGACATTTTATTTAATCATGTTACCATTTCATTTATACGTTCATTCAGTCTCATCTCTCATGAATCATTGCCAATTAAGTAATATCATGTTTCTTTCTATATTGTGAATAAAGGAAGCACAATAACTCTATTGATTCTTTTTATTCATTCCTTGTATACGATATTAATATTCTGTTTATTTTATTGTACTCAGGAGACATCCAACCTACCGATTTTTTTTGCTAACATAAATGAATTTATTTTATTCAGTACACTTCTGAACAAAAACATATATAGAAAGGAGAGCAAATGAAAGTCATGCAGTATTTCTTCTAGTCCGTTTGAGATAGTCTTGATAGTCATTCCACATGGCATTGGCTATTTCATCCCTTTTTGTGCTACCTAGTGCTCATCGCTCATTGAGAGAAAGTATGTCATTTGTATACTTCATATCTCCACTTGGAACATCAATTATTTTTATAGGATCCATCTCTGATTCAACTTGGTCCAACCATTCTTCGCCACCCTCATTACTGCAAATGAAATTATGAAGAGCACAACATGCTATCGCAATTTCTGCTTGCTAGTCGATGGGTATTGTGATGCACATTTTAGTATAGGGAAACACTTCTTTAGAACTCCATTTATACGCTCAACATGATTACAAAGTAGTGCATGCCTCAGGTTGAATAGCTCTCGAGGATTCTGCGGCCGCTGATTGCATTTAGCCTGCTCCACTAAATGGTACCTTACATTGCGATAAGGTGCAATAAAATTAGGCGTATTCGCATAACCAGCATCCACCAAATAAAACTTTCCTTCGGGGACATAGAAGTTATTTTCAAGAGCATCTTGTAGAACACGAGCGTGAGAAGCGGAACCTTCCCATCCGCTGCTGACATGGAGGAAACGATTATCAAAATCACATGCAACCATAACATTTTGTGACAGTGTTCCATTTCTGTTACGATATGGATCTTGGTCATTTGGAGATATGCTAATTGGAATAGGTGTTCCATCTATTGCTCCAATACAATCCTACAAAAAAAATACATACAATGAAAACTTTGTATTTATATATGGTTATAACACTGAAGGGTTAAAAGGTGAATAATACCTTGAAATATGGCATAAATTTCGTATTGCTTGCAACTTTGAGAGGAACATTAATTGGAGGCAACTGTATTACACTTCCTGACAATATCATGAGGGCGTTCAACACAATATGGAAATAGCGACTTATGGTCTCACACTATGCTGAAATTGCCCTTGGAGTGTACGATTGGCTGCATTCTTTGAAACGGCATATAAAAATGTGCCTACTTGTTCTTCCACTGAGACAAAATTTGTATCTCTTAGATGACATCTTTCTCGAAGGCATTGCACCAAGTTACGAAAAATATACTGCTCCATCCGAAAATCTCGTTTGCATCTCAATTCATGACCTTCTGGAACTTCTCGCACGGACCGATCTCCCGTAAGTATGGATGTATGAATACGTGTGTGGTTGGCCGAGCTTCTATCGTTAGCATACAAAGCTTCGATGATAGCCAATTCATCATCTTCTTTACGTTTGCGCATCAAAAAATTAGCCAACATTCTGATTGACAATATAACACACCTACACAAATATGCATATGACATCTCAGGTATACACTTTCCTAGATCCCCCCACCCCCGAAAAAATGATTGATAATAGAACATATCTGCTAAGTGGCTGTAGACCACACTTGTAAATCAGGAGCAACTTGTTGTGCGAAGACTAGAATATGTTGCGATTGTGTGTTCTTTTGAAGAGGGGTATATATAGGTGGATTAGTTCAAATCTTCAACGCTAGTGGCCCAAGCAAAGGCCATACGTGATTTTAGGATAGACATATTCTAGGTTAGGTGGCATGCATGTAGATGCATCAGGGATAGACATTTTCTATAGATCCTAGCATCTAGGTCGGGCGGACGTGTGCAGGCATGACGGCTGCATGCAGCCAGCCACCGTTAGCAGCAGCTAAATACTCAGTCATGCATGCTAAATACCTGGTCAAAACTTTGATAAAACAGCACCAGCCAAACACATGTGAAAACTGAGAAAAGCGTTGATTTTAAGAAACTGCGGTATTAGTTGCCCACCGATGGGAATACTTTGGTTTTCAATTACATCAGTTTTCTAAAAACTTTGCTGCCAAACTAGACTTTATTTCTGCACAAAAAATGACACCACGGTAAGTCTACTGAAAACATCGTCAGTGCAGGTTAGTTCTAATCAAGTCATACCAAAACCATATAAAATTGTTGTAAATGTGACAAAAATACTTTATAAATTATAGATACGCTGGAGACGTATCAACCAAGTGTCTAAACACTGTTAAGTTCTCCCACCGTAAAAAAGACAAGAACCAACGCTGGATAACATTATAGACCAGTTTAGATGAAACAAAGCCATCTCAAAATGTGAATTGCTAGAGGTGATCGTCACAAACACGATCATCCCTAATATTTCTTTAGGATTTTGGTGCTGCTTTTGGGGACCCCCTATTTGGGCGCGGTCCGTGTGTGAACACGTAATTCCCCCAAGCGCCATTTGCGGGGCTGGCCGCCCCTGTTTTTTCTTTCCTTTTACTTTTCTGTTTTTGTTTTATACTTTGTTAAAATAATACGGGATTACAAAAAGGTTCTAAAATTTCAAGAAATTGTGAATTGCGAAAACAAATGTTCAAGAATTCCTAAATGTTCACGGATGCAAAAATGTTTGTGATTGTTCTTATTTTTTTAAATATATTTAAATATTATTTAATAAACTAAAAATGTTCACATAATTGAAACAATGTCCATGTATTAATCAAATGTTCATCGTTTCATATAAATATGCTAAGAAAAAAATGCTCACGTATTTAAAAAATGCTCCTCAATTCGAAAAGACGTTCACAAATGAAAAATTGTTTCTCAAATTTTTAAAAAAATGTTCACAAGTATCAAAAAAATGTTGTCCTAATCAAAAAGAGATTCACAGTTTCAAAAAATGCTCGTGAATTTGATTTTTTTCATAATATTAAAAAACAGTCTAGGATTAAATATTGTAAAATTTGAAAAAAAATCACATAAATAAAAAATGTGCTCACAGATACAAAAAGCATTCCTGCACTAAAATAAATGTTTGTCAAAAAAATTCTTGAATTTCGGCAATTCTTCCAAAATTGAAAAAACATTCACCGGTTGAAAACATTGTTCACGTGTTCCAAAAAATGTACGCAATTTTAATAATGTTTATGAATTTGAAAAAATGTTCGCGCATTTCTAAAAAATATTCAGGAATTTAAAGAATGTTCATGATTTTAAAAAATGATCATGTCTTTGAAAAATGTACATTATTTGAAAAATGTTCGTGAGTTAAATAAAGTTCGTGAATTTCAAAGATGTTCACAAATTGAAATGAAAAGAAATAAAAAATAAAAAATGAAGCATGAAAAAAAGAAGGAAGAAAAAGAAAAAGGAAAAGAAGAAAAAAGGGAAAAAAGAAAGAGAGAGAAGAAAACCCGTTTCAGTGAAGTGTTGTCTAGTCACATCACGCGGTATCAATGCTAATCCATGCGGGCTCTGGACCGGCATTGATGCGGCGCGGGAAGTGGCATGTGCATCGGAAGGAAGGCGGGAGAGAGGTGGGTTGGGTTATTTGGTCAGCCAGGGCAGTCAGAAGCGGACGTGACAGGGGTCCGGATGCCCACAAAGCCTCCTAGTTTGTCTTCGGTTTGTGAGAAATAGTGCATCCGGACTGCCAAGTGGACGGATACACGATCGTGTTGGATGGCAGAACACATCTGGATCACGCGGTCGGGACGTTTGTGGGTGGTTTAAGAGTCGACGTTGGAGATGCCCTTAGCTTCGTATATAGTGTGATGAAATATGCACATTATGTTTCGCATAAACCCAACAGAGACTGCTTTACTAACAGAGCAAATCACCCCGTAAACATCTGCTCCAGCATGCAACATGCCAATGACATCCCAGCTGTTTGGGAACTTCTGTCGGTTGCAGAATTTGCTAGGTAGAGGGGTCACTTCCGGTTCCAGAAAAAGATGTCATTATTTCCACCAGTAGCTTGCTTCTTTGGGAAACGTTTAATTTCCTCCGACAGAGTGAGGGCCAGAACAATCTTCTTGTAATTATTTCTCCCTTCTATAAAGATTAGGTACATTCGATTAACAGATTTCTCATGACGCGTAAACTGCCTGCAGCGCCATCCGATTAACAGATCAACTCGTTCAGTCGTGCGTGGTACAGAGTGTAGGAGTCGTTGCATGTGTCGGATCCCAACAAAGCTATTGTCATTCTTTTGGCTTTGTTTCTTTTCCACACGATTTGCTAGTGTTTGCTGGCTTGCTACACTTAAGGCCTGTTCGGAGGCCCTCCCATCCACAACTTCGCTCCCGGAACTGGCGAAGCAACAGTTAAAAATTGCGGAGCGGGGAAGGTGGTGCTCCCTAGATCCTGCGATTTCACGGAGCGGGAGGATTGCCGAACAACTCCTTAAACTAGTACTCGCATAAGGCGTCGTCGGCTGGGGCGCCGATGGTTGATGCTGCGACCAGCTACTTGTACCATTGTTCGTGCGGCACTGGAGTGCTAGGAGCTGGCTGCCGGGTGCTGCGAGACCAGGCACCGACACGCCGCGAGCCGGTGCT
This sequence comes from Secale cereale, assembly GCA_902687465.1. Lineage (NCBI taxonomy): Eukaryota > Viridiplantae > Streptophyta > Magnoliopsida > Poales > Poaceae > Secale > Secale cereale. The sequence continues at coordinate 914,138,043 of LR738710.1, forward strand.
CCAAGGTGAGGGTCGTGGATGTCTACTGAACGCTGTTGCGGAGACTGCACTTCAACAGCGTTGCTGTAAGCCGGCCAGCCAGCAACGGTGCCACAAGGTCGTCTCGGTGCTATGCCGTGTTGATTGCCGGCAATGCTGGGACAACGGACGACCTGTGCTGCATGCGTTGTTGGCAGCTGAAACGGAGCATCGTCGGTGCTGCAACGGAACTTGTCGGGACGGTGATGCAACATAGCATTGTTGGCCCACCGAAACCTCGTGGGTGCTACAACGTAGCATCGTTGGCCCACCGAAACCTCACGGGTGCTGCAATGGAGTGTCGCTAGGCCATCAGAGCATCATCGGTGTTGCAATAGGCATTTGTCGGACCGCCGGAGCATCATCAGTGTTGCAATGAAGCTTCGTCGGGCCGCTGGAGCATGGTCGGTGCTGCAACAAAGCATTGCCGGTGTTGCAATGGGGCATTTGCAGGCCACCGGAGTATTGTCGGTGCTGCAACGAAGCATCATCGGGCCGTCGGAGCATCGTCGGTGCTGCAATGGCGCATCACCGATGTTGCAATGGGTTATTGTCGGGCCGCCGGAGCATCGTCGGTGCTGCAACAGAGCTCGTCGGGCTGTCGGAGCATCGTCGCTGCTGCAACGGAGCTCATTGGGCAGCCGCCGCATCGCCTGTGTTGCAACGGAGCTCATCGGGCCACCGGAGCATCACCGGTGGTGTAACGGTGCATCGTCCGTGCTGCAATGGAGCTCGTCGGGCCATCGGAACCTCACGGGTTCTGCAATAGAGCGTTGTCGGGCTGCGGAGCATCGCCAGTGCTGCAACGAAGCATTGTGTTCAAGGGATGGTCGTAGCAGTGTCGTTGCTGGTGCTGCAATCTCGAAGCTCGCAGGTGCTGTAGGCGTGACCGGTGCGTGGCGAGATCGCAGACGTTGCCGCCGTGAGATGACCGGCGACATGGCTCTGCAACCTGTGCACTGCGGATGGTGCAAGCAAAACTTGATGCTGCAAGTCGCGGTCAGCTGCTGCCTTTCTCGTCGGAGCTATGCATGCGACACGGGAGCTGCTGCCTTGCACCGACAGTTGGCTAGAGTGATGGCGTATTGGACGTGGTCCAGGTAATCAAGGGGACATGGGCGTATTGTGAATGAGATGAGCGGGATCATGCGGCCGAAATCGGCCAGCTGACGCCTAGCAGCACCCCTTTTTTTAGGGATGAAAGACTGTATTTATTCATCAAGTACCACAGTATGTGGGATACAAAGAAGATTATAGGGATGAGTAGGCCACACATGGCGCCCCTCAGCTAAGGAAAGCGAAAATTTAGCAAAACTATGAACATCACCGTTTGTACTTGTATGTTCCGTACGCTTAACGTTCGTTGATGATATATTATTATATGAGTTATGTATGTTGGTGACCGAATGTTGTTCGGAGTCCCGGATAAGATCACGAATATGACGAGGAGCTCTGGAATAGACCGAAGGTGAAGATTGATATATGGGATAATAGTGTTCGGTTTTGGGAAGGGGCTTCGGATGTTTTCCGAAATGTTCGGGTACGAGAACGTTTTATTTGGGCCGAAGGGTAAAGCTCAGAAGGCTTTACGAAGGTGCAAAAGGAGTTTTGCGGAGGCCAGGGGGGCAGACGCCAGGGACGCTGGCGTGTGGGGCCAAACGCCAAGGACCCTGACATCTGGTCCTGTAGTCCGAGAATGACTCTTGCCTTGCGTGCTAAACCGACTTTGAGGAGGCTCTTTCTCCAAGAAATGACCCCATGGCTCAAAATATAAATAGAGGGGCAGGGCAAGCACCCGGAACACATCAAGATTCACCAAGCCGTGTGCCGGCAACCCCGCCCCTCTAGTTTATCCTCCATCATAGTTTCCATTGTGCTTGGCGAAGCCCCGCGGAGATTGTTGTTCATCACCACCGTCACCATGCCGTCGTGCCGCCAGAACTCATCTACTACTTCGTCCCTCTTGCTGGATCAAGAAGGCGGAGATGTCATCGAGTTGAACATGTGCTGAACGCGGAGGTGCCATACGTTCGGTACTTCATCGGGACGGATCGTGAAGGTGTACGACTACATCAACCGCGTTGATAAACGCTTCCGTTTAGCGATCTTCAAATCTATGAAGATGCTCTCCCCCTCTCGTAGTTATGCATCTCCATGGATAGATCTTGCATGTGCGTAGAATTGTTTTGTTTCCCATGCAACGTTCCCCAACACAGCCGTGCACTTTTGCTTAGCAGAGAAAGAAAGTTGGCCGCATCAATCCCTTTTGAGCTTGAAGTAGTCATCGTGTGCCTCCACTCCCTCCATAATGCGCAAAACCAATGGTTTTCTGACACGAAAACGACGACGAAACCATGAATCATCCAGAAAAGTTAGGTTCGGAGCAAAGTAGTCCTTCTGCAGTAACCGTGCTCTGGAGACCCTATCCCGATTGATCACTCTTCTCCCTTTGATTGAGCTCTTGAAGTTGAGAATATGCTTCACTTGGCGGTCCATTTCCTCTTGCATGCTCATAAGCATGATCATGTCCACTTCTTTGGCCGAATATGATGAATCAAAGAACTCATCTTTAATCATTTGGTCAAGCTATGTCGGTCCATACTCCTAGTCTGGCGAAGCATCAGAATTCATCATTTTCCCTGAAAAACATACAAAAAACTAGGCCGGGCAATGTGTTGAACAGATAGAGCGCAAGGAGGAGCCCGGGAGTTGCTGGACGTACCGCGGTGGCATCCGAGCCAACGACGATGTCCACATCGGCGAGGATGGGAGAGAGGACTGTTATGCCGGCCGGTGCTGGCGGCGCAGAGGCGCGGAACGGCTGTGGAGTGCGCGCGGCGGTGGAGCTGTGAGACAGACGTCGCCGAGGAGGAAGAAAAGAGGAGAGAGGAAATGAATTAGGTTGGGGGTGGATTTGATGCAAATTATGATGGAGTAGGGATTCTTGGAGAGTGAAATACACTACTGTCACACTGTCCTGGTCGGCCGTCATGATTCCATGCTCCCCAATCCCAATGTTCGCGGAGAGTATCAAACACGCCTTTCCATTTATGTAAGCCGCGACTCACCTCGCCTCAAGGAAATTTCCTGGCACTAGCACCTCAGGCGATCCAGCGGAATTCACTTTTAGGCCGCCCTCTCTCCGTCCTCGATCACCCTCTCCTCAGGGGTCGCCCATAGGCTGGGCAAAAGGGGCAACCGCCCTGTGCCCCAAGAGGGAATGGCCCCGCTACTAATTAAACTAGTAACACTATACGGTAATACATCACATCTGAAAGATTATTAAATGCATAAAATGGAGCCTTAATTTGAAGGAGCACAAATACACACCACATACTAATAGTTCATACCATTCAGAGGCAAACCAATCTGATTGGAGAAGTTGAGTTTAAATATATTTGTTTCCCTTTATGATGAATGCCTTAGTATCATAATGGAATTTATGATACCAATATTTGAATGTTTAAACTAGTGCACAATTTTTCATTTGAGAAACTGGTAGAAAATCGCATTTGCACCAAATAAAGGCAAGTGAATTTAGATAAGCATGTCAGATAATGAAATCTTGCGCCATTGTACAATCAACATGTTTGGTTCTTCGATAATTCTATTGGTAAACCCAACTTGTAAGTCACATTTGTTATGCCCTAAAAGTTTTTATGAATATGGTTCCCTAATATATACTAGAAACCACTATTAAAATATTTGTTCGTATCTATGATTTAGAAATATCTACCATGTTATTCAATAATATTATAAGATATATGAAGAAATACACACACACACACACACACACACACACACACACACACACACACACACACACACACACACAATATAGTTTATGCAATATGAGAAAATTAATTTGAAGGAAATTTTAACAAGAAATAGATTTGGTAAATCATACAATTTAAATTTTGTAGAACCAAAAATTTCATTGATATAAATTACAATTGTGTAATGATGAATATATTATTTGAAAACATTCTTATGTGACTGAGTAATAAACTTGTATTAATTAAAATTATAATACAGTCACTTAGTTTAGAATATGTATACAAGTTCAGTACAAAAAATAGTTATCTTACATTGTCCCGGGCCCCAAAATGATTTGGACCGGCTGTGCCTCCCCTCTCCTGTTTCCCTCCTCGCGCATGCCTCTCTTTTTTGCACCTGCAAGTCTGCAACAAGCCTGCTCTCCCACCTCACGCTCTAGCCATGAGAGCTCCCATGGTGTGGCTGGTCGGCCTCGCAGTAGTGCTTGCTGCGCTTCTCAAGGGCAACAACTCTACTCCGAGTTCCCGTGCCCGCCATGCCCTGGCTACGCTGGCGAGACCGCCTATCCCACGTTGCCCAATTGCCCCGATAACCCATGTACGATGGTGACCAATGCCAACCAGTCGGGCCTGACAAGGACGATGGCGGTCCGCCGTTGGTGAAGGGGAAGTTCCTACTTTCGGGAAAGCCAAGCAACCCCAGTCCGCCGACTCAGCCACGATGGCGTGCTGCATATGCTCCTGCCATGAGGGCATGGGCATACCAGGCCCAACAATCAATTGTACTGCTGCAGCCCAACCTTGCATCGGCAACGCGACCACCTCCCCGGTGACGAGCGACAACACCGGCGGCGGTGGACACCGATTTTCCACCGGCGAGATCTGTGCCATCATCATCAGTGCCGCGGCATTTCTCTGGTTGCTCCACCCGCTCTTCTACTGCTTGAAGGACAAGCGTGATCGCCGCCGCCGTTTTCCTCCTCGTCCTCGACCTCGTCTGTGCCTTCATCGCCGGAGCGAGTGGAGGACCTGTAGGAGCAGCCCAAGGTGGAGGAGCTACATGTTCCAGTGCCAGAGGGTTTCCGCGTGGTGGCACCGCCCTTCCTCCTGTAGGAGCACTACGCCGGCACCGACTAGCAGGGCTGCATCATCATTCAGGTACTTCGATCCTGTCTGAACAGTGATGGCCCGACTCGATGTGCATACTCCGTAGTCAGTATGATGGTTGCGACTGCATGCATACTCCAGCCTAGTATCTACGTACCTACAAATCTGCAATTATATTAGTGGTGGTGAACTAAGTCCTTCAGCTACCTACGTCTGCGTATCCTACTCAAATATGGCAATATGTTACCTGCGTATATCCTACCAACTACGTATCGTGCAGTGGCGGAGCTTGACTGGGATGTTTGGGGGGGAAGGGGCAACAGGTAAAGTGTGCATGTTTGGGGGGGGGGGGCTAATGAGATTTTATTTCTAACTATATCCCTCCAAAAAAATATCTTCAGTAATTTGTTATTGGCTGGGGGGGGGCATAGCCCCCTCAGGAATGCACATAGCTCCGCCCATGGTACCTAGGTCTTAATCTGTGCTTGTCATGTAAATAAGATGTCGTACCGTGCTATGAAGTTGATGCTTGTGATGTAAATAAGCTACCTGGTGTGAGGAAATCGTGATATATTTTATGTGTGCAAATCTGATTGGTTCTATGCATGATGTAGTTAAAAAAGTCAGTTGCTCTGCAAACAATGCTCTCCTTTGGCATAACCTTGTAAACAACTAACTACATTGAAATAATCTTTTGCATCAAATATCCTCCTCACACACCCAACTTGAAGAGTAACTTGGTACAATTTTTTTAAGTAATCATCGGGGGGATAGGATCCCCACATGTATATATGTTGCTCAAAGCGGCCCAAGGGCCAATGTTACAAGAGTTTATAGGGTCACGGCGATCTGTGAAGAGAGGTAGTCGTGCCAAGACACGAGGGCTACCTTATCACTTGGTTCTCTACACCAGAGAGTCCAAAGATTAAAGTCCCTACATAAGCTAGTAATGGTTACAAGGGGATTATGGTTTTCATTTCTAAAAGCAGCAGCATTTCGTGCTTCCGAAATTTTTCAAAGAATAGGCATGAGGATCTCTGGCTAGATAGAAGAGTCGAGGTGCACCGGTGTGGGCATTGCCCACAGGTCTTGGAACACCGAGATGACGGGGCGATGGCAAGGCGCTGACAAATTGTGTTGGGGAACGTAGTATTTCAAAAAAAATCCTACGATCATGCAAGATCTATCTAGGAGAAGCATAGCAACGAGCACGGAGAGTGTGTCCACGTACCCTCGTAGACCAAAAGCGGAAGCGTCTAGTGATGCGGTTGATGTAGTCGAACGTCTTAGCGATCCAACCGATCCAAGCACCGTACGTACGGCACCTCCACGTTCAGCACACGTTCAGCTCGATGACGTCCCACGAACTCTTGATTCAGTTGAGCATTGTGGGAGAGTTTCGTCAGCACGACGGCGTGGTGACGGTGATGATGAAGTTACCGGCGCAGGGCTTCGCCTAAGCACTTCAACGATATGACCGAGTTGTGTAACTGTGGAGAGGGGCACCGCACACGGCTTGCAAATCAACTTGTGTGTCTATGGGGTGCCCCCCTCCCCACGTATATAAAGGAGGGAGGGAGGAGGGTGCGGCGAAGGAGGGGGCGCGCCAAGAGGGGGAGTCCTACTCCCACTAGGCGTATGACTCCTCCTTTTCCTAGTAGGAGTAGGAGAGGGGGAAGGAAGGGAGAGGAGGAGAAGGAAAGAGGGGCCCGACCCCCCTTGCTCTAAACCAATTCGGTTTTGGCCTTGGGGGGCGCACCCCACACTTCCCTTGCTGCCCTCTATTTCCACTAAGGCCCATGTAGGCCCATTAAGCCCCCGGGGGTTCCGGTAACCTCCCGGAACTCCGGTATTTATCCAGTGACCACCGGAACCCTTCCGGTGTCCGAATATAACCTTCCAATATATCAATCTTTATGTCTCGGCCATTTTGAGACTCCTTGTCATGTCCGTGATCACATCCGAGACTCCGAACAACCTTCGGTGCATCAAGACACATAAACTCATAATAACGACCGTCATCGAACGTTAAGCGTGCGGACCCTACGGGTTCAAGAACTATGTAGACATGACCGAGACTCATCTCCGGTCAATAACCAATATCGGAACCTAGATGCTCATATTGGTTCCTACATATTCTACAAAGATCTTTATCGGTCAAACTTCACAACAACATACGTTGTTCCCTTTGTCATCGGTATGTTACTTGCCCGAGATTCGATCGTCGGTATCATCATACCTAGTTCAATATCGTCACCGGCAAGTCTCTTTACTCATTCCGTAATACATCATCTCGTGACTAACTCATTAGTCGTTTGCTTGCAAGGCTTATTATGATCTGTATTACCGAGAGGGCCCAGAGATACCTCTCCGACACTTGGAGTGACAAATCCTATTCTCGATCTATGCCAACACCACAAACACCTTCGGAGACACCTGCAGAGCATCTTTATAATCACCCTATTACGTTGTGATGTTTGATAGCACACAAGGTGTTCCTCCAGTATTCGGGAGCTGCATAATCTCATATTCACAGGAACATGTATAAGTCATGAAGAAAGCAATAGCAGAAAAACTAAATGATCAAGTTGCTAAGATAACAGATGGGTCTTGTCCATCACATCATTCTCCTAATGATGTGATCCCGTTGATCAAATGACAACTCATGTCTATGGTTAGGAAACATAACCATCTTTGATAAACGATCTAGTCTAGTAGAGGCACACTAGGGACACTCTGTTTCATCTATGTATTCACACATGTATCAAGTTTCCGGTTAATACAATGCTAGCGTGAATAAAAGACATTAATCATGATGTATAAGGAAATATAAATAACAACTTTATTATTGCCTCTAGGGCATATTTCCTTCAGTCTCCCACTTGCACTAGAGTCAATAATCTAGATTACATAGTAATGATTCTAACACCCAGGGAGTCTTGGTGTTAATCATGTTTTGCTCGTGGTAGAGGCTTAGTCAATGGGTCTGTGACATTCAGATCCATATGTATCTTGCATTCTATGTCTCCCTCCTTGACTTGATCGCGGATGGAATTGAAGCGTCTCTTGATGTGGTTAGTTCTCTTGTGAAACATGGATTCCTACCTATGCCGACGGCCTGGCCGTCGGCATAGGGTGGCATTATGCGTTCGGGCTGACACATGGCATGTCCATCTATACCGACGGCTAAGCCGTCGGCATAGGTGCACCTTATCCACATCGGCTCCCCGCACCACTCATTCTTCTCCCCTT
>LR738710.1:914146449-914204187 GCA_902687465.1 Secale cereale
CACGGTGAACTCCCTCCCTCCCTCTGGGTAGCATTTTTTTTGTTAATTTAGTTGTTGTTCATAATTAATTAGACGGATAGTTAGATGGATGGATGCGTTATGTATGATGATAGTTAGATGATAGATGATTTGATGATAGTTAGAAATGTGAGAAATACAAGGAATGCAAAAAAATAGATGTTAAATGATGATGATAGATTATGATGTTCATGATGATGTTTTTTTATGCCTTGGTAATTTTTAGATGATGATGATGATAGATTTCCCCTTTTTTGCGGAAGACATGATAGATGATGATGATTGTTGGATCTTGAAGATTGATGATGATGATGATTTCTTTTATGCTTTGATGATTGTTACATGATGGTAGATGATGATGATGATGATGATGATGATGATGATGATATTGTGATGTTCTTAATTTTTCTCACGGTGCAGGTTCTGTGGTGTTCCACCTCGGTGGAGGGATCGTCGTAGGAGCTGTTGGACCCAGATTGTCCCTCCGCTGTTCGACTACTTCCTCTACAGCCGAGGGTGAGCTACGAATCATGTCACTAGATGTCATTCTCAAGTCAAATCACGTAACCTAGGCGTCTCCCGTCCGAAAGGGTTGCATCGATAAATATGCATTCAATTGCATATTTATCACCGCAGCTCTTTCGGATTGTCCAGCGTTTTCTGCTACTTCTTGAGCTTGCGTTGTATTCCCTCGAAGAGGAAAGGGAGATGCATCACAGTAGCGTAAGTATTTCCCTCAGTTCTTGAGAACCAAGGTATCAATCCAGTAGGAGACCACGCGCGAGTCCCTCGCACCTGCACAAACAAATAAGAACTTCGCAGCCAACGCGATAAGGGGTTGTCAATCCCTTTACGATCACTTACAAAAGTGAGATCTGATAGAGAAGATAGTTTGATATTTTTGGTTATAAGAACAGAAAGTAAAAGCGGAAAAGTAAAGTAGATTGTAGATTGATATGTTGAGAATAGACCCGGGGGCCATAGTGTTCTCTAGTGGCTTCTCTCATGATAGCGATATTCTACGGTGGGTAAACAAATTACTGTCGAGCAATTGATAGAAAAGGGAATAATTATGAGACTATCTAGGCATGATCATTATATATAGGCATCTAGTCTGGGACAAGTAGACCTAAACGATTCTGCATCTACTACTATTACTCCACACATCGACCGCTATCCAGCATGCATCTAGTGTATTGAGTTCATAAGAACAGAGTAACGCCTTAACCAAGATGACATGATGTAGAGGGATAAACTCAAACTTAGTGATATAAACCCCATCTTTTTATCCTCGATGTTAATAATACAATATGTGCCTTGCTGCCCCTACTGTTACTGGGAAAGGACACCGCAAAATTGAACCCAAAGCCAAGCACTTATCCCATTGCAAGAACTATAGGTCTAGTAGGCCAAACCAAACCAATAATTCGAAGAGACTTGCAAGGATATTATAATCATACATAAAGAGTTCAGAGAAGAACCAAATATTTCTCATAGATAATCTTGATCATAAACCCACAATTCATCGGATCTCGACAAACACACCGCAAAAAGAGATTACATCGAATAGATCTCCTCGAAGACCGAGGAGAACTTTGTATTGAGATCCAAAGAGAGAGAAGAAGCCATCTAGATACTAGCTATGGACCCGAAGGTCTGTGGTAAACTACTCATAACTCATGGTGAGGCAATGATGATGATGTAGAAGCACTCCGTGGAAGATCCCCCCTCCGGCGGAGCTCCTGAACAGGCCCCAAGATGGGATCTCACGGGAACAGAAGGTTGCGGCGGTCGAACTAGGGTTTTCTCTGTTGTTCTGATAGTTTCGGGGTACGTAGGTATATATAGGAGGAAGGAGGGCACCGCGTACCAAACGTGGGGGCCACGAGGCAGGGGGGCACGCCCTATTGGGGGGGGCGTCCCCACCCTCGTGGGCGCCACGTGTGCCCTACTCCGTGGTTCTCAAGTCTCCCGTGCATGATTTTCTCCAAAAATATCTCTCCCGAAGGTTTCATTCTGTTTGGACTCCGTTTGATATTCCTTTTCTGTAAAACCCTGAAATAGGCATAATCATCAATCTGGACTGGGCCTTTGGGTTAGTAGGTTAGTCCCAAAAATAATATAAAAGTGGATAACAAAGCCCATTAAACATCCAAAACATCATAAATAATAGCATGTAACAATCAAAAATTATAGATACGTTGGAGACGTATCATTTTTCATGGACAACCCGAGGATGTGTAGATTGGGTATGTTCTCCATGTTCTACCCCGTTCCGAGACAGGATTTCGGCGGCGCCTCCCCATTGTTCTCTGGATCACATTCTCTCGGCTATTTGCCGAGACGTGTATCTGGAGAACAGTGGGGAGGTGCTGCCGAAATTTTGTCTCGAAACGGGGTAGAATGGAGAACGTACTCAATCTACACATCCCCCGGTGGGATTAGGACCCATCTTTACCTATTAGAGATGTAGGTGGATTCAACGCAGTAGAAAATGAAAATTTGATGTGATTAATTTAAGTGAATCCTTAATTATGTTGTGTGGCTTGTAATAAAGCAGAGGATGGCAGATAATCAGTGGATGTACAATGGTTTTATCCGTCGGAATCGAGTAACATCAGAGTGGAAGGGAATGAATCCTCCTACTGAGGCGGAGGCACTTATTCTTCTCCGTCATGGAAAACCCTAGACGTAAAATTTTTGTTGGTTGGTTCATGGAAAAAGTAATTTTCTGCATTCCCCTATTAAAATACATTTATTAGTTAACCGAAATAATGCACCTAGCAATTCCAATTATACTTGTATGGAAAAGATTCGAACATATCTATGGATGATGAATTGACATGGGTTTCCATGGGTTTTGACCCTGCCGTCATGACATGTAAAAAGTATGATGTGAATGGGTATCGCTTCCATACAGAGGAGCACCAGAACAGCCGGCCTGATCCCAAAACTATAAATACCGGAGTGTACACCCCCGGTTAAAATTCAGTAGACTACTACGGAAGGGTACAAAACATATACGAGATTACATTCCACAAAGGGCGCGAAACCCTAAGTCTGCCTGTGTTCAAATGTCGATGGTTCGATCCGCGGGAGGGGTAGAGCCATACGCCTTCCATTGGTTTGGTCGAAGTTAAACCATCAACCGTCTATGCAGGAGCCAATCTCTTCATTGCGGCTACCCAAGCTACATAAGTTTATTATCTGCCTTACCCATGCCAGAAAGAGTACCTAAAGGGTTGGGAAGTTATGTTCAAGGTGTCGCCACATGGTAAGCTTTCAGACCCGAATGAAGATGATTACTACAATATTAACCCCATGACATACGAGGGAGTGTTCTATCAAGAGCAACCTGATGATGATGTGGTTAGAAACGATGACGCTAGACCATTTGGTGATGATCCAACCGCCGACGATGCACGGAATGATGGTGAGACCATTGTCAATGAAAATGACATACTTATGCTAGAAAAGTTAAAAGAAGAGGCTGACGACGAGGAAGAGCCTCCACCTCCGTCAGACAACGAAGATGATATGATTGATAGTGAAGATGACACCGACCGAGAAAGAGGTTACAACAGTGATGATTCATATGGGTTCTAGCAGATGTACGTTTAAAGTTTTTTATTAATGTGTTTAGGAATATGCTTTTTTATGCTTTTTTATTAATGTGATTATTATTTCTTATTATTATGCCCTTTCATGGATTTTGTTAACGTACTAATTGTTTATTCTCTTTTCAATGCAGTTTCGTGGAACATGGGCAAGGGGAAAGCCGACGGCGTGGGTTTCCTACGCAAGGTCGTAAGTCGGAGTGGTCGAGCACGTAATCCTCCCCCCCCCCGACTACTTGATGATGACTCCTCACAGGGAGGTCGAGGTCGAGGTGTCCCTAGAGGAGGAGGGGGCGGGGGGAGAGCCCCTAGAGGGCGAGGAGGTGGTGGGAGAGCCACTGCAGGGGGTCGCGGCCAGAAAGAGCGTACCCTCACCGACTTAGGGGTGTTGTCTTCCAGGCGCTCCTCTAGTGAGTTACCCTCCTCTAGCTCGGTACCCTTTGACGAGGAGGAGGAGGAGGTTCGGGAGGAGGAGGTTGGGGAGGAGGACCAGGATGAGGAGGAGGAGGAGGCAGGCGAGGAGGAGGAGGCAGGCGAGCAGGAGGGTGGTGGCGGGGATGATGGTGGTGGCGGGGAGGGGGTTGGCAACATGGGGTGGCTACGTAGTAACGAAAAGCTACCAAAACAGATTCCTGCTACCGAGGAGCAGAAGTGGCTCATTGAGCCCACGGGAAAAGATTAAGTGGCACTTTATAATTTCATTCTTTTGCGTGTCACGTGCTCATTCCGATAGTTCTTTATTTTGCTTTCCACATGCTAATATTTCATTCTTTTGCAGCAACTGGATATATCCTAAAGGGGCCCATATTCCCAACGGCCTCATCACCGTCTTGCTGAAGGTACACTGGCCGGGGCTGTACTGTCCAGATCCAGTCAGGAACCCAGACCGTCAGATTTTGGCCACGAGCTGGGATCACTGGGAAGCGGCCCTCCACGCGGACCATGAGACCCATGCCAAGGCCATGATCACTAATTTCTGGGTGAGTTCTCTTTAGAAGCACAAGTCCATTCTAGTTTCATGAATGATTTAACTCATGGCTTCTTCCATTTCTTGTTTCACTAATGATTGTAGAAATACTATCGAGTTCTTCCGGAGCACAAGGCCACTGCCGACCAGATTGTTCTGCGCCAAGCCAAGAAGAAGGCCCGCCAGCTTCAGTACGAGGTGCGCTGGGTGGCCATCTCGACATACTACCACGACGCTCTTGGTGTGAAGATGACCAAGGAAGAAGCATGGAAGGAGAACATTACCTTGGAGAGGCACGAGTACTTGGCGGTAAGTATAAAAGATTTTTCATTCCGATGTTTTTGGTCCATTTCACCATTTCGTGTTTACATGCCATTATGCTTTCATTATGTAGGTGTGTCCAAATTGGTGTTATGGAAAGGACGAGTCCTGGGTTGCATTGGTGGATCTGTGGTGTGATAAGGATGGAGCCTGGGCGGATACGAGCCTTAAAACAAGGCTAACCGAGGGAAGGAGGGAGTACATGCTCAGGGAAACCGGAACCACTTTCTCCACAAGAACCTGCACGTATGACTGACCTCATTAAACAATCTTCTTGTTCTATTTACCATCACTTTCTTATGTATGACTAACCTCTGTTTGGTGGTACAGGAGGAGAAACTGAAGAGGCCACTCTCACACATGGAGGCGTGGGAGATTGCCCATACGCGGAGCAATCCCAAGCCTGGCGAGGCCAAGTACTACGGCAAGACCGCGGAGAAGAAGCATGCCTACTCTGAGGAGTATCTGAGGTTATATCCTGGCACATCTGACCCCATTAGTGCGGATCTGGACGAGAGGGTGGTGGTGGGCATGGGGCCCAAGAAGCAGGGTCGGGAGCCGGTTCTGGATGCTGTGATCACTCCTTCTATCTCCTACACACAGCTTCGTGCTACCGACCCGAGCCTGAGCCAGCGCACGAGCACGCCCATGACTAGTGCGCAGTCGTAGCCCCTCTTTCAGGAGCGGCAAACTGTAAGTATTTCCCTGCTTATCTTCATTGCTCACTTTATTTCCACATTGAGATGTTATATGAGTTCCATCATGTCATACCGTAGGCCTACTTGGAGTACACACGCCAGGAGACCTTGGCATGGCACACAAGCCTTTTTGCATTGCAGGAGCAGAACAATCGCAGGATGCAGCGCGCTCTTGAGGAGATGGCGGCCGGACGGGTTCCCCAATTGGAAGCAACACCACATACTCCCGCACAACTAGTGCTGCTTATCTTTGAGGAGTTTGTGGCACAACACTTGGGCCCCTCGCCGGTTAGTACATCCCCAAACTATTCACCCAAAGCATACTGTTTATTCAACACAATCATATATATCCCCTTAACATGTCTTTTCAACATCCAGGGAACTGGTGGATCTACCGTTGGTGGTGGTGTTGGTGTTGGCATCACTACCGAGTCACACAGCCCGGTCACTCCAATCCACGGGGCCGGTGGCGGTGCCGGTCTTGGTGGTAGCGCTTCTGCTAGCACTGACGACTTGGGCTTCAGCGGACTTGGCGGTGACTACCTTGGCGGTGGTGGTGGATGTCCAGGCGCTTAAGCTTTTATGTTCTTTTAGATGACTTGTGCTCTTTTATGGTCCTTTAGATGACTTATGTGCTTCTTTAGGTACATATATGTTCGTTGAGATGATGCTTATGATTGTGATGATACTTATATGATTGTGATGATACTTATATTGTTGTGATGGTGTTGGTAGTTTCTGTCTGATTTCCCCCCCTCTTTTTCCTGTTTGATTTCAATTCAAATTCAGATATACATATGATATCAATTCAAATTCACAGCAGATATACATATATAAATATCATGACAACCAACACCATCACATCAGGAATCGTGTCTATGCCGACGGCCTTGGCCGTCAGCATAGGGGCACAGTGTGGTAGTGTCTCGATCGTGTACTTTTGTATGCCTATTAATTTCCGGCAAGTAGCACATGTCTTGAGTAGTTCATGTAGTAGATCGATTGGTCTGTCTGAAGAACACTCGTACGCACAAGGCTTTGCTAGGTAGCCAATGCAGTACCAACGGCGCACGTACACGCACATATAATTTTGGCCGGACTGAAAGTACATGCACATATAAAAATAATAATGATGACAACACTCCTAAGATTGCATTGCTTTAATCTAGTTGATTAATGAACTATGATGTACATCCTGGTTAAATTAATCTTGTCAATGAACGCCGGCTGATCGATCTATTTCTTGCACTTGTCTAGTTAGCTCAGCATCTGACTGTAGTCATGTTGAGTAGGTACATCATCTTTTACTTGGCGACGCATCATATTGTCTTGCTATGATTATATGCCAATCTTCAACTAACAATTAAAAAACAATTGCAGAGCCAAAAAAGGACAGAGCAGCATGGACTAATGATCGCTTAGCTTTTCTAGTGTCAATAATGAAAGAGTACTCAGATGTGGGGAAGTACCGTGGCCAAAATGGGTGGACAAAGGAAGGATGGCAGGCTATGAAAGACCGATTAAATGCGAGACCTCCTGGAGCTAATTTAACTGTTCAACAGCTGAAAGATAGGGTGCAAAGGCTGAAGAAGGAACTGAATGTCGTCAAGTCTATTGTGGAAAAGAGTGGATTTGGTTGGGATCCCAAGAACAAAGTTCCAACGGCTATAGATGAAAAATGGGAGGAGCTATCAAGTGAACAACGCAAGTGGAGGCATAAACCATTCCCATACTATGATGTTCTATATGAAATTCATGAAGGTTTGTTTATGATAATGATTAAAATTAAGAAGTTACTCCTATCATGTCACTTGTTAGTCACCTAATTTGTATGCAGGTAAAATTGCAGAAGGCAAGCATTGCTAAAGGACAACTAATGGTACTGAATAGAGGTACAAGAATATGTCCCATGTTCTTGCACATGGTAGCTATACTGATGATGTTATGAGGGCTGCTAGTATGGATTCTCCTGAGGCAACACTATCTGCTCCGGGATCAGCAATCCCAGAATATGACTGGGGTGGAAATATATATGGTGATGATGTTGATTTATCATATGGTGGATATTCAGAACCTCTAGGGAGTAATGAAAATCATGTTTCAGCAGTAGAAGATTTAACAAGTGTGAATTCACCTCGAAGGAAGAGGCTTCGGAATTCAAAAGGATCTGATGATGGAAGTGACAAAACTAAGGGTGAAAGAGGCAAGGACATTGTGTTGGCCAACTTGGTTTCTGTGAGGGAAGAAGAAATGCAGACTTATAAGGAAATGAAGATAAAGCAAATTGACAGCTACAATGAAATCAAGATGGCCCAAATGGAAAGGAATGACCTCAAAAATGATCCTTATGGCATGCCAAACTATATTCAGAAACTTAGAACATTGGGACTCACTCCAAGTGACCAGCACAAGATGATTAACCATCTGAAAGAAGATATGCTAAACCGTCAAACATTCATGGAAGTAGATGATGAAGTTCTTTCCGTGATTATCAAAGAAGTGGTGGCCCCGTATGTCTGAAGGTTACCAAAGCAGGATACATTTTATTTAATCATGTTACCATTTCATTTATACGTTCGTTCAGTCTCATCTCTCATGAATCATTGCCAATTAAGTAATATCATGTTTCTTTCTATATTGTGAATAAAGGAAGCACAATAACTCTATTGATTCTTTTTATTCATTCCTCGTATACAATATTAATATTCTGTTTATTTTATTGTACTCAGGAGACATCCAACCTATCGGAAAAAAATTGCTAAAATAAATGAATTTATTTTATTCAGTACACTTAACAAAAACATATATAAAAAGGAGAGAAAATGAAAGTCATGCAATATTTCTTCTAGTCCGTCCGAGATAGTCTTGATAGTCATTCCACATGGCATTGGCTATTTCATCCCTTTTTGTGCTACCTAGTGCTCGTCGCTCATTGAGAGAATGTATGTCATTTGTATACTTCATATCTCCACTTGGAACATCAATTATTTTTACAGGATCAATCTCTGATTCAACTTGGTCCAACCATTGTTCGCCACCCTCATTACTGCAAATGAAATTATGAAGAGCACAACATGCTATCGCAATTTCTGCTTGCGAGTCGATGGGCTATTGTGATGCACATTTTAGTATAGGGATACGCTTCTTCAGAACTCCAATTATACGCTCAACATGATTACGAAGTTGTGCATGCCTCAGGTTGAATAGCTCTCGAGGATTCTGCGGCCGCTGATTGCATTTAGCCTGCTCCACTAAATGGTACCTTACATTGCGATAAGGTGCAATAAAATTAGGCGTATTCGCATAACTAGCATCCACCAAATAAAACTTTCCTTCGGGGACATAGACGTTATTTTCAAGATCATCTTGTAGAACACGAGCGTCAGAAGCGTAACCTTCCCATCCGCTGCTGACATGGAGGAAACGATTATCGAAATCACATGCAACCATAACATTTTGTGACAGTGTTCCCTTTCTGTTACGATATGGATCTTGGTCATTTGGAGATATGCTAATTGGAATATGTGTTCCATCTATTGCTCCAATACAATCCTACAAAAAAAAAATACATACAATGAAAACTTTGTATTTATATATGGTTATAACACTGAAGGGTTAAAAGGTGAATAATACCTTGAAATATGGCATACATTTCGTATTGCTTGCAACTTTGAGAGGAACATTAATTGGAGGCAACTGTATTACACTTCCTGACAATATCATGAGGGCGTTCAACACAATATGGAAATAGCGACTTATGGTCTCACCCTATGCTGAAATTGCCCTTGGAGTGTACGATTGGTTGCATTCTTTGAAACGGCATATAAAAATATGCCTACTTGTTCTTCCACTGAGACAAAATTTGTATCTCTTAGATGACATCTTTCTCGAAGGCACTGGACCAAGTTACAAAAAATATACTGCTCCATCCGAAAATCTCGTTTGCATCTTAATTCATGACCTTCTAGAACTTCTCGCACGTACCGATGTCCCGTAAGGATGGATGTATGAATACGCGTGTGGTTGGCCGAGCTTCAATCGTTAGCATACAAAGCTTTGATGATAGCCAATTCATCATCTTCTCTACGTTTGTGCATCAAAAAATTACCCAACATTCTGATTGACAATATAACACACCTACACAAATATGCATATGACATCTCAGGTGTACACTTTCCTAGATCCCCCACCCCCGAAAAAATGATTGATAATAGAACATACCTGCTAACTGGCTGTAGACCACACTTGTAAATCAGGAGCAACTTGTTGTGCGAAGACTAGAATATGTTGCGATTGTGTGTTCTTTTGAAGAGGGGTATATATAGGTGGATTAGTTCAAGTCTTCAACGCTAGTGGCCCAAGTAAAGGCCATACGTGATTTTAGGATAGCCATATTCTAGGTTAGGTGGCATGCATGTAGATGCAGCAGGGATAGACATTTTTTATAGATTCTACCATCTAGGTCGGGCGGACGTGTGCATGCATGGCGGCTGCATGCAGCCAGCCACCGTTAGCAGCAGCTAAATACTCAGTCATGCATGCTAAATACCTGGTCAAAACTTTGATAAAACAACACCAGCCAAATCGCATGTGAAAACCGAGAAAAGCGTTGGTTTTAAGAAACTGCGGTATTAGTTGCCCACCTATGGGAATATTTTGGTTTTCAATTACAACAGTTTTCTAAAAACTTTGCTGCCAAACTAGGCTCTATTTCTGCACAAAAAATGACACCATGGTATGTCTGCTGAAAACATTATCAGTGCAGGTTAGTTCTAATCAAATCATACCAAAACCATATAAATTTATTGTAAACGTGACATAAATACTTCATAAATTATACTTCCTCCGTTTCTAAATATTTGTCTTTCTAGACATTCAAATGGAGTGCAACATACGGATGTATATAGATATATTTTAGAGTGTAGATTCATTCATTTTGCTTCGTATGTAGTCACTTGTTGAAATCTCTAGAAAGACAAATATTTAGGAACGGAGGGAGTAGATACGTTGAAGACGTATCAACCGAGTGTCTAAAATTTGTTTAGTTCTCCCACCGTAAAAAGACAATAGAACCAACGCTGGATAACATTATGGATCAGTTTAGATGAAACAAAGCCATCTCCAACCGTGAATTGCTAGAGATGATCGTCATAAACACGATCATCCCTAATATTTCTGAGATGGCTCCGCCGATCACTCATCTCAGATAGTTTAGCGTTGAGAGAAGCCAATGCTTCACATCTAGAGTGAATACACTTTGTTCCTTTCCAACTATAGTGCCGCATCTAACTCGCGGCCGACGCCCTACACCGATCACACATTTACAGGCACACAACTCTGGAAAACGATTGAAATCAGTCGGATGATTCCTGGCTTCTTCAGCCGCGTCCGGCGCCGTGCGATCGTGTGCGATCGTGGCGCCGAGCGAGTCTCTGTCGCCACATGAAGTTAGCTTCCCTATCGTTGCACCTGAAGCTGGAGTAGTCCCCGTGACTTTATTTTTACTTCCAATTCACTCGTACTTAGCCATGTACGGATGTACCTACAAATGTACTTGATGCTACAACAATCTCAAGAGGAAGCACATAGCAAATACCAAATGAGGATTCCAGAACAACATATAGTCTTGACGTGGATTTGGTACTAGCAAGCTCAGGGAGTCATCAGTGGCCTCTATGACGCCTCCACTGCCGCATTGGCTGTCGAAGCATATATACCATCTTTGCATCGGAGCAGTCGGTCTACCGTTGCCGCACTGTTGAAATAGTCATGTCCTTGTGACAACATTGCCACGGCCGGGAAGCACGTTGTCGCAGCTGCACCGAAACAACCGGGCCTTCATTGGAGCATCGCCAAGATCATTCGAAGCACAACACCTTCGTGGTTCGTCGCAACATTATCACGGCTATCGGAGCACGATGTCACATCGTCTTTGAATTAGTCGGGTTGTCGTTGTAGCATCGCTGTGGCTATCGAAGCACCCGACGCGACCGTCGAAGCATGCGGTTGCAACATTAATGAAGCACACACCTTGTCGACGTGGCTATCGAAGCAACCATCGCGACCATCGAAGCATGCGGTCGCAACATTAATGAAGCACACACCTTGTCGCTGTGGCTATCGAAGCACCCGTCGCGACCGTCGAAGCATGCGGTCACAACATTAATGAAGCACACACCTTGTCGCCATGGCTATCGAAGCACCCGCCACGACCGTCCAAGCATGTGGTCGCAACATTAAGGAAGCACACACCATGTCGTTGTGGCTATCGAAGCACCCGTCGCGACTATGGAAGCATGCAGTCGCAACATGAATGAAGCACACATCTTGTCCCCGTGGCTATCGAAGCACCCGTCACGACTGTCGAAGCATGCGGCCGCAACATTAATGAAGCACACACCTAGTCATCGTAGCATCGCCGTCTTCAAAGCATGTCGTCGTAGCATCGTTGAAGCAAATGGGTTATGGTCGCAACATCGCCGCCGCCGCTGAAGCATGTTGTCGCGCCATCGGCATGGCCATCGAAGCATGTTGTCGCAACATCGTTGAAGCGGTCGAGCTTTCGTCGCAGCACTGCTCGCGCCCTCACACTACGCCCGAAGAAATCAGACCACCCCTCGCGACATCGTCGTCTCGGCTTGCAGCGTGTCTACTCTCATACACAGCAGCCAGTCCGCCGCTGGTTTTTGAAGCAGCCTGTGTCGTTGCATGAGCATGGAGGTCTTTTTTTTTTTTGAGGCAATGGATAACTTGCTACTTAACTGACCCTAGAACAACCTAGATCCCCTAAAAAAACCTACTAGATGACTTTGCCACTTGCCTGAACTAGAAGCATCTCGCCGGGTCATCTGTGTGTTGCTGTAATAAGTTATAACCAGAGCTGCTGCGCGTGGCACTAGTTTAAAACAAATCGCGTGAGGAGCAGTGCTCGTGGCAGGCACCCACAAAAAGAAATGACTTGAACGAGGTTGACTGGGATGGATCGTACGGCTGATGTAGTGGGCTGATCGCACGATCGTGTGGCTGGAGACCCGGCTGATCGCACAGGCGGATCAGCCGAATGACGCCTAGCGCCCGCCCACAACTCTACAAGGCTCGCCCAGCATCGCTGTCTCCGTCCCGCCGCCCGTGGCGCTTCGATTCCACTTTTTTTTTTTGCATGCATGGTCCCTGTCGTATCGTACCCTACGCTGGACTGCAAAAGGTCCCCAGAGCTAAAGCCCGGCCCAAAACAAATATGCTTGGCGCGCTCCATGCGTGCTTTTTCTTTAGGCTTTTGGTGCTGCTTTTGGGGACCCCCTATTTGGGCTCGGTGCGTGTGTGAACGCGCACTTCCCCCACCGCCATTTGCGGGGCTGGCCGCCCCTGTTTTTTCTTTCCTTTTACTTTTCTGTTTTTGTTTTATACTTTGTTAAAATAATACGGGATTACAAAAAGGTTGTAAAATTTCAAAAAATTGTGAATTGCGAAAACAAATGTTCAAGAAATCCTAAATGTTCACGGATGCAAAAATGTTTGTGATTTTTCTTAAATTTTAAATATTATGAAAGAAATTAAAAATGTTCACATATTTGAAACAATGTCCATGTATTAAACAAATGTTCATCATTTCATATAAATATGTTAAAAAAAACAAATGCTCGCGTATTTAAAAAATGCTCCTCAATTCGAAAAATGTTCACAAATGAAAAATTGGTTCTCAAATTTTTTAAAAATGTCCACAAGTATCCAAAAAAATGTTTTTCTATTCAAAAAGAGATTCACAGTTTCAAAAAATATGCTCGTGAATTTTATTTTTTTTCATAATATTAAAAAATAGTCGGGGACTAAAAATTGTAAAATTTAAAAAAAAAATCACAAAAATAAAAAAAGTGCTCACAGATACAAAAAGTATTCCTGCACTAAACAAATGTTTGTCAAAAAACAAATTCTTGAATTTCGGTAATTCTTCCAAAATTTAAAAAAATTCACCGGTTTAAAACATTATTCACGTGTTCCAAAAAATGTACGCAATTTTAATAATGTTTATGAATTTGAAATAATGTTCACGCATTTGTAAAAAATATTCATGAATTTAAAGAATTTTCATGATTTTAAGAAAATGATCATGTCTTTGAAAAATGTACATTATTTGAAAACTGTTCGTGAGTTAAATAAAGTTCAGGAATTTTAAATATGTTCACAAATTGAAATGAAAAGAAATAAAAAATAAAAAATGAAGCATGAAAAAAGAAGGAAGAAAAAGAAAAAGGAAAAGAAGAAAAAAGGGAAAAAAGAAAGAGATAGAAGAAAACCCGTTTCAGGGAAGGTTCTAGAGCCTTCCCGAAACCGTTTCAGTGAAGTGTTGTCTAGTCACATCACGCGGTATCAATGCCAATCGATGCGGGCTCTGGGCCGGTATTGATGCGGCGCGGGAAGTGGCATGTGCATCGGAAGGCGGGGGAGAGGTGGGTTTGGTTATTTGGTCAGCCAGGGTAGTCTGAAGCGGACGTGGCAGCGGTCCGGATGCCCACAAAGCCTCCTA
Source organism: Secale cereale (assembly GCA_902687465.1). Lineage (NCBI taxonomy): Eukaryota > Viridiplantae > Streptophyta > Magnoliopsida > Poales > Poaceae > Secale > Secale cereale. The sequence goes on from LR738710.1 coordinate 914,160,595, forward strand.
GTTTGTCTTCGGTTTGTGGGAAATAGTGCATCCGGACTGCCAAGCGGAGGGATACACGATCATGTTGGATAGCAGAACACATCTGGATCACGCGGTCGGGACGTTTGCGGGCGGTTTAAGAGTCGGCGTTGGAATGCCCTTAGCTTCGTATATAGTGTGGTGAAATATGCACATTATGTTTCGCATAAACCCAACAGAGACTGCTTTACTAACAGAGCAAATCACCCCGTAAACATCTGCTCCAGCATGCAACATGCCAATGACATCCCAGCTGTTTGGGAACTTCTATCGGTTGCAGAATTTGCTAGGTAGAGGGGTCACTTCCGGTTCCTGAAAAAGATGTCATTATTTCCACCAGTAGCTTGCTTCTTTCGGGAAACGTTTATTTTCCCCCGACAGAGTGAGGGCCAGAACAATCTTCTTGAAATTATTTTTTCCTTTTATAAAGCTTAGGTACGCTCCTGGCGTACTCTAAAAAAAAGATTTCTCATGACGCGTAAACTGCCTGCTGTGCCGTCCGATTAACAGATCAACTCATTCAGTCGGGCGTGGTTCAGAGTGCAGGAGTCGTTGCATGTGTCGGATCCCAACAAAGCTATAGTCATTCTTTTGGCTTTGTTTCTTTTCCACACGATTTGCTAGTGTTTGCTGGCTTGCTACACTTATGGTCTGTTCGGAGGCCTTCCCATCCACAACTTCGCTCCCGAAACTGGCGGAGCAATAGTTAAAAATTACGGAGCGGGGAAAGTGGTGCTCCCTAGATCCTGAGATTTCACGAAGCGGGAGGATTGCGGAACAGCTCCTTAAACTAGTACTCGCATAAGGCGTCGTCGGCTAGGGCGCCGATGGTTGATGCTGCGACCAGCTACTTGTACCATTGTTCGTGCGGCACTGGAGTACTAGGAGCTGGCCGCCGGGTGCTGCGAGACCAGGCGCCGACACGCCGCGAGCCGGTGCTCCGAGGTAAGGGTCGTGGATGTCTACTAAGCGCTATTGCGGAGACTGCACTTCAACAGCGTTGCTGCAAGCCGGCCAGCCAGCAACGGTGCTACAAGGTCGTCTCGGTGCTATGGCGTGCTGATGGCGGGCAATGCTGGGACAACGGACGACCTGTGCTGCATGCGTTGTTGGCAGCTAAAACGGAGCATCATCGGTGCTGCAACGGAACTTGTCGGGCCGGTGATGCAACAGAGCATTGTTGGCCCACCGAAACCTCATGGGTGCTGCAACGTAGCATCGTTAGCCCACTGAAACCTCGCAGGTGCTGCAATGGAGTGTCGCCAGGCCATCACAACATCATTGGTGTTGCAATAGGCATTTGTCGGGCCGTCGGAGCATCATCGGTGTTGCAATGAAGCATCGTCTGGCCGCTGGAGCATGCTCGGTGCTGCAGCAGAGCATTGCCGGTGTTGCAATGGAGCATTTACAGGCTGCCGGAGCATTGTCGGTGCTGCAATGGAGCATTGTCGGGCCGTCGGAGCATCATCGGTGCTGCAATGGGCCATTGTCGGGCCGTCGAAGCATCGTCGGTGCTGCAACAGAGCTCGCCGGGCTGTCGGAGCATCGTCGGTGCCACAAGGGAGCTCATTGGGCCGCCGCCGCATCGCCTGTGTTGCAACGGAGCTCATCGGGCCACCGGAGCATCACCGGTGCTGTAACGGTGCATCGCCCGTGCTGCAATGGAGCTCGTCAGGCCATCGGAACCTGACGGGTTCTGCAATAGAGCGTTGTCGGGTTGTCGAAGCATGGCCGATGCTGCAACGAAGCATTGTGTTCAAGGGATGGTCGTAGCAGTGTCGTTGCTGGTGCTACAATCTCGGATCTCGCGGGTGCTGTAGGCGTGGCCGGTGCATGGCGAGCTCGCAGACGTTGCCGCCGTGAGATGACCTGCGACATGGCTGTGCAACCTGAGCACTTCGGATGGTGCAAGCAAAACATGATGCTGCAAGTCGCGGTCAGCTGCTGCCTTTCTCGTCGGAGCTATGCATGCGACACGGGAGCTGCTGCCTTGCACCTACAGGTGGCTAGAGTGATGACGTATTGCCGTATTGGACATGGTCCAGGGAATCAAGGGGACATGGGCGTATTGTGAACGAGATGGGCGGGATCATGCGGCCGAATCGGCCAGCCGACGCCTAGCAGCCCCCCTTTTTTTTAGGGATGAAAGACTGTATTCATTCATCAAGTACCACAGTATGTGGGATACAAAGAAGATTACAGGGATGAGTAAGCCACACATGGCGCCCCTCAGCAAAGGAAAGCGAAAAATTAGCTAAACTATGAACATCACCGTTTGTACTCGTATGGTCCGTACGCTTAACGTTCGTTGATGATATAGTATTATATGAGTTATGTATGTTGGTGACGAATGTTGTTCGGAGTTCCGGATAAGATCACGAATATGACGAGAAGCTCCGGAATAGACCGAAGATGAAGATTGATATATGGGATAATAGTGTTTGGTCTTCGGAAGGGGTTTCAGATGTTTCCCAAAATGTTCGGGTACGAGAACACTTTATTTGGGCCGAAGGGTAAAGCCGACGAGGCTTTACGAAGGTGCAAAAGGAGTTTTGCGGAGGCCGGGGGGCAGACGCTAGGGACTCTGGCCTGTAGTCCGAGAATGACTCTTACCTTGCGTGCAAACCGACTTTGAAGAGGCTCTTTCTCCAAGAAACGACCCCAGGGCTCAAAATATAAATAGAGGGGCAGGGCTAGCACCCGGAACACATCAAGATTCACCAAGCCGTGTGACGGCAACCCCGCCCCCTATAGTTTATCCTCCGTCATAGTTTCCGTTGTGCTTGGCGAAGCCCTGCGGAGATTGTTCTTTACCACCACCGTCACCATGCCGTCGTGCCGCGGGAACTCATCTACTATTTCGCCCCTCTTGCTGGATCAAGAAGTCTGAGATGTCATCGAGTTGAACGTGTGCTGAACACGGAGGTGCCGTACGGTCGGTACTTGATCCGGACGGATCGTGAAGGAGTACGACTACATCAACCGTGTTGATAAACACTTCCGCTTAGCGATCTTCAAGGCTATAAAGATAATCCCCCCTCTCGTAGTATGTATTTCCATGGATAGATCTTGCATGTGCGTAGATTTTTTTTTTGTTTCTCATGCAACGTTCCCCAACATAACCGTGCACTTTTGCTTAGCAGAGAAAGAAATTTGGCCGCATCAATCCCTTTTGAGCTTGAAGTAGTCATCGTGTGCACCCACTCCCTCCATAATGCGCAAAAACAATGGTTTTCGCATGCGAAAACGGCGACGAAACCATGGATCATCCAGAAAAGTTGGGTTCGGAGCAAAGTAGTCCTTCTGCAGTAACCGTGCTCTGGACACCTTATCCTGATTGATCACTCTTCTCCCTTTGATTGAGCCCTTGAAGTTGAGAATATGCTTCACTTGGTGGTCCATTTCCTTTTGCATGCTCATAAGCATGATCATGTCCACTTCTTCGGCCGAATATGAGGAATCAAAGAACTCATCTTGAATCATTTGGTCAAGCTATGCCGGTCCATACTCCTCGTCCGGCGAAGCATCAGAATTCTTCGTTTTCCCTAAAAAAACACATGAAAAACTAGGTTGGGCAATGTGTTGAACAGATAGAGCGCAAGTGTGACACCCCGAGACCGGTGCGCCAGGTGTCAATCAGTTAATCGTTGTCATTGACATGTCATCTGCTTGCGTGTTGCATCTTGCCATGTCATCTTGTGTGTTGCATCAGCATGTTTTCAAACTTGCATCCGTCCGGTCCCACTCGTCCTTCCCGTTGTCCGTTTCGAGTTCCGACGCTCTCACACGTGCCCGTGGCATCCCCGAGTCCTTCTTTTGTGTTTGGCCGTGTAACGTTTCCGTAATGGCGTGAGACTTGTCGTGCGATGTTGTTTTGATACGTGTGACCCGCCTATCAAGTCTTGTCGCGTTTGGAGTTCGTTTGATACTCCAACAGTTATCTTCGTTGGCTAAAAGTACCTCCTCTTTGAGGCCCAAGACCCCCCTCCAACAGCCCAACAACCCAGCTCAAACCCTTCCCATCATCTCGGCCGTTCAATTGTGATCTCGTGGACGAAACCCTCTCCTCTTTTGGACTATCCTAACTCATTGTGCCTATATAAACGTCCACCCCCCTCCAATTTTGCGTCCAAAACCATAGTGCTTCCACCGCCGCCGCACCGTGCTACCACCGCCGTCGCCCAGTGCTTCCACCGCCGCCGCCAGTGCTTCCGCCGCGCCGCGTGGGCCCCGCAGGCCCAGCGCCGGCCCACTCCCGCCGCGATCTGGGCTGAGGTCGCAGATCCCGCGCCCCTCGTCTTCTTCTCCTCCGGCCGGTCGCCGCGCCGCCCTCCGCCGCCGGTGCAGCTCCGCCGGCCAGGAGCTTCGCCGCCGCCCCGAGCCGGCCCCCTTCTCCGGCCGCAGCTCGCCCCTCGCCGGGAGCTCCGACCGCCACCACTCCTCGCCGCCCGGCCTCCTCCCTCGCCGCCGGCCTCAGGCCACCCCGTCGCCGGCCACCGTAGGCCTCGCCCCGGCCTCCCGACCAGCGCCGCCGCCCCGGTCGAAGGGATCGAGGAGGAGCCTCGATCGTTCCAGATCGGGCGTCTGGGCGCCCGAACCCTAACGGGCAGGTGCAGATCCGCCCGACCCGACCCGTTGATCGCCGCCCGACCCGTTTGACCGCAGGTTGACTTCGTGATTTGCTGCTAAGTCTTTAGATTTTCTGTGTCTGATGCATTTTTGTGATGAGGATAACTTTTACTGTGCTTGTCCGTTTTGTGCATATGATATGTCAAAATGATCGTGGTGATATGCTCTACACTTTGTTCCATTGTGCCATGCTCATTTGAGTTTATCTAGATGCTCTAATATTTGTTGCAAGAGTGCTACTTGTTATAAACTGCTGCTATTAGTTGTTTTCATGCCATGTTTGATATGTGATAACTTGGTGCATGTTTATCCAAATGATGCAAATGATATGTCAAAATGTTCATCATGAGATGCTCTACATGTTGGTTGCTATAGCATGCTTGTTGGAGTTCATATTGCCATGTTTATCTATGTTGCAAAAGTGCATGTGGTTGTTAGGTTTTGTAACTTGTTACGAGATGCCTAGTTGAGGAGCTTGTTTCTATTGTTGTGTTTGTCCCCATGTCACATGCCTAGATGTTTTAGAATCTCCATGATGTGTTCTTTGATGTGGTGCATTTAACTTTCCATGATATGCCTTGTGCTGACTTAAACATGCTCACAAACATGCCATGTTAATACTGCTATTTTAACACTTAGTGAAATTTTACTAAGTCTGGAATCTGTAATATCCGGATGCTATGTTTGCTTGTTGTTCTAGGCAAATCCATGATAGTTTTGGGATGCCCATTGATCATTCCTTGCTGTATATGTTGTTGTCTATCCATTCATGCCCTCACATGCTCATTTGGGTGGCTGTAGCTTATTTATTTCTTGCTCTCAAGTTGCTATAAAATATTGCCGTCAGGTTTTATTGTCATGATCAAAATGTGGTAGCTTGTTGCTATTGATCCATGCCTCCTATGGAGATGCTCCAATGGAATTGTTTGCTATAGGATATGTCTACTTCATGTTTATGCTTATTATCACCATGTTTGAGTGCTGTAGCTTATATTTATCATGCTCCAAAGTTGCTATGTGGCTGTTAATTTCAGCTTGTTGTTATATCTTGTTTCATGTGTATCTTTTAGTCCGTTGCTCCGTTTGGGGTGTTCCTTATATGAAACTTGAGTGTTTTTGCATGTAGAATCATAATATCATCTTGTTTTCATGTTTGGAGTGAGTTTGGTTGATGTTTGGGTGCATCTTGCACCGTTGCCATGTTGTGCTTCCTACCTTGTCATGTTGTGCTTCCTACCTTGCCATGAAATGCTTCCTGTATAGACTTGCTGTGCTTCCTGTATAGACTTATCATGCATCATACCTTGCCATGTTATGCTTCATAGACTTGCTGTGCTTCCTGTATAGATTTATCATGCATCATACGTTGCCATGTATTGCATCATATAGACTTGTGTTGTTTTCTATGCTTCCTACATTGCCATGTTTTGCTTCCTGTATATACTTTCTGTGCATCATAAGTAGACTTGTTTTGCATCATACTTGGTAGTGCCTATTGTCATGTTCTTGAGTGGTTTGTTTACCGTATTGCTTGCTTCTTCTCGTTAGTGCTTGTTCCATTGCGTTCGTGAGGATTCGTTCGTCTACCCGTGGTTCTCCTTCAAGGCTTCTTCTTCGTCTTCTTCACGGAACCGTTCTTCTTCCTTGCGGGATCTCAGGCAAGATGACCGTAACCTTGGATACCTTTACTATCATTGCCTTTGCTTAGTTGTCTCGATGCTATCGTTACATGTCGCGCTACCCATCATTATTGTCAGCCCCTCTCCTTGTTGCCATGAAACCTCTAACCTTTGAAACCTTCCTAGCAAAACCATTGTTTGGCTATGTCACCCGCTTGCTCAGCCCCTCTTATAGCGTTGTTAGTTGCAGGTGAAGATGAAGATCGTTCCAGGAGGGAACTTGTTGTTGGAATATCACAATATCTATTATTATTATTAAGACACCTATATACTGGGCATGTGTGGAAGGCTTGGCCTTTTGCTCGGTGTTTTGTTCCACTCATGCCACCTTAGGCGCCGATAAACCGGCATTATGTTCCTTGATTTTGCGTTCCTTACACGATGGGTATATGGGGACCCCTTGACAGTTCGACTTTGAATAAAACTCCTCCAGCAAGGCCCAACATTGGTTTTAATTTGCTCATAATAACAACTTAATTAATTAATTAATTGCATAGGGGGTCATGTCCCCGGGTTCTTAATTCTACATAACAGGGGGGGCCAGTGCTGATGGTGTTGGTCCCAAACGGGCGGACTGCGGGAACCACCACGGGGAAACTCGAGGATTGGCTCCTGTAGGATGTCCCATCCGGTCGTGGCCTGAGACGAGATACGCACAGCTACTATCAGGGTGTCGGCACGCCGGGAGGTCTTGCTGGACTTGTTTTACCATTGTCGAAATGTCTTGTGCACCGGGATGCCGAGCCTGATCGGATTTCCCTAAGATAAGGGGTGATGATATTATATTTATCACTTCAGCTAATCGTGAGAGCTTGTGATGGGCTAAGTTGGGACACCCCTGCAGGGTTATGATCTTTCGAAAGCCGTGCCCGCGGTTATGTGGCAGATTGGAATTTGTTAATGTCCGGTTGTAGAAAACTTGACAGAGGATCCGAAGTAAAACACACAACTGTGTGAGTAACCGTGACTGTCTCTTTTCACTTTGAGAAGAGAACACGGTGGGGTTATGTTTGACTCGTATGTAGTTCAGGATCGTTAGCGATCACTACTAGTTTGCGAACGTTTGCGTAGATGCTCATCTTATTCTTGTACTCGTAAGTTAGCCACCATATATTTTGCTTAGCCGCTGCTGCAACCTCACCACTTTACCTCTTCCTACCTATTAAGCTTTGATAGTCTTGTTACCCATGGTTATGGGATTGCTGAGTCCTCGTGGCTCACAGATACTACAACAACAGTTGCAGGTGCAGGTTTCCGATGTCTTGACGTGAGAGCGTTGATCGTTGTGTTGGAGTTCTTCTTCTTTCTTCTTCAGTCTTGGGTTAGGTTCCGGGTCGGCAGCCTGGGATAGCAGATGGATGTCTTTGTGCTTTTATTGTCTGTATCCGTAGTCGGATACTTGTATTGATGATGTTGTATTCATGTGACTTGTATGTATTGGTTGTATCCCCCATGTATGTATGTAATGGTACGTTGTAATGATATCCATCTTGCTAAGCGCCCGATATGCGGTTGTGCCGCAATCACGTAAGTGTCACGTGATCGGGATAGAATCGCATCTTGGGCCTGACAGCAAGGAGGAGCCCGGGAGTTGCTGGACGTACCACGGTGGCGTCTGGGCCAACGACGACGTCCCCAACGGCGAGGATGGGAGAGAGGACTGTTATGCCGGTGCTAGCGGCACAGAGGCTTGGAACGGCCGTGGAGTGCACGTGGAAATGGAGCTGTGAGACGGACATCGCCGATGAGGAAGAAAAAAGGAGAGAGCAAATGGATTAGGTTGGGGGTGGATTTGATGCAAATTGTGACGGAGTAGGGATTCTTGGAGAGTGAAATACACTACTGTCATACCGGCCTGGTCGGCCATCATGATTCCATGCCCCCCAATCCCAATGTTCGCCGAGAGTAGCAAACACGTCTTTCCATTTATGTAAGCCGCGACTCACCGCGCCTTGAGGAAATTTCCTGGCACTAGCACCTCGGGCTATCCAGCGGAATTCACTTTTAGGCCGCCCTCTCTCCCTCATCGATCACCCTCTCCTCAGGGGTGGCCCATAGGCTCGGCAAAAGGGGCAACCGCCCCGGGCTCCAAGAGGGAATGGCCTCGCTACTAATTAAACTAGTAACACTATATGGTAATACATCACATCTGAATGATTATTAAATGCATAAAATGGAGCCTTAATTTGAAGGAGCACAAATACACACCACATACTAATAGTCCATACCATTCAGAGGCAAACCAATCTGATTGGCGAAGTTGAGTTTAAATATATTAGTTTCCCTTTATGATGAACTAGCAAAGTGGCCCGCTCGATGCGCGGGCTAGTATTTTATAAAGTAAACCGATGAAAGCATATTATTTGTTTTTTCTGAACAAAAAATTGAAACCAAACACTAGTAGAAAAACTACTTTACGTGAGACACATTTGTCCCGATTTATAAATGAACCGGCACTAATGGTACCATTAGTGCCGGTTCGAACGGCTATGCATTAGTCCCGGTTCATTTGTGACCTATAGTACCGGTTGGTGGCTCCAAACGGTACTAGAGGGGTGATGGCCTTTAGTACGGGTTGGTGGCTCCAACCGGTACTAAAGGTGGTGCGCTGTCACCCGCAGTGCACAATGTTTAGTCGCACCTCGCTAGTTGAGAGGAGTTCGCACCGGTTTATAAGCCCCGCCGCGGTTACCGTGTCGAGCTCCTCTCTAAGCAGGCCTTTGTGGGCCTATTGCAAGTCTTCTGCCTTGTGGGGTCTACTGGGCCGTACGGGCCTGCATCCTGACCCAGTACGCGGGCTTTTTTCCTTTATTTCAAAAAATAATTTAACCCCCCCCCCCCAAGACCACGGCGAGCCTCGTGCCACGTGGTGGGCCTTTGGTCCCGGTTCGTGTTGAACCGGGACTAAAGGGGGGACCTTTAGTCTCCACCCTTTAATGCCGGTTCCAGAACTGGTACTAAAAGTCGTTTTTCTACTAGTGAAATGTGATGGCATTTTCAAATATAAGACTACTTCGAACATAGTTTTATCTTCGACATGTTTGGGTCACCCCTTCATCATTGACTTCCTAATTACGCATGCCATACTATTCTTTTATGCTCACTCGCGTTGTTTAAATTATTTTTGTATTATTTTTCTATCTTTTTATCATGCTGCTTAGCTATATATTTTTTCTGTAAACATAAATTTAATACTCCCTCCATTCCTAAATATTTGTCTTTTTAGAGATTTCAACAAATGACTACATACAGAGGAAAATGAGTGAATCTACACTCTAAAATATGTCTACATACATCCGTATTTGTAGTCCATTTGAAATCTCTAGAAAGACAAATATTTAGGAACGGAGGGAGTAGTTGTCATAGTGTCAGTGTAGTTTTTTTGCAGGGGGTTGTGTCAGTGTAGTTATAGGCAAATTTTCGAACGCCATGCAAAATTTACATATTTATTTGAGTGTTGTAGTTTATTTATGTAGTATACATATCCACAGTGAAACTTTCTCAGTAAGACAGGTACACTCCGCAGTACCAATGTTAGCTTGTATTTTTCACGTTACATTGTTTGCTTTCACAGTGCCCACTTTGTAGAAAGAAATAGTGTCTACTTTCTTTGGAGAAAAGAACATTGTCGACACTACTACATGTCCAAAACGTCCTTTGTTTATGGGTCCCACCTGTCTGATTCTTCACTTTCCCCATTACGTAGTCTTCTCAACTTCTTAGTTCTTCTGACATGTTTTGTTTTAGCCAGAGACCGTATAATAATTGTTCTATGCGAATTTTTGTTAAAAGCAACTAGTAAACGTGCACGTGCACGCACGTCTATTATCACAAACTACATAGAAGATAGCAAAACACTTATAGTCTAACGATCGATCCAACGTGAAGCGTTGCCACTTCGGTCGTGGCACGCGCATCCTCTCTTTTACTATCTCACATCTTCATTTTTTTCCTTTCTCCCGAAAAAACATCATCTACACACAACTTCCTTCCTTATCTTCTCCCTAGCATCGGATTGACAATCAACCCCGTAGCTGCAGCTCTGCGGTGCATGCTGACCCTCAGGTCTCCCGCTCCATCCACCACCACGCCCATGCCCAGCTGTTGATAGGCCATGTAATCATTTGCTCCACCCCTACACTCAAACGTTAAAGCTCCTCCTCCGCCACATATTCTTCGAGTGATTTGAACCTGCAGAAGTTAGCATATACTTTCAAGATAATACTGATACTCAGCCATGTAACATGAAGATGCCAGTCATTCTCCATGACTGGGAGATTGTTTCCTAGAGCATGTGCAGCAGCCACAACCCCAGGGCCAAGGTAGTACAAAACTGAAATGAAAATATAAGAGTTTTACAGGTATGGAAAAGCAGGAAAGCCTCATAGGCATTCGTGACATACTTGGCTCAGAATGTCTGATCACAAGCTATTTACCTATTTTGACATCGGACAATTAAGAAAGATCACTTGTATTGTAGTGAGATTTTTAGTTTGCATCAGTCACATCACACATTACCAGTACCAGCTCTATATTCCACATATTGCAGCAATAACTTGTAAGACATGTTAGAAACAGGAGCACTGAAGTACACCCATCTAAATAATAGATCATCATCGTTACAATTCAGATCCAGCAAATCTAGCACCAAATATAATTTGCTTTGTATAAGATGCAACCTGAAAAACCCAAGCTCATATTTACGACCAAATTAAGCAAATGCCCACTTTATTCCTGTTGTGTATCATTTAATAGTTTATTACCACTCTCCCATCATGTAAGGGTAATTAGGCTATTTTGGAAACACTAAGAAGAATCAATCGAATGGTTCAGAGTCATATATCACTCTACTTAGGAGTGAAATACCTAAATTATATGCTTGACATATTATTTTACGTTTCACGACATTTAGCTAATATTTACCAAGCTCATCAGAATGGATTCCTCTATAAGAAACAAGCGACCCATAAAGTTCATGGTTAGCACGCATCACTTTCGCCTGCCATTTATTAGATTAATTAAAATTTCAAACTTGCAGGTATAATCATAGGATAATGTCAGATAAATTGTTCTAAACTGGATATACATTAAGTGAGCTTAATAGAAACTGTTCTTGGCAACTGACTTGCTTCCACCATGTGACATTGTAGTCTCGATCCTACTATCTACATCCCATTGGAACAACTGCAAGGGAAGGAAAAACCATTAAAAACTTATAACCAGAACCAAGTGAGAATACTAAGTACAGTCCAGCTTTATCTTGCTAGGGTGTGGACCTTCTAAAGCTTCGAGTGGCGCTGCAGTTCTAAGTCTTTTTATGAGCATGTTATCAGCTTTCATGAGCATGCAATGTTAGGGAGTTCGTATCTGTATATTGTTGCCTCCTGATGGAGGCGTTCCATGAGTAGTCTTGTATTGACCTTACTGTCAAAGTGCACTTTCCAGTTTGCACTATCAGGCAATTTCTTTTCTTTCCTCTGCTCCCTTAAAGGCCTTTAAAGATTCTTGCTGAAATATTAATACAGAAGCAAAACTGCTACTTTTAGTTAGAAAAAAATAAACAAAAAAGAAAACTAATTTGCAATTCTAAACATGCCGTGTTAGCAATCTACCAACCTACTATCGATTGCCTCGGTGATGTTCCTCTAGTCGAGATCCACAAACTCACCACAGACCCAGGTCACCTGACCAGACGCCTTGCCATTCCGCCACCCAGCGCTGCCTATTCTAGAGAAAAAAACATTAATTGACATCCAACCAAAATGAACAGGAATGTTTTACTTACATGCAGCTGTATGATAGCTGAAGATATTATACAGCGATATTAAATACAATCAGAAATAATTTAATCATGTTTAACATAAAATTTGGTAGTACATAAGTCAGAGCATGAAACATGAGATTTAATTACAGCCATCCATTTATTCAGTTATAGGATATTCATTTTTAATGTCACTTTGAATGAATAAAAAATTAACACTGCACATGGAAAAGAAAACTAAATGAAGAAAAGCATGTGCGCTTTTTAATGAGCAAAAAAGGTGCAAGATAAGGTACCTGTCATTGCACATTTGTATTTGGGGCGATTTGATTATTTGCCACCATTTACTTTGGTCTTTGATATTTTGCCACAGATTACATTGAAATTGATCAGGTACCACCCCTTAGTTTGCACTTTGTTCTTTTGCCACTTGTGTACACAAAAATAATCTTTGCAAAGGAGAAACAACTTAAGTTCACAAAACAGAGGACACTTTTGCCCTTTTACCTGTTTGACTAAAACAAAGTCTGAACTCTAGCTCTTGCTCATTCCTGACACACAGACGCCACCGCTGCCATCGCCCTGCTGCTCCCCGGAGGCCCCTGCTGCCCCGCCACCACCTCTCCCTCTTGCTCCCCTTGCATCTCCTCGCCTCTCCTTGCTGCTCACGGCAAGCTGCTCTTGCCGACCGCAAATGCTCCCCGTCTCAATGCCTCTCCCTGCTGCCCACGGCGAGCTGCTCTTGCCGGCCGCCGCTTCTCCCCGTCTCAACGCCTCTCCCTTCTGCTCACGGCGAGCTGCTCTTGCCAGCCGCCGCTGCTCCCATTCTAAACGTGCTGCTGCTGCTGCTCCAAGGACTAGTCCGTGCTGCACCTCTTCACTGTCCCTTCTGATGCAAACATTGGCAGATTGTCAAACTAGCTGATCTGAAACTTGAAATGCATGGAAACGTTGAATCTTTGATCCAAATAAGTTGAAACTTTCCCAGAATAGTTATAATTTCTGTAATTTTTTGAAAAAAAATCGAGAACTTCTAAAATTTTGTCAAGCGGCTCTAAATCGAGTTCCGCTTCGGTAGAACCCCCCTTACAAAACGTAGAAAGGGCAGTATCGACCTTTCACAGCTGTATTCACTTTCATACGTATAATGGGTCATCACATTACGATGCTCTAAATAGCCTCACAGGCGAGCGGCTGGGCTGGCCCAAGTCATGTCCAGTATTTATGTAGAAAACAATACAAAATACTGCAAAACAAGTTTCTATCAGGACTCGATCTAGGTAACTCACACTATTTGTACCCGCTACCTACCACCACACCAACTGACAACTTGTGAATTTGTATTGCGCGGACTGTATAAGAACAAACAACGGCGTTTATATATAAAAACATTTCAGGAAAAAAATGAAACTATTCCTGGAAAAATGTGAAATTTTGGGAAATGTCAAATATTTTGTGAAAAGGTAGAATATTCAAGAAACTCCACACATTTGTTGAAATTCCAAAACATTCTTGGAAAAAGTGAAAAAAAGGAATTCTATTTATTTTTAATAAATATGAACAACTTTTGTCATCCTGACGATTTATAAAAATGAAAAAAATCAATATTCCAAACGTTATTTGAAAAACACGAAAAAGTTTAAAAACATGATTTGTTTTAGAAAAAATATATTTCTTGAAACTCCGATCAGAATTTGGAAAAGTAAAAAAAATAGGTATGTGAAGAATATTTGAAGGAGGAACATTTTTGGAAATTATTATTATTATTATTACTTTGTGAACAAGAAATGAAAACAAGAATTTTTGTAACTTTCTTTTTGAAAAGCGCCAACATTTTTTATATTCCTGAACCTTTTTTTATATAATGTACAAATTTTGAAAATAGAACAATTTTTAAAAATTGAAAACAAAATATGACATGAACAATTTTTAATATGTCGAAACATTTTACCAAAAGTGAACAATTTCCAAAAATGCAAACGGTTTTAGAAATTCACAACCTGCACCCGGCGGAGCGATAGTTGAGCCAAGGCCTAAGCATTTTTTCTGTTTACTCGTTAGTCTTCTCTTTTTCATTGGTTATTTTTTCTCCGTTTTGAACTTTATTATTCTTTTTTGAAACCTGTGATGGACAACGACATCTCATCGTGCAACAAGGTAAGTAAGTATTTTGTCCATTGTAATCATGGTTTATTGTTGTTTCTAATAGCTCCACCTGTAGATTTATCTTCCCTATGCATCCATCGGGCGATACATCTTATATGTCATTGACAAAGAGGCACGTCGTCTATATATTATGGATCCTATTCAAACATCACAATCTACAGATGATAAGAAATTGAGGCATGCACTGAAATTAAAAGGTTTTGCAAGGGACTTCAAAGAAGCACTTGAAATAAAGCTGCCTGGTTGGAATTCTGATATATCTAAATGGCAACGTATATTTCGGTTGGGTGTTCCAACGAGTATAGACGGGTAATGAAGTCATAACACAATCATTAACTTTTGTTATCACTATATTCTTTATGTTAAAAATTTAAGATTTTGCAGGAATATGTCTGGCTATTTTGTTTTTCATTTTATGCACTGGTGGAACGGTAAAGAATTGGTCAAGCCGGTTTGCGCGGTGAGTATTGTCCGTTACATGTTTTAAGACCTTCGGCGTGAAATTTTCATACTACCTACATGTATTGTTTTTGCAGGATGGGTACGAGTTGAGGAAGCAGTTTTTATTATACTTGCTAAAACATCATGGAAATGAAGCTAAAGGAAACTTTCCTGATATTGTGAAAGAATCTCTTAAGCGCATCATCTAGATATTAATAGTTTTGTAATGGATGTTTAGTTGGAAGATCGCTGAGTTTGTTACATGGACATGTCGTTAATTTTTCATGATGTGCCCGTGCACATTGCAAAAAAAAAATAGTTATTAAATAATTGTGTTTGTGTTATATTGTTTGTATGTGTCGAACATCGCTCAGTTTGTTAGCTGAACATCACCAAGTTTGCAAGAGCCCGTGGCAACGCACGGACACTCTACTAGTATTTGCTAATGTACTGGACAATGAGCACCAAAAAGAAGCTACTTTGCTTTCTCACCTCGACTCGGGAACAAGCAAAGGAGGAAATTCAAAGCCGTCTACTACGACGTGGTCACCTATCTCCGGTTCAGCCATCTTCAATACCTAGCTCATCTGAGTTATGTGGTCTGTAACAGTAAGAAATCAAGCAAAATTCATGAGATGTATAACAGCAAGTAAGCAGCAGCGGCGACAAAAGCAACAAACAGCAGCGGCAGTGGCTACAACAGACATCAGCAGCACACAGCGGCCACAACTAGTTAACTGACGGAAACTGAAACTACTTGCAGCACATGACTTGACTTCAACAAATTCCAGGTGCAACGGCGGCCGTCCACGCGCGGGCGAGCCGGGGGCTCTGCGGGGCGTCGCAAGCCGGCAAGTCGCCGCGAGGCTCTGACCGGCCGCCGCCGCCGCCCCGCTTGCAGGTTACCCTAACCCTAGGGGCGCCACCCAGGAGAGACAAGGAGGGAGCGGAAGAGAGAGACTCACCAAGGGCGTCGCGTCGAGTACGACCAGGACCGCCGCCGTCGTTGTCTGCGTTTTCACCTGCGTTGCGTGCGAGAGATGGGATGAGAACGACCGGGAACTCCTCCTTCCTGGTCAATCGAGAGGCAAGGGTAAGTTCGTCCTTTTTTGTGGGACCCATCTGACTGATGGCAAAATATCAAACACCCAGGTAAAGAGTGTCATCACATCAAATACAAAGTAAAAAGTGGCAAATTGCCAATGTGTCAAATAAGGGGTGGCAAATAATCAAATTATTCTTGTATTTGCACGCACCTCGTATCCATAACTTTGGATTGAACATTATCTGGAGAAGAAGAAAAAGGCTATTGTAAGAGTTAATGACACCTGTTTAGTGACATGATAAAAGGGAAGTAAGTTGTGATCCACATGTGTAGCAGCCAAGAAAGTTACTTACCAGAACTTGACAAAACTGAATGTTCTACGCACCAATCCCAGGTATACTTTGCCAGAAAAATATATGTGAAAATCATTCAGATGAGTTGGAAGATAAATTTAAGAAAATACAAAAAACAAATCATAATAGTATCACTGCAAGCAAGACTAATTGAAGTTTCAATCGATATGATCTTATACATATATTATTCAGCCACTATACCAGCTTCAGACATAATATACCAGCATGCATTAGCTATGTTGCATTGTCAGTCCAATTCAAATACTGCCAACAAACAAAGGATCCATCAAGGCAGTTACGGTACTAAGGATCCATCAAGTCCATTCAGGTAATAAGGATCCATCAAGTTCAAAATTATATGCTTAATGGAATTGCATGCATGTGATCTGAAAACACAAAACATTGATGATTTGTGTAGCCAACAGCAGGATAATCACGCGACGCAAGTTCAGACTGACCTGGCTACAGCTGCGCCCCCTGCGCGCGAGGTGAGAACTGCTTCGTCCGCGTCACAGCCGGCAAGGCGACGACCTGCACACCACATCTGCCTCATTTTCATGTCACAACTCACAAGACGACGGCCCACACACCACGGCTATCCTCATTTTCACGACTCAAAAAGCAGTGTGCGGAGCTACTGTACTGAGACAGTTCAGAAACATGGGAGACGAAGGGTGGCTAGCAAATCTCACCGGCCTGGGGCTACCGAGCGAGGAGGAGTGAGTAGATCGCGGTGGGACGGACTCGGTGTCGAGTAGTTATCTTAGCCGTCGCGCCGAATGACGCCGGCGACAGCGGCGGCCGTTCGGCTGAGACCTCAATGCGGGGTGTGTCAATGACCCTATGAGGGAGGGGGAAGGCCGCGATGCGGTGGCACTGGAGGGAGGAATGCGGCGGCGGCAGAACCCTAACGTGCCGGTGCCTCCGGGAGTATGCCGTTGGCGGGCGTCCTCGCAGGCCACGCCGCCGATGGCGCCGATGGTGAGTGGTGAAGGGAGAAAGAGGGCCATCTTGCAGGCGCAAGGAGAGGGGCGACATGAGGAGGAAGAGAATGGAGGAGTGGCGGCGAGAGGAAGAGGGGAAGGGAGGAGCGGCGGCGCATTGTTGATGCGATCCGTCCTTCTCGACCTGGGGAGGAAGAAGGGTCGTGGAGGCCGCACGATTCGCGGTGTTGCGGGCGGGGCTGTGGGGGCCATTGGGGGCAGACGTGTTATGCTCGGCAGAACATTTGATCTCGGCCGTTTATTTGAGTGACTGGATTTGATGAAATATGGACAGTTGGATGTGTAAATTGAAGGGTCCTGGTTATCCCGTGTACAGTTTCATGTGTAGCTTTAGAGGAATTCATGTTTGCTCTTTTAATAGTAGTATAGATTAAAAGTGTATGGACAAAAGGGATCAAAAAGAAAAGGAGATGGCCAAGCCCATCTAACCAATGCCTACTCTTTGAAACATGTCTTCTAGAATAAGTTGGAATAAGCTGCCCCCTACACAGCTTATTCTAGAAGCCCAACCAAATTTATTTATTTAGAAGCCTAGTAGTTAAGACTTGACTAATAGGCATCTAAAAAAAAAATTTAGCTGGGCTTCTAGAATAAGCTGGGTAGGGGGGTAGCTTATTCTGGAAGCCCAAAAAAGCCAGGAAACGAACTGGCCCTAAAAACGTGTGGCAATCCAGTCTTAAAAAACTTGAAGGAGCTAGTGCTTAGTTCTATGTTGTAGCAACTGTAAATCTTTATTGTGTGACAGCTTCTGTGATGTGTTGATCGGATTTAATTTGCTTAAAGATCTTGTTGTTCCTTTGCATCCAAATATGCCAACAACCCGTAATGACACTATTCATGGCCACTCCATTTGTTAATTCATTTAAAGCCAGCATGTTTTCCTGAATGACAGATGTGTCCCTCTTCTTATTAGGGGTGATCAGGTCCCAGCATTGCAGAGCAAATAAGCAGTCCAAAAAGAGGTGCAATGTGGTCTCTTCAATTTTCTCATTACATATAGCACATTGGTAGGAGGGGAGGTGAAATGTTTCCCTGAGAAGTAGACTTCTTGTGTTTAGCGGCCTATCTTTGATGAGAAACCAGCAGAAAATTTGGTATCTCTGAATCCCTGCTGATTTCCAAATCTTCTTAAATATGGGGTGTGCCATCTTTCCTTATAACTCTGTAAAGTTTGGCAACAGAAAAGGTTGCAGAATGTCAACAGTAGCTCCATATATCCTAGCTAGCTAGGTGTGAGAGTGGTGTGTGCTAATGTTAATTGAACTTGTTGGAGCTGGCCAAAAGCTTGGATAGAGAGGGGCCTCTGAAAGATCTCTTGGAGATTATGAGCCTGAGAAACTTGCTGAACTGGGGACGAACTGTTAAGGCTAAAAGAGAAAAGGTCAGGGTATTGTAGCTTAAGAGGTGTTGTATTCCACTTATCATGCCAGAATAGATTTTTCTTTATGATACATCATATCTTCTAGAGTGAAAGTTGCCCATGTCATAATACGAGGAATATAACTTCGTGTGATAATTAAATGGTTGGCTGTTGCCTGATTGTAAATCAGTACACATAAATTTTTAGTAAGTCATAATTTAATGATTCATGCCTAGAACTAAAATTGTGCTCTGCTCATGTGCATGATCAGTTAGCGCAGAAAGCCAGACTTCAGGTGGCAAGCCAGTCCATGGCCAATATGCAGGATGTACAACCACCAGTGTCGTATCTACGAAACTACTACGCGGACGACAGTTGCTAAGAGAACTTTGCATGATGGAGGATTGGACGTTGATGTCCACGTTTGCAGTACACACAGACGGCTTGATGTGCTGCATCATCCGAAAATCGTTCAAAAATTGCCGTTGTTCGGAAATCACCGTGTGTATAACATCCTTGTATCGATTAACACAAAGAATCGATCACATGAAAAATCTAATCTTTGTTTTTTTTTATTGTTTGATTCCAAGTTGCCCGAACATGACCATTGAATCTGATTAATTAATCTTTATTTTCCTTTACTACAACAATTTCCTGTAGTGTAGTACTCCCTCCGTCCCAAAATACTTGTCATCAAAATGGACAAAAAATGATGTATCTAGAACCAAAATACATCTAGATACACCTTTTTTATTCATTTTGATGACAAGTATTTCCGGACGGAGGGAGTATATTATATAGCAGAAATACAACAGCAGCAATCATTGTAGTACTCCTTTGTCTGCATTACTATCTCCTATCGATGTGTGATTACAATTTGAGCGCAGTTTGTCATGGCAAATAAATCAGTAAGAGAAATGACTAATTTTGGTGGACATGATGATGACATTTTACCATGTTACCTGGTATAATATCTTACAGAAATAGAACAACATTCCAGAAACACTGAAAGCTAAATTTGTAACCATCATTCTACTGGACAGATGTACTCTGAAGGAAAAGCAAAGACTAAAATGGGAAATGTAATATGAGAACTGATCATTATTATAGTCGAAAGGCTTGCTTCATAACCAATAATCCCTGATAAAATCAAATAGCAATATGTAAGCAATATTTATCTATATGTTAGCATTCAACTTTAAGAAATTAATATACCATACGCGTCAAAAAAATTTAAAATACCATCTTCAGTTCTTGCATGCTACCTTGCTAAGCCAAGCAACGGGGTTGGCTAGGTGGGAATAACTGGTCAGTTGAAGGTGTAAATCGTCAAATAAGTGGTGCATTAATGTATTTCATGCCTAGAGAAGGATCTAGTTCCTAAGGGCATCTCCAGCCATTGGAGGCCCCCAGGACAATCGCCGGGCCAAAAATAGCACGTCCTGGGGGCCAAAACGTTCTCGCCGGATGAAAGGCGAGTACGTTTTCCCAGCCGTTGGTGCCCCCAGGACAATTATTAGGCATAAAGTGATTGGGTGGGCCAAGAAAAAGGACGCGTGGGGGAATATGATTGGTTGTTGCTTTCGCCGGCGCCCCCAACAGCCCCCAGCGCGCCGGGTTTCGCCTGGGATTGCCAGCGCTATTTTGAGGTCTTGGGGCGCTTGGGGGCATGACTGAGCCATTTTTTGTCATTTTTAGACTGTCGGCACACAAAAAGTGGCTCTGGGGGGGCTCTTGGGGGCGTGGCTGGAGATGCTCTAAGGATCATTAAACATCACGAAAACTATGATTACGTTAACTATGATATTGGGGGATCCCACTTATAAAAACAGGAGTCTGTAACATACCTTATGGACAAAAAAATTCACCCTTAATGTGTGAATCATGTACATCCCAATTTTCTGAATAAAATATTCGGAATCAGCAAAAAATGTCTGAAAAAGAAAACATAGTGTAATTGATGGTTCTTGAAAGTTGTCCTGGTAGGATCCTATCCAACAAAATGTACATACCAAGCTTTGTAATTTGAAGACTATCTATTTTATGGAGAATTACACTGATCTTTACTGCACAAATTTTCTTATACCGTAGGTGTGTATACTCTTTTAAGCTCTTGCAATTATAAAACCATCTCTTGGCAAACTACATATACTTTTGTAAAGTGCAAGGGAAAAATCATGAGTATCACGCGGTACAAATCTCATATGCCAATCAGTTTTACTTACTGAAGAAAATATTTTGACTACTGTATGTTGGCAGGTGCAACTTACCAGTACCAGTGAATTGAATGCCGAGAAATATCTAGTACGTAGGCATGGTTTCTATATAGAAGTAAGTGGCACCAAGTTCCTTGGTACGGCAAGAAGTTGAGATGAACAATCTGCCGTAGTTACTACGGATAGCTTTTAGGCTAGGAGTGAAGCTAGTTGTGCACGTTTTGTGCAGCTCCATATCGTCAATTGTATGTGCATGAACTCTTTATTTGTAACTCCAAGCAACCTGCTTCAAACTTGTAGTGTACGTGAGCTACTCCAGTGCTAATGTATGTGCGTGTGTTTGTAGATTGCACTACATGTATATGCTGCAACTTCTTTTGTGTTCCTCTATTCGAGACTTCGATTATAGCAGCCCACACACATAGTTGTTATCTGATCTTCTACTTTGGTTCTGGGAGAGCTAGCTACCCTATGTTAAACGTGATATGGCGTCACCGAAGGAGGACCGAATGAGGAGTAGTTAGGCTAGATTCTCATGTAATCTTTATCTTCTTATCTCCAAGATGTATCTCTCAAACAACATGTACGCATATCCGGGCCTGCACCCCAACTATATAACATGAAGGGCGTCGGCCAGGAAGGTCAAGACGCTTTACCGCAAGTCGCACATGGTATACAGAGCCATCTTCTTCCACTAAACCCTAGCCAATCCATCTCCACCAAAAGTGTGCAGCATGTCTTCCTCCACCTCCTCCTCTCACCCAACCCTCAGCGGAGGAGTCACGGAGAAACTCTCCCGCACCAACTACATCCTGTGGTGGACACAGATCACGCCACAGCTGCGGGGCGCCGGCGTCTTTCACTACGTCGACGGTACGTCGACCGAGCCGGCCAAAACCCACGTCACTAAAGATGCCGCTGGGAAGGAAACCGAGGGGCCAAATCCTCTCCATCCACTTTGGGTGAAGGAGGATCAGCAGGTCCTTGGATATCTACTCCAACACCTCTCCAAGGAGGTGCTCATCACGGTGACCGCGATCACCACCGCGCAGGAACTCTGGGTGGCGCTGGCGAGCATGTTCTCGTCGCAGTCACTCAGCCGCATCAACAACATTCGCACGGCGCTGATCAATGCGCAGAAGGGCAACCAGTTGGTGTCCTCCTTCTTCGCCGCCATGAGGGGACTCGCTGACGAGCTCGCTGCGGCTGGAAAACCGATCCAAGACAACGAACTCATATCCTACATCATCCACGGGCTGGACCAAGAGTATCAGCCCCTCGTCTCTGCCTTGGATGCCCGCGTCACTCCGGTAACCCTTGATGAGCTCTTTGCCATGCTTAGTAATTTTGATCAGCGCATGGCGCAGTACCATGGCTCCGGTGGCGGCTTCAAGTCCTCGGCGAACTCCGCCTCCAGAGGTTGCGGTGGCGGCCCTCGCTCTTGTTCCTCCTCTCGTGGCAAGGGGAGGTTTGGATCCAGCGGCGGCGGCGGCGGCTACTCCAACAACACTCGCGGCGGCGGATGCTCTAGCAGCTCCAAAGGGCGCCGTGGTGGCGGGTCCAACAGATCACGCTCGGACTTGCCTCGCTGCCAGATTTGCGGCAAGCCCGGCCACACGGCGAAGGACTGTTGGTACCGCTATGAAGATGATGATGGTGACTCCTCGCAAGACGAAGAAAAAGTGGCTGCGGCTGCTGATGGCTCCTATGGGATCGACACAAACTGGTATGTCGATAGTGGAGCCACCAACCACATCACCAACGAGCTCGAGAAGGTCACCATGAAGGAGAACTATCGTGGCAAAGACCAAATCCACACGGCCAGTGGTGAAGGTATGGGCATACGTCACATTGGTCATTCAATTTTTAATACCCCTAAACGCAAAATACATCTCAAAAGAATTCTGCATGTCCCTAGTGCCCACAAAAATCTTCTATCTGTTCATAGAATTGCTATTGACAATCATGTGTTCCTCGAATTTCATCCTTATTTCTTTTTGATAAAGGATCAGGCCACGAAGAAAGTTCTCTATCGAGGTAGATGTGTTCAAGGGCTCTACCCGTTGATTCCGGAGTTTAGAAGATTCAATAAACAAGCCTGTGGTGCTATCAAGTTTTCGTCCACACGATGGCATGATCGTTTAGGACATGCTTCCTTTTCTTTGGTTGAAAAATTACTTAGGAAAAATAAGCTCCCGTTTGTTGACGAGCGTAATATTGAAACTATTTGTGATCCATGTCAGTGTGCCAAAAGTCATCAGTTACCATATCCCATATCCACTAGTGTCTCCACTAAACCATTGCAATTGATCTTTTCTGATGTGTGGGGACCTGCTCCCTCCTCTGTTGGCAGACACACATACTATGTGAGTTTTATTGATGACTATAGCAAGTTTTCCTGGATCTATCTTCTCAAGAAGCGATCCGATGTGTTTCAAGTCTTTAAAAACTTTCAAGCACTTGTTGAAAGAAAGTTTGACAGCAAGATTATAGCTGTCCAATCCGATTGGGGAGGAGAGTATGAGAAGCTCAATTCCTTCTTCCAAAGCATAGGCATATCTCACCATGTATCATGCCCACATGCTCACCAACAAAACGGGTCAGCCGAACGTAAGCATAGGCACATTGTCGAGGTAGGTTTGGCTCTCCTAGCAAGAGCCTCTATGCCCCTAAAGTTTTGGGACGAGGCATTTCTTACGGCTGTTCACATCATCAATATGTTACCTAGCCGTGTCATCAACAATGAAACACCTATCGAACGTCTTCTCCATGTCAAACCCGACTACACATCCCTACGTGTCTTTGGCTGTGCTTGTTGGCCAAACCTCCGTCCTTACAATACTCGCAAACTCATGCTTAGATCAAAACAATGTGCCTTTCTTGGCTACAGTGCCCAACACAAAGGTGTCAAGTGCCTTGACATCTCCACCAGCAGGGTATATATCTCACGTGATGTTGTTTTTGATGAGACAAAATTTCCCTTTTCTGATCTTCACCCTAACGCCGGTGCACTACTTTGCAAGGAAATCTTGCTCCTACCATCTCAAGCTTCTGGCTATGATCAAGGGGGTGTTACAAATTGTGATGATCATATGATGACTAACCCTAACCCTACTACTAATCATCTCCATGAGCCTTGTGATGATGCAGAATACAGCGATGCAAATACTGAAGACAATAATGAAGAAAATGGATCAGCAGGCCCTTATTTTATGTGTCCTGGCTCGGGGGACAAATCCTCCTCGGGATCGGGTCAGGGGCTGCAGCAGCGTACCAGATCCTCCTCGGGATCGGCGGCCGACAGTGAGCAGACAAGGCCAGCCTCGCCAGGCGCAGGTGGGCGCACGGATGAGTCCGCACCAGCCACGCGGCAGAACCCGGCGGGCCGCAATGCCTCCCCTCGCGCGAATGAATCCGCGCCCGATAGACGGCAAGTCGGCACTCGCTCGGGCCGCGTTCAGCAAGGCACCCAATTGCGCGTGTACACGCGGTGCGCCGCGGCTCGTCAGGTGGGTGCGGGATCCGACGCTGTCCAACGAGGGGCCAGGCAATCATTGGGCCATGATGACGCACCTCGGCCGGATCTTCTATGGAGAATTCGTTCCCCGAGTCACGGTCCACGGCCACAGAAGATCGCACCTCGACCCAGCCTGTCGCTACCGGTTCTGGAACTCTGCGCAGATCTTCCTCGGGATCAGGAGAGGATCAGCCAGATCCAGACTCGGGATCCTCTGCGCCAGAATCGTCTGCAGAACTTCCGGTTGCTGCTCCACGTCGAACACGGCTACAACAAGGGGTAATTAAACCTGTTGATTACAAACATGTTACAAAATATGGACTGGTATGTTCTACAGGCGAACCAGGAGAACCCAATACTCTTGAAGAAGCTTTGGGTGATGCACGTTGGAGAAAAGCAATGCAGGATGAAATCGTGGCACTTAAGAAAAACAGAACGTGGCACTTGATCCCTCCACAACGAGGTAAAAATCTTATTGACTGTAAGTGGGTCTTTAGGATAAAAGGAAAGCTGATGGAACCATTGACCGTTACAAAGCTAGACTTGTTGCAAAGGGCTTCAAACAACGGTATGGTGTTGACTATGAGGACACATTTAGTCCAGTTGTAAAAGCTGCCACTATTCATCTTGTTTTGTCCATTGCTGTGTCCAGGGGATGGAGTCTACGTCAGCTAGATGTACAGAACGCGTTTCTCCATGGTGTTCTAGAAGAAGAGGTTTACATGAAACAACCACCTGGGTTTGTAAATGCACATGCACCACGTCATGTGTGTAAACTTGACAAAGCATTGTATGGACTAAAGCAGGCCCCAAGAGCATGGTACTCCCGTCTTGGTAAAAAGATGCAAGCACTTGGTTTTGTCCCTTCAAAATCTGACACTTCATTGTTCAGTTACAACAAGTCAAGTGTATCCATTTTTGTTCTCATATATGTTGATGACATAATTGTGACTAGCTCATCTGATGAAGCAATAACAACACTATTGAAGGATTTGAGTGCAGAATTTGCTCTCAAGGATCTAGGAGATCTACACTATTTTCTTGGTATTGAGGTCAAGCAACACAAGGATGGTCTTCGCCTCTCTCAAGAAAAATATGCAACAGACTTAGTGAAAAAGGCTGGTTTGCAAAATTGTAAGTCTGCACCTACCCCTTTATCTAGCACAGAAAAATTGTCTCTTACTGAAGGGGAGCTTCTGAGTTCAGAAAATAGTACAAAATACAGAAGCCTGGTAGGTGCACTCCAATACTTGACACTGACCAGACCAGATATCTCCTTTGCTGTTAACAAAGTGTGTCAGTTTCTTCATGCACCTACCACTGTTCATATGACTGCTGCCAAGCGCATAGTAAGATATGTGAAAAATACATTGAGCATTGGCCTAAATTTCAACAAGTCATCCTCTACACTTGTCAGTGCCTTCTCTGACTCAGACTGGGCTGGGTGTCTAGATGACAGACGCTCAACTGGTGGCTTTGCGGTATTCTTTGGACCTAACTTGATATCTTGGAGTGCAAAGAAGCAAGCCACAGTTTCAAGATCCAGTACAGAGGCAGAGTACAAAGCGTTGGCTAATGCAACAGCAAAAATCATATGGGTACAGTCAATTTTAAATGAACTTGGTATGAAAAACACTAGAGCTCCATGTTTATGGTGTGATAATCTAGGTGCTACCTATTTATCAGCAAATCCAGTTTTTCATGCTAGAACTAAACATATCGAGATAGATTTTCACTTTGTTCGAGAGAGAGTTGCAAATAAACTTTTGGATATTCGGTTTATTCACTCTCAAGACCAAGTTGCAGATGGTTTTACCAAAGCTCTTCCCACAAGAAGTTTTGAAGACTTCAAGCATAATCTCAACTTGATGAAGTTGTGATTAAGGGAGGGTGTTAAACGTGATATGGCGTGCACCGAAGGAGGACCGAAGGAGGAGTAGTTAGGCTAGATTCTCATGTAATCTTTATCTTCTTATCTCTAGTATTCTTCTCCTCCAAGATGCATCTCTCAAACAACCTGTACGCATATCCGGGCCTGCACCCCAACTATATAACATGAAGGGCGTCGGCCAGGAAGATCAAGACGCTTTACCGCAAGTCGCACACCCTACAGTTTAGCTAACAATATTAATGCCTGATAACATGTTTGACTGAATACATACACGCACCTAGTATTTCAAATCTTGTGGTTAGATGACTGAGCTTCCTTCCAAGCAACCGAAAAGACCACTCCAATCATCTGGGTTCAGTGATGAATTTAACAGTTGAGTCCTTCCAAGAAACCATTGTACCACCAATCTGCGGCAACCGAGTTAATTACACGATAGTACCACATTTGAGGCGGTGGTGGCGGATTGGTACCAAGTTTGGTAATTTTTACGTGTCAGTATCAAGTTTCGGGCAGGCCGTTGCAAATCGAGCTAAACTACATACTGACAGCGTATCTGACCGACGGGGCCCATATGTCGGGTGCCGATGTGGCATATTTTTTACAAAAAAACCCCCTTACTTTATATGTAATCACGTAAAGGCACATTATTTTTGCGGGTAAAGGATTCGCGTGAGTGTCTTTTTTTTCGTTCGGAGTTATTTGAAAATTTCGGCCAACTAGTATTCTTCTCCTCCAAGATGTATCTCTCAAACAACCTGTACGCATATCCGGGCCTGCACCCCAACTATATAACATGAAGGGCGTCGGCCAGGAAGGTCAAGACGCTTTACCGCAAGTCGCACACCCTACAGTTTAGCTAACAATATTAATGCCTGATAACATGTTTGACTGAATACATACACGCACCTAGTATTTCAAATCTTGTGGTTAGATGACTGAGCTTCCTTCCAAGCAACCGAAAAGACCACTCCAATCATCTGGGTTCAGTGATGAATTTAACAGTTGAGTCCTTCCAAGAAACCATTGTACCACCAATCTGCGGCAACCGAGTTAATTACACGATAGTACCACATTTGAGGCGGTGGTGGCGGATTGGTACCAAGTTTGGTAATTTTTACGTGTCAGTATCAAGTTTCGGGCAGGCCGTTGCAAATCGAGCTAAACTACATACTGACAGCGTATCTGACCGACGGGGCCCATATGTCGGGTGCCGATGTGGCATATTTTTTACAAAAAACCCCCCTTACTTTATATGTAATCACGTAAAGGCACATTATTTTTGCGGGTAAAGGATTCACGTGAGTGTCTTTTTTTTCGTTCGGAGTTATTTGAAAATTTCGGCCAACTGGACAAGTAAAATAAATAAACAAAAAACCAGGAAACCCCCTTATTTTATATGTAATCACGTAAAGGCACATTATTTTTGGGGGTAAAGGTTTCGTTCGGAGTTATTTGAAAATTTCGGCCAACTGGACAAGTAAAATAAATAAACGAAAAACAAGGCACCGACAGGTTTCGAACCTGCGACCAGCTGTACACAGACGACAGAAACTAGCCACCAGGCCACCAGAGAGTTACTGGTATGTTTCATGCGGTATCTTTGTTATACTAGTATGCGCACGCTGGGCCGGCTGTTGGGCCCAGCGCGGCTGCGTGCCCTTAATTACTCGTTTTTGAATCATAATATTAATACGTTTACAATTAATGCGTATCCTCATTATATTATTAAAATAAGCCAATAATAAAAATATTACATGCCGAACACATAGTTTTTTTTCTTACTTGTATATTGATTATATTTTTGTTCACGCACTATTATTAAAAGGTTGACAACATGTATTAAAAATAAAATTGTAAACATAATAAATTTCAGGAATGCATTAAAACTTTTTCAACTTTTATTAAGAAAATCTACGTGTTTCTCGAAATGCTAGAATGAGTTTATGCAATAAGTTTTCAATACATGCTGAACATTTTTTGAAATACACATTGTCAAAAAAAATCATCATGTATTAAGAAAATGTTCAACACAAAGTACAAAAATGTTTATCATATATTAAGAAAACTGTTCAACATATATTAAAAAATGTACAGTTTGCATTTAAAATTTATTCAACGTATGTTACCAAACTTTCAATATATTTAAAAATATTCACCATTTGTAAAGAATAGTTCATCGTGCATTAAAAAGTGATTACTATGTGCCAAAAAAGTGCGCTGCATACATTCTGAAAATCTCCATGCATATTTGAAAACATGTTCATCATGTATTTGAAAACATGTTCATCATATATTGAGGCCTATTTAAAAAAATATTCAGTCAGTATGTCAGAAAAAAAAACTAACACAGTGAATGAGGAAAAAAAAACCTAAAAATAAACCAAAACCAGAAACAAAAATAAAGCATAACAAAATGAAAGGAAAAGAAACCTGGGCGAACGAGCCCAGCACTCGTGGCAGTAAAACGCGAAACGAAAAACATTGCAGGCCTCGCTTGGCCAACAGCCGGCCCAACGTCCACTTCATCGTATAACACTAATGCCGCGTGGGATCCAGGACGAACAGACGGCTAGCCTGTTGGCTAGCGCGCGTCACCCGCGTACTGCAGGGCGCAGGTTCGAAACCTGCCCGCGTCCAATTTTTCGTTTATTTTATTTACTAGCAAAAAAGCCGGTGGTGAACTTGGTGTTCACACAAAATCAAAACATGTTTGACTATAGTTAATCCTAAGGCATCGCTCTCTCCCTCTCTCTCTCTCTTTCTCTCACACTCGTCATGATAAATTTGTTGTTTTCCCCTGCGACGTTTTCATAGGTATGCATGTGTAGTTATCGATGTTTTTTCCCTATATGGTTATAGTGGGTGTTTATTTGCAATCCGAATCGCCGCGGGTACGAAAGAAAAACGGATCGTGTGCTATAGATTATAAGTTTGAGATCGAAATTAAACAATCATGTAGATGCTATAGAGCTAACCACGATAAAGAAAAGAATTTAAAAATATATGCCAACTCGTTGAAATCCAGTTGCCCGCGTCCAATTTTTCGTTTATTTTATTTACTAGCAAAAAAGCCGGTGGTGGACTTGGTGTTCACACAAAATCAAAACATGTTTGACTATAGTTAATCCTAAGGCATCGCTCTCTCCCTCTCTCGCTCGCTTTCTCTCACACTCGCCATGATAAATTTGTTGTTTTCCCCTGCGACGTTTTCATAGGTATGCATGTGTAGTTATCGATGTTTTTTCCCTATATGGTTATAGTGGGTGTTTATTTGTAATCCGAATCGCCGCGGGTACGAAAGAAAAACGGATCGTGTGCTATAGATTATAAGTTTGAGATCGAAATTAAACAATCATGTAGATGCTATAGAGCTAACCACGATAAAGAAAAGAATTAAAAAATATATGCCAACTCGTTGGAATCCAGTTGACGCCATGTACATTCATGTGTAGTTCAAGCGAGCAGCCACATTCTATTTGTCTATCACACTGTCAAGTGGCTGCCACTTCAAAGTTTATCCACTCATCACGATGTGAGGCAGCGCTGAGAGATGTGTTGCGTACCTGCTAGCCTCGGCGTTGTGAGGTGCGTACCTAGGAGCCCGAGCTCGCGCGCCTGCGTGCTCTAACCCCTCCGCGAGCTCATCTCGCCGGAGGAGCAACACCAGTGTCGCCGCCCTGGTGCCTTACCTCCCTTCCCGCATGGCTGGCCGCCTCATGTTACTTCGTCACGGAAGGACGCGGTGCCTTCCTTTCCTGAACATGATAAAGAAAAGAATTTAACATGCACACACTTTTAGAATTACATGAACACATTTTTTAGAAGGGCATTTAAAAAATATGCACAATATTTCAATACATAAACTCTTTTTTGAACAATACAAACTTTTGAAATGCAAGTTCACCTTTTGAAAAAACGCGTATTTTCTTTTTCAAAAAGAATTTAAAAAATAACGAACATGTAAAATTAACATCATATTCAGATTTCACACGTTTTTCTAATCAAATTGCATATATAACATGTTAAAATCAGAGTTACGGTTTAAAAGATACGGATGATTTAGAAAACAATTTGTTTGACTATAATATATTCTATACTAATATTTAGAAAAATTTAACAAGTTAAAATAATCTCATATTCATATTCTACATATTTTTCTAATAAAAATTCATATATAACATGTTAAAATCGGAATTACGGTTTAAAAGATACGGATAATTTAGAAAACCATTTGTTTGACTTTAATATCTGCTAAAATAATATTTAGAATTACATAACAGGTTAAAATAATCTCATATTCATAATCTACATATTTTTCTAATCAAATTTCATATATAACATGTTTAAATCGGGGTTACGGTCTAAAAGATATGGATGATTTAGAAAATCATTTGTTTGAGTTAAATATGACCCGCGGATGAATTACCTAAATGGTCAGGGGTGTTTTCGAAAAAAATGTAAAATAACGGTTCGGGTGACTTAAGTCCGGAGTGCGGGTTTATTTCAAGAAAATACAGGGGTGTTTTTGTAAAACGATAAAATAACGGTTCGGGTGACTTATGTTTGGACTGCGGGTTGATTTCAAGAAAGTATAGGGGCTTTTTTGCAAAATGATCTTACGGACGGGCTGAAACCCTATTTTCTTTATTATTAGGTAAAGATTTGTTCATTTCGACGGAAACTTTCAAATAAGTCCGAACGAAAAAATACACTCACGTGAATCCTTTACCCGCAAAAATAATGTGCCTTTGCGTGATTACATATAAAATAAAGGGGTTTTCTGCAAAAAATATGCCACATCGGCACCTCATATGTGCCCCGTCGGTCAGATATCCTGTCGCAGGTTCGAAACCTGCCCGCGCCCAATTTTTCGTTTATTTTATTTATTTGTTCATTTCGACGGAAACTTTCAAATAAGTCCGAACGAAAAAAATACACTCACGTGAATCCTTTACCCGCAAAAATAATGTGCCTTTGCGTGATTACATATAAAATAAAGGGGTTTTCTGCAAAAAAATATGCCACATCGGCACCTGACATATGTGCCCCGTCGGTCAGATACCTTGTCAGTACGTAGTTCGATTTGTAACGGCTTGCCCGAAACTTAGTACTGACATGTAAAAATTACCAAACTTGGTACCAATCCGCCACCACCGCCCCAAATATGGTACTATCGTGTAATTAACTCGCGGCAACCTGATGCCTGCACTTCCTTGGCGGCTGTGAGATCGGCTTGAGTCCAGCAAATACACCCCATGCTCCGCTATATCTGCCATCATGAGAATGATTCATTAATTGACCAACAAATGGAAGCTCGATTGATGCATGGACAGAACCTAAAATCTGAGGCGATTATACAAGATTAAAAAAGAAAGAGATTAGGTGAGAGACTGATTGGGTTGGCGCTTAAGATCAGTTACAGAGCTGGATCGATCTAGGACGATATGAAAAGTAGATACAACGGGATTAAGGAGAGGCCGGACTGGATCGTCGCCATTTATCACATCGTTAATAACATCGTGGGAATCTGGAAAATAATGGCACCAATAATTACAATCGGTGGAGCAAGGAAAGATGAAATACATCTACGTACCTCTCTTATCAGCACATAAGTAATCGAAGAATCGATTCAGGCTCAGCACCTCTGGGCGCAACCGCATCGATGTGAGAACCCGACCTCTCTTATCAGCACATAAGTAATCGAAGAATCGATTCAGGCTCAGCACCTCTGGGCGCAACCGCATCGATGTGAGAACCCGACCTCTCCAGGGGCGGAGCCAGGATTTGGGTATAGGGGGGGCCAAGCAAAGTTAGATAAACCAAAAAAATTATGTGCAAAAAAAAAAAAACATGTACTGTAATATCATATTAGTCTAAATTTCACCAGAAGATAACCTAATTTCTAAATATTTCTCTTTTCAATTTAGATTATATTGCAATTCTCAACAAGTCGTCCTCCATTTGAACAGGGACGACAACTTGCACATTAGCCCCGTTAACAATATCATTAGGTTGGAAACTCAGTACAACATGCTTAAGACTTAAATTAATCATTGTGATGTTTGACGGTGCTTTTCTTTCCATAACCCGTTTTCAGTTTTGCGAATACTTTTCATAGCCACTTAGCAGATCAAACTATCAAAACAAATTTCAAATGAAGTACCGTTGTAAATCACCATTAAAATACGTAAAACTGGATATAGAATTTCGACGCAGATAGATGAGGGTTGAGAAAGATTAGCATACAGTATTAGTGATGCTAACCTTGATAGTTGACTGAACCGCTGGAGAACTGGCGGGAGTAGTCTGCAAGATTGGTCAACGTGGAGCTAGTGCTGGTTAATTTAATCGGACCCAAATCTCATCATGGACAGGGAGGGCAGGAGGCAGCCGCAGCCGCCAGCGCTTTGCCTCAAATCTCGTCAGGGGCTAGTCGTTTTTTAGGGTAAATGACGCCAGGGACTACTAGTCTTTTTTATTTTTTATATGGATCGCCAAGGGCTACTAGTAGTCTACTAGTACTAGGAGAGAGGAGCGGATGCCATGAGCCCATGACCATGTTGGGCTTTATTATGGGCCTTTACCCTTCTGCAGATTTTACTGTGGTTTGATTTATTAAGGGGGGCCAAGTACGTCCATTAATCAAGTTTTATCGCTACATACACCTAGGTATTATAGAAGTCGTTGATCGTTAGGGGGGGCCAGGCCCCTGCTCGCCCCCCCTTGGCTCCGCCACTGGACCTCTCTTATCAGCACATAAGTAATCGAAGAATCGATTCAGGCTCAGCACCTCTGGGCGCAACCGCATCGATGTGAGAACCCGAACCGCCAGAGAAACCCTAGCGCCAGGACGTGAGCGGTGCCTCTCTTTGCAATACGATTTTGACAAAATGATTTTCTTAGATGACAAAATGTTTTTTTAGTCCCGTGGTATATTTTTGTAATTACCTTAGAATATGTTGAAACTTTTTCTTTTTTATTATAGTGGCAATGGGGGGTAACTTTTTCACTTTAAGTCTAATCTAATGGCTATATAATTTTAGTCAGTTAAATAAACGGTTAGATGTTTCTAATTATTGTGGTAATTTCTAGCCTATTTATCTTTTTTCTGATGAGTCGTCAAGCGCAAGCGCTTTTTATATATAATAGATGTATTAGTATCATAATGGAATTTATGATACCTAGATTTGAATGTTTAAACCAGTGCACAATTTTTCATTTGAGAAACTGGTAGAAAATCGCATTTGCACCAAATCAAGCCAAGTGAATTTAGATAAGCATGTCAGATAATGAAATCTTGCGCCATTGTACAATCAACATGTTTGGTTCTTCGATAATTCTATTAGTAAACCCAACTTGTAAGTCAGATTTGTTATGCCGTAAAAGTTTTATGAATATGGCTGCCTAATATATACTAGAAACCACTATTAAAATATTTTTTCGTATCTATGATTTAGAAATATCTACCATGTTATTCAATAATATTAAAAGATATATGAAGAAACACACACACACACACACACACACACACACACACACACACACACACACACTATATATATAGTTTATGCAATATGAGAAAATTAATTTGAAGGAATTTTTAACAAAAAATAGATTTGGTAAATCATACAATTTAAATTTTGTAGAACCAAAAATTTCATTGATATAAATTACAATTGTGTAATGATGAATATATTATTTGAAAACATTCTTATGTGACTGAGTAATAAAGTTGTACTAATTAAAATTATAATATGGTCACTTAGTTTAGAATATGTATAAAAGTTCAGTACAAAAAACAGTTATCTTACATCGTGCCGGGCCCCAAAATGATTTGGACCGGCTCTGCCTCCCCTCTCCTGCTTCCCTCCTCGCGCCCGCCTCTCTTTTTTGCACCTGCAAGTCTGCAACAAGCCTGCTCTCCCACCTCACGCTCCGGCCATGAGAGCTCCCTTGGTGTGGCTGGTCGGCCTCGCAGTAGTGCTTGCTGCGCTGCTCAGGGGCAACAACTCTACTCCGAGTTCCCGTGCCCGCCATGCCCTGGCTACACTGGCGAGACCGCTTGTCCCGCGCTACCCAATTGCCCCAGCGACCCATGTACGGTGGTGACCAACGCCAATAGCAACAGCCAGTCGGCGCCTGACAAGGACGACGTCCTGAAGGAAATATGCCCTAGAGGCAATAATAAAGATGTTATTTGTATTTCCTTATATCATGATAAATGTCTTTTATTCATGCTAGAATTGTATTAACCGGAAACTTAATACATGTGTGAATACATAGACAAAACAGTATGTCCCTAGTATGCCTCTACTAGACTAGCTCATTGATCAAAGATGGTTATGTTTCCTAGCCATAGACATGAGTTGTCATTTGATCAACGGGATCACATCATTAGGAGAATGATGTGATGGACAAGACCCATCCGTTAGCATAGCACTATGATCGTTTAGTTTAACTGCTATTGCTTTCTTCATGACTTATACATGTTCCTATGACTATGAGATTATGCAACTCCCGAATACCGTAGGAACACCTTGTGTGCTATCAAACGTCACAACGTAACTGGGTGATCATAAAGATGCTCTATAGGTGTCTCCGAAAGTATTCATGGTGTTGGCATAGATCAAGATTAGGATTTGTCACTCCGAGTGTCGGAGAGGTATCTCTGGGCCCTCTCGGTAACACACATCACAATAAGCCTTGCAAGCAAAAGACTAATGAGTTAGTCACGAGATGATGTGTTACGGAACGAGTAAAGAGACTTGCCGGTAACGAGATTGAACTAGGTATAAAGATACCGACGATCGAATCTCGGGCAAGTAACATACCGTTTGACAAAAGGAACAACGTATGTTGTTATGCGGTTCTGACCGATAAAAGATCTTCGTAGAATATGTAGGAGCCAATATGAACATCCAGGTTCCGCTATTGGTTATTGATCGGAGATGAGTCTCGGTCATGTCTACATAGTTCTCGAACCCGTAGGGTCCGCACGCTTAACGTTTGATGACGATCGGTATTATGAGTTTATGAGTATTGATGTACCGAAGGTAGTTCGGAGTCCCGGATGAGATCACGGACATCACGAGGAGTCTCGGAATGTCCGAGACATAAAGATTGATATATTGGACGGCTATATTCGGACACCGGAAGTATACCGGAAAAGTTTCGGATTTATCGGAAATGCCGGAGGGGGTTACCGGAACCCCCTACGAGAGGGAATGGTCCATAGTGGGCCTAAAGGGTGAGAGAGAGGCAGCCCATAGGGCTGGCCGGCGCCCCCACCTAGGAATCCTAGTTGGACTAGGATTGGGGGGGCGCCACCTCTCCTATTCCTTTCCCCCTTCTTCCTTTCGGTGAATCCTACTAGGAATAGGATTGCAATCCTATTCCTAGTAGGACTCCCTCCCTAGCCGCACCAGGAGAGGTTGGCCGGCCTCCCTCCCCTGCTCCTTTATATACGGGGGCAGGGGGGCACCCAAAGACACACAAGTTGAATTGTTTTAGCCGTGTGCGGTGCCCCCCTCCACAGAATCACACCTCGGTCATACCGTCGCGGAGCTTAGGCGAAGCCCTGCGCCGGTGAACACATCATATCCGTCACCACGCCGTCGTGCTGACGAAACTCTCCCGTGAAGCTCAACTGGATCAAGAGCTCGTGGGACGTCATCAAGCTGAACGTGTGCTGAACGCGGAGGTGCCGTACGTTCGGTGCTTGATCGGTTGGATCGCGAAGAAGTTCGACAACATCAACCGCGTCACTTGACGCTTCTGCTCCCGGTTTACGAGGGTACGTAGACACACTCTTCCCTCTCGTTGCTATGCATCTGGTAGATAGATCTTGCGTGATCGTAGGAAAATTTTAAAAATACTACGTTCCCCAACAGTGGCATCATGAGCCAGGTCTATGCGTAGATGATATGCACGAGTAGAACACAATGAGATTGTGGACGATACTAGTCATACTGCTTACCAGCATGTCATACTTTGCTTCGGCGGTATTGTGAGATGAAGCGGCCCGGACCGACATTACGCGTACTCTTACGCGAGACTGGTTTCACCGTTACGAGCACTCATTGCTTAAAGGTGACTGGCGGGTGTCTGTCTCTCTCACTTTAGCTGAATCAAGTGTGGCTACGCCCGGTCCTTGTGAAGGTTAAAACAGCACATACTTGACGAAACATCGTTGTGGTTTTGTATGCGTAGGTAAGAACGGTTCTTGCTAAAGCCCGTAGCAGCCACGTAAAACTTGCAACAACAAAGTAGAGGACGTCTAACTTGTTTTTGCAGGGCATGTTGTGATGTGATATGGTCAGGACATGATGAGTTATACGGTTTTGTATGAGATGATCATGTTTTGTAAAGTTATCGGCAACTGGCAGGAGCCATATGGTTGTCGCATTATTGTATGAAATGCAATCGCCATGTAATTGCTTTACTTTATCACTAAGCGGTAGCGATAGTCATGGAAGCAATAGTTGGCGAGACGACAACGATGCTACGATGGAGATCAAGGTGTCGCGCCGGTGACGAAGGTGATCATGACGGTGCTTTGGAGATGGAGATCAAAAGCACAAGATGATGATGGCCATATCATGTCACATATTTTGATTGCATGTGATGTTTATCTTATTATGCTTCTTATTTTGCTTAGAACGACGGTAGCATTATAAGATGATCCCTTACTAAATTTCAAGGTATAAGTGTTCTCCCTGAGTATGCACCGTTGCGAAAGTTCGTCGTGCCGAGACACCACGTGATGATCGGGTGTGATAAGCTCTACGTTCAAATACAACGGGTGTAAGCCAGTTTTGCACACGCAGAATACTCGGGTTAAACTTGACGAGCCTAGCATATGCAGATATGGCCTCGGAACACTGGAGACCGAAAGGTCGAGCGTGAATCATATAGTAGATATGATCAACATAAGATGTTCACCATTGAAACTACTCCATCTCACGTGATGATCGGACATGGTTTAGTTGATTTGGATCACGTGATCATTTAGATGACCAGAGGGATGTCTATCTAAGTGGGAGTTCTTAAGTAATATGATTAAATTGAACTTTAATTTATCATGAACTTAGTCCTGGTAGTATTAGCATATCTATGTTGTAGATCAATAGCTCGCGATGTTGCTCCACGTTTATTTTTTTTATATGTTCCTAGAGAAAACCAAGTTGAAAGATGTTAGTAGCAATGATGCGGAATTGTTCCGTGATCTGAGGATTATCCTCATTGCTGCACAGAAGAATTATGTCCTTGATGCACCGCTAGGTGACAGACCTATTGCAGGAGCAGATGTAGACGTTATGAACGTTTTGACAAAAGCTCGATATAATGACTACTTGATAGTTTAAGTGCACCATGCTTTGCGGCTTAGAACCGGGACTTCAAAAACGTTTTGAACGCCATGGAGCATATAAGATGTTCCAAGAGTTGAAATTAGTATTTCATACTCATGCCCGTGTCGAGAGGTATAAGACCTCTGACAGTACTTTGCCTACAAGATGGAGGAGAATAGCTCAACCAGTGAGCATGTGCTCAGATTGTCTGGGTACTACAATTACTTTAATCAAGTGGGAGTTAATCTTCCAGATAAGATAGTAATT
The DNA here is from genome assembly GCA_902687465.1 of Secale cereale. NCBI lineage: Eukaryota > Viridiplantae > Streptophyta > Magnoliopsida > Poales > Poaceae > Secale > Secale cereale. The sequence continues at coordinate 914,198,290 of LR738710.1, forward strand.
GACAAAGTTCTCTAGACACTATCACCAAGTTAGTAGAACTTCGTGATGAACTGCAAGGGATGACGAAAGTAATTCCCGAGCTCTTTACGATGCTGAAATCGGCGAAGGTAGAAATCAAGAAAGAGCATCAAGTATTGATGGTTAACCAGACCACTTGTTTCAAGTAAAGGGCAAAGGGATAGTAGGGGAACTTCAAGAAGAATGACAAGCAAGTTGTCACTCCCGTGAAGAAACCCAAAGCTAAACTCAAGCCTGAAACAAGTGCTTCTACTGCAAAGGAAATGGTCACTAGAAGTGGAACTGCCCTAGATATTTGGCGGATAAGGAGGATGGCAAAGTGAACAAAGGTATATTTGATATACAGATTATTAATGTGTATTTTACTAGTGTTCATAGCAACCCCTCGGTATTTGATATTGATTTAGTTGCTAAAGAGTAGTAACTCGAAATGGGAGTTGCATAATGAACAGAAACTAGTTAAAGGATGAAGTGACGATGTGTATTGGAAATAGTTCCAAGATTGATATGATCATCATCGCACACTCCCTATACTTTCGGGATTAGTGTTGAACCTAAATAAGTGTTATTTAGTGTTTGTGTTGAGCATGAATATGATTTGATCATGTTTATTGCAATACGGTTATTCATGTAAGTTAGAGAATAATTGTTGTTCTGTCTACATGAATAAAACCTTCTATGGTCATACACCCAATGAAATTAGTTTGTTGGATCTCGATCGTGTGATACACATATTCATAATATTGAAGCCAAAAGATGCAAGGTTAATAATGATAGTGCAACTTATTTGTGGCACTGCCGTTTAGGTCATATTGGTGTAAAACGCATGAAGAAACTCCATAATGATGGACTTTTGGAATCACTTGATTATGAACCACTTGGTGCTTGCGAACCATGCCTCATGGGCAAGATGACTAAAACTCCGTTCTCCGGAACTATGGAGCGAGCAACAGAGTTGTTGGAAATCATACATACTGATGTATGCAGACCAATGAGTGTTGAAGCTCGCGGCAGGTATCGTTATTTTCTAACCTTCACTGATGATTTGAGCAGATATGGGTATATCTACTTAATGAAACACAAGTCTGAAACATTTGAAAAATTCAAAGAATTTCAGAGTGAAGTAGAGAATCATCGTAACAAGAAAATAAAGTTCCTACGATCTGATCGTAGAGGAGAATATTTGAGTTACGAGTTTGGTCTTCATTTGAAACAATGTGGAATAGTTTCACAACTCACGCCACCTGGAACACCACAGCGTAATGGTGTGTCCGAACGTCATAACCGTACTTTATTGGATATGGTGCGATCTATGATGTCTCTTACCGATTTATCACTATCGTTTTGGGTCATGCATTAGAGACAGCTGCATTCACGTTAAATAAGGGCCTCATCTGAATCCGTTGAGACAACGCCTTAAGAACTGTGGTTTGGCAAGAAACCAAAGTTGTTGTTTCTTAAAATTTGGGGCTGCGATGCTTATGTGAAAACACTTCAACCTGATAAGCTCGATCCCAAGTCAGAAAAATGTGTCTTCATAGGATACCCAAAAGAGACTGTTGGGTACACCTTCCATCACAGATCCGAAGGCAAAATATTCGTTGCTAAGAACGGATCCTTTCTAGAAAAAGAGTTTCTCTCGAAAGAAGTGAGTGGGAGGAAAGTAGAACTTGATGAGGTAATTGTACCTTCTCCCATATTGGAAAGTAGTACATCACAGGAAATTGTTCCAGTGATTCCTACACCAATTAGTGAGGAAGTTGATGATAATGATCATGAAACTTCGGATCAAGTTTCTACTGAACGTCGTAGATCAACCAGAGTACGTTCCGCACCAGAGTGGTACGGCAACCCAGTTCTGGAAATCATGTTACTAGACCATGATGAACCTACGAACTATGAGGAAGCGATGATGAGCCCAGATTCCGCAAAATGGCTTGAAGCCATGAAATCTGAGATGGGATCCATGTATGAGAACAAAGTATGGACTTTGGTTGACTTGCCCGATGATCGGCAGGCCATCGAAAATAAATGGATCTTCGAGAGGAAGACCGACGCAGACGGTAATATTACTGTTTACAAAGCTCGACTTGTTGCGAAAGGTTTTCGACAAGTTCAAGGAGTTGACTACGATGAGACTTTCTCACCTGTAGCGATGCTTAAGTCTGTCCGAATCATGTTAGCAATTGCCGCATTTTATGATTATGAAATCTGGCAAATGGATGTCAAAACTGCATTCCTAAATGGATATCTCAAAGAAGAGTTGTATATGATGCAACCAGAAGGTTTTGTCGATCCAAAAGGTGCTAACAAATTATGCAAGCTCCAGCGATCCATCTATGGACTGGTGCAAGCATCTCGGAGTTGGAATATACGCTTTGATGAGGTGATCAAAGCATATGGTTTTATACAGACTTTTGGAGAAGCCTGTATTTACAAGAAGTGAGTGGGAACACTACAACCTTTCTGATAAGTATATGTGAATGACATATTGTCGATCGGAAATGATGTAGAATTTTCTGGAAAGCATAAAGGAGTGTTTGAAAGGAATTTTTCAAAGAAAGACCTCGGTGAAGCTGCTTACATATTGAGCATCAAGATCTATATAGATAGATCAAGACGCTTGATAAGACTTTCGATGAGTACATACCTTGATAAGATTTTGAAGTAGTTCAAAATGGATCAGTCAAAGAAGAAGTTCTTGCCTGACTTGTAAGGTGTGAAGTTGAGTAAGACTCAAAGCCAGACCACGGCAGAAAAAATATAGAGAGAATGAAAGTCATTCCCTATGCCTCAGCCATAGGTTCTATAAAGTATGCCATGCTGTGTACAAAACACGTTGTGTACCTTGCCAAGAGTTTGACAGGGAGGTACAATAGTGATCCAGGAGTAGATCACTGTACATCGGTCAAAATTATCCTTAGTAATTGAATGACTAAGGAAATGTTTCTCGATTATGGAGGTGATAAAGAGTTCGTCGTAAAGGGTTACGCCGATGCAAACTTTGACACTAAATTCAGATGACTCTAAGTATCAATCTGGATGCATATTGAAAGTGGGAGCAATTAGCTAGAGTAGCTTTATGCAGAGCATTGTAGACATAGAAATTTGTGAAATACATACGGATCTGAATGTGACAGACCCGTTGACTAAACTTCTCTCACAAGAAAAACATGATCACACCTTATTACTCTTGGGTATTAATCACATAGCAATGTGAACTAGATTATTGACTCTAGTAAACCCTTTGGGTGTTAGTCACATGGCGATGTGAACTATGGGTGTTATTCACATAATGATGTGAACTATCGGTATTAAATCACATGGCGATGTGAGCTAGATTATTGACTCTAGTTCAAGTGGGAGACTGAAGGAAATATGCCCTAGAGGCAATAATAAAGATGTTATTTGTATTTCCTTATATCATGATAAATGTCTTTTATTCATGCTAGAATTGTATTAACCGGAAACTTAATACATGTGTGAATACATAGACAAAACAGTATGTCCCTAGTATGCCTCTACTAGACTAGCTCATTGATCAAAGATGGTTATGTTTCCTAGCCATAGACATGAGTTGTCATTTGATCAACGGGATCACATCATTAGGAGAATGATGTGATGGACAAGACCCATCCATTAGCATAGCACTATGATCGTTTAGTTTAACTGCTATTGCTTTCTTCATGACTTATACATGTTCCTATGACTATGAGATTGTGCAACTCCCGAATACCGTAGGAACACCTTGTGTGCTATCAAACGTCACAACGTAACTGGGTGATCATAAAGATGCTCTACAGGTGTCTCCGAAAGTATTCGTGGTGTTGGCATAGATCAAGATTAGGATTTGTCACTCCGAGTGTCGGAGAGGTATCTCTGGGCCCTCTCGGTAACACACATCACAATAAGCCTTGCAAGCAAAAGACTAATGAGTTAGTCACGAGATGATGTGTTACGGAACGAGTAAAGAGACTTGCCGGTAACGAGATTGAACTAGGTATAAAGATACCGACGATCGAATCTCGGGCAAGTAACATACCGTTTGACAAAAGGAACAACGTATGTTGTTATGCGGTTCTGACCGATAAAAGATCTTCGTAGAATATGTAGGAGCCAATATGAACATCCAGGTTCCGCTATTGGTTATTGACCGGAGATGAGTCTCGGTCATGTCTACATAGTTCTCGAACCCGTAGGGTCCGCACGCTTAACGTTTGATGACGATCGGTATTATGAGTTTATGAGTATTGATGTACCGAAGGTAGTTCGGAGTCCCGGATGAGATCACAGACATCACGAGGAGTCTCGGAATGTCCGAGACATAAAGATTGATATATTGGACGGCTATATTCGGACACCGGAAGTATACCGGAAAAGTTTCGGATTTATCGGAAATGCCGGAGGGGGTTACCGGAACCCCCTACGAGAGGGAATGGTCCATAGTGGGCCTAAAGGGTGAGAGAGAGGCAGCCCATAGGGCTGGCCGGCGCCCCCACCTAGGAATCCTAGTTGGACTAGGATTGGGGGGGGCGCCACCTCTCCTATTCCTTTCCCCCTTCTTCCTTTCGGTGAATCCTACTAGGAATAGGATTGCAATCCTATTCCTAGTAGGACTCCCTCCCTAGCCGCACCAGGAGAGGTTGGCCGGCCTCCCTCCCCTGCTCCTTTATATACGGGGGCAGGGGGGCACCCAAAGACACACAAGTTGAATTGTTTTAGCCGTGTGCGGTGCCCCCCTCCACAGAATCACACCTCGGTCATACCGTCGCGGAGCTTAGGCGAAGCCCTGCGCCGGTGAACACATCATATCGGTCACCACGCCGTCGTGCTGACGAAACTCTCCCGTGAAGCTCAACTGGATCAAGAGCTCGTGGGACGTCATCAAGCTGAACGTGTGCTGAACGCGGAGGTGCCGTACGTTCGGTGCTTGATCGGTTGGATCGCGAAGAAGTTCGACAACATCAACCGCGTCACTTGACGCTTCCGCTCCCGGTCTACGAGGGTACGTAGACACACTCTTCCCTCTCGTTGCTATGCATCTGGTAGATAGATCTTGCGTGATCGTAGGAAAATTTTAAAAATACTACGTTCCCCAACACGTCCGCCATTGGTGAAGGGGAAGTTTCGTACTTTCGGGAAAGCCAAGCAACCCCAGTCTGCCGACTCGGCCACGGTGGCGTGCTGCATATGCTCCTGCCATGAGGGCAGGGGCATACCATGCCTAACAATCAATTATACTGCTGCCACCCGACCTTGCATCGGCAACGCGACCACCTCCCTGGCGACGAGCGACTACACCGGCGACGGTGGACATCGATTTTCTACCGGCAGTCCTCTGGTTGCTCCACCTGCTGTTCTACTGCTTCAAGGACAAGCGTGATCGCCGCCGTCGTGGTCGGCGTCATCATCACCGTGTTCAAGGTCGCCGATCACCGCCGCCGCCGTTTTCCTCCTCGTCCTCGACCTCATCTGTGCCTTCATCACCGAAGCGGGTGGAGGACCTGGAGGAGCAGCCTGAGGTGGAGGAGCTCCATGTTCTAGTGCCAGAGGGTTTCCGCGTGGTGGCATCGCCCTTCCGCCTGTAGGAGCACTACGCCGGCGCTGACTAGCAGGGCTGCATCATCATGCAGGTACTTCGATACAGTAGGAACCGTGATGGCCCGACCCGATGTGCGTACTCCGTAGTCAGTATGATGGTCGCGACTGCATGCATACTACTGCCTAGTATCTACGTACCTACGAATCTGCAATTATATTAGTGGTGGTGAACTGAGTCCTTCAGCTACCTACGTTTGCGTATCCTACCAAAATATGGCAATATGTTACCTGCGTATATCCTACCAACTGTGTATCATGTAGTGGCGGAGCTTGACTGGG
>LR738710.1:914204354-914226260 GCA_902687465.1 Secale cereale
ATGAGAAAATTTTCTTCTAACTATATCCCTCCAAAAAAATATCTTCTGGAATTTGTTATGGGCTGGGGGGGGGGGCATAGCCCCCTCAGGAATGCTCATAGCTCCGCCCATGGTACCATGGTCTTAATCTGTGCTTGTCATGTAAATAAGATGTCGTACCGTGCTCTGAAGTTGATGCTTGTGATGTAAATAAGCTACCTGGTGTGAGGAAATCGTGATATATTTTATGTGTGCAAATCTGATTGGTTCTATGCATGATGTAGTTGAAAAAGTCAGTTGCTCTGGAAACAATGCTCTCCTTTGGCATCACATTGTAAACAACTAACTACATTGAAATAATCTTTTGCATCAAATATCCTCCGCACACACCCAACTTGAAGAGTAACTTGGTACTAATTTTTTGAGTAATCACCGGGGGGACAGGATCCCCACCTGTATATATGTTGCTCAAAGCGGCCCAAGGGCCAGTGTTACACGAGTTTACAGGGTCACGTGAATCCGTGAAGAGAGGTAGTCGTGCCAAGACAGGGGGGCTACCTTATCACTTGGTTCTCTACACCAAAGAGTCAAAATATTAAAGTCCCTACATAAGCTAGTAATGGTTACAAGGGGATTATGGTTTTTATTTCTAAAAGTAGCAGCATTTCATGCTTCCCAGATTTTTCAAAGAATAGGCAGGAGGATCTCTGGCGAGATAGAAGAGTCGAGGTGCACCGGTGTGGGGATTGCCCACAGGTCTTGGAACCGAGATGACGGGGTGATGGCAAGGCGCTGCCAAATTGCAGCAGTAGCAAAGCACTCATCATGAAGGGAGCAGCAGAAGAATCGTCCAATCCCAAGCATACTATCCATCACAAAGCACAACCGTGTCATATATGTGCACTCCACTGGACCTTTTCTGCAGAATGCATTGATCACATTGGCGAAAACCGTAGCATCTAAAGAAACTCCTTTCACTAGCATGTCATCAAATAGACTCAAAGCGTCTCGAACGTTTCCACTCCTAACCAACCAGTACGCCAGATGCGCTACGGGCTCTGCAGGATAGCCATCGTCGATGTGCCTGACCAGATTGGCAGCCTCGGGTCTCCTCCAAACCTAAAGAGGCAATCGACTAGTGTGTTGTATTGCATGTGGGGCAATCTCCCGAACATCTACGTCGGAGAACAAGAACCCGAGCTTGCCCTCGTTTCCATCACTATAGAACTCGTGGATCAGAATGTTACAGGTCATGTTGTCCGCCACAAACCCGTTGCAGCTGAACACGAACTTGGAGAGCTGGAAGTTGCCGGCTCGGCACAGGGATGAGATCAGAATATTTTATGTGTGCACATTGGGTGTTAAGGGCTTCTTGAGCAGATCCATGAACAGCCTGATGACACGTAGACATTTCATCTTGTTGGAGAAATGATCCATGACCGTGTTATAGGTCACGACATTGACCTCGAAGCCCAACTCTTCGCACCTCTCCAGCACCTCCTTGGCCACCCACGTATCTAGATCCTTTGCGGCATAGTCCAACAGTATGTTCAGGCCGACAGGGTCAGCTATAGCCCACTGGCTACCATGATCTCCAGCTGCAAGAATGCGTCCTTGATGTTTCCAGACCGGCAGAGTCCAACAATTTAGGTGTTGTAGGTCACCGAGTCCGGCACCCACAAGTTCCAGACAATGTCATCGATAACCCTCTCCATGGCATGGAAATCCCCGACCGTGGTGTCTACTAAACTTCATACATACTACAATTATATCCATACAAATCATCAGTACATGTTTAGTTTTAGAACAGAATGAGAAAGCAACCGACAGAAATGGCATATTCAAAAATACCTGTAATAACTAAACTTCTTGGGCTGGCAGTCATCAACGAGCTCAGCAGCTTCCTCGAGCACAACATCAATTACTTCCTCTTCACCGTCACCAGCCTCATCCAACAGGATCTCGGCTCAACCAACAGATAGATTCAACAGAACAAATCTCCAGTAGCAGGATTGATCCTTTGCTAATAAAGCCAAGTCTTGCCACTACTGCTCAACAAGATGGTATTTGATTTGATTATGCACGGCATACGCAATTATGCATGAACTCCATATGCCATCACATGCTTAATAAAAGGATCTCAGAGAGCATAACGATTTGATAGTCAGGGCCAAGGGCTCTAGATTTGATATCTTTTTTCAGGGTAACAAAATCAAAAGAATTACATGGTCGAGTTACTTAGTCATTCACAAGCTCACGAAGCTGAAAATTTACGAATAATATTTCCAGAATATATAAAAAATATTGGCGAAGAGAACTGCTAGAGAGGGGCCACCCAGGAGCCACAGGCTCACGGGGCGCGCCCACCCCTCAGGGCGCGCCCTATGAGCTTGTGCGCCCCACGAGCCTCCGGTTGTCCTAATTCCAACTCCATAAATACTGACTCAGGGAGAAAAAATCAAAGAGAAAGTTTCATTGCGTTTTACGATATGGAGCCGCCGCCACCTCCTGTTCTTCATGGGGAGGGCTGATCTGGAGTCCGTTTGGGGCTCCAGAGAGGGGGATTCGACGCCCGCGTCATCATCAACTATCCTTCATCAACAATTCCATGATGCTCACCACAGGGAGTGAGTAATTCCATCTTAGGCTTTATAGACGGCGATGGAGTTGGATGAGATTTTTCATGTAATTGAGTCAATTTGTTAGGGCTTTATCCCTAGCATCCACTATGTTTTGAGTTTGATGTTGATCGGGGGACCGGTGACGGCGGATCGAGCCCGCGGAAGACGACGAGAACACCTCGGCGGCCACCTCGCCGGCGTCGGGTGAAAATGCCGTGATAAACCTCTTTTTGGCCATGGGCTCCTCAAGCTCCCCGACACAAAGGCAGAGGTTGAGGATGGAGGCGGCGGCGATGGCGGCGACCTACTGATACGTCCAAAACGTATCTATAATTTCTGCTTGCTCCATGCCTCTTTTGGGTGATATTGCTATGATATTTATACACTTCCATACACTTTTGATCATAAGTGGACTAACCTATTAACTCAGTGCACCCTAGTGCCAGTTTCTGTTTTCGGCTGTTTTTGTATTTCAGGTTTTCCCATTACGAGAACTGTCAGAAAAATCCCGGAAAAATTATATAAAAAATCAGCGTTCCAGAAGCTACCAGGCACTCGAAGCACAACCGGAGGGGGGCCACCAGGGCTCCGGGCGCCCTGGTGGCACGCCCCCCTGGCCGCGCCAGGGGGGCGCCTGGGCCCCCCGAGCCTCGTCTGGTGCCCCCCTTTGGCATATATTTATACCGTCTCCCGAAACCCTCGAGACGGGAACCCTTTTTCGCGATCTCATCTCTGTTCCGCCGCCGCCGCCGCTTCCAAGATTGGGAGCACCAGGAGAACTCTTCCCGGCACCCTGCCGGAGGGGAGGATCACCACCGGGAGCTTCTCCACCATCATGGACGCCTCCCGGATGAGTTGTGAGCAGTCTCCCTTGGACCATGGGTCCATGACCAGTAGCTATGTGATGTTCTCCTCCCGTTCTTGTGCTTCACTAATTAGTCCTCGTGAGCTGCCCTACATGATCGAGGCACATATGTAATCCTTATGCTGTTGCTATGATGAGTTTGCTGGGATCCGATGAGATTATGAGATTATGTTTGAGTAATATATTTGATTCACCTCTTTTATATTTATGTTCGTAAGTAATTCTTGCATGTTCTCCGTTGTTATTTATTGCTTTGGCCAAGTAGTAGGTAGTGACTCCAAGAGAGAACGTTATGCTTGATTGTGGTTTCATGCCCCTCGATGACTAGCTTGAGTGACAGAAACATGAGTCTAGGGGATGTGCTGTTGCCACAAGGGGGAAAACAACGGTGCTTGTGCCCGCGGGCGCAAGGATTGTTTACTTTACGCAAAGTTCTTTTAATGCAGTTGTCTGTTGCTTTGAGTTTACACTATGGGTGGGACTCGCAACTTAATACCAGCGAGATGTTCTGGATAGATATCTCAAGGTGGATGATTAGTAGTAGATGCAGATGGATTTCGGTCTACTTACCTCGGCGTACCGCCCATGCTTTGAACCTCTACCTTTCTTGCAACTTAGTCAGCATTGGTTTGCGCACATGGTCCTGTCAATTGCCCAGCTGTAATTCGTTTACCTCACATAGCTGTTTTATCGTCTTTTGGGAGAGAGACATCACTAGTGAACATCATGAGACTTCGGTCCATATTACCATCATTGATCACATCCGCTATTTACTTTCCGTTTTTACTTACTATTGCAATTATACCTATCACTATTATCACTTGCGTTTGATCCTTTGTAAACTACAAGGCCGGAGGGATTGACAACCTCTCTGTACTCGTTGGGAGCAAAGTTATTTGTATCTGTGTGCAGGTCCACGTTGATTGCTAATATCTGGCGCCGTTAGCAGTTGACACCTTCTTGTTGAAACTGGGAGTCTTAGGGAAATCGATCCTTGGTATTGCCAAGGGAATACTTCCGCTACACTACATCTCAAACCTTCCACTTGGGGTAACCAACGAGGGGCGAGAAGCCATCAAGCAAAGTTTTCTGGCGCCGTTGCCGGGGACTCCACTCTTCAAGATAGGGGAGTTGCACGCTATCTTTTATCTTTGCTTTTTAGTCTTGTTAGTTTACCTTTCAGTTTTCTTTATGTCTTTTCACTAGTTTTGCTTAATGGAAAACAACAAAAATATGAGAGAGCTTTATAAGCTCTACCTTGCTTTGGGACATGATGTGTTTGAAGAGAAAATTATAAAACCTATGGAACTTTATTATTTGCATAACAATCATGATGGTGGTGATGTTATTAGTATGCTTTCTTTGAATATCAATATTGCTAATGACATGGAAAGCTCTAAGCTTGGGGATGACACGTTTGATGAACATGATATTTTTAGTCCCCCAACTTTTGAAGAGAAAATTTACTTTGATGATTACAATGATGAATATGATGTTTTCAGTCCACCTACTATTGAGGATAAAATTTATTATGATTATGATATGCCTCCTAAATACAATGATTACCATGATGGTTATGATTGCTTTACTCTCACTATTCTTGATAAGAAAGATTTTGCTTATATGAAGAGTAATGATACCTTTTTGCATGTGGATCATGGTAACAATGCTTTATGTGATGCTTATATTGTTGAGTTTATTCGTGATCCCACTGAAAATTATTATGAGAAGGGAACATATGCTTATAGATATTTCAATAATATCAAGTTCCCTCTCTTTATGTTGAAGGTTTTGAAGCTGCACTTGTTTTGTCTTCCTATGCTTATTGCTTTGTGCTTAAATGAATTATTGTATTGCAATATTCCTATGCATAGGAAGCATGTTAGGCTTAAATGTGTTTGGTATTTGCTTCTTGATGCTCTCTTTTGTTCTTCAACTCTTATTCCTACGAGAGCATCATTAAAGTCTTAAGCCTATCTTTATGGCTATAAAAGAAAGAGCTCTAGGGAGACAACCCTTGTTATCTTTGCTTTCAGTTTATAGTGGTCTTGATGTTTGTTACTACAGTAGCAACATCATTGTATCTTTATTTTTCAGCTTTGTGCCAAGTTTAGCCTCCGATTGCAAGAAAGTTCAAAAGTTGTGACGCGCTGTCCAGGAAACAGATTCTGTCCTTGGACAGAAAAATTCGTATAAAATCACCAGATCATCTTTTTGGTCTGAATTTTTTCGACAGCGTGCTCTATACAATTGGATTTCGGGCGTCTGTTCTTAGTTTTTTGATTTGAGTTGCAGAAGTGCCCTGAAAAAATTATTTACTACCTGCTGGTCTGTTTTTCACAGATTCTGTCCTGTTTTGCCTTTTCTTCATTTTGCAAACCTTGAGCTTGTTTTTTCTTTGCAAAAACCTTTTGGCAATCTTGAGAAACAGTAGACCTTCAAGAATCTCTTTATTTCCAGCAAGGAACAATTATTTTATTAAGGGTACTAACCTCGCTAATCAGATTATGATGAGTTATGTATGAAGGGAGTTTTCAAGTGTGCGAGGGAAGATGATAAAAAGATTCAGGAGTGTCAAACGCTCAAGCTTGGGGATTCCCCCATGCACCCCCAAGAAATATTCAAGGAGACTCAAGCGTCTAAGCTTGGGGATGCCCCCGTGCATCCCCTTCTCCATCAACATTATCAGTTCGTCTTTCGTTCCACTATATTTTAATCACTTCATGTGTTATGTGCTATGCTTGGAGCGTCTTGCTTTTAGTTTCCTTTTTAGTTTTCTTTAGCTTTTCATAACGAGTTGGAACTCAGCTTTCTTTATGTGGGAGAGAAACATGCTCCACTTCTACCTAGAACATAACATAGAATTTTCATGTCTATCCTTGCTGTGTGTGTTCTTTGTCTTTCAATAGCTACTATCATGCTTAGCTCTTAGTTTTCATGCTTATCTTTTTAAAGAGCTTTCGTTTAGTTGGTTGCTTGAACTCTCCTTAGTTATCATGTTTATCTTATTAAGAGAGTTTGCTTACGTTGCATTGGTTGATATGTCTATGATAAAGATGCTACGTGCATAATGGCGCTTAGTAGTTCATGTTTTCTTATGGTTAGTCTCAAATAGCTGGGGGGTTCCCAATGTGTTATTGGAGTACCAACATGATTTGTTTGCCTATGATGTGGTATGGTTTAGTAATATCTTCCTTCAAAGAATTTATTTTGATTGACTTGGCGTATGCTCACGCATATTGACTGTAAAGAAAGTCTGTCAAGCCTTGATGATCTTTTGTTTCTGAGTAGCGATATAACTTCCATGCCTGATTCAATGTTGCTTTGTCGCTCTGCATGATTATGACCGTCATTGCTCTCTTAGTTGGTCGCTCCCAGTCTTTTGCTAACGTCCACCTGTACTAAGCGGACTGACTGCTTGTGCATCCAAATCTTTTTAAACCAGTTATGCCATATGAGTCCACCATACCTTCCTACATGGTATTTACCTGCCATTCCTAACGGAGACTTGCATGTACCATCTCGAAATTATCCAAAAAAAAGCATTCCTATTTTGTGCCTCTGTTTTAAGTTCATGAGGAAGTAGTAGTTAATTCATGATCTTTTTAAGTTGGACAAGCTTCACCCCGGGATTGCATGTATAATGTGCAAACCCATAATACGAGAAGGAACTGGCATTGAGTGCGCCCGACTCAAAATTAATATAACAAACAAACCCTCCTTCACGCTTTGTTCATGAGAAATCAGAAAACTTTGGCAGTGATAAACAAAGGAGATTAAGAGGATGTGATCGTCCTCATTCGGGAGCCGTTCCTTGAAACTTGTCCATCTCAAGAAGTGATTGAGTTGTCTGCTAGCATTCGTTGACGGAACATGCATAATCAGAAAAAAAAAATATTACCTCTGTTTTTAAAATCAAGAGCTCTGGTACATGTTTTGTCTTTGTTTCCGACTACGGGTTTTCAACCTTGCCAACAAAAGCCATGGTTCGAGAGTCTCCACCTTCTTTTAAAAGCACCAACTACTGAGAGCATGATTGTCATTCTGAGTGTAATGTGCATTGTCCCAAAGTAGCATTGTCTTTTGCATGATTGTGATATCGTTTATTCTGAAATCATTGTATCTAGTCATCACTTAAACCTTGGAGGTGCCCCTGCATTTATGTTTTGCTTCACTAAAGGGGGCAAGCGAGATATCACTTTATCATATTTGCACACCATGTTCATTACAAATCTATTTGATGTTTCAATATCATATTGTAAAACTTTCAGTTCTTTGTGATTTTCTCATGAGGCAACTTAATTACTATAGATTCATTGTCTCAGTAAGCTTTTGTCATGTGACTATGAAAAAGTCCTATATGGTTAATAGCATGTCACCACAGAAATTATTCTTGTTATCATTTACCTACTCGAGGGCGAGCAGGAATTAAGCTTGGGGATGTTGATACGTCCAAACCGTATCTATAATTTCTGCTTGCTCCATGCCTCTTTTGGGTGATATTGCTATGATATTTATACACTTCCATACACTTTTGATCATATTTGGACTAACCAATTAACTCAGTGCACCCCAGTGCCAGTTTATGTTTTCGGCTGTTTTTGTATTTCAATTTTTCCCATTACGAGAACTGCCAGAAAAATCCCGGAAAAATTATATAAAAAATCAGCGTTCCAGAAGCTACCAGGCACCCGAAGCACAGCCGGAGGGGGCCACTAGGGCTCTAGGCGCCCTGGTGGCGCGGCCCCCCTGGCCGCGCCGGGGGGGGGGGGGCGCCTGGGCCCCCCGAGCCTCGTCTGGTGCCCCCCTTTGGCATATATTTATACCGTCTCCCGAAACCCTCGAGACGGGAACCCTTTTTCACGATCTCATCTCTGTTCCGCCGCCACCGCCGCTTCCAAGATCGGGAGCACCAGGAGAACTCTTCCCGGCACCCTGCCGGAGGGGAGGATCACCACCGGGAGCTTCTCCACCACCATGGACGCCTCCCGGATGAGTTGTGAGTAGTCTCCCTTGGACCATGGGTCCATGACCAGTAGCTATGTGATGTTCTCCTCCCGTTCTTGTGCTTCACTAATTAGTCCCCGTGAGCTGCCCTACATGATCGAGGCACATATGTAATCCTTATGCTGTTGCTATGATGAGTTTGCTGGGATCCGATGGATTATGAGATTATGTTCAAATTGTGTTTGAGTAATATATTTGATTCACCTCTTTTATATTTATGTTCGTAAGTAATTCTTGCATGTTCTCCGTTGTTATTTATTGCTTTGGCCAAGTAGTAGGTAGTGACTCCAAGAGGGAACGTTATGCTTGATTGTGGGTTCATGCCCCTTGATGACTAGCTTGAGTGACAGAAACATGAGTCTAGGGGATGTGCTGTTGCCACAAGGGGGAGAACAACGGTGCTTGTGCCCGCGGGTGCAAGGATTGTTTACTTTACGCAAAGTTCTTTTAATGCAGTTGTCTGTTGCTTTGAGTTTACACTATGGGTGGAACTCGCAACTTAATACCAGCGAGATGTTCTGGATAGATATCTAAAGGTGGATGATTAGTAGTAGATGCAGATGGATTTCGGTCTACTTACCTCGGCGTACCGCCCATGCTTTGAATCTCTACCTTTCTTGCAACTTAGTCAGCATTGGTTTGCGCACATGGTCCTGTCAATTGCCCAGCTGTAATTCGTTTACCTCACATAGCTGTTTTATCGTCTTTTGGGAGAGAGACATCACTAGTGAACATCAGTAGACTCCGGTCCATATTACCATCATTGATCACATCCGCTATTTACTTTCCGTTTTTACTTACTATTGCAATAATACCTATCACTATTATCACTTGCGTTTGATCCTTTGTAAACTACAAGGCCGGAGGGATTGACAACCTCTCTGTACTCGTTGGGAGCAAAGTTATTTGTATCTGTGTGCAAGTCCACATTGATTGCTAATATCTGGCGCCGTTAGCAGTTGACACCTTCTTGTTGAAACTGGGAGTCTCAGGGAAATCGATCCTTGGTATTGCCAAGGGAAAACTTCCGCTACACTGCATCTCAAACCTTCCACTTGGGGTAACCAACGAGGGGCGAGAAGCCATCACCTACCAATGGTTTTGGGGGTGGTGTGTGGGAATTCCTGGTGTGTGTCTATGTGAGCGGAGGTTTTGGGGGGGTGTGGTATGTATGGAGGGAGGGCAAGGTGGTGTATGAGAAAATACTGCGGCAATTGAAATTTTTACTAGGCGGGAGTAACAAGGTGGGGCTACTGAAAATTGGGATCAAGGGCGAGCAGATATATTTGAGATTGCGAGGGATGCAGAGGCGAGAGTAAAATGTCGGGGCTACTGAAAATTTGAATCATTGGACTGAAGCAGAGCGGGAGTAACAGACATCGCACACGATCCGCACATACTAATCGTGTGCTATCAAACATTAGAACCTTCTAGGTGGTAGATATTTTTGAGACTGCAAGGGATGCAGAGGCGGGAATATTTGGGGAGCGAGCTAGTGTGCTTGACACACCGGCTGTGGACTGTAGGCGACACACCTTCTCGCGTAAGCCATAGGCGTACTATACACCGACGGTGCTCTAGGATATTTTGTACTACATCTCATACGATTGGTGATAATAAATTGTGTCGGATCTACTTGATTTTTCATCTTGATTTGAATTACATAATGGGGTCACAGCGGCAATGGACGGTGTTTGAATTGCTAGAACTTTTATCTGCAGTGAACATGCAAGTATATGTGTGTCGTAAAAGAATTGGAATTATTCAGGGTTTGTTTGGACATTTTATACATTAAATTGGTTTTCTAGCCATTTCAGGTGCAGTATTCAAAATTAAACTAGATGCACATGTTCCAGTGCACCAACATGGTTTGTAAAATTATATATGTGTCCATGGGTTTATGCTTATGTCCCATACAAGAAATGGGGATGAATTTTAACATCATGGCTCTCAAGCAAACGTTGACGTACTTGCTTTTATAATTCTAGGAAATCCAAAAGTCGTCTGAAATTCATGAAACTTGGCATGCTACCATGGAGCGGCATCAACATGCCGTGGTAATTTTTTCCCCATTTGGGGCAAGTTTGGTTATAAGCTTCTCACAAACCAGAGCTTCTCACAACAAGTGTGATAGTTTCGGTAGGGAACGTTTCACCTTTTTTGACGAAACGATATCCGTTGCCTCTTCTTGATTTTCAATTTTTTCCTAGTGTCAACATAGAACAATAGGAGTGTTGTGTTAATTTTTGAAATTTTTCGGGGTTCGTTTGGATATTTTTATACATTAATTGAGTTTTCAATGCATTTATATTCATAATTCAAATTTGAACTACATGCACATGCTCTAATGCATATAAATTGATTGAAAATTCAAATCCGTGTCCTTGGTTGCATGCTTAGGTCCCATGCAAGAAATGGGGATGAATGTCAAACACCCTGCCACCATCACTCGGCCGCAAACGTTGAGATACATGGTTTAGTAAATCCAAAACTCGTCTGAAATTCATGAAACTTGACATGGTATCATGGAGAGGCATCAACATGCCGTGGTATTTTTTTTGTCCCATTTGGGGTAGGTTTGGGTACAAGCTTCTCATAAACCAGATCTTCTCACAACAAGCTTGATGGTTTCGGTACGAAACATGCCACCTCCGGGGACGAAACGATATCAGTTGCCTCTTATTGCTTTAAAAATATTTCTAGTGTCAACATAGCACAACAGGAGTGTTATGTTAAGTTTTGGAATTTTTCGGGGTTTGTTTGGACATTTTTATGCATTAACCGGGATTTCTAGGCATTTCATGTGCATAATTCAAATTTGAACTACATGCACATGCTCCAGTGCATATAAATTGGTTGAAAAATCAAATTTGTGTCCTTGGGTGCATGCTTAGGTCCCATGTAAGAAACGGGAATGACTTTCCAACACCAGGGCACCGTTGATTGCCGACAAAACGTTGAGATACCTGGTTTTTAAATTCTAGTAAATCCAAAACTCGTCTAAAATTCATGAAACTTGGCATGGTATCATGGAGCGGCATCAACAGGCCGTGGTAAATTTTTTGTCCCATTTGGGGTAGGTTTGGGTATAAGCTTCTCACAAACCAGAGCTTCTCACAACAAGCCTGATGGTTTCGGTAGGGAACGTGCCACCTTCGGGGACAAAACGATATCCGCCTCTTATCGCTTTCAAAAAAATTCCAGTGTCAACATAGCACAACAAGAGTGTTGTGTTAATTTTTTGAAATTTTCGGGGTTAGTTTGGACATTTTTATACATTAACCGGGGTTTCTAGGCATTTTATGTGCATAATTCAAATTTGAACTACATGCACATGCTCCAATGCATATAAATTGGTTGAATAATCAAATATGTGTCCTTGGGTGAATGAATTTCGAACACGAGGGCACCGTTGATTGCCGGCAAAACGTTGAGATACCTGGTTTTTAAATTCTAGTAAATCCAAAACTCGTCTAAAATTCATGAAACTTGGCATGGTATCATGGAGCAGCATCAATAGGCAGTGGTAAGAGTTTTGTCTCATTTGGGGCATGTTTGGGTATAAGCTTCTCACAAACCAGAGCTTCTCACAACAAGCCCGATGGTTTCGGTAGGGAACGTGCCACCTTTGGGGATGAAACGATATCTGTTGCCTCTTATTGCTTACAACAAAATTCTAGTGTCAAGATAGAACAACATGAGTGTTGTGTTAAGTTTTGGAAATTTTCAGGTTTCGTTTTGACATTTTTATACATTAACCGGGTTTTCTAGGCATTTTATGTGCATAATTAAAATTTCAACTACATGCACATGCTCCAGTGCATATAAATTGGTTGAAAAATCAAATCTATGTCCTTTGGGTGCATGCATAGGTCCCATCCAGGAATTGGGGATGAATTTCAAACACCAGCGCACTGTTGATTGCCGGCAAAACGTTAAGCAATCGTTCTCATTGGGAAGCAAGACAGCCTTTGACCGCCGCCCGCCTTGCTCCCACTGGTCTGTATTAATGCCGCGTCCGAGCGGCCGCACCCCTCCCATCGTCGCCACACACACAATCCTCTCTCTCCGCCCGCATCCTCGACGCCGCTCTTAGTCCTCAAATCCGTCAGTGTATGAGGATGCCGCCAAAGCACCCCATCGAAGGGAGTGGCGACGCCGGGGCTGCTGAAGCACTGGAGCACGGCGTGAATATGGATACAAAGGTTTCCATCGCCGCCGATGAGGTGGAGAACGAGTCTGCCAACAAGTGGAGGCGGGTCGACCAAAAACTGCAATCGACTCCAGCAGGCCTAGACTTCATCAGCAACCTCCCCGATGATATGTTGACAGTCATCATATCCCTCCTCCCAATCAAATATGGGGCGAGGACAACCACCCTTTCCCGGCGGTGGCACCCCCTATGGCTTCTCACCCGTATCGACCTCCTCGACGCCCACGAGCTTTGCCATGGCTATCGCAAAAGCTTGGATGCGTTCTCCTAGATCCTTGGCAGTCACCATGGCCCAATCAGAGGCCTTATCATGGGCAAGTTCCGTTCCAATGAAAGGACCGAGCTAAGATTAATGAGTGGTTCCAATCCCCCGCCATAGATCAGCTCGAGGAGCTCAGTTTTAATAATGGGCATATGCGCTCGCTGCCAACGTGCACGCTCCGCTTCGTGCCCACGCTGCCCCTCGCCAAGTTCATGATCTGCCATTCGCCCCCGCCCCCACTTAATGACACGCCCGCTATTTTTCTACCATGACTGAAGCACCTCGAGCTCGTCGCCGTCTGCATCCCAAACGTTGACATGGAGCTCCCACTCCGCGGCTACTGCACTCGAGTTTCTTTGTCTTCAGACGATGAATTGGTCGAGTACCTTCCACATCACCTCCAGGACTCTCCGGACTATTTACGTGTGCTTCTAGTGCTGCAACGAGAGATCACAAAAGGCGGACCACAATATGTTCATTGAGGACACACCTTCACTTGAGAGATCACAAAAGGTGGACCATAATATGGTCATTGAGGACACACCTTCACTTGAGAGATTACTAGCAGTTAATCAACAAGGTCCAACAAGAATCAATGTCATTTCTGCGCCGAAATTGACAGCGATGGGCTACTCGTCTATCACATACTACTACTTTCAGGCACAAGAATCGCCTTATACCTCTCCTTGTTGATATCAACATTATTTCTAGTTTTGAAGATGTATGTTCGTCTGTCATCCAGCAAAGCTTCACCCAAATTCTGGGCACAGTGAAGCTCTTGCACTAGAATCTGTCGGCCCCAACCTGGACCATGTTGTCTGTTGCCTGAGATGCTTTCCGTGCCTGAAGAAGCTGTATATCAAGGTGATGTTCCTTTCATGTTAAATGTTAACCATAAGGGAGTTCATTTTTTTTTGCACCTTATCCCAAGTTTACATGACAATGTACTACGATTTCTGAATGAATTTTGGAGGATTTCAGGACATATACCCCCAACCCATATTGGTTGCTTGATTCATATGGTTACAATCCATAAGCATTTCACCTTTGGATTCAACTGTACTAGTTTTCTTAGGGAAATTTTCATCCAATACAACCTCTTGTGAAGAAGGCTACATTTTTCTAGATTGTAATCAAATGCCCATGTTAATCATGTCAGATCAAAGATGGCACGTTGGTGCATTTTACAAATCCTGCAAACCAAATAGGTGTGTAGTACTGTTCAAAGCTGCATGTAGGCACTAACACGTTCTCTTCTTTTGCCGATAATAATAGGCCCGGTGTCGGTGTACTAAAGTAGGGGTACCCTTAGTATCCCGAACTTGTGCACGGGCAGTCGCAGCGTCCCGCGGCAAGGCTTGCCGGGCGACCGCCTAGGTCCTCCGTGGTTCCTTTGGAGCCATTCAAGAACAAGTATCCAAGCCAAAGAGACAAGACCCCGGCGAGAGGAGCTTGCCGGGAAGGCCAACCAAGGCATCTCAAGGAACTTGCCGCGACGCGCCACGTGTCCCGGCAAGGCCCGGTGAGCGACAACCTCCCGGACGCGACAAAACAGCGACCGCGGCAAGGCGCTTGCCGCGGCAAGCTACCACTCTGTACCCGCGCTCCAGCGCATCCACCCACGTGTCGCTCTGGGACCCTCCCAGGCATACGTGGCGGGAGGCTGTGCAGCCAGGGGTATGCGGTGGCGAGCGGCGCTGACAAGGTGGCCATCGTGGCGAACGGTGGCGCCCCTGACGACCCTGTTTGCACTGTTTGGGCGACGGCGATGGGCATTTAATGCCCTTGTCCCCTGCCGTCAGGGTTAGGTGCGATGCACTGTACAGGTAGCTGTACCTACCGCACCCCTTTTTCCATTTTTACCCTCATCTGCATTGCCACCTGTCGGTGACCCCTTGAGCCTATAAAAGGAGGCCCATGCGCAACGTAGAGGGGGGTTCGAACTCTCTCACGTTCGGTCTCATTAGCTGCTAGAGGGTACTGTAGCTCTCAGCGCTCCCGAGCAAGAACTCAATAACAATCCACAAAGCAGGAGTAGGGTTTTACGCATCCGTGCGGCCCGAACCTGGGTAAACTGCTCGTGTGCTTCGCCTCGATCTGCTCTTCGTGCGATCTCCGCCCCCGCCGAACCGAAAGGGGTCGGCCCACCGATCCCATAGGTGTACGTGGATCAGTTTCCCCGACATCTTTGGCGCGCCAGGTAGGGGGCATCGAGGTTGTGTGAACCTGATCCGGCCTGCACACGAGCTAGATCTTCGTCATCTTCATCAATATGCCGCCGAAGAAGAAGGCTTCGGAGGCAGCTGCTCCGTCCGCGTCGATCCCGCCACCGCCGGAGCCAACGGCTGGTGGGGTAGACGCCGGCGGAAGAACGGGCGTCGACGAGGGAGCTCACGGTGCCGCCAAGTCCAAGGACAAAGCTGCGCTGCCCATCGGCGGCGTAGTCGACTCCCACAATGACCGGGCGCACTCCAAGACCTCGACGTCCGTGCATGCACCGCGCCCATCTCAGGAGGCGCGGGACCGGCAGCGTCATGGTACTCACGGTACCATATGCTTGCTGGGCCAAGATCGAGCTGGTGGATCTCGGGATACTCAAGACCAGCATGCACACCAACATGCTGGCACGAGCAAGGCACGGTCGCCCGGACGGGATGCTGCTCCTTCTAACAGAGTTAGAAGTCCGAGCATATCCCGCTCCTCGCACCGCTCGCCACCGCTACCCGCCACTCCAGCAGAAGCTCTGGCACGAGATCAACTGCTCCTAGACTTCCCTCCAGCGGCAGACAAGATCGACAACTGGAGGGCCACCATTCAGAGTCTCATCGCCTTCGCCAACGGCGACACTCCGCAGCAGCCGAGCACGTCGCAGCCACGGCAAGTCAGCCAGGCGCGGGCCGATGGCGACAAGACCGGTGGGGGTGCAACCACCGTACACTCTCCACCTCGAAGGCCAAGATCGCCGACTCGTCAGATCAACCTCGACAGCGACTCCACCGCGTCGTCAGATCCACGAGCTCGTCACAACCAGCGCCAAGTTCTTCATGAACGACAACAAGAGGACGCTCGTACTCGCATCGAGCGCCGAAGAGAAGCGCGGCATCAATCAGACCAGCGCGCTGGGCCCGCTGTCGACATGCATGCGCCAGGGGAACCAGGCGACTTGCCGTACGCGGTAGGTTGCCCTGCGTTCACCCGTGAGCTGCGGCAAGTCCAGTGGCCCAGCATGAAGAATTTCAAACCAGACATACCGGAGAAGTACGACGGCAAGACGCATCCGTCGGAGATCCTCAGCATCTACACCATCGCGGTGCAAGCTGCCGGGGGACGAGACGACAAGATCCTTGCCAACTACTTCCCGCTGGTACTCAAGCCCAACGTCAGGTCCTGGCTCATGCACTTGCCGGACAACTCCATATCCTCCTGGGCAGACCTGTGCCATCAGTTTGTCGGCGCCTTTACAGGCAGCCACAAACCTCATGGCCAAGAAAGTGACCTTCACCTGCTCGCCCAGAAGGAAGGAGAGCCCCTGCGCAAGTATATCCAGAGGTTCAGCCGTGTGCAACACAACATCCCAGACGTCCACCCTGCCGCGGTTATCAGCGCGTTCCATCAGAACATGCGCAACCACAGGATGAGGGAGGAGATGGCGATGTGCAAGATCAGGGACGTCAGTGAGCTGTATGCCCTGGCCGACAAGTGTGCACGCGCTGAGGAAGGGAGGAAACTCCCCGGAGAGGATACAGGAGCAGGAGGGTCTGACAGCGAAGATGTTGCCCCGGCAAAGAAGAACCGACGGCGGAACAACAAGAAGAAGAAAAACAAAGAAGTGCTAGTCGTCGAGCAGTCCGGCAACGGAGGTGGCGCCAACAAAGCCAAGGCTGGTAGCTCCGGCAAGGAGGTTGCCGCTTGCACCAACTGCCAGGCTGTGGCGGCCGCCGACAAGCAGGACGGCACCGATAAGCAGTACTGTAAAATTCACTGTACCAAGGGCCATGACCTCCAGAACTGCAAGAGAGTCGAGCAGCTTATTGAGCAGCAGAAGGCTGAATACGAGCGGCGCGACAAGGAGAAGGCCCAAGGAGGTGCAGAAGGATCCGGCAAGAAGCGGCCATTCAACGTCCGGGGAGGATGCCGCGGCAAGGCCAAGCAGCGGCAAGGAGACAGACCTCCCCGCGGCCGCGACAAGGATGAAGACGACGACGAAGACGAAGACGTGGATGATGTTGAGACCAGTGAGCAGGAGTTCCAGAAAGCCACAGAAGTCTTGTGCGTTGACGGCGGTGCTTCTCTGCATACTTCACACCGCCAACTCAAACAGTGGGTGCGGGAAGTTAATGCGGCAGAACCACCTGTCGAATCGTGCAAGCTTCTGAAATGGTCCAGCACGCCTATCATCTTTGATATTGAGGACCACCCTGATCGCACAACTGCGGTTGGGTGCTTGCCGATGTTGGTTTCGCCAACTATCCGCAACCTCAAGGTCACTAAGATGTTAGTTGACGGCGGGGCCGGCTTGAACCTGATCTCCTCCGCTGTACTCGAGAAACTCCAAATCCCTGACAGCGAGCTCAAAGAGACCGACACATTCCAAGGAATCAACCTGGGAAGGAGCAAGCCGAAGGGGAAGTTCACGCTGCCAGTAACATTTGGCGGCGAGCTGAACTTCAGGACTGAAAGGGTCACTTTTGACGTTGCCGATTTTCCATTACCATACAATGGGATTCTCGGCCGTCCAGCACTCGCCAAGTTCATGGCAGCCTCTCACTACGCCTACAACATGCTGAAGATGCCAGGCCCGATAAGCGTCATCTCTGTCCCTGGCGACAAGAAGGACGCCCTTATCTGCGCCGACAAGATCTACCGGGAAGCAGCAGCCGCAACAGATCGCAAGACACTCGCCGCTGAAGCTCCCGGTGGGAAGAAGAAGACCAAGTCCGGCAAGAGCTCTGATGCCCACTCCGGCAAGCGCACCTCTTCGGAGTGCTGCGCTACCGTCGAGGACGCACCATCGAGCTCCACCGGCAAGTGTAAGAAGACGATGGCAGCTCCACCAGAGACCAATAAGGTGTCCGCCAAGGAGGACGGCACTGGTGGTACCTTCACCATCAGTGCCACACTTGACCCTAAATAGGAAGGCGCGCTCGTTGCTTTCCTGTGGGCGAACGTCGACGTGTTTGCGTGGCAACCGTCTGACATCCCCGGTGTTCCCAGGAAAGTAATTGAGCACCATCTTGCCGTCTGTCCTCACGCGCGGCCCGTCAAGCAGAAAGTCAGGAAACAAGCAGTGGAGCACCAAGAATTCATCGCAGAAGAAATCAAGAAATTGGGCAGGCCTTGTCAGAGGAGTGCTCCATCCTACGTGGTTGGCCAATCCTGTAGTCGTGCGTAAGGCAAACGGGAAATGGAGGCTTTGTATCGACTTCACCGATGTGAATAAAGCTCGTCCCAAAGACCCATTTCCCTTGCCGCGCATTGACCAGATTGTTGACTCCACGGCCGGATGTGATTTGCTTTCGTTTCTTGACGCATACTCAGGATACCATCAGATCTTCATGGCAGAAGAGGATGAGGAGAAGACCGCATTCATCACTCCATGTGGCACGTACTGTTTCATACGGATGCCTTTCGGTTTGAAGAATGCCGGTTCAACATTTGCGAGGGTAGTCCATACAGCTTTTGAGCCACAGATACACAGAAATGTAGAAGCATACATGGATGACATAGTGGTCAAGAGCAAGGACAGGGCTACTCCGATCCAAGATTTAGACGAGACCTTTGCAAATCTGCGCAAGATCTAACTCAAGCTAAACCCCGAGAAGTGTGTGTTTGGAGTCCCTTCCGGCAAACTTCTCGGGTTCTTCGTGTCTCAGAGGGGAATTGAAGCCAATCCCGACAAGATCAAGGCCATTGAGCAGATCGAAGCACCGAAGCAGGTCAAGGATGTGCGAAGACTTGCCGGTTGCGTGGCTGCTCTCAGCAGGTTTATCTCTAAGTCTACTGAGCGCAACCTGCCGTTTTTCAAAATTTTGGAAAAAGGCAGGTCCAATGAAATGGACTCCAGTAGCGGAGGCTGCGCTGCAAGACTTGAAGAGGTACCTGTCCTCCACTCCAATACTTGTCGCACCTAAGCCACAAGAGAAGTTGCTGCTGTATCTAGCAGCAACCAATCAAGTGGTTAGTGCTGTGTTAGTAGCAGAGAGGGAGGCAGATGATGAGCCAGCAACCACGGCAAGCACGTCCAGCGACAAGCAGGGGGCTTCCCCGACAAGCTCTGGTCCCGACAAAGATGGATCTGCGCAAGAGTGCGAAGAGATACAGAAGAAGATGGTGCAGCGCCCAGTTTACTTTGTCAGTTCCCTTCTGCAGGGGGCTAAGTCAAGGTACTCTGGTGTGCAGAAATTGCTTTTCGTCCTCCTCATGGCCTCGAGAAAGCTGCGCCATTACTTCCAAGCACATGAGATAACAGTTGTCACTCGCTTTCCGCTGAAAAGGATACAGCAGAATCCAGAAGCAACAGGCAGGATCGTTGAGTGGGCACTGGAACTGTCGAGCTTTGGCCTCAAGTTTGAAAGCACTTCAACTATCCAAAGCAGAGCATTGGCAGAATTCATAGCAGAGTGGACGCCAACACCAGATGAAGAAATTCCAGAAACGAGCATCCCCGTCAAGGAAGCAAGCAAAGAGTGGCTGATGTACTTTGATGGTGCCTTCTCGCCGCAAGGCGCCGATACTGGCGTGCTGCTTGTCGCGCCCACCGGAGAGCACCTCAAGTACATAGTCCAAATGCACTTTCCCAAGGAGCAAGCAACGAACAATACTACAGAGTATGAAGGTTTGCTTGCCGGTCTCAGGATCGCGGCAGACCTTGGGATCAAGAAGCTCATTATCAAGGGTGACTCACAGCTTGTCGTCCGCCAAGGGAACAAGAATTATCAGAGTCCGTTGATGGAAGCATACGTCGATGAAGTGAGAAAGCTAGAAGAACACTTTGACGGCCTACAGATGGAGCATGTTCCAAGAGCTCAGAACGACATTGCAGATGGCCTGTCAAAGTGTGCCACACTTAAGTTACCTGTGGAACTAGGGGTCTTTGTGCTCAAGCTGACTCAACCGTCCGTAGCACCATCAACTGGACAGAGCAAGAAGAGGAAGTTGATTTCTGGTGACTATTTTCCGGCAGAGCTTCCCGAAGCCACCGCCAAGAAGGTCCCCAAGATCAACGCCAAGAATGCTGAGGAGCAGTCTGCTCCGGCAAGCCCTAGGGTTTGTTCCGTTGAAGCAAACGCTCCTGACAAGTTTTGCTCCGGCAAGCTTGCCTGGGAACGTCAAGCTCCGGCTGAGCCACAGGTTCTCGCCGTAGAAGCGGACGTTCCCGCAGCAGCAGATGTGCCTTTAGTCCTTGTTGTCGAGCCACAGGCTCCAGCATGGGCGCAGCAGATTGTCCGTTTCCTTCAGACAGGAGAACTTCCCGAAGAGCAAGAAGAAGCAGAAAGAGTAGCCCGACAGTCAAGTATGTACCAGTTTGTTGACAACACACTGTATAGAAGAAGACTCAACGGTGTGAAATTGAAGTGTATTCCCCGGGAAGACGGACAAAAGCTGTTTGCAGAGATACATGGAGGCATATGTGGTCACCACATTGGCGCAAGAGCACTTGCCGGCAAAGCATTCCGGCAAGGTTTCTTTTGGCTGGAAGCCCTCCAGGATGCAACTGCACAAGTAACCAAGTGTGAAGCGTGCCAGTTCCATTCCAAGCAGATACACCAGCCAGCTCAAGCTCTCCAGACGATCCCTTTATCCTGGCCATTTTCGGTCTGGGGGCTCGACATCCTCGGCCCCTTTCCCCGCGCAGCCGGGGGCTTTGAGTACTTGTACGTTGCAATCGACAAGTTCACAAAGTGGCCAGAAGTGGAACCAGTGAGAAAGGTGACAGCGCAGTCGGCAGTCAAGTTCTTCAGGTCGATTGTTTGCCGTTTCGGGATCCCTAACAGGATCATCACCGACAACGGTACGCAATTCACGAGCCGCACCTTCATGCAGTACGTCCAAGATCTTGGCGCCAAGGTCTGCTTCGCTTCTGTTGCCCACCCGAGAAACAACGGTCAAGCGGAGAGGGCAAATGCTGAAGTGCTGCGTGGCCTCAAGACCAGAACTTTCGACAGGCTGCACAAGTGCGGACGAAACTGGATCGAGGAGCTGCCAGTGGTTCTTTGGTCGATCAGAACAACGCCAAATCGAGCCACTGGACAGACACCTTTCGCTCTAGTCTATGGAGCAGAGGCAGTTCTCCCCACGGAACTCGTATACGGGTCACCTCGAGTGCTCGCTTATGATGAGCTTGAGCAAGAGTAGTTGCGACAAAATGACGCACTGCTCCTTGAGGAAGACCGTCTTCAGGCTGCTGTACGAGCCGCTTGCTACCAGCAAGCTTTGCGCCGCTACCATAGCCGCAAAGTTAACGCCAGAAGTCTCGAGGAAGGCGACCTTGTTCTTCGGCGCGTTCAGTCCGCCAAGAATTCCAACAAGTTGACGCCGAAGTGGGAAGGCCCTTACCGGGTGAAACGAGTCACTAGGCCCGGCGCTGTCTGCCTTGAGACTGAAGATGGCTTTCCGGTGAGCAACTCCTGGAACATTGAGCATCTTCGTAAGTTTTACCCGTAAGGCGCGGTTGCCAGGACCCGTTCCGGCAACCACCTTTTGTACAAGTCTTGCCGCTGTTGCATGTAATCCTTTGTACAAAGCCGGGCGCAGACCCCGTGCATCAGTAAAGCTCATGTGCTCCGCACATCTTGTCAATTTCATGCTTTCTATTTTTTGCATGTGTTATCTGACACTTTGTGCAGCACCTACCCCCGGTAAGCCATAACGAGCCTTAAGGTTCCATATCTCTATTTTCTCTTCTTTCTTTTTCTTAAGGAGAAGAAGGTTCCCTCGCCCACAAGTTTGCCGGGGGGGG
>LR738710.1:914226334-914358393 GCA_902687465.1 Secale cereale
AGGAGGAGACAGTAGTATGGACCAGGCGTCGTTCAAGAAAGTTTCGCCTCGCCGGAAAGCAAACAACAGAAAAGCTAAGTTGCCAAAGTTTGAGCAATCAGATTTTTAAATTTTTAAGTTATCCTACTTGAACAAGCGTGCTTTGTATGGAAAACCTGTGCGCGGAGGAACCAACTCGTAGCTAGTTGCGCCCTTACTTTGTTTCGAGTCGGCTCAACGACTTAAGTGTGCTGCGACTAGTGTCGCGCCCTTACTTTGTTTTTGAGCCCACTCAACAACTTAAGTGTGCTGCAACTGGTTGCGACAAGGTTTCTTGTCGGTAACGGCACCGCCAGCAGGCTGCTGAAGTTCCGCACTCAGCGCTCGCGGCTAAGGTGCTGCACCGGCAAGTTCCCTAAAAGCGTAGGGCAAAAGCATACAAAGCAAGAGATCAAGTAAAGGAAAAAACGTTGCAATTACTACCCAAAATAGAGTTATGTTACAAGATAACTTGTCGTAGCTCTAATAGATTGTTCTCGTAACATAACCAGCAGCGACAAGGAAAGAAGAAGATGGGCGAGCCTAGTCCGCGCGATCGCCCTCGACCCTCTTGATGCCGCTCACCTTGTCCACAATGGGTGCGACTAGGGCCTTGAGCGCCTCCAGATCAGCATCTTGTGGCAGGGACCTGAGGACGTTGGTGAGGTTGAGGCCCGGATTGCGGAAGGCCACCTTCATCAGCACCTTTTGAAGGGCTCCCGCGCAGAGCTTGTGCGACTCGTCGGCCAGCTGCTTTGGGATTCTTTCCCGGAGCTGCTGGAGGGCCGTCGCCACGCCTTTGAAGAATAAGGTGAGCTTGGAGCTTGGGTGGAGATTCTCGTCAGAGGAATACCCGAGATACTCCGCCCCCAGCTGCGCCAGCTCCTTGTCGATATCTGCGGCATCATTGACGAGACCCTCCGTCCAATTCTCCACAGTCTCCCTAAAGACGTTCTGAGTGACAGCAGCGCTCGCCAGCAGCGCCTTCTCGGCCTTGACCTCCTCCTTCAAGGCCGCCTCCCGCTCCTTGGCACCGTCCAGCGTCTTGGTCAAAGTGGTCAGATTCAACTCAAGATCGGCGTTGGAGTTCTTGGCGGCGGCAAGCTCCTTTCCCTTCTCGGCGAGGCGGACCTGCAGCTCTGAGTGGCTGTGGGCGTCCTTCTCCCGCTCGAGCTTGAGCGCGGCGACCTCTTCACCTCTCGCCTTGAGATCGGCCTCCAGCTGCGCCACCTTCGCCTCCTGTTCCTTCTTGGCGGTCTCGGCAGCTGCGGCGGTGTCCTTTGCTTCCTGGAGGGCCCCGCCAAGTGATTGCTTGCGCGCGGCAAGCTCCTCCTCGTGGCTGTCGAGGTTGACTTTCTGCTGCGCCAGCTCACCCTCCCGCGTGGACAGCCTCTCAGCGGCAAGCCGCTGCTGCTCTTCGACTTCGGCCTTCTCGAGGAAGAAGGTCGTCTGCTCTTCGGCAAGTTGCTCCCGCTCCTCTGCCAAGGACCGGAGAGCTGCCTGGTTGAGGGCCCGGAGCTCCTCTGCGCGCTTCTCAATGTCGTCTCCTGCCTTGGCAGCCAGCGCTTCACGGGACTCCAGCTTGGCCTGCCGAGCGCGGTAGAGCAACAGCAGCTTCCGCAGCAGCCGCTCCTCCTCAGGCTCGCCGCTGCTGCTGCTGCTTGGCACGTCCACGAGCGTCAGCCCGGCGGAAGCAAGTACCTCTCCGTCGAAGGTTTCTCCCTCGACTAGCGCCCTGGAGCTTGAGGCCCAGGGGAGTTTGATGAAGACGTCGTCGCCGGCCTTCAAGTAGGCGCCTGGCTCGGGCTCTTCGGAGCCTGGGGCTGCGGCAGCGGCGGAGGGATCGGCGGTCGGCGTAGCGCCTGGCGCTCCTGCGGCCTCAGGGTCGTCAGTGCGATCACCAGACCCCTCGCCAGCTGCTGCGGCGGCAGCCATGGCGGCCTCGTCGCCGGCGGGCTCGTCAGCATCGGCCGCTTCTTCGGTGGCAGCAGCGTCGCCGGTGTTGCCGCGCGCGTTCTCCTCGCCAGCGACCTCCGTCTCTATCGGCTCCGCAGCGGATGGGTCTGACGGCAGGAAAGGGGAGAAAAACAGTCAAGCAAATATCCAAAAAAAGAAGAATCATAAGAAGAAAAGCCCAAGGGGAGTTTTTGAAGCAAGAAGATTACCTGCGCGAGCCGGCTCCTCGACGGTGTCCCTCGCCGGGGAGCTCTGCCTTGGCGGCGTAGTTGTAGTCCCCGCCGGCGGAGGGCCGCTGGAGCTGTCCCTCGCCGGAGAGCTCGCCCTTGGCGGAGAATTCGCCCTTGGCGGAGGTCTCTCCCTTGCCGGAGAACCCCCCCCCCCTTGGCGGCGTAGTCGAAGCAGATGGCACGTCGGGGGCGGTCTCCGGGCACTCTTGGTGTGGTTGCTCTGCTCCTACACAGATCAACAATTAAGATATCAGCAAAGAAAGAACACCCACGCGCGCCTAACAGCGGAAACCGAACCATACACTTACGCTGGGGGCTGCGCTGGGGACTGCTCTGAAGATTGGTTGTCGGGTCCGGCAAGTTGGCCTCGGTGGGCTCTTCCTCGACGATGATCACCTCCTCGCTCCTCGCCGGGACCCTGGCTCTCTTTGCCGCTCTCTGGGCCAGAGTTCTGAAAAAGAACAGGTTCAGAGTAAGGCAAATGAGGTACAAGACAAAACAGCAAGAATTGAAGCAATGCAAGAACGACAAAGTCTTACTCTTCTTCTTCCTCGTCGGAGCTGAGCGCGGAGAAGTCAAAGTCCGGCTCACGCCCGGCGCGAGGAGGCGGAGGAGTGGGCTCCCTTGGCCGCTTGGCGGGAGCAGTGGTGGTGGTCTGAGACGACCCCGCTCCGGCTGCCGCCGCAGCGTGAGGAGCGGCAGGAGCATAAGCGGTGGTCCCAGAAGATCCCGCTCCAGTCACTGCAGAAGCACGAGGCGCTCCCGCGGCAACCTTGCTTGCCGCGGTGGAGCGTGTAGCACGGCGCGGCGGCTGTTGACCTGTCTGCCACTCCATTACATCCCCGGCCTTGCGGAGACGCCTTCTTGGTGGAGCTGGAGGCTCTGCTGGCGGCGAGCTACCTGAAGACGAGGAGGAAAAGGAGTCGATCTCCGGCGAGCCGCTCGTGTCCTCGGTGGGCCCGCTCGACTCGACACCCTGCTCGGCGGGCTCGCTCGACTGGGCGTCTTGCCCGGCAGGCTCTCCCTCGCCGACAAACTCCCCTCGCTCGGCAAGGCTTGCCGCCTTTGCTGCCTCTACCACCTCCGGGGTGAAACCGAACTCGCCCGCGGCTGCGGCTGCCGCCGCCTCTTCCAGCCTAGTGGCGATGTACGCCATCTCCTTGTCAGTGGTGTCGCGGGTGAGGCCTTTCTTCTCGTCGGCGCGAATTGGCACTTCTTCTAAGCTGTCGAAGAACGCCTGCACGGCTTCATCAGTAGGCTCTTGCCAAGTTGGGTCGATCCCATGAGAGTCGCACAGCGGCATCATTGCGCGGATGCGGCTGAGCGCGGAGTTATTGCACAGCGGAACGACCCCCCTCGGCAACCTGAACACTTCGGGATGATCGGGGTCATATTTGAATAGCTCCTGGAGCATCGCGTTGAGCTCCAGGACAGTGAAGTTGTAGTTGAGGCCTGGGCGCAGCCTCATGATATCCGCCTCTTTCTCGAACTCCCAGGCAGGCCTCTTCCTCTCCTGCAAGGGGGCGATGCGACGGCGAAGAAAATCTGCGCCAACTGCGCCTACGGTAAGCCCGGCAAGCCTGAGACATCGGATCCGGGCAGTGGCAATCTTTAGCCTACTGTCTTCCGGGGCCAGGTCGCTCCAATCGTTGCCGCGCACTGCTGGGGCTTGGCGCCGGGCGGTAAATGGCTGTGGGTTCTCCTCGACAATCCAACACCAATTGGCTCTCCATTCCTCCCATTTGCTGCGGAGCTCCCCCTCCAGATAAGCCTCCTTCTTGTGGGCTCTCGAGATCCAGGAGATTCCGCCGGATAGAGGCTCTCCTCTCTCAACTCGAGGCATAAAGAAGTGGCGGAAAAGGGCGCCACTGGGATGGACTCCGACAAAGTTTTCGCAGAGATGTGCAAAAAACTGCCATGGTCAGAACGGCGTTGGGGTGAAGTCAAGGAGGTGGAACCCGTAGGTGTTCATGATGTCGCAGAAGAATTCAGAGAAAGGCGGGCATAGCCCGCAGTAGAAGAACAAGGCGAAGAACGCGTATCCGTTCGGAGCCATTTTGCAAGCAATAGCTGGGAGTACCTTGGTGCGAGGATGCGCCCGCGTCTCCCCCAACCAGAAGAGGTAGTAGTTCTCCCTCAGCTTCCTCGCGACAAGCTTGGGGGGGAAGACAGCCCGCTCCTTGCGCAGCGCCGCGAGCCGCAGTGCCTCAGCTGACTTCGCGGCCTTCCCCTTCTCGCCTTTCGGAGCCATGGCGGAAGCGGTGAAGGAGGTTGACGGCGCTGGTGGTGCTGGTGGCGATGGGGAGGCGGAGCGCTACTCTCTTCCAAGCTTTGGGAGGAAGGGGAGTGGCGGAGGTTTTTCGAGGAGTAGCAATGGGCGGATGGACGAACTGCCCCTGTTTCCCCTGCTTATAAGGGGGGAGGGGGCGGACGTTCCGCATTTCCGATTCAAGAAACCGCCCACGATCTCTCCCACGACGCCGCAATCAACGCGTGCCATTAGGGGAGGGCGCGGTGGATACGGAGGTTGATTCGGCGTGAACCAGGCCGCGCGTGCCCGTGCACTGATTTGGGCCTGGCCCAACAGCGCTCAGCACCGTGTATGGCCCAGGCCCGGGGGCTCCTGTCGGTGTACTAAAGTAGGGGTACCCTTAGTATCCCGAACTTGTGCACGGGCAGTCGCAGCGTCCCGCGGCAAGGCTTGCCGGGCGACCGCCTAGGTCCTCCGTGGTTCCTTTGGAGCCATTCAAGAACAAAGTATCCAAGCCAAAGAGACAAGACCCCGGCGAGAGGAGCTTGCCGGGAAGGCCAACCAAGGCATCTCAAGGAACTTGCCGCGACGCACCACGTATCCCGGCAAGGCCCGGTGAGCGACAACCTCCCGGACGCGACAAAACAGCGACCGCGGCAAGGCGCTTGCCACGGCAAGCTACCACTCTGTACGCGCGCTCCAGCGCATCCACCCACGTGTCGCTCTGGGACCCTCCCAGGCGTACGTGGCAGGAGGCTGTGCAGCCAGGGGTACGCGGTGGCGAGCGGCGCTGACAAGGTGGCCATCGTGGCGAACGGTGGCGCCCCTGACGACCCTTTTTGCACTGTTTGGGCGACGGCGATGGGCATTTAATGCCCTTGTCCCCTGCCGTCAGGGTTAGGTGCGATGCACTGTACATGTAGCTGTACCTACCGCACCCCTTTTTCCATTTTTACCCTCATCTGCATTGCCACCTGTCGGTGACCCCTTGAGCCTATAAAAGGAGGCCCATGCGCAACGTACAGGGGGGTTCGAACTCTCTCACGCTCGGTCTCGTTAGCTGCTAGAGGGTACTGTAGCTCTCAGCGCTCCCGAGCAAGAACTCAATAACAATCCACAAAGCAGGAGTAGGGTTTTACGCATCCGTGCGGCCCGAACCTGGGTAAACTGCTCGTGTGCTTCGCCTCGATCTGCTCTTCGTGCGATCTCCGCCCCCGCCGAACCGAAAGGGGTCGGCCCGCCAATCCCATAAGTGTACGTGGATCAGTTTCCCCGACACCCGGAGGTGGATAATGTTTATAACGAAAATCACATCGAATGCCTGGATCTGCATCTCTCAAGTATTACTTTGAACTCCTACCGAGGGACCTTACCGGTGACTACACTCGCCAGGTTCTTTCTTGCCAGAGGAAGGGTGCTGAGGGTACTGAGGTTGGACGCGCATTTAATTAGGAAAGATGAATCGTATACCGATCAGAGCCGGCAGGTACTTCAGAATGGAAGAGGCTCCAAAAAAGCTAATCACCGTATTGGAAGAGCATATGACAGAGTAATTGGAAGTCATTGTGGCGAACCCATACATGACTTGTCAGCGGCTGATCCCTTTGCAGAAATGATGAGGTTTGCAATGTTTGAATTTGGGCATTGTAATATTTGAATTTGAACCTTGCAATATTTATGGTATTTGTTATATAACGCAATTGGATGTTTAATTTGGTATTGCAATCATGTCATGTTACAAGTATATATATGTTGTTCTTTCGTACATAGAGCATAGATGTTCTGCAGACAGAGTATATCACATCGCACATGGACGGCACTAGGTAACCCATCGGTGATGAGTTCATCAATGCAAACGGTTATATACCAGCAAGCATTTGCCCACAAGAACACACACGACTTATTCCATCACAAACAGCTCAGATGGATCAACTGTATGCCACGTATCGCACACGCAACTGTAATCTGATTCGTGCTTGATGTCTCCGACATCGGTCGCACAGTTCGTCTTATTTGCCACGTATCACTGTGCCGGCCTCTGCTCGCGTCCCTTGGCAAGCTCTGATCGCCGTTAGGTGCCGCAACGCGCTATGCTCGCCATTAGGCGCCGCGGCGCGCTCTGCTCCCGTCCATGGCACGCTCTGTTCGCGTCCGTCGGCGTGCTCGGCTTGTGGACAACTTTTCCTTGAATCTGTAGCTAATATATATATATATATATATATATATATTTATATATATATATATTTGATCGCCGTTGAGGCAACCATGGAGCGCTCTGCTCCCGTCCGTCCGCGCGCGCTCTGCCAGCGGTTGGGCATGCGCACGATCACGTCGGGGGCCCCATATGCATGCGGTTGTGCTGTACGCGTTGCCACGGGATGCATTTACGTGCGGCACGGTGGAGTTATGCGCTGCAAATTAGAACTGCCATCAGGGCCTGCCGATATTCCTGGCCGTCCAGCTTGCCCTTTAATTCCCGCGGCCATTATAACCTTAGTCTCTTCAACCTTTCGATCGCGCCCCACAACACAACAAGCACACCCATGACGACACATAGAAAGGGGATGTCTAGCGGCACTCCAATGGAGGTCGACGAGCATAAAGTGGGTACCCACACGAGGGAGACGGATCTCTCGGTGGTGTACACCATCGACCTGGCAGTGGTGGACGACTACATCAAGAGCGTTGAGCAGTTGCTTGCTCGAGACAAGTACAAGGTGGTCGGCATCGACCTCTAGTACATAGTCGGTCGTCCCGACATAGATCAAAAGGTTGCCGTCGCCCAGTTGTGCATGCGCCATCATGTCCTCATCTACCACTACTGCATGGCCACAGAGCCTTGCGACCATTCCAACAGATTTGTCAACAGCAACGACTACAAGTTCGCCATGCTGGAAACCATCGACGATGTAAAAGCGCTCAGGGTTACGGGCTTGGCCTGCCAGAACCTTGTCGACATCCATGAGCACTACAGGGTCTGGGGCAGCACGAAGGACTCCCTGGTTGAACTTGCCTCGACCATCATCGACTCCTACTACGAAAAGATGAAGCATGATGCCCAGAGAACAAGTCCCGTATCCCGGCACAGGGTCTGGATGCGGCAACTAGATGAACCTCACCTCAGGTTCGCGGCCAAGAGTGTGTACACATGCTACGAGATGCATAGGTGGATCGTTGACATGAGGAAGTGCCTCGTTACCCAAATCGTCGAGCCCGGATCAAGCCACAAGCAGAGCAAGCGTCACAAGAAGTAGATGATGATCAGATGGTCGTCTATGCTAGTTAATCATGCATGTAATATATAATTTACTTTATTGGTGTGTGGAAATTTCAAGTGTGTAGTAGACACCTATGTGATTATGCATGTAATAGTTTACTTTGGTGTGTGCAAATGTCATGGTTGTAGTAGCCACCTTTGTAAGTGGATGTTTAATTTGGTTATGCAACCATGTACTTATAAGAGTGTGTGTCTATATATATATATGTTATTGTTGTTCTGTGTAGACTGGAGAATCGAGGAAGCAATGCACCTTGTGGTGCTGCAATCGTATTACACTCGTATATATAGTGTTATAACAGAGGCGCATAGCGCTCAGTACATGGGCGACGTGCACCAGTTAGAGGAGATCGTGTGTAGGCTACGTGCACGACTCGGTCAACAGGTCAGAGAGGAGGCTGATCATCAACACCCCCCGCAGTCTGAGCATCGGGTGGTCGAATGCACAGACTGGAGCGAGATTCTTGGAGTGCCGGAGTTGGGAGCCCCTTTGTCATGACGTCGGCAAACTGTTGCGTGGTGGGGACATGAAGAACACCCAGCTGTCCCAACGTAACTTACTCGCGGACGAAGTGGATGTCGAGCTCGATGTGCTTGGTGCGGCGATGATGTACTGGGTTGGCAGCCATGTATACCGCGGAGACGTTGTCGTAGTAGGTGTTGGTGCCGGTGAGCAGGGGCACGTGTAGTTCGCCAAGGAGCTGGCGCAACCAGCAGCACTCCGCCACCACGTTAGCAACAGCAAGGTATTCGGCATCCGCGCTGGAACGTGACACCGTCGGCCCGTCGGCTGCCGCTTGGAAGACCAGGAGATGCGGGAGTCGTCGAGAAAGACCGCGTAGTCGGACATGGAGCGCCGTGTGTCGGGGCACCCCGCCCAGTGATACGTCTCCAACGTATCTATAAGTTTTTATTGTTCCATGCTATTATTTATGAAGTCTTGGATGTTTAATGGTCTTTATCATTCACTTTTATATCATTTTTGGGACTAACCTACTAACCCAAAGGCCCAGTCCAGATTGCTGTTTTTTGCCTGTTTCAGGGTTTTACAGAAAAAAGAATATCAAACAGAGTCCAAACGGAATGAAACCTTCGCGAGGGATATTTTTGGAGAAAATCACGCACGAAGAACTTGAGAACCACGTCAGAAGAGCCACGAGGGACCCACGAGGGTGGGGGGCGCGCCCCCTTCCCAAGGCGCGCCCCCTGCCTCGTGGAGCCCTCGTGACTCCTCCGGTGCCCTCCTTCTTCCTATATAAGTCTACGTACCCCAGAAACTCCTTGAACATAGATAAAACCCTAATTCCACTGCCGTACCTTCTGTTCCCGTGGAGATCCCATCTTGGACCCTGTTCCGGAGCTCCACCGGAGGGGGATCCATCACGGAGGCCTTCATCATCATCATCATCATCATCATCGCCCTCACCATGAGTTGTGAGTAGTTTACCACAGACCTTCGGGTCCATAGCTAGTATCTAGATGGCTTCTTCTCTCTCTCTAGATCTCAATACAAAGTTCTCCTCGGTCTTCGAGGAGATCTATTCGATGTAATCTTTTTTTGCGGTGTGTTTGTCGAGATCCGATGAATTGTGAGTTTATGATCAAGGTTATCTATGAAAGATATTTGGTTCTTCTCTGAAATTTTTATGTTTTCTCATAATATCCTTGCAAGTCTCTTCGAATTATTGGTTTGGTTTGGCCTACTAGATCTATAGTTCTTGCAATGGGAGAAGTGCTTGGCTTTGGGTTCAATCTTGCGGTGTCCTTTCCCAGTGACAGTAGGGGCAGCAAGGAACGTATTGTATTGTTGCCGTCGAGTATAAAAAGATGGGGTTTATATCATATTGCTTGAGTCTATCCCTCTACATCATGTCATCTTGCTTAAGGCGTTACTCTGTTCTTATGAACTCAATACACTAGATGCATGCTTGATAGCGGTCGATGTGTGGAGTAATAGTAGTAGATGCAGGTAGGAGTCGGTCTACTTGTCTCAGACGTGATGCCTATATACAATGATAATGCCTAGACAGTCTCATAATTATTCGCTTTTCTATCAATTGCTCGACAGTAATTTGTTTACCCGCCGTAGAATATCGCTATCATGAGAGAATCCATTATAGAAAACTATGGCCCCGGGTCTATTCTCAACATATCAATCTACATCTACTTTACTTTTATCGCTTTTATTTGCTGTTCTTATAAACTAAAAATACCAAAAATATAAACTATCATCTCTATCAGATCTCACTTTTGTAAGTGACCGTAAAGGGATTGACAACCCCTTATCTCATTGGCTGCGAAGTTCTTATTTGTTTGTGCAGGTGCGAGGGACTCGCGCATGGTCTCCTACTGGATTGATACCTTGGTTCTAAAAACTAAGGGAAATACTTACGCTACTGTGATGCATCTCCCTTTCCTCTTCGAGGGAATACAACGCAAGCTCAAGAGGTAGCAAGAAGAATTTCTGGCGCCATTGCTGGGGAGGCTTACGCAAAAGTCAGATACCAAGTACCTATCACAAACCCTTATCCTTCGCATTACATTTATTTGCCTCTCGTTTTCCTCTCCCCCACTTCACCCTTGTCGTTTTATTTGCCCTTCTTCCGCCGTGTGTTTATCGTTCGCTTGCTTCTTGTTTGCTCGTATGCTGCTTGCTTGCTTGTCATCATGTTAGCACACCTATCATTATCACCACTCCCGAGAGTGAGGTCCTCAACTTTAAACAAAGGGAGGAAGAAAACTTAAAAGATGCCTGGTATAGAATTTGCAATGCTCAAAATAGATCCAATAGGAAGCTTTCCACTTCCGTACTTCTTCGCAATTTTTATATTGGCATAACCCCTTGGAATAGGCTTGTTCTTGATACCGTTACCGGAGGAAATTTCTCGGGGAATCATACCCTTAATTCTTATAATGTCCTGATAGATTTATTTGGGCAGCCTTCCACCAAGGAAGAGACTCAAGTTTTTGAGAAAATATGTGAAGTAACAAAGATATTACAAAAGTCTCTTGAACCACTTAAGAATGTTAGTGGAAATATCCACCGCATGAATATGTTGATTACCCTTTGCAATAAGCGGTTGGATGCCCTAGATCTAAAGATTTCTGAATATGAAGGGAAACGTAAAGAACCTTCCGGATTTGAGCTTGACAACATTAAAAGGGTGAAGATCAATGATGGCAATACCTAGATTTATCTTGTATCGTGCCTAGCTAGGGGCGTAAAACGATAGCGCTTGTTAGGAGGCAACCCAATTTTTTTTTGTTGCT
The DNA here is from genome assembly GCA_902687465.1 of Secale cereale. Taxonomy (NCBI): domain Eukaryota; kingdom Viridiplantae; phylum Streptophyta; class Magnoliopsida; order Poales; family Poaceae; genus Secale; species Secale cereale. The sequence continues at coordinate 914,237,337 of LR738710.1, forward strand.
GTTAGGGAATAAATATTGCATCTAGCCTCTGATTAGATGTGGTTTCATGTTTTGATTAGTGTTTGTGCCAAGTAGAACCTTTGGGAAAACTTGTGTGAAGTTTATATGATCTTGCTGTGAAAAACAGAATCGTTAGCGCTCGCTAAAGTAGTCTTCAGATTTTACTGGAGCGTTCTTTTTAGTTGATTCTTTTTGCTGATGATTGGTATACAAATTCCGAAAATTTACCAATTTAGTTTGAATTTTTTGGAGTTCCAGAAGTAGGCGAAACCTGCAGATTACTACAGACTGTTCTATTTTTGACAGATTCTGTTTTTCGCGTGTTGTTTGCTTATTCCGATGCATATATGAGTAGTATTGGAGGATATGAACCATAGAGAAGTTGGAATACAGAAGGTTTAACACCAATATAAACAAAGAATGAATTCCTTGCTGTACCTTTGAGTAGTGGTTTGCTTTCTTATACTAACGGAGCTCACGAGAATTTCTGTCTAAGTTTTGTGTTGTGAAGTTTTCAAGTTTTGAGTATTGCTTTGGTGGACTATGGAACAAGGAGTAGCAAAGGTCTAAGCTTGGGGATGCCCATGGCACCCCAAGTAAATTCAAGATAATCAAAATCCTAAGCTTGGGGATGCCCCGGGAAGGCATCCCCTCTTTCGTCTTCATCCATCGGTAACTATACTTGGAGCTATATTTTTATTCGCAACATGTTATGTGTTTTGGTTGGAGTGCCTTGTATAATTTGAGTCTTTGCATGTCAATTTGCCACAATCATCCTTGCTGGACACACTTATTTGAGAGAGTTAAATATGGCCTAGAAATTATTGGAACACTCTATGTGCTTCACTTATATCTTTTGAGTTGAATTGTTTTTGCTCTAGTGCTTCACTTATATCTTTTAGAGCACGGTGGTGGTAATATTTTGTAGAAATTGTTGAACTCTCATGCTTCACTTATATCCTTTTGAGACTCTATTAAAACAGCATGGTAATGTGTTTAGGCTAAAGAAACTAGTCTTCACATGATAGACATCCAATGTCAATGTAGTAAAAAAATGACACTAAGTGCATTGAATAGAATGAGATGTTGGATGCATGGTAAATGTTTTGAGATATGAGGATAGTGATATTAGAGTCATGCTAGTGGAGTTATTATGAAATTGAGAAATACTTGTGTTAAGGTTAGTGATTCTCGTATCATGCACGTATGGTGAACTGCTATGTGACGAAGTTAGAGCATGATGTATTTGTAGAGTGCCAACCTTTGTGTGGAGGTCGGGGGCGCGCGATGGTTAACTCCTACCAACCTCCCCCCTAGGAGCATGCGTTGATTGCTTTGTTTTGATGACTCGTAGATTTTTGCAATAAGTATATGAGTTCTTATGACTAATGTTGAGTCGATGGATTATACGCACTCTCACCCTTCCACCATTGCTAACCTCTCTTGTACCGCGCAACTTTCGCCGGTGCCATAAACCCACTATATATCCTTCCTCAAAACAGCCACTATATTGTTCCTCAAAACAGCCACCATACCTACCTATCATGGCATTTCCATAGCCATTAGGAGATATATTGACATGCAACTTTCCACTGCCATGCATGATCATGTAATCAACATCGTATTTGTGGCAAAGCCACCATGCATAATTTTTCATATATGTCACTCTTGATTCATTGCATATCCCGGTACACCGCCGGAGGCATTCATGTAGAGTCATACTTGTTGTAGTATCGAGTTGTAATTTTGAGTTGTAATAAAAAGAGTGACGATCATCATTATTAGAGCATTGTCCCATGTGAGGAAAGGCCAATAAAAAAAGGAGATGGCCCAAAAAAATAGAGAGGGGCTAATAAAAAAAAGAGAAAGCCCCTCCAAAAAAAATGTGAGAAAAGAGAGAAGGGACAATTGCTACTATCTTTTTTCCACACTTGTGCTTCAAAGTAGCACCATGTTCTTCATTGTAGAGAGTCTCATGCTTAGCCACTTTCATATACTAGTGGGAATTTTCATTATAGAACTTGGCTTGTATATTCCAACGATGGGCTTCCTCAAATGCCCTAAGTCTTCGTGAGGAAGCAAGTTGGATGCACACCCACTAGTTTCTTTTGTTGAGCTTTCATTCATATTTAGCTCTAGTGCATCCGTTGCATGGCAATCCCTACTCACTCACATTGATATCTATTGATGGGCATCTCCATAGCCCGTTGATACGCTTAGTTGATGTGACTCCCCCGGTGCCCTCCTTCTTCCTATATAAGTCTCCGTACCCCAGAAACTCCTTGAACAGAGAGAAAACCCTAATTCCACCGCTGTACCTTCTGTTCCCGTGGAGATCCCATCTTGGAGCCTGTTCCGGAGCTCCACCGGAGGGGGATCCATCACGGAGGCCTTCATCATCATCATCATCGCCCTCACCATAAGTTGTGAGTAGTTTACCACAGACCTTCGGGTCCATAGCTAGTATCTAGATGGCTTCATCTCTCTCTCTGGATCTCAATACAAAGTTCTCCTCGGTCTTCGAGGAGATCTATTCGATGTAATCTCTTTTTGCAGTGTGTTTGTCGAGATCCGATAAGTTGTGAGTTTGTGATCAAGGTTATCTATGAAAGATATTTGGTTCTTGTCAGGGATATGACTAGCAGGTATGAACCGGCTAGTGTAAACCGGCTCAGTTATATTATACTTAGTTGTAATATTTTAGTAAAGGCTACGGCCCATAAGATCTTAAGGCCCATGTATAGAAGAGTGTGTTGTAAACCGCCAAGCGATGTAACTTGAGGGATAAGAAAGAAAAGACAGAGACCGAGGCGGACACAAGTATGAGCCGGCCTCGGGACTCTGTAAACCGGACCAGGCGTTACCTCTATATAAAGGGACGACCTGGACGGTTCAGGGACAAGCAACAATCAACCCGTCGAGACACAGGCAAGCGAATCCGCTCCCTGTAATCCGACGCCCAAGCAATACCAAACCAACTAGACGTAGGCTTTTACCTTCTTGGAAGGGGCCGAACTAGTATAAATCCTCTGTGTCCTTTGTGTGCTATGAATCCTTTCAAGCTAACCCGTGCGATGGTTCCATCATCAAGTCCGTTAAACCGGACATCTGCCGTGTTATTTCCACGACAGTTGGCGCCCACCGTGGGGCCTGCGCACGATGGTTTCGAGTTCTTGAAAGGCGGCTTCGAAGGGTTCAAGGGTTACGCAGTTGGCCGGATGACCAAGAGTCGCCGCGGCCGGATCTACATCGACGACGCAGGTTGGGGACCGGAGGCCGATTCAATCGAATACGGGTACCGGGTCCCCTTCGGCAGCATCCAAGCCTTCATCGGCAAAATCGGCGAACCGGGGCCTGAGCCGGACATCTTCCCCAACATCGTCGAGCCGGCTCAGCGTGCGAGATCGGCCCGGATTCAGCCCGCCGTGAAGCACGTGTTCGTTGGAGCAATCCACGGAGGTCGAGCCGAGAACGGATCGGAATCTGATGGCGCAACAATCGTTTACTCAGATGACGAATCTTCATCCGGGGAAACTGAATCTCTGTATCAGTTGCGGGACGGCCGGTCTGGGGGCGAGTCCGACGGGAACAGTATTCCGGGCCCCTTTGACCCGCCAAACCGGGTGGCGGTCTTCATGGCCGGGTCACAGCCCCCAATAAACGGAACGACAGCGGAAGCTGGTGCAGGAGGAAGCGGTTCAAACCCCTCCCTTACTGAAGTTCTATCCACCTTGATCGAGGAGTTTACAGCTAAAGCGGTGGAAGAAGTAGCTCCAGCAGACAAGGCGCATCATGATGCAGAGCTCCTTCAGTTGAAAGGCCGGATCGATCGGTTAAAGGAGGACCTAAAGGCAGAAAGAGAGATGATAGCAACAAGGCAAGCGGAGTTGGATGACCAAGCTTTTTATCTGAGGATGGAGCAAGCTTCTATGGAAGGAGTAAGGGGACGGAAGTACCGGTCCCGTATACCGCCGGTTTATGAATCAACGAATCTGTTCAGGACACCTGGGGCTGGGGCTAGTAATCATCCGGCTTTAAACCGGAGAACGCCCCCGGCCCGGGAGGAGCCGGTTCAGCAGCCTGCCGCAGAGCAGGAGCGCCGGATTACGTCGGCACCTTATGTTCCTGTCCCTCCAGGGCACTATTCAAACCCTTTGGATAATATTGCTGTGGCGGCGGCATGATTGGCCGCTTTACCTGCGGAAGAAACATCTCCGGTGGCGATAGAGGCGCGCAGGGTCCAGAAGCTACTTAATACGGCATTGATGCAGCAGCAAGCGTATTCTCATAGCAGGGAAAGGTTACATTCAACACCGCGTCCCAACCGAAGTTATTCTAGACATTGGGAAGAGCCAGAAGTATCTTGCAGTGAGCGCAGGAGACATCAGCACAGGGAGGATAATCCGGCAGGGGCGGCGATGCCAGCTCCAGACATAAACCGGGCCAGATTAGGTGCCAGGGAGGAAATTCGTCAAACAACGCCGGTTCACACAGCCACTGCGGGAATAGGAGCTACGGCGAGTTCCTTCGGGGTACAGTGTCTCGTCCCCGCCCTACGGAGTGTTAAGCTGCCCAAGGACTTCAAAGGGCCCCGCAAGGTACCTAACTACACAGCCGATTTACCGCCAGAAGCTTGGGTTGAAAGCTTTGAGATGGCCATGGAGATGCTGGATGTGGATGAATCAGCTTGTGCCAAATATTTTACTATGATGCTCGAGGGCACCGCACGTACCTGGTTGAAAGCTCTACCCCCGAATTCTATTGGATCATGGGGGGAACTGCGCAGCCAGTTCATCAAAAACTTCAAGGATACGTGCAAACAGCCGATGTCGGTGATAGACCTAGCAGCCTGTGTGCAAGGAGAGCAGGAGTCTACAGCAGCTTGGGTACGGAGGGTAGCAGAGATTTTGCACTCTTCGAATGGTATTAATCCTAGTACGGCAATAGTGACGCTGGAGAACAATTGCCGGTTTGAATCTTTAAAATTGAAACTCGGACGGCTTAAAAGGGACTGCAATGACATGGGAACTTTAATGAGTGCCCTGGTGAAATACGGAGACTCTGATAACACGAAGTATCCGGAAGCAGAAGGAGATAAGGCTGGGAAGGCCAGCAAGTCTGGTAAACCGGCGCCGATCAATCCGGTTACTTCAGGCTTTTTGGGCAAACGGAAGGCAGAGGGTGGTTCAGACTTCGTGGCTAACACTCAAGTTCAAGGTGGTTATCAGGGTAATCCGGAGGATTCTGCTTTACAAACCGGCGGAGGAGCTCTGAGCTGGGAGCAGGAGTTGGATCGACCTTGTCCAAAGCACAGTGGAAAGGGGAAGGTAGCGAAGCATACCATGAGAGAGTGCATACCCCTTATGAAGGCAGTAGCAGGCCGTTTCAATCCTCCTAATCGACCCCCACATGGCGGTTCAGGGCCTGGATTTTATGGTTCGGGTCATCAGGGGAACAGTTCCGGATCAGGGTATAGGGGCAATAACGGTGGTTACGAACCCCGGGCAGGCGGCCAAAATAATCAAGGAAATTATAATGGTCAGGGAAATCAATCGCATCATCAAGGTGGTTACAATGGTCAGAATAACCAGCAGCAGGGCCAAGGAAGCTATAATAATCAGGGAAACCAACAGCAACAGCGTCAGCAACACCAGCCGCAATCCGGATATCAGAGTAATCCGAAGGAGTTAAGCAGCGGGCAATATCATGTTTTCACCACAAGTCTGTGTAAGAGAGACCAGAAGGTTTTGAAGCGGGCTGTTAATGCAGTAGAACCGTCGACTCCACAGTTTCTTCGATGGTCGGAGCAACCCATTGTATGGAGCAGAGAAGACCACCCCATACGGGTGGATAATCCGGGACATTTAGCCTTGGTAGTAGCACCACAGGTGGGAGGATATAAGTTTACTAAAGTCCTCATGGATGGTGGTAGCAATATCAACATCTTGTATTACGAGACTTTCCGTCGTATGGGTCTGACAGATAAAAAGTTAAGATCGTCAAACACAGTGTTTCACGGAGTGGTCCCAGGTAAGTCAGCTTATCCGGTTGGTAAGATTGACTTAGAAGTTACCTTTGGAGATGAGTATGACTCCAGGTCAGAGATGATCACTTTCGAAGTCGTCAAAATTAAAAGTCCATATCATGCTCTGTTTGGAAGGACGGTTTATGCTAAGTTTATGGCTAGGCCATGTTATGTTTATTTGCAGCTTAAGATGCCGGGTCATAAAGGCACGATCACGGTTCATGGCAGTCGCAAGATAGCACTGGAATGTGAGGAAGGTGATGCAGCTTATGCAGAAGCAGTATGTGCCACCGAGGAGCTAAAATTTTATAAAGATAATGTTGATCCGGCAGATATGACTCCGCTGAAGAAACCAACCACCGGGCATGATCCGGCGTTGAAGTTTAAATCCGCTGAAGAGACCAAGCAGGTTGATTTTGTGCCAGGGGACTCGTCTAAACAATTCACTATCAGCGCCAACCTTGATCCCAAATAGGAAAGCGCGCTCATCGAGTTCATCCGTGAGAACCGGGATATCTTTGCGTGGAAACCTTCTGACATGCCAGGTATACCGAGGGAACTCGCTGAGCACAAGTTAAACATTGATCCGAAGTTTAAACCAGTTAAACAGTATCTACGCCGCTTCAACGAAGAAAGACGCAAAGCTATAGGAGAAGAGGTGGCCAGACTTTTGGCCGCAGGGTTCATCGTGGAAGTTTTTCATCCGGAGTGGTTGGCTAATCCGGTGCTGGTCTTAAAGAAGAATGGGAAGTGGAGAATGTGTGTGGACTACACGGACCTCAATAAAGCTTGCCCAACTGATCCTTTTGCTCTACCTCGCATCGATCAGATCATCGATGCCACGACGGGGTGTGAGCGGCTGAGTTTTCTGGATGCATATTCAGGGTATCACCAGATCAAGATGGCAGTGGAAGACCAAGAGAAGACAGCTTTCATAACTCCTTTTGGTGCTTTTTGCTATGTGTCTATGCCTTTTGGACTTAAGTGTGCACAGGCAACTTATCAACGTTGCGTTCAGAATTGTTTGAAGGGGCAGATAGGGAGGAACGTTCATGCCTATGTGGATGACATTGTGGTCAAATCGAAGAAGGAAGAGAGAATGATAGAGGATCTCAAGGAAACCTTTGATAATCTTCGGGTTTACAGAATGATGCTTAATCCGGAAAAATGTGCTTTCGGTGTTCTGGCTGGTAAGCTTTTGGGATTCTTGGTCTCAAACAGAGGGATAGAGGCTAACCCGGAGAAGATCAAAGCCATCACATCTTTGACTAAACCGGTTTGTATCAATGATGTTCAACGCATAGCTGGCCGGATCACAGCATTAAGCCGGTTCATCAGTCGCTTGGGAGAGAAGGCGATCCCGCTTTACCAGATGCTGAAGAAAACAGATCGGTTTATCTGGAGTGATGAGGCAAATGCAGCATTTGAGGATCTGAAAAGGCAATTAGCAAACCCACCAGTTTTGGCTGCACCCATTGACATGGAACCTTTGCTGTTATACGTTGCTGCGAACACGCGAGCGGTCAGTGTTGCTATTGTGGTTGAACGCAAGGAAGCAGGGAAGGAGCACCCGGTTCAGCGTCCGGTTTATTATATAAGCGAAGTACTCATTGAGTCCAAGCAGAGATATCCTCACTGGCAGAAATTGGTATATGGGGTGTTCATGGCAAACCGGAAGCTGAAGCATTATTTTCAAGGACATCCGATAACTGTGGTTAGTTCAGCTCCACTGGGGGATATAATCCAGAACAGGGAAGCTACAGGCAGGGTAGCAAAGTGGGCCATCGAGCTCAGCCTACATGAGTTGAAATATGTGCCACGCGCTGCTATAAAATCTCAGGCATTAGTAGACTTCATCAATGACTGGACAGAGTTGCAGACTCCTGAAGAGAAGCCGGATCTTACCTATTGGACGATTCACTTTGACGGTTCCAAACAGTTGTAAGGCTCGGGGGCTGGAGTTGTCTTAACCTCCCCCAGAGGTGATAAATTTTGCTATGTCCTCCGCTTATTATTTCCTTGTACTAACAATGCAGCAGAGTATGAAGCATTACTTCACGGTTTGCGGTTAGCAAAGGAAATGAATTTGAGTCGGGTTAAGTGCCTAGGTGACTCAGACCTAGTGTCACAGCAAGTATCTGGCAAGTGGGATTCAAGAGATCCCCTCATGGCAGCTTATCGACGAGAGGTTGAAGTAGTTGCAGGACACTTTAAGGGATATCAGGTGGATCACATAGACCGGCGGAGGAACGAAACGGCCGATGCTCTGAGCCGGCTAGGATCGCAGCGTAAACCGGTACCACCAAACACCTTTTTGGATGAATTGCACAGTCCTTCGGTTCAGGTACTTTCGGAGGAAGACTTAGCTGTTCCGGACCCAGAGGCGCAGCTAGTTGCAGCACTCCATGTTATTCCGGATTGGACGCTACCCTATTTAGCATACCTGGGTCGAGTAGAGTTGCCGGAAGACGAAGAGGAGGCGCGACAGATAATCCGGCGCTCTAAGTCCATGACAATTGCAAACGGAGAGCTTCACCATCGTAGTACTTCGGGAGTATTTCAGCGATGTGTTTCAGCTGAGGAAGGTTGCGAGATTTTAAGGGAGATTCATGAAGGGGATTGCGGTCATCATGCCGGTTCAAAATCTTTGGTAGCAAAGGCATTCCGACATGGTTTCTATTGGTTAACCGCACATGCAGATGCGGCAGATCTGGTCCGGAAGTGTGATGCCTGTCAGAAATTCTCAAGGCGTGCTCTGGTGCCGGCACAGGAACTCCGGATGATACCAATAACTTGGCCTTTTGCAACTTGGGGGCTTGATATGGTTGGGCCTTTCAAACGATCCAAAGATCAAAAAACTCATCTACTAGTGGCAGTAGACAAGTTTACAAAGTGGGTTGAAGCGGAGCCTATAAGCAAGTGTGATGCGGCAACAGCGGTTAAATTCATCAAAAAAGTGATATTCCGCTTTGGCTTTCCACACAACATCATCACAGACAATGGTACTAATCTATCTAAGGGTGAAATGAAGGAATTCTGTCAAAGAGAACATATTCGGTTAGATGTATCTTCTGTGGCTCATCCTCAGACCAACGGCCAGGCCGAAAGGGCAAATCAGGAGATTTTGCGAGGCATCAAACCCCGGCTTATGACACCTTTGCAGAGAACCCCAGGTTGTTGGGTTGAAGAATTGCCATCTGTTCTTTGGAGTATTAATACTACACCAAACCGATCTACAGGCTACACGCCTTTCTTCATGGTTTACGGCGCGGAAGCAGTTCTTCCAAGTGACATACGCCATGACTCACCAAGGGTAACGGCCTATGTGGAAGCAGTCAATGAGGAGTCAAGGCAGGACGGTTTAGACCGGTTGGATGAAGAGCGTGATATAGCTGCGGCGCGGTCGGCGATTTATCAGCAAGACTTGCGCAGATATCATAGTCGCCGGATTAGAACAAGGACATTCCAGGAAGGTGACTTGGTACTCCGGCTCATCCAAGATCAAACAGATATGCACAAGCTATCCCCACCTTGGGAAGGGCCCTTTTTGGTCAGCAAGAATCTACACAACGGTTCATATTACTTGGTGGACATTCGAGAACACAAGGATTCACGGACATCAGAAGAGGAGACGAAGAGGCCATGGAACATCGCCCATTTACGGCCATACTATACTTGAGCTATGTGCTCCAATGTATCCTATGTCTATATTATGAATAATGAATAAACCGGCACCCTCGGTAAACCGAGGGCTCAGCCCTTTTTCCATGTACAAAAATCCTGTGAAAAACAACCATATAAGTTTACTATGAACTACTATATTTCAATATTGGCCGGTTTAGAAACTAATTTTTTGCAGAATATGTGAAGGAGCAATAGAACTCTCAAAAACAGGAGATCATATCCGGTTCAAGAAGAGAAGACTCCATAAAAAACCCACAGGTTCAGACGGAACACTAGAGGCCCTCTGGGAGTTGGTACCATCTACTCCCAGTGATCGGATTAATTTGATAAGTTCTATCAACCCTCTGGAAAGTTGGACAAATCCACGTTCAGAGATTGGTTTACATTGACCCACCGGTTCAGGAGGAACCCTGGAGGCCCTCTGGGAGTTGGTATCATCCACTCCCAGTGATCGGATTAGTTTCATAGTTCTTTCGACCCTCTGAAAAGTTGGACAAAGTCCACGTTCAGTGATTGGTTTAGATTGACCCACCGGTTCAGGAGGAACCCTGGAGGCCCTCTGGGAGTGTCGGCCAATCCGCGTCCCAGTGATCGGAATAATTTTTTCTTTCGACCCTCTGAAAAGTTGGACAAGTCCACGTTCAGTGATTGGTTTAGATTGACCCACCGGTTCAGGAGGAACCCTGGAGGCCCTCTGGGAGTGTCGGCCAATCCGCGTCCCAGTGATCGGAATAACTTTTATACACGATTCTTTCGGCCCTCTGAAAAGTTGGATAATTCCACGTTCAGTGATTGGCTAGGCCCTCTGGGAGTGTCGGCCAATCCGCGTCCCAGTGATCGGAATAATTTTTATATACGGTTCCTTCGGCCCTCTGAAAAGTTGGATAATTCCACGTTCAGTGATTGGCTAGGCCCTCTGGGAGTGTCGGCCAATCCGGGTCCCAGTGATTGGCTGAACCTTGCTTTGAGCCTGGCAGCTCTTTGAAAAAGCCTCGACTACATGGTCTTATTTGCAAAAATCGCATATTTTGTTGGTGTTTTTGTGTGTTCTATAACCTTTTAGACCGGAGTGGAACGGCTACACAAGTTGACCACATATCTATAAAATTGAAAGTCTGGATCATGCATATCAGACCAAGTAAACCGGCGTTCATTAAAACCCGGATCGCGTATCAGGCAAAAGTTACAACTTTCTGAAACAAGATGAACCGGATTTATCGTCAAGATGGACCGGAGAATTACGAATCTATTTGGATTCATGAAGGCCTTCGTAAAATGACTTTAAAGTCCTGTCGGTTTAAAGTGTATTGGCTACACAAATCTCAGGTATACAAGTTATCTTTAAGATAAAGGTATGCTTACTTGATGTTTTAAAGAGAACAAATTAATCCGTCCAGTGGTAAGCCACTAGGACATATTTTTCGATATTTTTCTCTATATGAACAGAGGAAGGCAACCACATCAGACAACAAGTCAACCGGAGGGTATTTCATAAAGACAAAATATTCGGATCGAAGCACATTATGTTTCGGCTAAACTATTACAAGGCATAACGAGCCCAACGGTTTGGAAACATTGTTTAATGGAATATCATTACAGTGATAAAATGCAAGATTATGCTTCTCCTTGCTGGGATGGCTGGCCATCGCCTTGTTCCGGAACATCTTCATCTTCACGAAGCGGTTGGAAATCCGGCGCACGCCAGTCAATCTTCGCCAAAGCCCGAAAATACACTTCATCGTTGATAGGTTCAGAAGGATCAATGTCAGGGGCAAAGGTGTGAGGACGAACCGGCGGGATTAAGTTGACGGTATCGTAAACCGGTCGCTCCACCCGCTCGTTCTGCAGATTGTATCCTGGATGATATCTAGAAAAATCCGATTCAGCGGCAAGCTTGCTGGCGAGGGGACGCATCTCTTTGGTCAAAGCGTAGAGATCAGTTTCGGTGAAAGGTGAGCCGTCCTCCTTCGTATCTGGGAATCCCGTAAAAGCCTCCTCCGGATCAAGATCCGGGGCCCAAGCCTTAGCCCTCGTAAGGGCCAGAAGAGCACCACCCCGCGCAGCAGACTTCTTGACTTCTTCGAGACGAGCCGGCAGAACAGACAACTTGTTTAAAGTATCTTGTATGGTAGTAGGGGCCGGCTTACCAAATGAAGTGGCACTGATAATCCTTTGCGCTCCGGAGTACAGCTGTTCGACCAAGGTGTAGCAAGCTTTGAGTTTTTTCCGCAAGTCGTCCCCGAGATGGGAGACACGGCGCCCTACATACAACAATCATAGTTAAACCGGTACAAGACACAGACTACACAGATAAAGGCAAGAGTTCAGATTATACTTACCAAAAACAGCAGAGGTCATTAAGTCAATTTGCCGTCTTAATCCGGACAGTTCTTCCGTCACCGGATTAAGTGCTCCTTCAGCATCCTGAACCCGTTTTTCCAGATCTTTTTTCTGGACCTCAAAAGTAGCCCGCTCTTCTTCAAAGTATTTTTTTCAAGTCTTCAGCGGTCTTTAGGCTCACTTGAAGTTCTTTTTTAGCCTTTGAAGCGGCAGACTCAGTTTCAGTAAGCCGGCTTCGAAGCTCGTTAATCTCAAGAGCATTCCAGTTCAACTCAGCCTGCAGACAAAGTTCAAAAACAAGAGGTGAAGTTTAGTCAAGTCTCAAGCACACAACCAAGTTGTCTACTTGACACTTGGGGGCTAATGGCAGTTGAAGCAGTACAGCACAGACAATTTAAAGTTACAAGTCTCAAGCACACAAACCAGTTGTCTGCTTGACACTTGGGGGCTAATGTATAATTGAAATATTGACAGCAACTTTTACAAGTATCAACTACATAAGCAAGTTATCTACTTGATACTTGGGGGCTAATGTAAAGACCAACGGTTCAAATCTACAAAGTTCCGGATCACCTTCAGTAGGCAGCTAAACCGGAACTTGGGGGCTGTTATGAGATGGAGATGCATCAAAGGAACAAAGTCAGAAGAGGAAGTTTACCTCATATTTTTCCCTCATTAAATTCACCAAGCTGGCTTCATAATCCCGACTGCTGTGGAGCCGGTTCAGATACCCAGAATAAATGTCTTGAGCGCTCATGCCAGAAAGGCTGGATATGTCAGTACTCCATTTCCCCTTTTCTTGAGATAATTTTTCCGCTTTAGCTGTATGTTTTGCTAAAACGGTGGGCTCAGCTGGAGCAACATAAGCAGCCCCAGTTACCACAACATCAGGTGAGGCTGGTACATTGGGGGGAGTGTCAAGATGAGCCGGATCAGGAGACGCCGGATTAACCTGAGGAGAATTAACCCGGGCCGGACTTGGCCGATTCTGGGCATCTTCGGCAGTAGGATGCTTAGGGGCAGAAGTGTGATCTGTTGGTGCAGGGTCTTCAACAGGAACTACGTTTTCACCTTCTGGAGGAACAATTATTGATGGATTAGCAACCGGATCATCCGCAGTAGGGTCAGCAATAGGCTTATTCGTCTTGGGCTTCTTGCTGGGTTTCGGTTTTCTGGAAAAATATGCAAAATGAGTTAGTATTGTATAGCAAAAAGGAGATCATAAACCGGAAGAGGTGAGGAAAGTTACCCCGGGACGGTTTTCAGGGGAGGAAGCTGCGTGGCGGTCGATTCACCAGAGGAAGATAATGGAGTTTCCTGATAATCAGGGTCAGACGGTTTAAGGGGTTTTCGGATAAGACCGGCCTTGGGGTGAAGGAGGGTCGGAGAAAGTATCACCTCAGCACGGCGTTTTCGAACCAGAGTTAAGGAAATTCCGGATGACTCCACCGCCAAGCCGCTGTGGCGAGTGGTCCGGCCAAATGCTTTGTGTTGTTGCTTCTTCAAAGTAAAGTTAGGGTCTAACTGAGCATAAGGATGAAAAAATTGATATTTCCGGACGGTCCGACGACTTTTTTGGGGAAGAGGTTCTGAGTCAGAAGAAAGAAGGGTTACCTCAATTTCAGCCGGGTTATCACCTTCAGGCATTTCCTGTGGAAGGGTATCATTAGATACGATTACAAGTGCATGAAAGCAAAAATCTAAACCGGATTAAAGCATACCTCGGAGTCCGGATCATCGTCCTCAGTGGGTGAACCGGCGTCAACGGCTGCTTTCCTCTTTTTGTTTGCAGGGGTTTTTCGCCGGGCCTGTTTAACGGTTTTCTCCTGAGGCTTTCTCTTCCAGAAAGGATCATCAGCCTAATTGAAAGAAATAAAGATAATTGAAAGATGGTTCAAAAGAAACGGATTACCAATACAGGGTAAAGAGAAACTTACTGCGGGCAGCTTATTCTTCTTGTAGTATGGAGCTAAACCGACCTTAGCACAGTCTGCCAAAGAAACATTGAGAATTTTCTTGCTGACTCCACAACTTCCGATTCAGAAAGCTTTTCCTTGGTAAACCTTTGAGGATCATCCGGTTTACCAGAATATTTGCACATTAGATGTGATCGCCGGCTTAAGGGAAGTATGCTCCAAGATAACCAGCAGCGTAGAAAATCAGTCCCAATTAAACCGTTTGCTATGAAAGCTCTTAGTTTGGAAAGCTGTGGTGAGAACCGGGTCCGTTCAACAGCGCCGAGCCGTGGTGGTAAGGGATGATTCTCCGGAATACGGGTTTCACGATAACCCGGCAGAGGGTTCTCCCCTTCAGGAGAAGTGTCCACGCAGTAAAACCAGGTTTTATTCCAGTCTTTGGGATGAGAGTGCAAAGCGGCGTGGGGAAACACTACATCTCTCCTTTTCTGAATGCTAACGCCACCGAGCTCCTGATGTGGACCGCTGGTAAACTCGGTGCGCCGGTTCAAATGAAAGAAATCCCGGAATAGATCGACAGAAGGTTCCTCTTGCAGATACACCTCAGAAAATACTTGGAAATCGCAGATGTTTGAAATAGAATTGGGTCCAAGGTCCTGCGGGTGCAGTTGGAAAGCAGCAAGAACATCCCGGAAAAACTTTGAACCGGGGGGAGAGAAGCCTCGAGAGATATGATCCAAAAACACAATGACTTCCCCGGATCTGGGAGTAGGGGGGCATTCATTACCCGGAGCCCGCCACTTTAACTCAGACTGAGATCCTAATGTGCCAATTTCAGACATCTTGATTAAGTCATCCTCAGTAATGACAGAAGGGACCCAATCGCAGGAGACATACTGCTTAGCCATTGCAATGAAAGAGCAAAGTACTGGAAAAGGTAAAATGCAGAAACGGATTATGAAAGTGCAGCAAACCGGAAACTATCTATGAAAGTTACGCAACGGTTTAAACTGAGGACTAATGGCATGGTTAAACCGGCAATTATAAACAAGCTATATCATTTCCGGTTAATGGCAGTTGAAGAGGAACAGCTAAACCGTTGCGTCAAGGTACAGAGTTTCGCAAAGAATAGGGCATATCAACTTAAACCGGAATATACTTAGCAGATCTACCGAGGAGAAAAACAGGTTTTCAAAAGACAACTAAGGAGGAATAGATCTGAGCATACTAGGAAAAGAGAAACAAATCTAGGAGTATACGGGAAAGGGCTACAAGGACCTTATACTAAGCGGATGGATCTGCAGGCTAGACAGGAATGACAAAGATCTGAAGTACTTACAGCAGGATAAAAACACAATTCAAAAGCAAGATCTGAAGGATAATATTACTAAAAGTCATTTGCTTGAAGGTTGAACAAGATGAAGTTTCTATTTAAGCTCTAATGGCAGAGGCGTGGAAGGAAACCCTAGAAGTTGCGAACTGATAATGGAGAAGAAGGATGTACCTGAAACAGCAAAGATCGGCGGCGGAGGTTTTCTGGTCGAGTTCAGGGTGATGCAGCGGCCAGGCAAGGACTTGGATCCAGCGGTCGTCGGCGGCGGTTCGAGCTCGGGCAGCGACGAAAGAAGAAGACGGAAGAAGAAGACGGAGCGAGAAGAAGATAATGAATGAGGGGGACGGTATTTATAAAGGAGAGTCAGATCCGAAGCGACAGGCGCGGGATTTGAGGAGACAAAAAATCGGATAAAGATATTCTGGCGCCTCGATTCTCGGGATAACCCTTAAACAAAGCTACAGTACAGCTCACGGCGTTAAATGCGGAGATGATGTCACGGTCAGATTTAGTGATTCTCGAAGATGACGTCAGCGCCGGTTTACAAAAATATGAAGACAAAGAAGAAAATTATACAAGACAAGGAAGACTGATATGAACAAGTTCAAATCATTCTGGGGCCTAATGTCAGGGATATGACTAGCAGGTATGAACCGGCTAGTGTAAACCGGCTCAGTTATATTATACTTAGTTGTAATATTTTAGTAAAGGCTACGACCCATAAGATCTTAAGGCCCATGTATAGAAGAGTGTGTTGTAAACCGCCAAGCGATGTAACTTGAGGGATAAGAAAGAAAAGACAGAGACCGAGGCGGACACAAGTATGAGCCGGCCTCGGGACTCTGTAAACCGGACCAGGCGTTACCTCTATATAAAGGGACGACCTGGACGGTTCAGGGACAAGCAACAATCAACCCGTCGAGACACAGGCAAGCGAATCCGCTCCCTGTAATCCGACGCCCAAGCAATACCAAACCAACTAGACGTAGGCTTTTACCTTCTTGGAAGGGGCCGAACTAGTATAAATCCTCTGTGTCCTTTGTGTGCTATGAATCCTTTCAAGCTAACCCGTGCGATGGTTCCATCATCAAGTCCGTTAAACCGGACATCTGCCGTGTTATTTCCACGACAGTTCTTCTCTGAACTTTTTATGTGTGCTCATAATATCCTTGCAAGGCTCTTCGAATTATTGGTTTGGGTTGGCCTACTAGATCTATAGTTCTTGCAATGGGAGAAGTGCTTGGCTTTGGGTTCAATCTTGCGGTGTCCTTTCCTAGTGACAGTAGGGGCAGCAAGGCACGTATTGTATTGTTGCCATCGAGTATAAAAAGATGGGGTTTATATCATATTGCTTGAGTTTATCCTTCTACATCATGTCATCTTGCTTAAGGCGTTACTCTGTTCTTATGAACTCAATACACTAGATGCATGCTGGATAGCGGTCGATGTGTGGAGTCATAGTAGTAGATGCAGGCAAGAGTCTGTCTACTTGTCTCGGACGTGATTTCTATAAACAATGATCATGCCTAGATAGTCTCATAATTATTCGCTTTTCTATCAATTGCTCGACAGTAATTTGTTTACCCGCCGTAGAATATCGCTATCATGAGAGAAGCCACTAGAGAAAACTATGGCCCCCGGGTCTATTCTCAACATATCAATCTACATCTACTTTACTTTTATCGCTTTTATTTGTTGTTCTTATAAACTAAAAATACCAAAAATATAAACTATCATCTCTATCAGATCTAACTTTCGTAAGTGACCGTAAAGGGATTGACAACCCCTTATCGCGTTGGCGGCTAAGTTCTTATTGGTTTGTGCAGGTGCGAGGGACTCGCGCGTGGTCTCCTGATACGTCCAAAATGCATCACTATTTTATATCGTAATTCATCCTTATTCATTGATATATTTCACATTACGATGATGTTCTTATGTGGTTTTGGCCTATTTTACACAGTTTGCAACTTTCCGGTGCCGAAGCAGCAGACGCAGGATTCAGCGGTAAAAAGTGGACGCTGAGTTGCTGAAGAAGAATACCTCCAAATTACCTGAAAATCGATGGAGGGTATTTTCCAGAAGGATCACGAAGATACGCAAAAGAGCAACCAGAGGGGGGCCACAGGGTGCCCAGGCGGCGACCTGGCGCGGCCCCCACCCTGGCCGCGCCGGGAGGGCGCCTGGAGCCCCTGGCCCACTCCAGGCTCCCCCCCTAGCCTATATACTCCTCGTCATCCAGAAACCCTAAAAGGGAGAGAGTTTACGGAGTTCCGCCGCCGCTCCATGGCGGAAACCTACAGAGAAGAAAAGCCATCTCCGGCGGGCAGATTCCGCCGGGGAGATCACCTCCCGGAAGGGGAGATCATCGCCATCATCATCACCATCATCACGGGCATCATCGAGATCATCATCAACATCATCCCCAACATCAGCACCATCTCCATCTTCATCCAATCTCATCTCACAATTGCAACTTGTGTTGTAATCCGTACTATCTATCCTCTCTACTCTATCAGTGTTGATTACTACTTTGTGGTGAATGCTATTGAGTTTTGTTGGAGAAATATCATTGTGTCCGGATTGTTTATCATCCATCTATCTCCACTGATCATGATCTCTTTTATGTCTTGTGAGTAGTTACTTTAGTTCTTGAGGACATCTGAGAAGTCTTGTTGTTAGTAGTCATATGATGTTGAAGTAATATGTGTTGTTTGATACTTAAGTTGTGTTGTTATTTTCCTAGTGGTGTTGTGTGAGTCGAACACTCAACACTTCGCCTTATTAAGGACCTAGGGGAATACATTGTGTACAAAGAATGCTTACGGTGGGTTACCGGAGTGACAGAAACCTGAACCCCAGTTCGCACGCTTTTGCACAAGGGAACAATGGATCATCGATCGTATTGCTATGGTTAGGCTTTTGCCTTAAATACTATCTTGTATTTGCGGATGCTTGCAAGGTGTTTAATCATAAGAGTGCACTCATCTTAGTCTAGAGGGTGTACTAGCATAGATCCACCCACTCAACACTTATCAACACATCACATAGTACCGATACGGAATATGGCGAAAGCACATGACTACCTCTCCCGTGTGTCCTCAAGAACACTTTAGCCTTTATAAGTTCAGTTGCTAGGCCTCTCCTTTGCTCAGAAAGGATTGGGCCACTTGTTACTCTCCAATGCCTTTTACTTTGCTCGCTTTTACTTTCCTGTTGCTTATATCAAGAAAACCCCTAAAAAGTTATCTTTCAGTGCTTGCAGTTATTCCTTGCTCAAAATCACTTATAAATACCTTCTGCTCCTCGTTGGGTTCGACACTCTTACTTATCGAAAACGCCGCAATAGATCCCTTACGGTTGTGGGTCATCAAGTACCGTTTTCTGGCGCCGTTGCCGGGGAGTGTAGCGCTATTGGTAAGTGAAGCTGGTAAGGAAGTTTTTATATTTCTGTTTTTATTTTGCTGTTGCTGCTCTTGGTCCTTATGGACAACCTTGCTATTGGATCGTTGCTTGTGGGAAGACGCCCCACATCTGTGGTGGTTGCTCCTCCCCCTACTGAAATTGTGCCCTATAAAATACCAGCTGGTATTATCGATTATGTTTTGGCTAATCGTTATGTAGGAGACAGACATCCCGGTGAACACTTGCTATATCTGTCACAACTATGTTCATTATTTAAGCTTGCAGGTGTATCAATGGAGTTTGTCATGAGGAAATTGTTCTCCGTATCGCTTATAGATAAAGCTTCAGATTGGTATAAGCTTCTCGATAACTCACACTTGCTTGATTGGCAAGAGCTTATGTCTCTCTTTTATACCAAGTTTTATCCTCTTCATGAAATTCATCGAGACAGGAACTATATCTATAACTTTAGGTCTCGTGACGGAGAAAGCATTGCTCAAGCTTGGGGGAGATTGAAGTCCCTAATGCTCAAATGTCCTATTCATGAGCTCCCCAAGAAAATTATACTTACAAATTTTTATGCCAGGCTTTCTCCTCAGGATAAGGAGATGCTGGATGCCCCCTCTAGTGGGGTATTTCAGACAAAGAGCGTTGAAGAAAGGTGGGATCTCATTGAAAGGATCCAGAGGAATACCGAAGATTGGGAAATCGATAAAGGTATTGAACCCGCTATAAATTATGAGCATGATTATATTGAGAGCTATGTGAAAACTGATTACTTCAATACCTTTTGTTCTAAGATTGGTCTTGATTCCCATCTAATGATTGATTTCTGTAAGGATTTTGCCTCTCACGTTGATTCTTTTAAAAAGAAGAGAGATCAACATCATGAACCTTTCAAAGAGTTACTTGTTGATATTCATGTTGCTGACCCTATTTTGCCTGCAGTTATATATGAAAAGCCTCCTTTTCCCGAAAGGATAAGGGAGCACTCTCTTGTGACAGGCATAATAAATAAAAGTGAGAGAAGAATTGATGAGCCTGAGGACCAGATCAAGGTCGATCCTCAAGTTGCATTGGTTAAAGACCTTGTTACTAATGAGGTTTTGGATTCCAATGTAAATTTTTGTGATGTTTCCACTAACCTTGTCACAGCCAAGAATAAAGGCCCAATTTCAGGTACTCCAGTAGTATCTGTTAAAATAGGAGATCACAATTATTATGGGCTATGCGATTTGGGATCGAGTGCTAGTGCTATCCCCTATTCACTTTATCAAGAGATCATCGGTGAGATTTCACCTTGTGAACTTGAAGAAGTTGATGTTACCATTCATCTTGCAAACAGAGCAACTATCTCTCCTATCGGAATTGTGAGAGACGTTAAAGTCCTATGTGGAAAGGTAAAATACCCTACCGACTTTCTAGTACTTGGTTCAGTGAGGGACAATTTTTGTCCTATTATTTTTGGTAGACCTTTTCTCAGAACTTGTGGAGCTATAATAGATTGCAAGAAAGGTAAAGTTTTTGTTAAATTCAATGGTGAGCCATATGAATTTAACTTTTCTAAGTTCTCTAAGCAGCCTCGTGGTACCGATTTACCTAGTGATGATAAAATTATTGAAAGTATTGCTTCTATTGCTATTCCCCCTAATGATCCTTTGCAGCAATATATGGAGGACCACGAGAATGATTTGCATATGCGGGAAAGAAATGAACTAGATGAAATATTCTTGAGACAACCTGCTATCCTGAAGCACAACCTTCCGGTTGAACCTTTGGGAATTTTATCAAAACCAAAAGAAGACCCGGTGTTCGATCTTAAACCTCTTCCCGATACGCTCAAGTATGCTTATTTAGATGAAAAGAAAGTATATCCTGTTATTATCAACTCTAACCTTTCAGGATATGAAGAAGAGCGACTATTGGAAGTACTTCGTAAACACCGAGGTGCAATTGGATATACCCTTGATGACCTTAAGGGGATTAGTCCATCTATCTGTCAACATACTATCAACCTTGAGCCCGATGCTAAACCAGTTGTTGATCATCAACGACGGTTGAACCCGAAGATGATGGATGTTGTAAGAACTGAGATTCTCAAGCTTCTAGCCGCAGGTATTATCTACCCTATAGCTGATAGTAAGTGGGTAAGCCCGGTACATTGTGTTCCTAAGAAAGGAGGTACAACTGTGGTTCCTAATGATAAGAATGAACTAATACCTCAGAGAATTATTATTGGATATAGAATGTGTATTGATTACAGGAAGCTGAACAAGGCAACCAGGAAGGATCACTACTCGTTGCCGTTCATCGACCAAATGCTTGAAAGGTTATCCAAAAATACCCACTTTTGTTACCTCGATGGTTATTCTGGCTTCTCTCAAATTCATGTTAACACTGCTGATCAAGAGAAGACCACTTTTACTTGTCCCTATGATACTTATGCTTACAGACGTATGCCTTTTGGTTTATGTAATGCCCCTGCTACTTTTCAAAGGTGTATGTCTGCTATCTTTCATGGTTTCTGTGAGGAGATTGTGGAAGTCTTCATGGACGATTTCTCCGTCTATGGAACTTCCTTTGACCATTGTCTCCACAACCTTAATAAAGTTTTGCAGAGATGTGAGGAGACAAATCTGGTACTCAACTGAGAGAAGTGCCACTTCATGGTTAACAAAGGAATTGTTCTTGGTCACAAGATTTCCGAAAGGGGAATTGAGGTGGACAAGGCCAAGATCGAAGCAATTGAGAGGATGCCCTATCCAAGGGACATCAAAGGTATTCGCAGTTTTCTCGGTCATGCTGGTTTCTATAGAAGATTTATTAAAGACTTTTCTAAAACTTCGAGACCCCTCACTAATCTTCTCCAGAAGGACGTTCCTTTTGTATTTGATGAAGATTGTAAGGAGGATTTTGAAGTTCTTAAGAAAGCTTTAATAACCGCTCCTATAGTACAACCACCTCACTGGAATTTACCTTTTGAGATTATGTGTGATGCTAGTGATTTTGCTGTTGGAGCTGTTTTAGGGCAAAGGGTTGATAAGAAATTGAATGTTATACATTATGCTAGTGATGGGCCTCGAACCCCTCGTTGGTTACCCCAAGTGGAATGTGTAAGATGCAGTAAGTAGAAGTGTTTTCCCCTAGCAAAGATGCCAAGGATCGAATCCCCAGAGACTCCTAGGTTCAACAAGTAGGTGTCAATTGCTAACGGCGCAATTAGCAATCAACGTGGACCTGCACACAGATACAAATAACTTTGCTCCCAACGAGTACAGAGAGGTTGTCAATCTCTCCGGCCTTGTAGTTCACAAAGGGTTAAAAGCAATATGATAGTAGTGATAAATAGTGTTTTGCAATAGTAAGTAAATAGCGAAAAGTAAATAGTGAATGTGATCAATGATGGTAATATGGACCGGAGTCTCATGATGTTCACTAGTGATGTCTCTCTCCCAAAAGACGATAAAACAGCTATGTGAGGTAAACAAATTACAGCTGGGCAATTGACAGGACCCACGAGCGCATACAAATGCTGATTACATTGCAAGAAAGGTTGAGGTTCAAAGCATGGGCGGTACGCCAAAGTAAGTAGACCGAAATCCATCAATATCTACTACTAATCATCCACCTTGAGATATCTATCCAGAACATCTCGCTGGTATTAAGTTACGAGTCCCACCCATAGTGTAAACTCAATGCAACAGACAACTGCATTAAAAGAACTTTGCGTAAAGTAAACAATCCTTGCACCCGCGGGCACAAGCACCGTTGTTTTCCCCCTTGTGGCAACAACACATCCCCTAGACTCATGTTTCTGTCACTCAAGCTAGTCATCGAGGGGCATGAACCCACAATCGAGCATAACGTTCCCTCTTGGAGTCACTACCTATTACTCGGCCAAAGCAATAAATAACAACGGGGAACATGCAAGAATTACTTATGAACTAAAATATAAAAGAGGTGAATCAAATATATTACTCAAGATCAATGTTCAAGAAATCGTTAACCGGTAGCTGCTCGGTCGGTTTAGGAGTAGCGATTAATCGGTGAATCGGCCTATTAACTGGACTATTCGGTCGAGCATTAATCGGTAGATAGAATAGGAACTTTCCAACATATCTCTCGATTGTTTATGTATTATACCATACTTTCATGCTCCCAGCTATGTACTAGACTAAAACATGCTGTCATACACATACGAAAAGCATAGAGAGGCGGTAAAATGATTAAACCTAGCTATTAAGGAGCGGCATGGGGCCGGAAGGGGTTACGAGCCAAAAAATTGGGCTTTGTTTGCCCGCCCGTTAATGGGCCAGCAGGGATTAATCGACATGACAATTGATTAATCGGTCTAACTGGACAATTAATCGGCCTAACAAGTTAACGCGACGAATATGTGTTATTCGATTCGTCCATGCCATGAGTAGCGATTAACTAGCATGTTAACTGATTAATCGGGTGAATTCTTGAACAATGCTCAAGATCAATCTGAACGTAATGTCATAATCCATCGGATCCCAGCAAACTCAACATAGCAACAGCATAAGGATTACATAGGTGCCTCGATCATGTAGGGCAGCTCACGAGGACTAGTTAGTGAAGCACAAGAACGGGAGGAGAACATCACATAGCTACTGGTCATGGACTCATGGTCCAAGGGAGACTACTCACGAGTCATCTGGGAGGCGTCCATGGTGGTGGAGAAGCTCCCGGTGGTGATCCTCCCCTCCGGCAGGGTGCCGGGAAGAGTTCTCCTGGTGCTCCCGATCTTGGAAGCGGCGGCGGCGGCGGAACAGAGATGGGATCACGAAAAGAAGTCATGTTCTGAGGGTTACGGAGGACCCTTTAAATATATGCCAAAGTAGGGCACCGGGGGAGCCTCGGGGGGCCCAGGCGCCCCCCCCGGCGCGGCCCAGGGGGGGCGCCCACAGGGCGCCTGGAGCCCCTGTGGCCCCCCCAGGCTGCCCTTCGGACGCAGTGTTGTTTCCGGTTCGCTGATTTTTTATATATTTTTTCTGGATTTTTCTGGGCAGTTCTCGAAACGTGAAAACCTGAAATACAAAAACAGCCGAAAACAGAATCTGGCACTGGGGTGCACTGGATTAGTAAGTTAGTCCAAATATGATCAAAAGTGTGTGGAAGTGTATGAATATCATAGCAATATTACCCAAAAGTGGCATGGAGCAAGCAGAAATTATAGATACGTTTTGGACGTATCAACATCCCCAAGCTTAATTCCTGCTCGTCCTCGAGTAGGTAAATGATAACAAGAATAATTTCTGTGGTGACATGCTATTAACCATATAGGACTTTCTCATAGTCATATGACAAAAGCTTACTGAGACAATGATTCTATAGTAATTAAGTTGTCTCAAGAGAAAATCACAAATGACTGAAAGTTTTACAACATGAAACTGAAACATCAAAAAGATTTGCAATGAACATGATGTGCAAATATGATAAAGTGATATCTAGCTTGCCCCCTTTAGTGATGCAAAACATTAATGCAAGGGCACCTTCAAGGTTTAAGTGATGACTAGATACAATCATTTCAGAATAAACGATATCACAATCATGCAGAAGACAATGCTACTTTGGGACAATGCACATTACACTCAGAATGACAATCATGCTCTCAGTAGTTGGTGCTTCAATATAAAGGTAAAAGAAAGGTTAAGTGCTAGAGCTTTTTTTTTATTTTGAAAACATGGAAGCAATTGTGTCAACGGTAGTAGTACTTCATATGTGTCATGTATAAAACATCCCATAAGTTGCAAGCCTCATGCATCGAATACTAATAGTGCTCGCTCCTTGTCCTAATTAGCTCGGATCCCCATGGGTTATCATTGCATTGCATATGTTTTAACCAAGTGTCACAAAGGGGTACCTCTATGCCACCTGTACAAAGGTCCAAGGAGATAGATCGCATTTGATTTCTCGTTTTTGATAGATCTCAACTTGAGGACATCCATACCGGGACAACATAGAAAATAGATGATGGACTCCTCTTTAATGCATAAGCATATTCTCATGAGAGATTGAGGATTAAGGTCCAAGCTAAAACTTCCACCATGATGCGTGGCTTTGGTTGGCGGCCCAATGTTCTTCTCTAACAATATGCATATTAATTCAACCCATGGTAAATCACCCTTACTTCAGACAAGACGAACATGCATAGCAACTCACATGATATTCAACAAAAGTGTGACAGTTGATGGAGTCCCCAGAAACATGGTTACCGCTCAGCAAGCAACTCATAAGAAATAAGATACATAGGCAACATATTCTTTACCACAATAGTTTTTAGGCTACTTTCCCATGAGCTATGTATTGCATGGTTAGTTTGCTTAGTGCAGGTGGAGGTTACAAAAGACTGGGAGCGACCAACTAAGAGAGCAATGACGGTCATAATCATGCAGAGCGACAAAGCAATATTGAATCAGGCATGGTAGTTATATCGCTACTTAGAAACAAAAGATCATCAAGGCTTGATAGACTTTCTTTACAGTCTTGAATATGCGTGAGCATACGCCAAGTCAATCAAAATAAATTCTCGAAGGAAGATATTACTAAACCATACCACATCATAGGCAAACAAACCAAGTTGGTATTCCAATAACACATTGGGAACCTCCCAGCTATTTGAGATTAACCAAAAGAAAACCTGAACTACTAAGCACCATCATGAAAGTAGCATCTTTATCATAGACACATTAACCCATGCAACGGAAGCAAACTCTCTTAATAAGGTGAGCATGGTAATTAAAGAGAGTTCAAGCAACCAACTAAATAAAAGCTCTTGAAAAGATAAGCATGAATACTAAGAGCAGAGCATGAAAGTAGCTATTAAAAGATAAAGAACACACACAGCATAAATAGACATGAAAATTCTATGTTATGTTCTAGGTAGAGGTGGAGCGTGTTTCTCTCCCACATAAAGGAATGCTGAGTTCCGACTCGTTATGAAAAACTAAAAAGAAAACTAAAAGCAAGACGCTCCAAGCATAGCACATAACATATGAAGTGATAAAAATATAGCGAAACGAAAGACAAACTGATAATGTTGATGGAGAAGGGGATGCACGGGGGGCATCCCCAAGCTTAGACGCTTGAGTCTCCTTGAATATTTCTTGGGGGTGCACGGGGCATCCCCAAGCTTGAGCGCTTGACACTCCTGAATCCTTTTATCATCTTCCCTCGCACACTTGAAAACTCCCTTCATACACAACTCATCATAATCTGATTAGCGAGGTTAGTACCCTTAATAAAATAATTATACCTTGCTGGAAATAAGGATATTCTTGAAGTTCTACTGTTTCTCAAGATTGCCAAAAGGTTTTTGCAAAGAAAAAGCAAGTTCTTAATTTGCAAAGTGAAGGTAAGGCAAAACAGGACAGAATCTGTGAAAAACAGAACAGCAGGCAGTAATTGACCTGTTCGGGATACTTCTGCAACTCAAATAAAAAAACTCAGAACTGACGCACGAAAGACAATTATATAGAGAACGCTGTCGAAAAAATTCAGACCAAAAAGATGAACTGGTGATTTTATACGAATTTTTCTATCCAAGGACAGAATCTGTTTCCTGGACAGCACCTCACAACTTTTGAACTTTCTAGCAATCAGAGGCTATACTTGGCACAAATATGAAAAGCAAAGATACAATGATGATGCTACAGCAGTAAAAAACATCAAGACACAACAAAAGCAAAAAATTTATTCATGTGGGCTGCCTCCCAAAAGCGCTTTCTTTTATGCCTTTAAGCTAGGCATAATGCATAGAGGAATCAATAATCATCATAATAATCGGAGTTATAAATGGGTTCAAATGATTCCTCAACAAGTTCATTCTTGTTCCTTCTAGGAAAGGGGTACACACCTTTTGCCTTCCCGCGTAAGCGGATTTGTCCCTTACCTATATCAATGAAGCCTTTAACTGCTCGGAGGAAGTCCCTTCCAAGCACTATATTTCCTTGGTTTGGCTCCACGATGAAGAAATCAATCATTGCAATCCCTTTAAGGAATTTAACTGGCACGTCTTTTATTTTTCCCTGGATTTCAGAAATATCTCCATTAGTATGTTCATGATAAGATGGTAGTATATCCATATTAAATTTTAAAGAATCATGAACAATTTTTGGCATAGTAGAAACCATAGATCCAATATCACAATAAGCAAGGAAGTCTTGATTAGAGATGTTAATCCTAACAAGAGGCTCCCAGTCATTATCTATTTCCAAAATATCTCTCTTATTGGGTTTGGGTTTATCTACCTTTATTAAGTCTAGAGCATCCATTCTCTTTTCAATAGTAGCAAGTCTATCTATGATAGTATCAAAATTATGATCATAAACAAAGTAACTAGATAGACCATGTATAATTTCAAGAGCTCTAGCTTCATCACACTCTAAGAAATCTCCCTCAGCTATAATGTCAAGGGAGTGTTTACACCAATTAAAAAGACCATGGTAAAAATTTCTAAGCACAATTTTTATAGGTATCCAAGGCATAATTCTCCTATGTGCATCAGAAATTCTGTCCCATGCCTTCTTCATATTTTCTCCATCCCTTTGATGGAAATCTAGAACTTCTGATTCCCTCAAAGCACCAAATCCTAACATGTTTGGCTAAACAGAAGGGACTACTAATAAAAGGTAAAATAAATTTTTTTGTGATTTTTGATTAAAAGGAACTAAAGCAAAAAATGAAAGGTAAACTAACAAGACTAAAAAGCAAAGGTAAAAGATAGCATGCAACTCCCCTATCCTGAAGAGTGGAGTCCCCGGCAACGGCACCAGAAAATACTCCTTGATGGGCCTCGAACCCCTCGTTGGTTACCCCAAGTGGAAGGTGTAAGATGCAGTAAGTAGAAGTGTTTTCCCCTAGCAAAGATGCCAAGGATCGAATCCCCAGAGACTCCTAGGTTCAACAAGTAGGTGTCAATTGCTAACGGCGCAATTAGCAATCAACGTGGACCTGCACACAGATACAAATAACTTTGCTCCCAACGAGTACAGAGAGGTTGTCAATCTCTCCGGCCTTGTAGTTCACAAAGGGTTAAAAGCAATATGATAGTAGTGATAAATAGTGTTTTGCAATAGTAAGTAAATAGCGAAAAGTAAATAGTGAATGTGATCAATGATGGTAATATGGACCGGAGTCTCATGATGTTCACTAGTGATGTCTCTCTCCCAAAAGACGATAAAACAGCTATGTGAGGTAAACAAATTACAGCTGGGCAATTGACAGGACCCACGAGCGCATACAAATGCTGATTACATTGCAAGAAAGGTTGAGGTTCAAAGCATGGGCGGTACGCCAAAGTAAGTAGACCGAAATCCATCAATATCTACTACTAATCATCCACCTTGAGATATCTATCTAGAACATCTCGCTGGTATTAAGTTGCGAGTCCCACCCATAGTGTAAACTCAATGCAACAGACAACTGCATTAAAAGAACTTTGCGTAAAGTAAACAATCCTTGCACCCGCGGGCACAAGCACCGTTGTTTCCCCCCTTGTGGCAACAGCACATCCCCTAGACTCATGTTTCTGTCACTCAAGCTAGTCATCGAGGGGCATGAACCCACAATCGAGCATAACGTTCCCTCTTGGAGTCACTACCTATTACTCGGCCAAAGCAATAAATAACAACGGAGAACATGCAAGAATTACTTATGAACTAAAATATAAAAGAGGTGAATCAAATATATTACTCAAGATCAATCTGAACATAATCTCATAATACATCGGATCCCAGCAAACTCAACATAGCAACAGCATAAGGATTACATAGGTGCCTCGATCATGTAGGGCAGCTCATGAGGACTAATTAGTGAAGCACAAGAACGGGAGGAGAACATCACATAGCTACGGGTCATGGACTCATGATCCAAGGGAGACTACTCACGAGTCATCCGGGAGGCGTCCATGGTGGTGGAGAAGCTCCCAGTGGTGATCCTCCCCTCCGGCAGGGTGCCGGGAAGAGTTCTCCTGGTGCTCCCGATCTTGGAAGAGGCGACGGCGGCGGAACAGAGATGGGATCGCGAAAAGAAGTCCTGTTCTGAGGGTTACGGAGGACCCTTTAAATATATGCCAAAGTAGGGCACCGGGGGAGCCTCGGGGGGCCCAGGCGCCCCCCCGGCGCGGCCCAGGGGGGGCGCGCCCACAGGGCGCCTGGAGCCCCTGTGCCCCCCCCCAGGCTGCCCTTCGGACGCACTGTTGTTTCCGGTTCGCTGATTTTTTATATATTTTTTCTGGATTTTTCTGGGCAGTTCTCGAAACGTGAAAACCTGAAATACAAAAACAGCCGAAAACAGAAACTGGCACTGGGGTGCACTGGATTAGTAAGTTAGTCCAAATATGATCAAAAGTGTATGGAAGTGTATGAATATCATAGCAATATCACCCAAAAGTGGCATGGAGCAAGCAGAAATTATAGATACGTTTTGGACGTATCAGCTAGTAAAACCCTTGATAGTGCTCAAAAGAATTATGCTACTACTGAGAAGGAATTCTTAGCTGTAGTGTTTGCTTGTGATAAGTTTAGGCAGTATATTGTTGATTCCGAAGTTATTATTCATACTGACCATGCTGCCATTAAGTACCTTATGACAAAGAAGGATGCCAAGCCAAGACTTATCAGATGGGTACTCCTTCTTCAAGAATTTGATTTGCAGATTGTTGATAGGAAAGGAGAAGACAATCCGGTGGCGGACAATCTTTCAAGGATGGAAGATATACCGCATGATCCCATCCCAGTCAACGACAGTTTTCCAGACGAGCAATTTGCCGTTGTAAAAGTACAATCTCTTTCCGATCCTTGGTTTGCAGATTATGCTAATTTTATCATTGCGAATTATTTGCCTCCAGGTTTAACATTTCAGCAAAGGAAGAAGTTCTTTCATGATTTGAGGCACTACTTTTGGGATGACCCACATCTTTTCAAAGAAGGTCCAGACGGGATCGTGAGAAGATTCATACCGGAACATGAGCAGAAGGACATTCTCAGACAATGTCATGATAGTCCCTATGGAGGACATCATGCCGGTGAGAGGACCGCACATAAGGTTCTTCAATCAGGTTTTTATTGGCCTACTCTCTTTAAGGATGCTAGAAATTATGTTTTAGCCTGTGATAAATGTCAGAGAGTTGGTAACATTAGTAGAAGGAATGAGATGCCTATGAATTACTCACTAGTGATTGAACCTTTTGATTGCTGGGGTTTTGATTTTACGGGTACTTTTCCTTCTTCGCACAAGTACACTCACATTTTAGTAGCTGTTGATTATGTGACCAAGTGGGTTGAAGCAATCCCCACTGAAAGTGATGATCACAAGACATCTTTGAAAATGCTCAAAGATGTGATTTTCCCTAGGTTTGGTGTACCTAGGTATCTCATGACTGATGGAGGATCACACTTCATGCATGGAGCTTTTAGAAAAGCTTTAGCCAAGTACGATGTCAATCATAGAATTGCTTCACCGTACCATCCTCAAACTAGTGGGCAAGTTGAGCTCACCAATAGAGAGATCAAGTTGATCTTACAGAAGACAGTAAACAGAAATAGAAAGGACTGGTCAAATAAGTTAGGAGATGCTTTGTGGGCGTATAGAACTGCTTACAAAAACCCCATGGGCATGTCCCCCTATAAGATGGTTTATGGCAAGGCTTGCCATTTGCCATTAGAATTAGAGCACAAAGCTTTCTGGGCTGTTAGAGAGCTTAATGCTGACCCAAAGTTAGCTGGTGAGAAGCGTCTCATGAACTTGACTTCTCTAGATGAGTGGAGAAGTGAAGCTTACGAGAGCGCTAAAATGTTCAAGGAAAAGGTAAAGAAGTGGCATGATAGGAGGATTCTGAAACGTGAATTTAATGTTGGTGATAAAGTTTTGTTGTTTAGATCCCGTTTCAGGTTTTCTCCAGGCAAACTACTTTCCAGGTGGGAAGGGCCATTTCATATTGAAGAAGTCTATCGGTCTGGTGCAATCAAGATTAACAATTTTGAAGGCACCAACCCTCAAGTTGTGAATGGGAAAAGACTTAAGCATTACATAGCAGGAGACCCTGTCAGTGTTGATGTGCATATGATATACACAACAACTCATGAAGAACATGTTGCAGCCCTGTTTCAGACACCAGCACAAGCAGAATAAGAAAAAGGTATGTATTACGGTAAGGAAACATCGCGAACCGCCATAAAAGTTCCATATTATGAGTTTTTACAAAATTAGGAAAATTCTAAGCCTAAGTGGAGCCGGAGACAAGCTCCAGGGGGCCCAGGCGCCCCCCTGGCGCGGCCTACCTCCTGGCCGCGCCGGGAGGCCGCCTGGGCACCCAGGAGTCCGTCTCCGACCCCACTTTAGCTTGTTACCTTCCTTTTTGTGCAGAAATTTTTGCTATATATTTGCCCGGATTGTTCCGGCAACGTATCTCGCGATTTCGTGTGTTTTCTTTTCGATCTGTTTCTGCCAGGAAATCTTTTAGCTAGACCTAGGTGCCATGGCTTCCCCAAGTTCCCCCAAGGACAAGTTTGTCGTCAACGTCAACAAGAATGAGGAGTGAAATCTCCTTGGGTAATGGCATCGCCTTGGCTTGTTCCAAGCTTGGGGGAGTGCCCGGTATCTTTATCTTTATCTTTTGTCTTTTAGAGTCAAGTAGAGTCGTATCATGTCTAGGGAGGTTATTATATGAAATAGGTGTGTGCATTGAGGTCTATCACTCCTTCTGTGGAGAGATTGTATCCGTGAGTGTGGAGTCGTCTATGATGGAATATTAATGAGAAGTCTATTGGTTCCTTTGCTGCACTCGGTATTCTCTTCACGCAATCGACCTTAAATGATGATTCTTATGGGGAGTATTGACCTTATATCAGGTATGGCTTTGAAAACTTTATTTAATCTTGGCAAACATAGCTTGGGTCATAACAACAAGCATGATTTTCTTAAAGTAGCGACATAGCCAAAACCTTTATGTTATTATGCTTGAAGTGTTATGCTGATAAGGAAGACAACTTGATGTGTTATGCTTATTTTAATGTTTATGCTTTATATTGCTTTGCGTCTTAGTCATCATCAATTGTCTGTTCTCTCAAAGCCTTTGCTAGCCTAAACTCTGTACTAAGCGGAATTCTGCTTGTGCATCCATACCCTTAAACCAATACCTTCCATATGAGTCCACCATAACTTCCTATTCGTGGTATTCCACTACCACCTCCTAAAGTATAGAATTTATGTGTTATCCTTAAATGTTCAAAATCTTCTATTTTGTGCCCCTGTTTTAGCTCATGAGGAAGTAGTAGTTAATTCATGATCTTTTTAAGTTGGACAAGTTTTACCCCGGGATTGCATGTCTAATCTGCAAACCCCTAATACGAGGAGGAACTAGCATGAGTGCGCCCGGCTCATAAAAGATAATAAAACAAACAAACCCTCCTTCACGCTTTGTTCATGAGAAATCAGAAAACTTTTGGCAGTGATAAACAAAGGAGATTAAGGGGATGTGATCATCCCCGTGCGGGAGCCGTTCCTCGAAACTTGTCCAGTTTGAGAAGTAATTGAGTTATCTATTAGCATTCGTTGAAAAATCATGCACCTCTCAAAACTTGTTTTCATTCTGTTTGATTTAAGGATAGCACATGAGTTTTCCCTACTTCCCTAGAGCAGGGCATTTCTCTTAGTTTTAGGTTGAGTCAGTTATTCCTACTTCCTTCTATTCTTAAAGAGAGCAGACATTTGATGTTGACGAGGATTCATTCATATAAAGTTGCATTAAGATTTGTCATATCATATCCTTGTTGACATTATCATTTGATAAGCAAGTTGTTTGTCAAGCCCAACTAAAGCAAACATCTTCCTTTGTGTTAACACTTTCACTTCTTGCCTAATAACATGTTCTTTCAAAAGCTTCAATTAATCTCATCAAAACATAAAGAGAAAGAGCAAAAGTAAAAGCTATTAGTTGTTATTTGACCAAAGGACATGTTTGCCATGATTTGATGAGTTTCCTTAGCCCTACTTTCAATTATAAGTGTTACCACTCTTTTATAAGGGCCTTATGAGTTGAAGATTGCTGTTGAGGATATTTGAGTTTGGTGAAGAAACTGTGATGCTTCTTGTTCGTATTCTATTTATCGACACTTCACTCTCTAAACTTGTGGACAGGTTTACCGAGCTCAGTATTCGCTTGGGGACAAGCGAGGTCTAAGCTTGGGGGTGTTGATACGTCAAAATGCATCACTATTTTATATCGTAATTCATCCTTATTCATTGATATATTTCACATTACGATAGTGTTCTTATGTTGTTTTGGCCTATTTTACACAGTTTGCAACTTTCCGGTGCCGAAGCAGCAGACGCAGGATTCAGCGGTAAAAAGTGGACGCTGAGTTGCTAAAGAAGAATACCTCCAAATTACCTAAAAATCGACGGAGGGTATTTTCCAGAAGGATCACGAAGATACGCAAAAGAGAAACCAGAGGGGGGCCACAGGGTGCCCAGGCGGCCACCTGGCGCGGCCCCCACCCTGGCCGCGCTGGGAGGGCGCTTGGAGCCCCTGGCCCACTCCAGGCTCCCCCCTCTGGCCTATATACTCCTCGTCATCCAGAAACCCTAAAAGGGAGAGAGTTTACGGAGTTCCATCGCCGCTCCGTGGCGGAAACCTACAGAGAAGAAAAGCCATCTCCGGCGGGCAGATTCCGCCGGGGAGATCACCTCCCGGAAGGGGAGATCATCGCCATCGTCATCACCATCGTCACGGGCATCATCGAGATCATCATCAACATCATCTCCAACATCAGCACCATCTCCATCTTCATCCAATCTCATCTCACAATTGTAACTTGTGTTGTAATCCGTACTATCTATCATCTCTACTCTATCGGTGTTGATTACTACTTTGTGGTGAATGCTATTGAGTTTTGTTGGAGAAATATCATTGTGTCCAGATTGTTTATCATCCATCTATCTCCACTGATCATGATCTCTTTTATGTCTTGTGAGTAGTTACTTTAGTTCTTGAGGACATGGGAGAAGTCTTGTTGTTAGTAGTCATATGATGTTGAAGTAATATGTGTTGTTTGATACTTAAGTTGTGTTGTTATTTTCCTAGTGGTGTTGTGTGAGTCGAACACTCAACACTTCGCCTTATTAAGGACCTAGGGGAATATATTGTGTACAAAGAATGCTTACGGTGGGTTGCCGGAGTGACAAAAACCTGAACCCCAGTTCGCACGCTTTTGCACAAGGGAACAATGGATCATCGATCGTATTGCTATGGTTAGGCTTTTGCCTTAAATACTATCTTGTATTTGCGGATGCTTGCAAGGTGTTTAATCATAAGAGTGCACTCATCTTAGTCTAGAGGGTGTACTAGCATAGATCCACCCACTCAACACTTATCAACACATCACATAGTACCGATACGGAATATGGCAAAAGCACATGACTACCTCTCCCGTGTGTCCTCAAGAACACTTTAGCCTTTATAACTTCAGTTGCTAGGCCTCTCCTTTGCTCAGAAAGGATTGGACCACTTGTTACTCTCCAGTGCCTTTTACTTTGCTCGCTTTTACTTTCCTGTTGCTTATATCAAGAAAACCCCTAAAAAGTTATCTTTCAGTGCTTGCAGTTATTCCTTGCTCAGAATCACTTATCAATACCTTCTGCTCCTCGTTGGGTTCGACACTCTTACTTATCGAAAACGCTGCAATAGATCCCTTACGGTTGTGGGTCATCATCTCCTACTGGATTGATACCTTGGTTCTCAAAAACTGAGGGAAATACTTACGCTACTGTGCTGCATCTCCCTTTCCTCTTCGAGGGAATACAACGCAAGCTCAAGAGGTAGCACCCAGTCTGCGTCGGAGTATGCCGCGAGGTTGAGCTCGTCCGAGCGCCGGAGATGAAGCCCGTGCATCGTGGTACCGTGCAGGTAACGGAGGATCCGCTTGACCAGCGCTAGATGGTGATCGTGAGGATCAGCATGCACAGACATGCGTGTTGCACGGCGTAGGCGAGGTCCGGCCGCGTCACAGTGATGTACTGGAGCGCGCCTACAATGCTGCGGTACTCGGAGGCGTCGCGGATAGGCACGCCGTCGCTGGTAGACAGCTTGGAGCGCGTGTCGACGGGAGTGGAGATCGGCTTGCAGGTGGCCATATTGGCCCTATCCAGGAGCTCAGCGGCATACTTCTGTTGGGAGAGGAAGAAGCCATTGGCGTCACGTGTGACGCTGATGCCGAGGAAGTAGTGGAGGGCGCCGAGGTCCTTCATGGAGAACTCGGCCGCCATGAGACCCTGAAGATGACGCAGCAGGGACGAGCTCGACGCGGTGAGCACTATGTCATCGACGTAGAGCAGTAAGAATGCAGTCCCGGAGGCGCCGTGCAGCTTGAACAGCGACGGATCGGCACGAGACGCGACGAAGCCGAGTGTGCTCAGGAACGCGGCGAACCGGGCAAACCAAGCCCGCGGGGCTTGCTTGAGGCCGTACAGAGATTTGTCGAGGAGGCAGACGTGCTCGGGGTGTTGTTGGTCGACGAAGCCGGCCGGCTGCTGGCAGTAGACGCGCTCAGTGAGGTGCCCATGCAGGAACGCATTGTTGACGTCCATTTGGTGCACGGGCCAGTCACGAGCAGCGGTAATGGCGAGCACGGTGCAAATTGTCGCCGCCTTGACTACTTGAGAGAACGTCTCGTCGAAATCCACTCTAGGGCGCTAAGAGAAGCCTCTGATAACCCAGCGTGCCTTGTACCGCTCCAAGCTCCCGTCCGCCTTGTACTTTGTGCCGGAACACCCATTTGCCCGTGACAATGTTTGCTCCAGGAGGGCGAGGAACGAGCATCCACGTCCGATTAACCGTAAGAGCCTTGATCTCATCCTGCATAGCAGTTAGCCAATGGACATCTCGAAGCGCGGTGTGCATGGATTTGGGAACTAGAGAGATAGTGGGTTCAATGCTGGCAGTGTGGTTATTGGCGTATTTTGGGTTGGGAAGAAATTTTCCGGCTTGCCCACGTGTGACCTTGGGGTGAGTGGGCACCATGGATCGGCCAGCGCGAATAGTGGGAGTGGCAACATGAGTGGGTGAAGGAGCCGGCAGGGAAGAGGGAGGTGCTGGTGGCGAGTGTTTAGGAAGGGCCGCCGTGGCTGCTTGTTGCATGGGGATGGAAATGGCTGCCGTGGCAGCGCTTGGTGAGAGGTCAGGGTTGGCTGCCATGGCAGCGCTTGTGACGGGTGTGTGTGGTGGTGGAGTGGGACGTGAGCGTGGTGAGCGGGGGCGGCGGGGAATGGTGAGTGGTGGGTAATGAAGATTGTCCTCGTCGTCGTTGGTGTTTCCGGGAGCAAGGTAGTGGAAAGGAAACTATGTCTCATCGGAGACGACATGACGAGAGACGAGAACGCGGTCGGTGCAACGATCGAGACACCGGTATCCCTTGTGCTCGGCAGAGTGGCCAAGGAAAACACAAAGCGTTGAGCAAGGGGCGAGCTTGTGTGGTACGGTGGACGAGATATTTGGGTAGCAAAGACAGCCGAACACTCGCAGTCGAGAGTAGTCAGGATGTACGCCGTGAAGAAGGAAGAAGGGTGTGTGATCGTGCCGGGACCGACATGAGCGACAGTTGAGGAGGAATGTGGCTCTGTTGAGAGCCTCCGCCCAGTATGAGTATGGCATGGACGCATGTGCAAGGAGTGAGTGTACGATGTCGTTGAGTGTGCGAAGAACACGCTCGGCACGGCCGTTCTGCGGAGAGGTGTACGGGCAGGACAAGCGTAGGGTGATCCCCTCATCAGAGAAGAAAGAGCGTGCATGTGCGTTGTCGAATTCCTTGCCATTGTCACACCGGAGGGCGAGGAGGTTCTGGTTGAACTGACGGCAAACAAAACGCGCAAATGTGCGGATGAGCGGGAACACATCAGATTTGTGAGAGAGTGGATACGTCCAAACGAAGTGACTATAATCATCAAGCAACACGAGATAGTACTTCTTGCCCGAGACACTAGGTACAGGCGAGGTCCACACATCACAATGACCTAACTGAAAAGGGAAAAATGACACATGTTCAGAAGAAGAAAATGGCAACCTAACACTTTTGCCTAACTGACACGCATGACAGACGGTGGACGAGCCGGCGGGAGCTTGGATAGAGCTGGCACACAGCGTGTGGTGAAGCGAGTCGTGCTCGGGGTGACCGAGGCGTTGGTGCCAGAGATCAGAGGAGACAACAATGGCGGTGAAGAGACGGTGGTTGGAGGAGCACGGAGCAGACTGCGTGACAGGATATAGTTCGTCGTCGGCGGAGTTACACCGGAGAATTACCCATTTCGTCCTTCGATCCTTGATAGAAAAACCAAGTTCATCAAACTCAACGTTAACGGGGTTATCACGTGCAAGTTTCTTGAAAGAGATGAGATTCTTGATTAGGTTGGGGGAGACGAGAACATGTTGGAGTGTGAGAGGGGAGGTGTGAGTAGGGAGGGTGGTGGATCCAGTGTGTGTGACCGCAAACGAGGAGCCATCACCAACTACTATGCGAGAAGAATTGAAGGGTCGAGATGAGTGAGCAAACCTGACGATGAAGCCATGTGAGAAGTAGCCCCAGTGTCGAGGTACCAGTCACCACTCGGCGCGGGCTGCTGCTGCTGCTGCTGAACGCTCATGATGTTGAGAGCGTGAACCAGGCGGCTTGATCCCAAGCGGGTGAGGTCGAGGACGACGCACCAGTAGCGCCGTAGAGCGGACGCGGGGGCACAACGTTGGTCGTCCAGTGTGCGGGGGGAGGGCCGGCCGGGATCGGCGGACTCGGCGTGCCATAGTGGGATGCCACACCGGCGAACGGGGAGTGTACACCAGGGCGCGGCCCGAGCACGCCAGCCCTCGGAGCATGAGGACGCCAAGGCATGGGCCAGGCGTGAACCATGCTCGTCCATGGAGCAGCAGGAGGGGCGTGTGGTGCCGGTGATCGGGGAGCCGCAGGAGGGCCGCCGTTGTTGGTGTCGATAGCCTTGCCCTTGCCCTTGTTGCGCCCACCGCCACCGCCGCGTCGGTTGGACGAGCCGCCGTTGGATGCGCCACCGCTCGTGGTGGGAGCACGAGCGGCGTGGAGCGCCATCTCGATGGAGCGCTCAGGTGCCTGGCGGCTTTCCTCGAGAAGAAGGAAGGCGCGGCAGCGGAGGAACGTTGGGAACGACGTCTGCATCGTCAGAATGGGAATGGCGTAGCGCAGGCGCGGGTGCAGGCCTCTGAACATGTTGAGTACCTATTCACGGTCATCCACGGGCGTGCCAAGATCGGCGAGGCGGTCGGCGCAGTCCTTGAGGCGCGCGAAGTAGGTGATGACGGAGCCGGACCCTTGCTCGATGCGGCAAAAGTCAGTGGGAGGAAGACGACCTGGTGCTCCCGGTTCTCGAGGAAGATGGAGGAGATGGCTGCCTAGACGACGGCGGCTGTCGCGCCGCGTTGATGGACGAGGCCAAAGATCTTGGGGCTGATGCGGTTGTACAGCCACAAAACGACGTGGGCGTCATCCTTCACCCAGAGCGGATCATGGGGCTGGGGCGCACCGGTGATGTGAGGGAAGACGCCGCACTTCTGGAAGGTGACTTCGAACAAGGTACGCCACTGTGAGAAGTTGGGCGGCTGCAGGGAGAGCATGATCGGTACGTGTTGGTTGATGAAGACCGCGGCAAGGTGCGAGGGAGGAGGAGCGGCGAACGGGTCGACGATGGTGCCATGGCGCGACGCCGCGGCGAGCGCCGAGGGGGTAAGAAGAGGGGTGCGGTTGGTGGTGGCAGTAGGGGCCTCAGTTGTGGCGACGGCAGCGGCAGAGAAGCAAAGGCGCCGGCGAGGCCGCGACCAGGGGGTGGGGGAGGTGGTGGTGGCGGAGTGGCCATGGCAGAGATCGGCGGAGAGGCAGCGGAAGGCGATCAGGAACGTAGGAAGATGGCAGCGTCGGATACCATGTAGACTGGAGAATAGAGGAAGGAATGCACCTTGTGGTGCTGCAATCGTATTACACTCGTATATATAGTGTTACAACAGAGGCGCAGAGCGCTCAGTACATGGGCGACGTGCGCCAGTTAGAGGAGATCGTGCGTAGGCTACGTGCATAAATTGGTCAACAGGTCAGAGAGGAGGTTGATCGTCAACGTTCTGTATGCAATCCCATCGCACAACACACACGTCTTATTAGCAGTAACCGTATGTGTCATTATCGGTCTTCGCACACATTTCTGATTACAGACCTGTTTGCCACGTATCACGCACATCTTCTTATATTGAACCATTTCTATTCTCTTGTCTCCACACAAACAGTTCATCCGAGTCAACCGCATGCCGTATATCGCACACACCTTGATCTGGCAGACCGTTTCTTTTGTGTTGCCTAATCACAAACAGCTCATCCGAGTGAACCGTATGGTGTACATCACACACGCCTTCATCTGGCAGCCCGTTTTTTTTGTTCCTCATCGCAAACAGTTAATTGAACTGAACCATATGCCCATCATCGCACAGGCAACCAAAATCTGAACCGTGTTTGATGCATCCGTCATCGCAAACGTTTTGCACCTTTTTGACCGTTTTTTACACCACCGTATGCGATTATTGCATCGCACAAAGTTTCGTCGAAGGGTCTCTGATCGTAGTGTCGTGTTAGCAGCATCCTGCAGTAGTGGGTCCTCCCACGATGAGAGGATCATTGATGATGACGATGGCTTCGATTTCCCTCTCCCGGAGGGAAGTTTCCCCGGCAATAATAATCCACCAATAATTATTATTCATTTCTATCCAGAGTGGTCTTTTGTGAAGGAAGTACCACCTATCCTTTGTTGGTTTCTCCCAAACTTTTTGGACATTCTTTCATGTCCAAATCATTGCCTCATGCCAAAATTCAACTCCATTTGCCTAGTGAATCTTCCTCAGCAATGTTTCAAAGTTTCTTTCAGACAGAAGCCATTGTGAAGGAATTACTAGCTAGGAGTATCCCAGTGAGTTGAAAGTTTGCATGCATCTTCATGTGCTCATATTATCATAGTCCTACAATTTTCATCTCTATCCAATCATCTATGTGAGCACAACCTCAAATCTTTCATTCTGTTAATATTTTCAGGTTGTGAAGCTAGTATATTTTATATTGCTTCATTAATTATGTGAAATTATGAGATCATGCTCCTACCAATATCACATCTCTTCATCAAATTTGGGACCATTTCATCAAGCCATTTTCTCTCCAAGATTATCTCAAGTCTCTGGACAGAGAATAGGTTTGTGAAGGAAGTACCATTTTGGCAAGTCCATTTGGTATGAAATTTTTACAGCATCTTACTAAGTCCATATCATCATTATCTACCCAATTTCAGCTCAAGTGGCTAATCCATGTAAGTGCATCATCCACATCTTGTTTCTGCAACAATTATGTAGTTACAAAGCAACCATGTTGTTTTGTGGTCCAATTCCCCTCATAACCCCCAGGATTATAGTCCTTCCTAAGCTAAACACCTTGATAACCCACAAGTTTAGGGGATCGCAACAGTTTTCAAGGGTAGAGTATTCAACCCAAATTTATTGATTCGACAAAACAAGAGCCAAAGTATATTCTCAAGTATTAGCAGCTGAGTTGTCAATTCAACCACACCTGGAAAACTTAATATCTGTAGCAAAGTATTTAGTAGCAAAGTAATATGGAAGTAATGGTAACGGTGGCAAAAGTAACAATAGCAGTTTTGCAGTGATGGTGATAGTAGCAGTAATGAAAGTAACAAAGCAAGTATCAATATGGAATGAACTCGTAGGCAATGGATCGACAATGATAGGTGTCGGATAATATTCATCATGTAGCAGATATAACCTAGGGTGACACAGATCTAGCTCCAATTCATCAATGTAATGTAGACATGTATTCCGAATATAGTCATACGTCATTATGGAAAAGAACTTGCATGGCATCTTTTGTCCTACCCTCCCGTGGCAGCGGGGTCCTAATGGAAACTAAGGGATATTAAGGCCTCCTTTTAATAGAGTACCGGGCCAAAGCATTATCACTTAGTGAATACATGAAATCCTCAAACTATGGTCATATCCGGGAAGTTTCCCAGTTATTGTCACTCCGGGGTTGCCGGATCATAACACATAGTAGGTCACTATAGACTTGCAAGATATGATCAAGAACACAAATATATTCATGAAAACATAATAGGTTCAGATCTGAAATCATTGCACTCAGGCCCTAGTGACAAGCATTAAGCATATCATTGCACTCGGGCCCTAGTGACAAGCATTAAGCATAGCAAAGTCATAGCAACATCAATCTCGGAACATAGTGGATACTAGGGATCAAACCCTAACAAAACTAACTCGATTACATGATAAATCTCATCCAACCCATCACCGTCCAACAAGCCTACGATGGGATTACTCATGCACGGCGATGAAAATCATGAAATTGGTGATGGAGGATGGTTGGTGATGACGACGGCGACGATCTCCACTCTCCGGAGCCCCGGACGGACTCCAGATCAGGTCTCCAATGAAGAAAAGGAGGTGGCGGCGGCGGCTGTCAGGACCGGATTTTCAGGGTATTAAATCCCCAAAAGTGGCCCTTGTGCTCACCAGCCCCAGGAATTACTGTTAGCTGGTGAGGCACCACTTGATACAGAAATTCCAAGCAAAGGTACAAAATATGTAGTACAAGACCATCCTGGCCTGAGAGTACAACACAAGGTTTCTAGTGGCTGATGGCGGAAGCGGTCTGTAACACATCGGTGTCTGTGGGACTCCATTTCCCACGGGAACAGTTGACCAGGTTAACTCCTATCTTCGCGAGTCTGCTATCACCGTTGCGTAGGTTCCGAGGCAGTCATCGCAACACGCCTCTCCATGCTGGAAATCTGGCCAAGACAATAGCCAGGGACAAGCCAGTGAGTACTTTGAATGTACTCGCAAACATTATGAACGCGGGTGCAATATAACCGAAGATAATCATACTCAGAATTATTCGATGATCATATTGTTAGTTACTAAGAGATAAGTCCATGATGCATGCAAGTTATCCATGTAAATTTGAATATGCAAACATGGGGCGACAATAAAATAAATAGCAAGCATGCCACAGTCGGGCGTCTGAGCGACACCGCATATAGGGCTTATAAATAAAAGAAAAGGCAAGCATGCCACAGTCGGGCGTCTAAGCGACACCACATAAAGGGCTTATAAATAAAAGAAAAGGCAAGCATGCCACAGTCGGGCGTTTGAGCGACAGCACATAAAGGGCTTATAAATAGAAGATAAATGATAGTGAATATCCAGGAGGTAGAACCATCCCAGGGATACTCGATAACTTAAATACCTAAATGGTTAGTTCATAACAATAATAATAGTAATCGTCATCACAAGTTATGATCCAGATTCTGTTTCAGTAGTTTCTCCTCCGAAGACCGACACTAAGATCGACATTTGACCCATCCCAGACTGTAGTCCTAACCTAGGGACACGGCTATTCGAATAGATTTAATCTCTGCAGAGGGTGTACTCTTTACCCACGAATAACGGATTCCTTTAGTCCATCTGAACTAATTCCATCTACGGTCTTTTAATTTGAAGACACACCTGACCGCACACACCAGCCTAACTTACCGGTGTCTGGAATCACCCACGACACCTATTAAGACAAACTCTAAGTGGGGAGGCTGCAACCTCGACTAGCATGGGATCACAAAATTTATAACGCGCGCAAACTGGGGAAGCTATCCCCTTCGGCTCCAACCGAAACACCCATGCCCCCGGACCAGCTGGCGTGCCTACCGGATGCAGCCGGTATCTTCCACCATGGCCTCTCTGTACGGTGTGTGCTAGAACAAGGGTCGACAATTTACTGAACCGTACCCTACCCATGGCAGGGACAAGTGGTAGTAGGAAACAAGTATGGGGGTTACTGGAACAAGACTCGATCTACGGTCGACTTAGGAGGTTCAAGCATCACTGGTATGATTAGCATAACCAATATATTCCACATCAACGGTCGGAATCACCACCCGTCTTGCCTCACCAAGCCATACCGGACTCCATCGTCCCGACGAGGAACTAGTGACAAGCTCGCGTCTACAGAAGACCGCGATTTTCACGGCTTTCTTCCACTA
Organism: Secale cereale; assembly: GCA_902687465.1. Classification (NCBI taxonomy): domain Eukaryota; kingdom Viridiplantae; phylum Streptophyta; class Magnoliopsida; order Poales; family Poaceae; genus Secale; species Secale cereale. The sequence continues at coordinate 914,280,172 of LR738710.1, forward strand.
GGCATGTGAGGCATACGAAGGGGATCATCGTCATGCATATTAATTTCCACAGCAAGGAATCTGCATCATGTACTCAAGGGTATGATCATATCATCACATATGAAAGAAAATGAATGCATCCATATCAAGGTGACGTTGCAATCGAATCAACAACACCCACAAGTATTGGGCCAGGGTTCAAAACTGCTTGCCTTCAAGGAGTGGGGAGGTAAAGTGCATTCCAAAACTTTTGGAAGTTTTCTCCCTCTTCAAAATCCTATTCGAAAGAATACGAAATCAATACATAGCCTCAAAACAGCACAAAACAGTTGTCTGGAAAATTTTCAATTAAATATGAAAATAAACTAGACCAAATTTAAGGAACAAGAGAAAAAGAATCAAGTCATTTGGACTTATATTCAAAAAGTTGTAGCCAGTCAAAGTTCTATCAAAGTTCTGTTTTAAAATAAAAACCAGAAAAGAAAACGATTCGGGGGGGAATACACCTTCGAGATGGGGAAACGTACTTTAGCGTTTGCGCTTTCACTTAAGTCAGCGTGGGCCGGTGCGGGGTCACTGACAGTGGGTCCCTTGGGCCCATTGGTCAGGTTTGACCAGTCACAGCGCCGTCTTCCTCCTCTGTTTTGCGCGGGGCGGGGCTCCGGCGATCGCCGTCGATGAACCACGGCTCCTTGAGGGGTTCTGAGGGCGGGGATGGATCCGCAAGACTGAGGCGGACCTCCCGGTAGTCACTAGGTCGGCGGGGGTGGAGGGAGTCGCCGGCGGTGAGCTCCACGGCGGAGGTGGCCTCGGGTGGAAATGGGGGTCTCGGCTACGATGGGTTATGGTCACGTTCGAGAGCATGGGCAGCTCCGCACGAGCAAGGGGAGTCCGACGATGGTGCTGGATGAGCGGGGAAGGGTCTGCTTGCGACGCACGGCACTGGAGCGCGGCCGTGGCCGAACTGATCGGACTTGGGGAAGAGAGCCTCCTCCCGTCGATTGCTGGTCGTGGGGGCTCTAGGGGGATGGCCTGAGGCTGCCTAGGTGTTAGGATGAGCTCGGGGGTCTCCATTTATAGCGCAACTAGGTCGGTTCCGCGGTCGTGGATAAGGACGCCGGCGAACCGCCGTTCTGTAGCTAGGAGGCGCGTGGCGATGGCTGGTGAGGTCCGGCAGGTCGAGTGGATGAGGATGAACTTTTCCAGGGGCAGCTGCCGTGCTGGAGTGGCTCGGGCGGCACCATCCATGGCAGAGCTGGTCGGAGCGGCGGTGGCGGCTTGCGGTGGTGGTACTGTGGTGCGCCAGGAGGGGGCCAGGGTGGCTCTCTGGTGAGGGAGGGGTCGGGGTGTGTTGGCTGCTAGGGGAAGAGACCAGAACGAGCTCGGGGAATACTGCAGAGGGACGCGGCGGCGCGTGCGCACGCACGTGCAAAACGCGTGCTCTGCTCGCGCTCTGGGCACGCACTGCAACCGTTCGGCAAAATGCCAAGGCAAGCTAGAAGGCTCGGGTGGGGCTAGGGATTAACAGGCTTAGGTTAGGGTTTGCAAGGAGGTTAGTGGACATGGTGGTTTGGTCAGGGGGTCAAGTCCATAATGCAAACCAAAAACCAAGCCAGAACTGGCCATGCACACAAGGTGCTTGATTGAATGCAATGGTCATTTAGACATCTCTTGGGGTGGCCAAAGACTCTAGACCAGTGCCTCTTTAGGTGTAGGAGATGGTGACAAGGTTAGCTGGGCAAAACTAGAAACTTGCAAATGTAAGATTTTGAGAAAATCAATTCTGGACAGAAACTAGAAGGCATTATTGCATGGACCAAAAATGATCCAAATGCTCCAGTCTCCTCGACTTAAGGGTTTTGTAGGAAGGACTACAAGCAGGAAGAAGCTTATGGCCAAAAGAGCAAGTTATCATTGGGCCGTAGTAGAAAGTGCCAATCTAGACTAGAGAGCAAATGAGGATGTTTTGCTCAATTTTTTCAAAGAACATCAAAGGATTGTTTTTCATAAAAGTGATGTAGGGACTTCGCATGACATCCCCAATTTTTGGTGGAATTTTTGAACAAATCAATCAAAGGGTTGTAGTGCAAACAGAGCTTTAAAACTTTAAAAAAATCACTTTAATTGATAAAGCTTAGGGAGAAAATAATAATGCAAATGAACCCACTGATAGAAAGATTGTTTTTCTTGGTTAGGGCAAATAAGTCCAAATAACATATCTGAAAAAATTTCACTGGGGAAAAACTCCATAAATTCAAAAGAAAAAGAGGTTCTGAAATCAAAGAAAATCCAGAGAATGAAAGGTTTAAATTCCTGGTAAAGTTTTTGATTTTATAAATCAAGCTCAAATTTTTTTGGCGTGTTACAGCGGCTCTGTATCGTAAAACGCAATGGGATCTTCTCTCTGATTTTTTTCTCCCCTAAAGATATTATATGGAGTTGGATTTCACGTCATTGGAGCTCCAGGGGTCCCACAAGGTAGGGGGCGTGCCCTAGGGGGGGGGGGGGCGCCCCCCACCCTTGTGGCCAGGGTGTGGGCCCCCTCCGGTGATTCTTTCCGTCAATATTTTTTATATATTCTGAAAATATTCTCCGTGAAGTTTCAAGTCATTCCGAGAACTTTTATTTATGCACAAAAATAACACCAAGGCAATTCTGCTAAAAACAGTGTCAGTCCGGGTTAGTTCCATTCAGATCATGCAAATTAGTGTCCAAAACAAGGGCAAAAGAGTTTGTAAAAGTATATACGATGGAGACGTATCAAATCCTCCAAGCTTAACCCATTTCTTGTCCTCAAGCAATTCAGTTGATAAACTGAAAGTGACAAACAAAAACTTTTACAAACTTTGTTTGATCGTGTTGTTGTAAATACGTAAAGCCAGCATTTAAGTTTTCAGCAAAGATTATGAACTAACCACATTCACAATAACATTTAGGTCTCATGTTTACTCATATCAATGGCATAATTAGCTAGCGAGCAATAATAATAAATCTCAAATGACAACACTTTTTCAAAACAATCATTATATAATATGACAAACTGGTATCTCGCTAACCCTTTCTGAGACCGCAAAACATAAATGCAGAGCACCTAAGAAGATCAAGGACTGACTAGACATTGTAATTCATGGTTAAAAAGATCCATTCACACTCATACTCAACATCAATTAATAACAAAGCATATAAATGATAGAGGTGCTCTCCAACTGGTGCTTTTTATAAGAGGATGATGACTCGGCAATAAAAGTAAATAGATAGGCCTTTCGAAGAGGGAAGCAGGGATTTGCAGAGGTGCCAAAGCTCAAGTTTTCGAATCAGAGATGGATATAATTTTGAGCGACATGCTTTCTTTATCAACGCTCCGACCAAGAGTTCTCAATATCTTCCATGGTACATACATTATAGGCGATTCCCAAACAGAATGGTAACATTTTACTCTCCCTCCACCATCAAACACACTCCACGGCTTATCCGAAACAATGGGTACTGTCCAAACCAACAACAGTACAAGGGGAGCTTTGTTTAATTATATTTTTATTTGATAGTCGATGTTTTGATCATGGGACTGGGTATCCCGGTTACCGGCCATTTTCTCGTGAATGACAAGCGGAGTCCACTCAAGAATAACCCACCTACAACAGTAGAGAAAGAGCCTAATGTGAAGCACATTAGTCCCGGTTTGTAACTGAACCGGCACTAATGTGATCATTAGTGCCGGTTCTAATGGCTAGGCGGGCGGCGATCATTAGTACCGGTTCGTGGCGAACCTTTAGTACCGGTTCGTGCCACGAACCGGTACTAAAGACGTGGTGGCAGGCTTGGGTCAGACTGGGGCCCCACCATCACATTTAGTACTGGTTGGTTATATGAACCGGGACTAGAGATGAACCTTTAGTCCCGGTTCTTATAACCAACCGGTACTAAAGGTCATCCTACATAAACCCCTTCGTCGAGCCCGAGCGCTCTGTTCTTCCCCATTCCCCTCTCCACTGTTTTCTTCCTCTTCCCCTCGAGCTCACACTCCATTTTTGCCAAAAATTTGTGAAGATTTGAAGGCACCCCATCCATCCAAGTGATCACAAAGGTTAGCAACTTTGTCCTTTCATCTCTCATTGCTAGATTAGCTCTTGCAATGCTCTATAAGTATAGCGATTTGTGGGTTTACTTTGGGAGGAATTATATGTGGTAGTATTTGATTTATATGCAATTTGAGGTCAAAATAACTCTTAGTTTGCATATATAGGTGTGGTTTACTTAGTGCCTTCCCGTCTCCGTCCTAACCACCGTCGATCGCCCGCACCGTCCCGTCGTCGGCACCACCTTGTGGTGAGCCACTTGTTCTTATCTTTTTATATATAAAAAAATCATCTTTGTGTGATTTTGATATATAGTTACTTGTATAATTTCCTTACCTGTACGTTGTGTGTTATACATAGTGCCATGGTTTTGATATCCGTCCCCGTCAGCCCTTGTCCGGTATCTGATTCAGATGTGGTATATTCTCTTTTATAACTATTTGTTCCATTTGGTGATGATGACAAATTATGCCCATCAAGTTGACATAGATATTTTCATCTAGGAGGTATGTGAACTAGAAATTCCAACAGACCCTATTGTTGAGAGGTTAAATTTAGTTGAAGAAGAAAACAAGTATTTGAAAAAGAAATTGAGAAGAATTGAGGAGGAGAAGATGGAATTGGAGGTTCTTGTTGCCGATGTCATTGATAATCACAAGATCAAGATGGAGAAAATGCACTTGAAGATTAGAAATATTGAAAATATGCCATTGATAGTGAGGCTTGGTATCATTATACTGTTGGATCAATTGTTACCTTAGTTGCAATCTTGATCACATTAGTTTTTGCATTTAAATGCTTTAGCTAGAGAGTTTGTATGTTGTTTTATGTATGAACTTTATGTATGAAAATATGCCATTGATAGTGTGTATGAAATTGTATTAATTTACTCTTTTCGGTGTTGTGTAATGAAGATGAGCCGGCAATGGATGTACGATGACCGATGTTCTCCCCAGTTCGTTAATGGCGTGCATACTTTTCTGCTTGCGGCTGAGGCAAACAAGCAGGCGGATGGTTTTATGCCTTATCCATGTGCTAGCTGTAAGAATGATCAGAATTACTCTAAGTCAAGAACCATTCAAGTCCACCTGTTTGAGTCCGGTTTCATGCCCCACTATAATTTTTGGACCAAGCACGGAGAAAGAGGGGTTATGATGGAAGAGAATGAAGAAGAAGAGGACGAGGTCAGCTATCATGGCCATGGGTTTCCTGAATACGATGGTACAACAATGGGGGAAGAAGCTGAGCTGGCAGTGCGGGAAGAAGTTGAAGAAGAGGCCTCAGATGAGCCCGCTGATGATCTAGGTCGGGCCATTCCCGATGCAAAGAGAAACTGCGCAAGTGAAAAGGAGAAGAAGAAGTTGCAGCGCATGCTAGAGGATCATAACAAACTGTTGTACCCCATTTTCGAAGCTGCCAAGAAAAAGCTGGGCACCACACTTGAATTGCTACAATAGAAGGCAGAGAATGGCGTATCTGACAAGGGATTTGGAAAGTTGTTGATAATGTTAAAGAAGATGCTTCCAAAGGACAACGAATTACCCGAGAGTACGTACGAAGCAAAGAAGGTTGTCTTCCCGCTAGGGTTAGAGGTGCAGAAGATACATGCATGCCCTAATGACTGCATCCTCTACCGCTGTGAGTATGAGGATTTGAACGCGTGCCCGGTATGCGGTGCATTGAGCTATAAGAAAATTCCTGCCAAGGTGATGTCGAGGGCGAGCACCCCAGGAAGAAAATTCCTGCCAAGGTGATGTGGTATGCTCCTATAATAACACAGTTGAAATGTTTATTCCAAAAGAAAGAGCATGCTGATAGGTCCATTTTGCATCATGCTTATATGTTGATATTTACTGCATTATGGGCTGTTATTACTTGTTATGTCACAATACTTATGCCTTTTCTCTCATATTTTACAAGGTTTCCATGAAGAGGGAGAATGCCGACAGCTAGAATTCTAGGCTGGAAAAGGAGCAAACTCTGGAAACCTATTCTGCACAACTCCAAAAGCCCTGAAACTCAACAGAACGCAGTTTGAGAAAATATAAAAAATATCTGGCGAAAGAAGTCCACGAGGGGGGCCACCGGCTGCCCACGAGGGTGGGGGGCGCGCCCCCTGCCTCGTGGGCCAGCCGGAAGGCCCCAGATGCCCATCTTCTCCTATATGAGGTGTTTTGACCTGGAAAAAAAATCAGGAGGAGGCTTTCGGGACAAGACACCGCCGTGTCGAGGCGGAACCGAGGCGGAAACCAATCTAGGGCTCCGGCAAAGCTGTTCTGCCGGGGACACTTCCCTCCGGCAGGGGGAAATCGTCACTGCCGTCATCACCAACAACTCTCCCATCTTGGGGAGGGCAATCTTCATCAACATCTTCACCAACACCATCTCCTCTCAAACCCTAGTTCATCTCTTGTATCCAATCTTTGTATCCCAAACCTTAGATTGGTACCTGTGGGTAGCTAGTAGTGTTGATTACTCCTTGTAGTTGATGTTAGTTGGTTTATTTGGTGGAAGATCATATGTTCAGATCCATTATGCATATTAATACCCCTCTGATCATGAACAATATTATGTCTTGTGAGTAGTTACTTTTGTTCCTGAGGACATGGGAGAAGTCTTGCTATTAGTAGTCATGTGAATTTGGTGTTCGTTCGATATTTTGATGAGATGTATGTTGTCTCTCCTCTAGTGGTGTCATGTGAACGTTGACTACATGATACTTCACCATTACTTGGGCCAAGAGGAAGGCATTGGGAAGTAATAAGTAGATGATGGGTTGCTAGACTGACAGAAGCTTAAACCCTAGTTTATGCGTTGCTTCGTAAGGGGCTGATTTGGATCCATATGTTTCAGGCTATGGTTAGGTTTATCTTAATACTTCTTTTGTAGTTGCAGATGCTTGCATTAGAGGTTAATCATAAGTGGGAGGCTTGTCCAAGTAAGGGAAGCACCCAAGCACCGGTCCACCCACATACCAAATTATCAAAGTACCGAACGCGAATCAGATGATCATGATGAAAACTAGCTTGACAATAATTTCCATGTGTCCTCGAGAGCGCTTTCCTTTATATAAGAGTTTGTACAGGCTTGTCCTTTGCTACAAAAAGTATTGGGCCACCTTGCTGCACCTTATTTACTTTTACCTTTGTCACTTGCTACCAATTATCTTATCACAAAACTATCTGTTACCTATAATTTCAGTGCTTGCAGAAAATACCTTACTGAAAACTGCCTATCATTTCCTTCTGCTCCTCGTTGGGTTCGACACTCTTACTTATCGAAAGGACTATGATAGATCCCCTACACTTTTGGGTCATCAAGACTCTTTTCTGGCGCCGTTGCCGGGGAGTGAAGCGTGTTTGGTAAGTGGAATTTGGAAAGGAAAAATTTATATAGTGTGCTGAAATTTATTGTCACTTGTTACTATGGTAAAAATCCTTTGAGAGGCTTGTTCGGGGTATCTTCACCCCGAACAGAAGAGCAAAGAGTTGCTCCTCAACCTACTGCACCTGTTGAAAATATTTGCTTTGAGATTCCTTTGGGTATGATAGAGAAACTGCTTGAAAATCCTTTTACAGGAGACGGAACACTACATCCCGACTTACACCTAATCTATGTGGATGAAGTTTGTGGATTGTTTAAGCTTGTAGGTATGCCCGAGGATGTTATCAAGAAGGTCTTCCCTTTATCTTTTAAGGGAGATGCATTGATATGGTTTAGGCTATGCGATGATATGGGATCATGGAACTAAAATCGTCTAAAGTTGGAATTTCATCAGAAGTTCTACCCTATGCACCAGGTTCATCGTGATCGCAATTATATTTATAATTTCTGGCCTCGCGAAGGAGAAAGCATCGCTCAAGCTTGGGGGAGGCTTAAGTCAATGTTATATTCATGCCCCAATCATGAGCTCTCAAGAGAAATGATCATTAAAAAATTTTATGCTCGGCTTTCTCATAATAATCGCTCCATGCTCGATACTTCTTGTTCTGGCTCTTATATGATGAAGACTATTGACTTCTAAACGCAACTCTGAAGATTGGGATCTCGACGAAGGTAAAGAGTCAGGTATGACCCCTAAGTTTGATTGTGTAAAAGCTTTTATGGATACCGATGTTTTCCGAGAGTTTAGCACTAAATATGGACTTGACTCTAAGATAGTAGCTTCTTTCTGTGAATCTTTTGCTACTCATGTTGATCTCCCCAAGGAGAAGTGGTTTAAATACCATCCCCCTATTGAAGTAAAAGTAGTTGAACCTATTAAAGTTGAAGAAAAGACTATCACTTATAATGTTGATCCTGTTATTCCTACCGCCACTGTTCAAGATATATTCCGATATGCCGATAAATCGGCCGATTTATCGTTTACCGTTGTCTGACCGATAAGATAAATCGGCTGATAAATCAGCCGATATGGTGATAAATCGGCCGATATGCCGATAAACTAGCCGATTTATCCCTTATCATGGGTCGACCGATATGTTCCCGATAAGCAATATCCCCAACATTGCCTACCGCTTATATTGAGAAACCACCTTTCCCTGTTAGGATAAAGGATCATGCTCAAGCTTCAACTGTAGTTCGTAAGAGTAATACTAGAACACCTACACCCTCTGAGCAAATTAAAGTTGAACCTAGTGTTGCTATGGTTAAAGATCTCTTGGTAGAAGATTTAGATGGACATGTTATTTACCTACAAGAAGAGTCTGCTAGAATGGCCAAACCCAATGCTAGGAATAAACATAAACCTATTGTAGGCTTGCCTGTTATCTCCGTTAAGATAGGAGATCATTGCTATCATGGTTTATGCGACGTAGGTGCTAGTGCGAGTATTATCCCACATGATATTGCACCTATTGAGTTAGAAGGGATTGATGTTACTATTAAGCTTGCTAGTAGAGATACTATTTCACCAGTTGGGATTGTTAGAGATATTGAGGTCTTGTGTGGGAAGGTTAAATACCTGCTGATTTTCTTATTCTTAGTTCCCCACAAGATGAATTATGTCCCATTATATTTGGTAGACCCTTCTTGAATACTGTTAATGCCAAGATAGACTGCGTGAAATATATTGTCACTGTTGGATTAGGGGATATGTCTCATGATTTTAACTTTGCTAAATTCCATAGACAACCCCTTGAAAAGGCACCACCCAGTAAGGATGAACTTATTGGTCTTGCTTCTATTGCCGTGCCACCTAATGATCCTTTAGAACAATACTTGCTAGACCATGAAAATGATATGCATACGAATGAGAGAAGGGAGATAGATGAAATATTCCTTACGCAGGGACCCGTATTGAAAAACAACTTGCCTGTTGAAATCCTAGGGGATCCTCCTCCACCCAAGGGTGATCCCGTGTTTGAACTTAAACTTTTACCTGATAAACTTAAATATTTTTATCTTGATGAAAAGAAGATATATCATGTTATTATTAGTGCTAACCTTTCAGAGCAGGAAGAAGAAAAATTATTGAAAACTCTGAAGAAGCATCGTGCTGCTATTGGATATACTCTGGATGATCTTAAGGGCATTAGTCCCACTATATGCCAACACAAGATAAAATTGGAAGAAAATGCTAAACCAGTTATTGATCATCAGCGACGGTTAAATCCTAAGATGAAAGAAGTGGTAAGAAAGGAAATACTAAAGCTTCTAGAGGTAGGTATTATCTATCCAGTTGCTGATAGCCAGTGGGTAAGTCCTGTCCACTTTATCCCTAAGAAAGGAGGTATGAATGTCGTTCCTAATGATAAAGATGAATTGATCCCGCAAAGAATAGTTACAGGTTATAGGATGGTTATTGATTTTCTTAAGTTAAACAAAGCTACTTAGAAAGATCATTACCCCTTGCCATTTATTGATCAAATGCTAGAAAGGTTATCCAAACATACTCATTTCTGCTTTCTAGATGGTTATTCTGGTTTCTCTCAAATACCTGTGTCAAAAGGGGATCAAGAAAAGACCACTTTTACTTGTCCTTTCGGTACCTTTGCTTATAGACGTATGCCTTTTGGTTTATGTAATGCACCTGCTACCTTTCAAAGATGCATGATGGCTATATTCTCTAATTTTTGTGAAAATATTGTTGATGTTTTCATGGATGATTTCTCCGTTTACGGAACTTCTTTTGATGATTGCTTATGCAACCTTGATCGAGTTTTGCAGAGATGTGAAGACACTAACCTTGTCTTGAATTGGAAGAAGTGCCACTTTATGGTTAATGAAGGCATTGTCCTGGGACATATAATTTCTGAAAGAGGTATTGAAGTTGACAAAGGTAAAGTTGATGCTATTGGAAAGATGCCATGCCCTAAGGACATCAAAGGTATACGAAGTTTCCTTGGTCATGCCGGATTTTATAGGAGGTTCATAAAGGACTTCTCCAAAATCTCCAGGCCTCTGACTAATCACTTACAAAAAGATATTCCTTTTGTCTTTGATGATGATTGTCTAGAAGCATTTGAAGTACTTAAGAAAGCATTGATCTCTGCACCTATTGTCCAGCCTCCTGACTGGAATTTACCCTTTGAGATTATGTGCGATGCTAGTGATTATGTTGTAGGAGCTGTTCTAGGGCAAAGATTTGATAAGAAATTGAATGTTATCCAGTATGCTAGTAAAACTCTAGATAGTGCCCAAAGAAATTATGCCACTACTGAGAAAGAATTTTTAGCAGTTGTATTTTCTTGTGATAAGTTCAGACCCTATATCGTTGATTCTAATGTAACTATTCACACTGATCATGCTGCTATCAAATACCTTATGGAAAAGAAAGATGCTAAGCCTAGACTTATTATATGGGTTCTCTTGCTGCAAGAATTTGATTTGCATATTATTGATAGAAAGGGAGCTGAGAACCCCGTAGCAGATAACTTGCCTAGGTTAGAGAATATACTTGATAACCCACAACCTATTGATGATAGCTTTCCTGATGAACAATTAGCTATCAGAAATACTTCTCGTACTGCTCCATGGTATGCTGATTATGCTAATTACATTGTTGCTAAGTTTATACCTCCTAGCTTCACATACCAGCAAAAGAAAAAGTTCTATGATTTGAGACATTATTTCTGGGATGACCCACATATATATAAAGAAGGAGTAGATGGTATTATTAGATGCTGTGTACCTGAGCATGAACAAGAACAGATCCTATGCAAGTGCCACTCCGAAGCTTATGGAGGACACCATGCGGGAGATAGAACTGTGCACAAGGTATTGCAATCCGGTTTTTATTGGCATACTCTCTTCAAGGATGCCTGTAAGTTTGTCTTATCTTGTGATGAATGTCAAAGAATTGGTAATATTAGTAGACGTCAAGAAATGCGTATGAATTATTCACTTGTTATTGAACCATTTGATGTTTGGGGCTTTGATTATATGAGACCGTTTCCTGCCTCTAATGGATACACACATATTTTAGTTGCTGTTGATTACGTTACTAAGTGGGTAGAAGCTATTCCAACTAGTAGTGCTGATCATAACACCTTTATTAAGATGCTTAAAGAAGTTATATTTCCGAGGTTTGGAGTCCCTAGATATCTAATGACTGATGGTGGTTCACACTTTATTCATGGTTCTTTCCGTAAGATGCTTGCTAAGTATGATGTCAACCATAGAATTGCATCCCCCTATCACCCACAGACTAGTGGTCAAGTAGAACTAAGTAATAGGGAGTTGAAACTAATCTTGCAAAAGACAGTTAATAAGTCTAGGAAGAATTGGTCCAAGAAACTTGATGATGCATTATGGGCCTATAGAACTGCATACAAAAATCCTATGGGTATGTCTCCATATAAGATGGTATATGGAAAAGCTTGTCACTTACCTCTTGAGCAGAACATAAGGCATATTGGGCTATTAAAGAGCTCAATTATGATTTCAAACTTGCCGGTGAAAAGAGGTTATTTGACATTAGCTGTCTCGATGAATGGAGAACCCAGGCCTATGAGAATGCGAAGCTGTTTAAAGAAAAAAGTTAAAAGATGGCATGACAAAAGGATACAAAAGCGTGAGTTTAACGTAGGTGATTATGTCTTGCTATTCAACTCTCGTTTAAGATTTTTTGCAGGAAAACTTCTCTCCAAGTGGGAAGGACCCTACGTTATCGAGGAGGTCTATCGTTCCCGTGCCATAAAAATCAACAATTTCGAAGGCACAAATCCGAAGGTGGTGAACGGTCAAAGAACCAAACATTATATCTCAGGTAATCCTATAAATGTTGAAACCAATATTATTGAAACCGTGACCCTGGAGGAATACATAAGGGACACTTTCCAGAATGATTCAGCCTCCGAAAAGGAAGAGGTATGTGATACGGTAAGTAAACCGACTCCAAAACAGTTCTAAAGGCAATTTTTCTCCGTTTTGGAATATTTAGAAAAATAGAAAAACAAACCGCAGTCCGAAAGAGACACGGGGCGTCCATGAGGGTGGAGGGCGCGCCCCCCTTCCCAGGGCATGCCCCCTACCTCGTGGGCACCCTATGTGTCCCCTGGACTCTGTTTTCTTGTGGGTTACTCCTTTGGGTCAGTAAAAATTCATTATATATACTCTCGAAGGTTTTGATCTCTGTATCACGCAAAAATCCTCTGTTTTTGTTTCGAGCTGCTATTTTTGACAGATCTAGATCATCAAGGCGTCCTCCAACACCCCCAAGGACAAGTTCTTTGAGAAGGTCATCAACCCTTACCTTGCGGAGGTGCTGCACCACCCTAAAGCCATGGAGTTGCATGAGGGGGTGCTGCACATCCGTGATGTTGAGGGGCCAAGGAGGACCGGAAGCGTGGAAACAAGAATCGAAGCAATGGAGCAGCAAGTTTTCAAGTGCCATGGTATGGTGGAACGAGGACTGAACGCCAACCACATGATGATCCCGAAGCTCGCCAACAACCTCAAGCTGGACTCAAGGATCTTTGGGGAAGCTATTTCCAATCTTCAAGAGAAGATCGAACACCTCCAAGCCCAGATCTATGACCTGCAAAACCAAAACTGTGAGTATGAATATAGATTCAAGAAGATGTGTTTGGCTGCAGATTTGACTATCCCGGAGACTCGATCATCCTTCTACGATGGTGAACCCATGCCTTGGAAGGTGGACAACAAGCCTACATCATCAACAACTCCATCATCACCACCCCCGAAGAAGGAGACATAATCATATGGGTATGGGCACTCCCCTTGGCTGCTGCCAAGCTTGGGGGAGTGACCCCGGTATCGTATCACCATCACTCCTATCTTTACCGTTTTACTTAGTTCGATCCTTTTGGTAGTATCTTGATCTAGTAGAATAAAGTTAGCATGATCTAGTTGTGAGCTTTTGCTTTGTGAGCTTTAACCTTTGTAATCGAGTCCGTGAGCTATATAATAAAGATTAGTGTTGAGTCAAGGGCTTGATTTCCTCACTTGGGTCATGATAAAAAGAAAGAAAACATAAAGAGTATCAAAGAGATCATATCGATCTTGTGGGAAGTAATGACTTCACATACAAGAGTCTGATAAACAAAAGTTGTTGGGAGTTGACAAACATAGTTTTGGTCATCATTGCAATTAATAGGAAGTAATAAAAGAAGAGAGGATTCACATACAAATATACTATCTTGGACATCTTTTATGATTGTGAGCACTCATTAAAATATGACATGCTAAAGAGTTGATGTTGGAGAAGGAAGACAACATAATGGGTTATGTCTTCGTATATCCGAAGTAAAGTATATTGTCATGGATTATCCAACATGTCGAGCTTGCCTTTCCCCTCATGCTAGCCAAAACTTCTAGCACTAAGTAGAGATACTACTTGTGCTTCCATATATCCTTAAACCCAGTTTTGCCATGAGAGTCCACCATACTGTCGGTGTACAAAAAGAGGGGTGCACTTTTTGTACCCCTATGACTGTGCACGGGCAGTCTGAGCTACGGCGCCATCGCACCAAGCATGGCAAGGGGGGCAAGCCGGGGCAAGACTGAAGCTTGATGAAGACTGGAGCGACACCAATGATGGGCCTCGAACCCCTCGTTGGTTACCCAAAGTGGAAGGTGTAAGATGCAGTAAGTAGAAGTGTTTTCCCCTAGCAAAGATGCCAAGGATCGATTCCCCAGAGACTCCTAGGTTCAACAAGTAGGTGTCAATTGCTACGGCGCCAGATTAGTAGCGACCAACGTGGACCTGCACACAGATACAAATAACTTTGCTCCCAACGAGTACAGAGAGGTTGTCAATCTCTCCGGCCTTGTAGTTCACAAAGGGTTAAAAGCAATGATAGTAGTGATAGATAGTTTTTGCAATAGTAGGTAAATAACGAAAAGTAAATAGTGGATGTGATCAATGATGGTAATATGGACCGGAGTCTCATGATGTTCACTAGTGATGTCTCTCTCCCAAAAGACGATAAAACAGCTATGTGAGGTAAACAAATTACAGCTGGGCAATTGACAGGACCACGAACGCAAACCAATGCTGACTACATTGCAAGAAAGGTTGAGGTTCAAAGCATGGGCGGTACGCCAAAGTAAGTAGACCGAAATCCATCAATATCTACTACTAATCATCCACCTTGAGATATCTATCCAGAACATCTCGCTGGTATTAAGTTGCGAGTCCCACCCATAATGTAAACTCAAAGCAACAGACAACTGCATTAAAAGAACTTTGCGTAAAGTAAACAATCCTTGCACCCGCGGGCACAAGCACCGTTGTTTTCCCCCTTGTGGCAACAGCACATCCCCTAGACTCATGTTTCTGTCACTCAAGCTAGTCATCGAGGGGCATGAACCCACAATCAAGCATAACGTTCCCTCTTGAAGTCACTACCTACTACTTGGCCAAAGCAATAAATAACAACGGAGAACATGCAAGAATTACTTACGAACATAAATATAAAAGAGGTGAATCAAATATATTACTCAAACACAATCTGAACATAATCTCATAATCCATCGGATCCCAGCAAACTCATCATAGCAACAGCATAAGGATTACATATGTGCCTCGATCATGTAGGGCAGCTCACGAGGACTAATTAGTGAAGCACAAGAACGGGAGGAGAACATCACATAGCTACTGATCATGGACCCATGGTCCAAGGGAGACTACTCACAACTCATCCGGGAGGCGTCCATGGTGGTGGAGAAGCTCCCGGTGGTGATCCTCCCCTCCGGCAGGGTGCCGGGAAGAGTTCTCCTGGTGCTCCCGATCTTGGAAGCGGCGGCGGCGGCGGAACAGAGATGAGATCGCGAAAAAGAGTTCCCGTCTCGAGGGTTTCGGGAGACGCTTTAAATATATGCCAAAGGGGGGCGTCAGACGAGGCTCGGGGGGCCCAGGCGCCCCCCCCCCCCCGGCGCGGCCCAGGGGGGGGCGCGCCACCAGGGCGCCTGGGGCCCTGGTGGTCCCCCTCTGGCTGTGCTTCGGGTGCCTGGTAGTGATGGGCCTCGAACCCCTCGTTGGTTACCCCAAGTGGAAGGTGTAAGATGCAGTAAGTAGAAGTGTTTTCCCCTAGCAAAGATGCCAAGGATTGAATCCCCAGAGACTCCTAGGTTCAACAGGTAGGTGTCAACTGCTAACGGCGCAATTAGCAATCAACGTGGACCTGCACACAGATACAAATAACTTTGCTCCCAACGAGTACAGAGAGGTTGTCAATCTCTCCGGCCTTGTAGTTCACAAAGGGTTAAAAGCAATATGATAGTAGTGATAGATAGTGTTTTGCAATAGTAAGTAAATAGCGGAAAAGTAAATAGTGTATGTGATCAATGATGGTAATATGGACCGGAGTCTCATGATGTTCACTAGTGATGTCTCTCTCCCAAAAGACGATAAAACAGCTATGTGAGGTAAACAAATTACAGCTGGGCAATTGACAGGACCACGAACGCAAACCAATGCTGACTACATTGCAAGAAAGGTTGAGGTTCAAAGCATGGGCGGTACGCCGAAGTAAGTAGACCGAAATCCATCAATATCTACTACTAATCATCCACCTTGAGATATCTATCCAGAACATCTCGCTGGTATTAAGTTGCGAGTCCCACCCATAGTGTAAACTCAATGCAACAGACAACTGCATTAAAAGAACTTTGCGTAAAGTAAACAATCCTTGCACCCACGGGCACAAGCACCGTTGTTTTCCCCCTTGTGGCAACAGCACATCCCCTAGACTCATGTTTCTGTCACTCAAGCTAGTCATCGAGGGGCATGAACCCACAATCGAGCATAACGTTCCCTCTTGGAGTCACTACCTACTACTCGGCCAAAGCAATAAGTAACAACGGAGAACATGCAAGAATTACTTATGAACTAAAATATAAAAGAGGTAGATCAAATATATTACTCAAGATCAATCTGAACATAATCTCATAATCCATCGGATCCCAGCAAACTCAACATAGCAACAGCATAAGGATTACATAGGTGCCTCGATCATGTAGGGCAGCTCACGAGGACTAATTAGTGAAGCACAAGAACGGGAGGAGAACATCACATAGCTACTGGTCATGGACTCATGGTCCAAAGGAGACTACTCACGAGTCATCCGGGAGGCGTCCATGGTGGTGGAGAAGCTCCCGGTGGTGATCCTCCCCTCCGGCAAGGTGCCGGGAAGAGTTCTCCTGGTGCTCCCGATCTTGGAAGCGGCGGCGGTGGCGGAACAGAGATGGAATCGCGAAAAAAGTTCCTGTTCTGAGGGTTTCGGAGGGTCCTTTAAATATATGCCAAAGTAGGGCACCGGGGGAGTTTCGGGGGGCCCAGGCGCCCCCCCGGCGCGGCCCAGGGGGGGCGCGCCCACAGGGCGCCTGGAGCCCCTGTGCCCCCCCCCCCCAGGCTGCCCTTCGGACGCAATGTTGTTTCCGGAACACTGATTTTTTATATAATTTTTCTGGATTTTTCTGGGCAGTTCTCGAAACGTGAAAACCTGAAATACAAAAACAGCCGAAAACAGAAACTGGCACTGGGGTGCACTGGATTAGTAAGTTAGTCCAAATATGATCAAAAGTGTATGGAAGTGTATGAATATCATAGCAATATCACCCAAAAGTGGCATGGAGCAAGCAGAAATTATAGATACGTTTTGGACGTATCAACATCCCCAAGCTTAATTCCTGCTCGTCCTCGAGTAGGTAAATGATAACAAGAATAATTTCTGTGGTGACATGCTATTAACCATATAGGACTTTATCATAGTCATATGACAAAAGCTTACTGAGACAATGATTCTAAAGTAATTAAGTTGTCTCAAGAGAAAATCACAAATGACTGAAAGTTTTACAACATGAAACTGAAACATCAAAAAGATTTGCAATGAACATGATGTGCAAATATGATAAAGTGATATCTAGCTTGCCCCCTTTAGTGATGCAAAACATAAATGCAGGGGCACCTTCAAGGTTTAAGTGATGACTAGATACAATCATTTCAGAATAAACGGTATCGCAATCATGCAAAAGACAATGCTACTTTGGGACAATGCACATTACACTCAGAATGACAATCATGCTCTCAGTAGTTGGTGCTTCAACATAAAGGTAAAAGAAAGGTTAAGTGCTAAAGCTTTTTATTTTGAAAACATGGAAGCAATTGTGTCAACGGTAGTAGTACTTCATATGTGTCATGCATAAAACATCCTATAAGTTGCAAGCCTCATGCATCGAATACTAATAGTGCTCGCTCCTTGTCCTAATTAGCTCGGATCCCCATGGGTTATCATTGCATTACATATGTTTTAACCAAGTGTCACAAAGGGGTACCTCTATGCCACCTGTACAAAGGTCCAAGGAGATAGATCGCATTTGATTTCTCGTTTTTGATAGATCTCAACTTGAGGACATCCATACCGGGACAACATAGAAAATAGATGATGGACTCCTCTTTAATGCATAAGCATATTCTCATGAGAGATTGAGGATTAAGGTCCAAGCTAAAACTTCCACCATGATGCATGGCTTTGGTTGGCGGCCCAATGTTCTTCTCTAACAATATGCATATTAATTCAACTCACGGTAAATCACCCTTACTTCAGACAAGACGAACATGCATAGCAACTCACATGATATTCAACAAAAGTGTGATAGTTGATGGCGTCCCCAGAAACATGGTTACCGCTCAGCAAGCAACTTGTAAGAAATAAGATACATAAGCAACATATTCTTTACCACAATAGTTTTTAGGCTACTTTCCCATGAGCTATGTATTGCATGGTTAGTTTGCTTAGTGCAGGTGGAGGTTAGCAAAAGACTGGGAGCGACCAACTAAGAGAGCAATGACGGTCATAGTCGTGCAGAGCGACAAAGCAATATTGAATCAGGCATGGTAGTTATATCGCTACTCAGAAATATAAGATCATCAAGGCTTGACAGACTTTCTTTACAGTCTTGAATATGCGTGAGCATACGCCAAGTCAATCAAAATAAATTCTCGAAGGAAGATATTACTAAACCATACCATATCATAGGCAAACAAACCAAGTTGGTACTCCAATAACACATTGGGAACCCCCCAGCTATTTGAGATTAACCATAAGAAAACCTGAACTACTAAGCACCATCATGAAAGTAGCATCTTTATCATAGACACATTAACCAATGCAACGGAAGCAAACTCTCTTAATAAGGTGAGCATGGTAATTAAAGAGAGTTCAAGCAACCAACTAAATAAAAGCTCTTGAAAAGATAAGCATGAATACTAAGTGCAGAGCACGATAGTAGCTATTAAAAGACAAAGACCACACACAGCATAGATAGACATGAAAATTCTATGTAATGTTCTAGGTAGAGGTGGAGCGTGTTTCTCTCCCACATAAAGGAATGCTGGATTCCGACTCGTTATGAAAAACTAAAAAGAAAACTAAAAGCAAGACGCTCCAAGCATAGCACATAACACATGAAGTGATAAAAATATAGCGAAACGAAAGACGAACTGATAATGTTGATGGAGAAGGGGATGCACGGGGGCATCCCCAAGCTTAGACGCTTGAGTCTCCTTGAATATTTCTTGGGGGTGCACGGGGGCATCCCCAAGCTTGAGCGCTTGACACTCCTGAATCTTTTTATCATCTTCCCTCGCACACTTGAAAACTCCCTTCATACATAACTCATCATAATCTGATTAGCGAGGTTAGTACCCTTAATAAAATAATTATACCTTGCTGGAAATAAGGATATTCTTGAAGTTCTACTATTTCTAAAGATTGCCAAAAGGTTTTTGCAAAGAAAAAGCAAGTTCTTAATTTGCAAAGTGAAGGTAAGGCAAAACAGGACAGAATCTATGAAAAACAGAACATCAGGCAGTAATTGATCTGTTCGGGATACTTCTGCAACTCAAATCAAAAAACTCAGAACTGACGCACGAAAGACAATTATATAGAGAACGCTGTCAAAAAAATTCAGACAAAAAAGATGATCTGGTGATTTTATACGAATTTTTCTATCCAAGGACAGAATCTGTTTCCTGGACAGCACCTCACAACTTTTGAACTTTCTAGCAATCAGAGGCTATACTTGGCACAAATATGAAAAGCAAAGATACAATGATGATGCTACAGCAGTAAACAACATCAAGACACAACAAAAACAAAAACTTTATTCATGTGGGCTGCCTCCCAAAAGCGCTTTCTTTTATGCCTTTAAGCTAGGCATAATGCATAGATCAAGTTTTATCAAGAGTAAAAGAATAGCTAGCCCGTACAACGGACTCAAAAGGTAACTTGATCTTCTTTCGAGGGAAGTGTTCCATCCCTTTCTTGAGAGGAAACTGAAATTTTATATTACCCTCTTTCATGTCAATGACAGCACCAACGGTGCGCAAAAAGGGACGTCCCAAAATAATTGGACATGAAGGATCACATTCAATATCCATAATAGTGAAATCAATGGGCACATAATTATCATTGACAACAATAAGAACATCGTCGATCCTCCCCAAAGGTTTCTTTACGGAAGAATCAACGAGAACATTACAAAAAGAACAAGAATCAAAAGATTTTAATTTAAGCATACCATATAGTCTTTTGGGCATAATGGAAGTACTAGCTACAATATCACATAAAGCATAGCATGAGAAGTTGTTTATCTTAATTTTAATCATAGAATCCCAACCATCTTCTAGCTTTCTAGGTATGGAGGCTTCTACTCTAAGTTTCTCCTCCCTAGCTTTGATAAGAGCATTAGTGACATGCTCTGTGAAGGCAAGATTAAGCGTGCTAGTGTTGGGATCTTTAGCCATTCCTTGTAGAAAGGTGACAACTTCTGAAATACTACAATTATCAAAATCAATTTTATCATTAGTGGGCAGAATTGTAGTGTCATCCTCATTGTTTAATTCGCTCTCTATTATAAAGTTTGAACATCTTCCCAAGTTTGGGGAAGCTTAGGAGCAATTTTAAACTGAGGCTCATACTTTTTTCCTGGAAGACCATGCCATGGGCATAACTCTCCGTCAAAACTAGTATAATCACAAGGTTTATTTTTTTTGTAAGTCCCGTCAGTGATAATTGGGGCAATGGAAGTAGGGGTGTACTCCTCCCATTTAGTGTTTTTGGTAGAACCCATAGTAGCAAGCAAGCAAGATAACTATTTTTGTGATTTTCGATAAGAAGGTACTAAAGCAAAAATGAAAGGTAAACTAACAAGACTAAAAAGCAAAGGTAAAAGATAGCATGCAACTCCCCTATCCTGAAGAGTGGAGTCCCCAGCAACGGCGCCAGAAAATACTCCTTGATGGGCCTCGAACCCCTCGTTGGTTACCCCAAGTGGAAGGTGTAAGATGCAGTAAGTAGAAGTGTTTTCCCCTAGCAAAGATGCCAAGGATCGATTCCCCAGAGACTCCTAGGTTCAACAAGTAGGTGTCAATTGCTACGGCGCCAGATTAGTAGCAACCAACGTGGACCTGCACACAGATACAAATAACTTTGCTCCCAACGAGTACAGAGAGGTTGTCAATCTCTCCGGCCTTGTAGTTCACAAAGGGTTAAAAGCAATGATAGTAGTGATAGATAGTTTTTGCAATAGTAGGTAAATAACGAAAAGTAAATAGTGGATGTGATCAATGATGGTAATATGGACCGGAGTCTCATGATGTTCACTAGTGATGTCTCTCTACCAAAAGACGATAAAACAGCTATGTGAGGTAAACAAATTACAGCTGGGCAATTGACAGGACCACGAACGCAAACCAATGCTGACTACATTGCAAGAAAGGTTGAGGTTCAAAGCATGGGCGGTACGCCAAAGTAAGTAGACCGAAATCCATCAATATCTACTACTAATCATCCACCTTGAGATATCTATCCAGAACATCTCGCTGGTATTAAGTTGCGAGTCCCACCCATAGTGTAAACTCAATGCAACAGACAACTGCATTAAAAGAACTTTGCGTAAAGTAAACAATCCTTGCACCTGCGGGCACAAGCACCGTTGTTTTCCCCCTTGTGGCAACAGCACATCCCCTAGACTCATGTTTCTGTCACTCAAGCTAGTCATCGAGGGGCATGAACCCACAATCGAGCATAACGTTCCCTCTTGGAGTCACTACCTACTACTCGGCCAAAGCAATAAGTAACAACGGAGAACATGCAAGAATTACTTATGAACTAAAATATAAAAGAGGTAGATCAAATATATTATTCAAGATCAATCTGAACATAATCTCATAATCCATCGGATCCCAGCAAACTCAACATAGCAACAGCATAAGGATTACATAGGTGCCTCGATCATGTAGGGCAGCTCACGAGGACTAATTAGTGAAGCACAAGAACGGGAGGAGAACATCACATAGCTACTGGTCATGGACTCATGGTCCAAGGGAGACTACTCACGAGTCATCCGGGAGGCGTCCATGGTGGTGGAGAAGCTCCCGGTGGTGATTCTCCCCTCCGGCAGAGTGCCGGGAAGAGTTCTCCTGGTGCTCCCGATCTTGGAAGCGGCGGCGGCGGCGGCGGAACAGAGATGGGATCGCGAAAAAAGTTCCTGTTCTGAGGGTTTCGGAGGGTCCTTTAAATATATGCCAAAGTAGGGCACCGGGGGAGTTTCGGGGGGCCCAGGCGCCCCCCCCCCCCCCCCCCGGCGCGGCCCAGGGGGGGCGCGCGCCCACAGGGCGCCTGGAGCCCCTGTGCCCCCCAGGCTGCCCTTCGGACGCAGTGTTGTTTCCGGAACGCTGGTTTTTTATATAATTTTTCTGGATTTTTCTGGGCAGTTCTCGTAACGTGAAAACCTGAAATACAAAAACAGCCGAAAACAGAAACTGGCACTGGGGTGCACTGGATTAGTAAGTTAGTCCAAATATGATCAAAAGTGTATGGAAGTGTATGAATATCATAGCAATATCACCCAAAAGTGGCATGGAGCAAGCAGAAATTATAGATACGTTTTGGACGTATCAACCAAGAACAAGACCACGAACAGCAAGGGGACAAAGCGGTTTCCCCCGGCAAGATCCTTGCCGGGGCCGGCTCTGGCAGCCTGATGACCCACAACCGTAAGGGGTCTATTGCAGCGTTTTCAATAAGTAAGAGTGTCGAACCCAATGAGGAGCAGAAGGTATTGATAAGCGATTCTGAGCAAGAAATTACTGCAAGCACTGAAAGATAACTTTTAGGGGTTTTCTCGATATAAGCAACAAGAAAGTAAAAGCAAGCAATGTAAAAGGCACTGAGAGTAACAAGTGGCCCAATCCTTTCTTATCAAAGGAGAGGCCTAGCAACTGAACTTATAAAGACTAAAGCGTTCATGAGGACACACGGGAGAAGTAGTCATGTGCTTTCGCCATATTCCGTATCGATACTATGTTATGTGTTGATAAGTGTTGAGTGGGTGGATCTATGCTAGTACACTCTCTAGACTAAGATGAGTGCACTCTTATGATTAAACACCTTGCAAGCATCCGCAAATACAAGATAGAATTTAAGGCAAAAACCTAACCATAGCAATACGATCGAGGATCCATTGTTCCCTTATGCAAAAGCGTGCGAACTGGGGTTCAGGTTTCTGTCACTCCGGCAACCCACCGTAAGCATTCTTTGTACACAATGTTTTCTCATAGGTCCTTAATAAGGCGAAGTGTTGAGTGTTCGACTCACACAACACCACTAGTAGAATGACAACACAACTTAAGTATCAAACAACACATATTACTTCAACAGCATATGACTACTAACAACAAGACTTTCCCCATGTCCTCAAGAACTAAAGTAACTACTCACGAGACATAAAAGAGATCATGATCAGTGGAGATAAATGGGTGATAAACAATCTGGACATAATAATATTTCTCCAACAAAACTCAATAGCATTCACCACAAAGTAGTAATCAACACCGATGGAGTAGAGAGGATAGATAGTACGAGTTACAACACAAGTTGCAATTGCGAGATGAAATTTGGATGAAGATGGAGATGGTGCTGGTGTTGGGGATGATGTTGATGATGATCTCGATGATGCCCGTGACGATGGTGATGACGATGGCGACGATCTCCCCTTCCGGGAGGTGATCTCCCCGGCGGAATCTGCCCACCGGAGATGGCTTTTTCTTCTCTGTAGGTTTCCGCCACCGAGCGGCGGCAGAACTCCGTAAAAACTCTCGTTTTTAGGGTTTTTGGATAACGGAGAGTATATATGCAAAAGGGGGCGACCAGAGGTGGGCCAGGGGCTCCAGGCGCCCCCCCCCCGGCGCGGCCAGGGGGGGTGCGCGCCCCCAGGGCGCCTGGGCACCCTGTGGCCCCCCTCCGGTTGCCCTTTCGCATGTCTTCGTGATTCGTCTGAAAAATATCTCCCATCAATTTTCAGGTAATTTGGAGGTATTCTTCTTCAGCAGCTCAGCGTCCACTTTTTACCGCTGAATCCCGCGTCTGCTGCTTCGGCATCGGAAAGTTGCAAACTGTGTAAAATAGACCAAAACAACATAAGAACATCATCGTAACGTGAAATATATCAATGAATAAGGATAAATTATGATACAAAATAGTGATGCATTTTGGACGTATCAACACCCCCAAGCTTAGACCTCGCTTGTCCCCAAGCGAATACTGAGCTCGGTAAACCTGTCCACAAGTTTAGAGAGTGAAGTGTCGATAAATAGAATACGGACAAGAAGCATCACAGTTTCTTCACCAACTCAAATATCCTCAACAGCAATCTTCAACTCATAAGGCCCTTATAAAAGAGTAGTAACACTTATGTTCGGAAGTAGGGCTAAGGAAACTCATTGAATCATGACAAACATGTCCTTTGGTCAAAGAACAACTAATAGCTTTTACTTTTGATCTTTCTTTATGTTTTGATGAGATTAATTGAAGCTTTTGAAAGAACATGTTATCAGGCAAGAAGTGAAAGTGTTAACACAAAGGAAGATATTTGCCTTAGCTGGGCTTGACAAACAACTTGCTTATCAAATGATAATGTCAACAAGGAAATGATATGACAAATCTTAATGCATCTTTATATGAATGAATCCTTATCAACATCAAATGTCTGCTCTCTTTAAGAATAGAAGGGAGTAGGAATAACTGACTCAACTTAAAATTAAAAGATAGGCCCTGCTCTAGGGTAGTAGGGAAAACTCATGTGCTATCCTTAAATCAAACAGAATGAAAACAAGTTTTGAGAGGTGCATGATTTGTCAACGAATGCTAATAGATAACTCAATTACTTCTTGAGCTGGACAAGTTTCGAGGAACGGCTCCCGCACGAGGACGATCACATCCTCTTATTCTCCTTTGTTTATCACTGCCAAAGTTTACTGATTTCTCATGAACAAAGCGTGAAGGAGGGTTTGTTTGTTATATTATTTCGAGCCGGGCGCACTCTTTGCCAGTTCCTTCTTGTATTATGGGTTTGCACATTAGACATGCAATCCCGGGGTGAAGCTTGTCCAACTCAAAAAGACCATGAATTAACTATTACTTCCTCATGAGCTAAAGCAGAGGCACAAAATAAAAGATTTTGAACATTTAAGGATAACACATAAATTCTGTACTTTAGGAGGTGGTAGTGGAATACCACTAGTAGGAAGGTATGGTGGACTCATATGGAAGGTATTGGTTTAAGGGTATGGATGCACAAGCAGAATTCCGCTTAGTACAGAGTTAGGCTAGCAAAGGTTTGAGAGAACAGACAATTGATGATGACAAAGATGCAAAACAATATAAAGCATAAACATTGAAATAAGCATAACACATCAAGTTGTCTTCCTTGTCAGCATAACACTTCAAGCATAATAACATAAAGGTTTTGGCTATGTCAATACTTTAGGAAAATCATGCTTGTTGTTATGACCAAAGCTATGTTTGCCAAGATTAAACAAAGTTTTCACAGCCATACCTGATATAAGGTCAATACTCCCCATAAGAGTCATCATATAAGGTCGATTGCGTGAAGAGAATACCGAGTGCAGTAAAAGGAACCAATAAACTTCTCATTAATATTCCATCATAGACGACTCCACACTCACGGATACAATCTCCCCACCGAAGGAGTGATAGACCTCAATGCACACACCTATTTCATATAATAACCTCCCTAGACATGATACGACTCTACTTGACTCTAAAAGACAAAAGGTAAAGATAAAGATACCGGGCACTCCCCCAAGCTTGGAACAAGCCAAGGGAATGCCGTTAACCCAGGAGATTTCACTCCTCATCCTTGTTGGCGTTGATCACGTAGTCCTCGGCGAAACGCTTCCATGGAAGGGGTTCTCCAGTCTCATATGAGAAGCTTGTCTCCTGAATCCTGCATGCAGCTGATAACCCTCAACCGTAAGGGATCGAGATAGTCTTCGCGGGTAAGAATAACCCAATTTATTGATTCGACACACGGGGAGCCAAAGAGTATTTATAAGCTTTAACAGTTGAGTTGTCAATTCAACCGCACCTGAAATATACTATTGCAACAAAAGATAAGTGGTAACAGTGATATGATAGTGATGATAGTAATAGTAAAAGTAAACAGCAAAAGTAAATAGCAGTAGTAAATGGCAAAAGTAGCAACTAGTGACAAGCAAGGTTTAAAATACTGTAGGCTAGGGAGATGGATGGTTGGGCGTTGCATGGATGAGATAGTTTCTAACTCGGGGCACGGCACACGGAAAAGTAATGATCATCTAGGCAAATATCAAACATTAGGCATGTATCCCGTAGGTAGTTGTACGTGCTTGCAATAAGAACTTGCACAACATCTTTTGTCCTACCATCCCGCTACGAACGGGGCCAAAAGGAACTAATGGATATTAAGGGGCTCCTGTCAAAGAGCACCGGAACAAAGCAATGAACTCGATGGATACATGTAATCCTCAAACTACGGACCATCCCCTTTGGTGTCCCAAGCTGTCACTTTTGGGATCGCCGGTTCCGAACCGTAACAGGTGCATACAACTCATAGATAGGATCAAGAACACAAATATATTCATGCAAACACATATGGTTCAGATCTGAAATCATGGCACTCGGGCCCTAAGTGTCAAGCATTAAGAGTAACAAGTTGTAGCAAAGATGATAAACACCATACTAGATGATAGGCAACATGCCCCCAACAATCTGACGAACTATTACATGATCTAACTCATCCAATCCCTACCATCCCCTTCGCCTACAGCAAGGGAATTACTCACACATGAAGGGGGAAGTCATGGAAGGATGATGGAGTGGTGATGATGATGACGATGGCGACGATCTCCCCTCTCCGGAGGCCAAATCAGCCTCCAGATTAGCCCTCCCGAAGAAGAACAGAGGGTGGCGGCGGCTCCGCGACGAAAAACAGCGAAAGGACTTCCCATCTGGGGTTTTTGCATCGCGAGGAAAAATACGGGCTAAAGTAGGGCACCAGGGGGTGTGGGCCCCACCCAGGCGCCCCCCCGGCGCGGCCCAAGGGGGTGGGGCGCGCCCACAGGGCGCCTGGGCACCCCCTGGCCCCCCTCTGGCCCCACTTCTGGTATTTGGTTTCTTCGGGTGCGTGGATTTTTCGTGATTTTTCATGGATTTTTCTGAGATAGTTAAAAATCCGTTTTCCTGCACACAAATAAAACATACAGGCAGCTCTGCTGAAAACAGCGTCAGTCCGGGTTAGTTTAGTCCAAATCATGCAAGAATGAGGTCAAAACAATATCAAAAGTGTTTGGAAAAGTAGATACGTTTGAGACGTATCAACTCCCCCAAGCTTAGCATATGGCTTGTCCTCAAGCAATTCAGTTCAACGAACTGGACGCGACAAAGAAAACTTTGACAAACTCTTTTGCTTCATTAGATGTATATAAGCATGTACTACGAAAAGAGTTCAGCAAGTATTAAAACAGTACTTATGAGAACAATGCAAGGAGCAATCCTTCTTTCAAGTGACCAGTCACAAATAATTAAAAGTAAACAATATATTACTGAAAATCAAGACAAGATCACATTGCCCATAGCTTGAGCATATTAAGGTGGTATCTCGCTAGCCTCCATGAGTGAAGCAAAACATAAATGCAGAGACTCCTCCAGAGTTTTAAAGGGGACTAGAACTAAGAATTTCAGAATAAATCATATCACAAGTATGCAGAAGACAATGTAATACTTTGGGACAATGCACATTACACTCAGAATGACAATTATGCTCTCCTAGTCAGTGCTTTGAAGAAAGAAGGTGAGACTCTCGAACCGTGGCTTTTATTGGCAAAGTTGAAAATCCGTGATCGGAAACAAAAACTAAACATGTACCAGAGCTCTTGGTTTTAAAAACAGAAGTAAATATGTTTTGAGAGGTGCATATTTCGTCAACGAATGCTAGCAGATAACTCAATCACTTTTTAAGCTAGACAAGTCTCGAGGAACGGCTACCGCATGAGGACGATCACATCCTCTTAATCTCCTTTGTTTATCACTGCCAAAGTTTTCTGATTTCTCATGAACAAAGCATGAAGGAGGGTTTGTTTGTTATATTATCTTTCTGAGCCGGGCGCACTCAATGCCAGTTCCTTTTCATATTAGTGGTTCGCACATTATACATGCAATCCAGGGGTGAAACTTGTCCAACTTAAAGAGATCATGAATTAACTACTACTTCCTCATGAGCTAAAACATAGGCACACAAAAAAGGAAATGCTTTTGATTAATTTCGAGGTGGTACATGAAAGTCTTCGTTAGGGATGGCAGGTAAATACCATGTATAGGAAGGTATAGTGGACTCATATGGCATAACAGGTTTAAAGGTTTTGGATGCACAAGCAGTCATTCCGCTTAGTATGGGTGGAGGTTTAGCAAAAGACTGGGAAGCGACCAACTAGAGAGCAATAATGGTCATAATCATGCAGAGCGACAAAGCAACATTGAATCGGGCATGAAAGTGATATAACTATTCTAAAACTCAAAGATCATTAAGGCAAAGTTGACTTTTTAGTCTTAAACATGTGTAAGCATGTGCCAAGTCAATCCAAAAATTCCCTAAAGGGAAATACCACCTTAGTATACCAGACTATGAACAGTGCAATGCATGTAGATCATTTCAATAACACATTATATACTCTAGTTATTCGAGACTAGCCACAAGGAAAGCATGAACCACTAGAATAGCATTGTAAACATAGCACTATGTCGCTACAAGTTGGTCTCTAGATCATAAGTACAGGCATATGTACAAAAGTAGAAACAATAAGAGTTCATACCGGTCTTCGTTGTTGCTTCCTTTTAGTCGATCTTCGTCATTACTGCTTGTCACTTGCACGATCGAACGTAGGAAATATAATAAATGCCATCACGGACTCGAGCTGATCTCTGAAAACAAAGCAAACTAAAGAGAGAAAGGAAATCTTTTTGGGTTTTTCAAAGGTTGAATAAAAGCAAAAGAAAGAGAAAATATTTTTGTTGTTTTTGCTAATAGAGGAATAAAGAAGAACGGGTAAAAACTTCGAAAAGATCAAAGTGAATAAAACGGATAATACAATGGAAAAGTGAGAAGGGAACGTACTCCCCCAAGCTTAGGCTTTTGGCCTAAGTTGGTAGCAGCTACTGCCCCCAGGAGCCTCCTGCTCCAGGGGTATGGTGGTGAGACCAGGGGTCGTAGAAGGATGATGGCGCGTACACTGAACTCCTCGGAGTCTCCCACGAGGAAGGTTCTGAGCGCTAAACAGAGGAAGACCCTTAACCAAACTCGGTGGCGGTCTCATCCTGAAAATGTGGTATCTCACCGTGCCTCTTCTCGTCGGGAACAACCCCCTCCATGGGGTTATGGAACTGATGCTGGACCATGAACTCATCGAACTGGACAACATCAAAGGACCATCCGTTCTTGCGAGAAAAATCAAACAAAAGAGGTGCAGGTAGACGGATCTCGCGTTCCGCGGTAGTTCCGAAACGCAAGATATAAACAAGGTTATCAAGTTCAGAGCCCATGGTAACAAACTTATGCCTTTTCATAGCAGCAAGATCAAAGCTTAAATAAGTAAAAGGAGTATCATCAGGGTGTGGTGTGCCTCCAAGATGCTCTAAGATAAGCGTGGCATAAATGCCACCATATAAGTCCCCCTTGTTACCGTTCATAGCAAGGCGTCGAGCAATTAAGGTACCAATATTATAATCAGACCTCCCTGAGAGGGCTGCTGCCAGGATAGCAATATCTGGAGCAGAAATGTTGCTCGTGTTGTCGCGAGCTAACACCCCTCTAGCAATGTAATATGCAAAATACCTGAGGTGAGGAAACAAGATGCTGGAGATCTTCGACCGATGAATATCCCTCGTACCCAATATCCCTCGTACCCATGCTGCAGAGAGAGTTGATGGCGGTTTTCAGCTCGGAGGGCTGCGTGGCCATCCTTGCCGTCCGCCCAACGTTCGGCACACCTATTACTTCACAAAAATTTCCCAGAGTCATGGTGATAAGATCATTATAAATTTTAAACTCAATAGCACCTGAATCAGGATTATATCTAAAACTGTTAATGAAACCGGAGGTGAGTTTCTGATACTGAGTAACACGGATTAAAACAAAGTGAGCTAAGGCAAACTACTCAACTCACTTGCCCAAGGCATAAACTTGCATCAAAACTTGGAAAACAACTTTCTACACATGCATGCAAGCTCATCTCTACAGCATCAAGAACTACTAAATACTCACAAATGAGGCCACCAATCAAAAATCTAATTGGAGGGGTGGAGGAGTCACATACCAGGGAGTATTTGCTCAAAATTTCAGCTCAGATGATGGGCTGTAGAGAGAGATCGAAGAATCGCCCCCAAGAACAGCAAGAACAGCAAGAACAAGACCAGAACTCGGGTTTCTTGAAAAAGAGAGAGAGAGAGGAAGAAGAAGTACCTGGAGGGGGGGGGGGTCCCGTGGGCCCCAGGCGCCCTGTGGGCGCGGCCAGGGGCTGGGCCGCGCCAGCTGGCCGCCTGGGCCACTGGTGGCCCCCCCTGGCTGGCCCCATGACTTTCCGGGTCTCTCCCGTTGTGGAAATCTATACCTATACTAATTTGTGACTCCCTAGAAATTACCACGTTAATTAGAAATTATGGGCCGTTTATCATAGTGGGACCGGATTATTACGGTGGAGATCAACCCATCTAATCCTTGAGAGAAAAAATACTAAACTAAACGCCACGAT
This sequence comes from Secale cereale, assembly GCA_902687465.1. Classification (NCBI taxonomy): domain Eukaryota; kingdom Viridiplantae; phylum Streptophyta; class Magnoliopsida; order Poales; family Poaceae; genus Secale; species Secale cereale. The sequence goes on from LR738710.1 coordinate 914,310,781, forward strand.
CCCTTTCCTCCATTCTACGTTATGGCAGTCCCAACCTTCCACGACTCATGTCACAAAAAAGAAAACCTCTCATGAGTCAAAACTTAAATAGCAATACCAACAAGTCACGATTCTCAAAAAAATTAAAAAATATCACGAACCCTCCAGGTTATGGCAGTCCCAGACTCTCAAGGGTCCTCTCCTTTTCCACGTTGCTATAGGATCCTCTTCTTTCTCGATATGGCAGGGCGTGTTGCTACAGGATCCTATCTTTTCTATCGATCTGGCACGTCGTTCTTGATTCCTCAATCTGGCGGGGCGTGTTGCTACAGGATCCTCTCCTTTCTATCGATCTGGCACGGCGTTCTCCTTGCTACATGACTCTGCAAGTCATGTGGGGCAGCCAGAATTTGCGCCATGGCTGAAATCAGCTGCAAAGTTGGACATCGGTAACTAGGTGAGCAAATCAATTTTCCAATAAGAGATCGGCTAGCTGCTCAACTACTATTGATAGATTGCATCACCGACTACCTGACTAGGTGATTCCTCCAACCAAGGTTTAATTTCAGCCGACCAAAGTGCATGCATGGTAGGATCTAATTAGGTGTGACTAATTTTGCACATTACTAATTTCATGCTTGATTTTTGTTCACATTATGGTCTAACCACGATTATACTCGGCAATTTGATATACATGTTGTCTCCCCATGAATTATATATATATATAGGGAGAGAGAGAGAGAAGCTGTCTAGATAGCTAGCCGGAGGTTTCCCTGATTTAAGGTGTGATTTATGTCCTAAATCATTGTTTTAGAGAATTAATCTCATATAACAGAGCATTTGTTTGTTTGTTTCTTAGGGATCCTGCAGCATTGAGCATCCTGTGACTCACCACATCGTACCTCTCACCATAGAGGACGGCCTAAAAGGCGGAGCCATTCACGAGTCGGCGCATGTGTGCATGCAGCGCCGCGGCCGCCGCCACCTCACGGAGCGGTTGCTAAACGGCAGCGTGTCCCGCTCTGAGTGGCACGCACGGCTGATGACCCAGATGTCAATGATGCCAATCACAAGTGCACACCGATGGAGGAGCTTCTGTAGGAGCAGGAGAAGTCAGGAGCCCGGATCATCAGTGTGGCTTGATGCCTCTGTTGGATGTAACCTGCAAGTAACAACAGCTAAACTCTTATGAGGACAAAATCTACCAGACGGAACTCCTTTCACCACAACAACGAGGTATACAAAGTGGCCCTTTTTCTCTGCCTAGCTCCAATCTTGGAACGTTTGTCTTCTTCTCGGAGCTGCACATGCGTTTCAGGTTGTGCATACTGAAAAATAGCTAGAGGAACAATAGCTGATGCTGATTGCAGAGATTTTTTTGGTAAGATATGTTATATCTAAATCGTATTTTCCACATTTGATTCTTACAGATCCTGACACTGCAAGTGAGACTTATTATTGCTAGATGCAATTTCTGAATAATACGAGCATGGAGAGCCCAAGAAACAAGACGTTCAAGAAAATCAATAGGCAGAACAACTACTGATCTATATTAGTGGTGGGTTATCTGGATATAATAAAGTACCAGGCATGGTGTCAAAGTATCTTAAAGTAAGAACGGGCCTATATGATCTTATCTGGAAACTCATCACTTGATTTCTATATTCGATCAGACTAAAGAATAATTATAGATCATGTAGACCCAGGTAGATATGATGGCTTCAAAATTTCCTATTCTGTCTTGGTAAAGGGCTCTTAATTATCAACTAAAATAAAATTCCATATCACTTACGGTTATAACAAATGCATGTGATAAATAGAAAAATCTTGGTTTGGTATACGACTATTACATATATTACATTTATTTATTATGTTGGGAAGGAAAATACAAGTATGGAGGGATTCTATAACTCGAATGACACAGTGATTTTCCTATAAAGAAAAGAGAATTACGATGCAATAACTTAATAATAACATCCTTCCTTCACGCTGACATGATACAATTCATCCCATTGAAAATTTACCTCCAATTGTAGACCTATTGTTTTAGTAGCAGATATTTCTATTAATAAGTATACATGGACATGAACTAAAATGAAAACTTTGCTTCTATGCATAGGAAAACTTGACAACCACAATTAGAATCATATTATAACATGTCAAGTTAGTGACACACTAATATTTCTAACCCCTTTTGCAATAGGATTATGGTCATTGTTATTATTATTCACCATACAATCCTTATTGGCTTCATTCTCTATCTGATAAAACTTTAGAGGTATACTGTCCATGGATTTTCCAGCTAAGTCCTAAATGCGTACATACTATGTTTTCACACTATTATTTCCAACGAATAGAACATACGAAAACATGAATGTGAACTGTTAAAAAGTACATTGACCCTTAAGAATGGGAGAAATGCATTTCGTTCCTTGAGTGTTGATTAATGCTGTGGCTAATAAACTTTGAGTATTTTCTATTTTCACCAATCTATAATTCAACAAATAATAAATGTTATAAAAACAACTTGAATATTTTTGTCCTTTAATAATGCCTAGCCCGTGCAGTTGCACGGGTTGACGACTAGTTTTTAATATAATTTTTCTGGAATTTTTCTGAAAACTTCACTGTTGAATTTTTTTCGAAGTTCAAAAAGCTGCGAAACTCTCTGAAAACTTGAAGCAGTTAGTAGTATTGTGAAGCTTCAAAAACATAGATACTTGGTACAGCAAGTAGGACAATACTAAAAATAAATGAAAACATAGAAAGCTCAACCTTTTATCCATATAAAACACGTTTACTAGTAAGGTTGATCAAGTCTTACCAACAAACAAGCGATATATAGAGCAAAAAGTATCACCTCCTACAAAGTAATCACTGAACTTTTACCTTGATGGACATTGTCCCTACCATGATAGATTTGTATTTGTGAGGCACATGTAGTGGACAGTCCCATTCTCCAATTTTCACGGTTTTGATATTCTCTATAGAGTTGAGGGCATGCCTCCTGTCGGTCTTCTTCGGAAAATATACCGTGTGTTCTTTATCATTCACATGAAAGGTTACCTTCCCTTTGTTGCAATCAATAACAGCACCTGCGGTGTTAAGGAAAGGTCTACCAAGAATAATGGACATGCTCCCATCCTCGGGCATGTCAAGCACAACAAAATCAGTAAGAATTAAACAATTAGCAACTTCAACTGGAACATCCTCACAAATACCTATCGGAACAGCGGTTGACTTGTCAGCCATATGAAGGGAGATATCTGTAGGAATTAGTTTCTCTAAACAGAGCCTCTCGTAAAGAGAGAGAGGCATAACACTCACTCCCGCTCCAAGATCACATAAAGCAGTTTTGACATAATTATTCTTTATGGAGCAAAGAATGGTGGGTATACCTGGATCACCGAGCTTCTCATGAATCTTTCCACTGAAAGAATAGTTAGCAAGCATAGTAGATATTGCATCATTAGGAACTTTTCTTTTGTTAGTGACAATATCTTTCATATACTTTGAATAAGGAAGTAACTTAATAGCATCAGTCAAGGGAATTTGAAGAAAAAGAGGTTTAATCCATTCACAAAACTTATTATAATGCTCTTCTTCTTTAGATTTGATGGACTTACCTGGAAAGGGCATGGGTTTCTGTACCCATGGTTCTTTCTCCTTCCCATGTTTTCTTGCGATGAAGTCTTCTTTAGTGTACCTCTTACGTTTGTTAGGTGCTTCTTCTTCTCGAACTTCAGGTGGATCATTCTTCTCATTATTATTACCTTCAGGTTCAGCACCGTCTTCAGTCTCAGCATCGGAGATAGATACACTGTTGGGATCAATAGCTGGCTCTTCATCTGCAATAGGATCATTAGAATTGTCAGTCTCTTTATGTTTCTTTTTCTTATTTGGAGAGACAACAATTTCTTCTTCCTGCATTTGAGAATCTTGCTCGATTCTCTTCGGATGTCCCTCTGGATAAAGAGGATCTTGAGTACTAGTTCCTCCTCGGGTCTTAATCCCAAAAGCCTGCAATTTATCTTGTTTGGCATTGTTAGCAAGCAAATCTCTTTGCACATTAGAAATTTGATCAAGCTGAGTTTGAACCATATGAAAATGCTTCACAAGACATTGGACATCATTAAATGTTCTATCTAAAACACCAAGCAACTTTTTGATAGCAAGGGAATTATCATGCAACTGACTTTCTATCCTCTCATTAAAATGATTTTGTTTCATAATAAAATTATCAAACTCATCTAAACATTGATCAGGAGGTTTACCATGAGGGATGTCACTTGCGTTGAAATCTAAAAGAGAGTGTACCTCTACCATAGGAGGGTGAGTGGTAGGCTCATACAGCTTCTCAATAGGGGGTAGATTCTTCACATCTTCAGCTTTAATACCTTTCTCTTTAATAGACTTCTTTGCTTCTCGCATATCTTCGGGGCTTAGAACAAACATGCCCCTCTTCTTTGTTGGCGGAGGTGGTTCAGGGACGGACCAATCTTCATGGTTCTTGGCAATTCTGCCCATTAAATCTTCCGCGTCGTCCGGTGTTCTTTTCCTGAAAACACAACCAGCACAACTGTCCAAATAGGACCTAGATTCATCAGTTAGACCAGCATAGAATATATCAATTAATTCATTCTTAGGAACTCCATGTCCTGGTCTAGCCTGAATCAAACTGCAGTACCTCCCCGAAGCTTTAGGGAGGGACTCATCCTGCAACTGTTTAAAATTATAAATTCTTTGTAAAGCAGCATGTTGCATATGAGCAGGAAAGTACTTATCAACAAAAGAGTGAGCTAAGTCCTGAGGACTCTTAATAGAACCGCATGGAAGTGAATCATACCATGCTTTAGCACCTTCCTTCAACGAGAAAGGAAGAAGCTTGGTCACATAAAAGTAGCGCATCTTCTCGTCTGTGGTAAACAGGCTACCTAGTTCACCAAGTTTAGTTAGGTGTGCAATAGCATCATCATTTTCTCTGCCATAAAAGGGGTCAGCTTCAACCATAGGTATAAGTGAAAGATCAACAGAGAAATCAAAATCAGGATCATCAATGCATATAGGAGATGTAGCAAACTCAGGATTAGGAACGGTTTTGTTTTTCAAAGAGTGTGTTTCAAATATTTTCTTAATAGTTTCAGGGTCAGAGCCGGCAAACTCTGTTAGTTCCCTGCATAAGTCTTCATCAAGTATATAGTAATCATCATCAAGGAGCCTCTCCTGAAGTTTACTCAATTCAGGAAAATCATAAGTTTCACCAATAGGGTAGCGAGTAACAGGAAGTTCAATTCCATATTTTTCAGCAGCAGTAGTAATTTGTTTCTCAAGAGCATAACCAAGTGAACTAATATCATCATCAAAAGTAGTAGAAGCATCATCAAGTGTATCAGACATAGTAACAGATTCAGTAGGAGCATCATGTGGTGGTGGTGAGGCGAACTTACTCATGACAGAAGGTGAATCAAGCGTAGCACTAGTGCTCAGAGCAGTACCTCTTCTTGTAGTGGATCGTAAGATCAGAACCTTGGGGTCTCCTTTCTTACCCATAGTGAATAAAGTGCAGCAGGTAGGATACCTCAAGTAGACTTGTAAATATTGCTATGCTCCCCGGCAACGGCGCCAGAAAACGGTACTTGATAACCCTCAACCGTAAGGGATCGAGATAGTCTTCGCGGGTAAGAATAACCCAATTTATTGATTCGACACACGGGGAGCCAAAGAGTATTTATAAGCTTTAACAGTTGAGTTGTCAATTCAACCGCACCTGAAATATACTAACTTGCAACAAAAGATAAGTGGTAACAGTGATATGATAGTGATGATAGTAATAGTAAAAGTAAACAGCAAAAGTAAATAGCGGTAGTAAATGATAAAAGTAGCAACTAGTGACAAGCAAGGTTTAAAATACTGTAGGCTAGGGAGATGGATGGTTGGGCGTTGCATGGATGAGATAGTTTCTAACTCGGGGCACGGCACACGGAAAAGTAATGATCATCTAGGCAAATATCAAACATTAGGCATCTATCCCGTAGGTAGTTGTACGTGCTTGCAATAAGAACTTGCACAACATCTTTTGTCCTACCATCCCGCTACGAACGGGGCCAAAAGGAACTAATGGATATTAAGGTGCTCCTGTCAATGAGCACCGGAACAAAGCAATGAACTCGATGGATACATGTAATCCTCAAACTACAGACCATCCCCTTTGGTGTCCCAAGCTGTCACTTTTGGGATCGCCGGTTCCGAACCGTAACAGGTGCATACAACTCATAGATAGGATCAAGAACACAAATATATTCATGCAAACACATATGGTTCAGATCTGAAATCATGGCACTCGGGCCCTAAGTGTCAAGCATTAAGAGTAACAAGTTGTAGCAAAGATGATAAACACCATACTAGATGATAGGCAACATGCCCCCAACAATCTGACGAACTATTACATGATCTAACTCATGCAATCCCTACCATCCCCTTCGCCTACAGCAAGGGAATTACTCACACATGAAGGGGGAAGTCATGGAAGGATGATGGAGTGGTGATGATGATGACGATGGCGACGATCTCCCCTCTCCGGAGGCCAAATCAGCCTCCAGATTAGCCCTCCCGAAGAAGAACAGAGGGTGGCGGCGGCTCCGCGACGAAAAACAGCGAAAGGACTTCCGATTTGGGGTTTTTGCATCGCGAGGAAAAATACGGGCTAAAGTAGGGCACCAGGGAGTGTGGGCCCCACCCAGGCGCCCCCCCCCCCGGCGCGGCCCAGGGGGGTGCGCGCCCACAGGGCGCCTGGGCACCCCCTGGCCCCCCTCTGGCCCCACTTCTGGTATTTGGTTTCTTCGGGTGCGTGGATTTTTCGTGATTTTTCATGAATTTTTCTGAGATAGTTAAAAATCCGTTTTCCTGCACACAAATAAAACATACAGGCAGCTCTGCTGAAAACAGCGTCAGTCCGGGTTAGTTTAGTCCAAATCATGCAAGAATGAGGTCAAAACAATATCAAAAGAGTTTGGAAAAGTAGATACGTTTGATACGTATCAGCAGCACCCATACTCATGCGCACAAACCTTAGTTCATACTCACAGTTCTGGCGATGTAGATCATTAATTTGCCCTTGGAGCTCTATAATCCTTTCTTCAGACGCGGTGATGCTTTTCCACATCTCCTTCATCTCCTTCAGGAAGTAGTTCTTCAGCTCGTTGATGATGTCAAAGTTAGCTTCAACACCACGCTCGATCATCTTCTTGTACTCGAAGACTTCTTGCTCCACTTCTTCCAGCCTGGCCTGGATGCTCCCCTCCTTGATAGGTCCCTTCAGATCCTCTTGATGAAGGACACCGTCCTCCATCCGAACAACCTGAGGGTGCTTCTTCACCTCAGCGAGGTAAGGGTTGATGACGTTGACGACGAACTCGTCCTTGGGGGAACTTGGAGAAGCCATGGCACCTAGATTCAGCTGAAAGATTCCCTGGCAGAAACAGATCGAAAAGAAAACACACGAAATCGCAGGATATGTTGCCGGAACAATCCGGGCAAATATATAGCAAAACTTTATGCACAGAAAGGAAGGTAACGGGCTAAAGCGGGGTCGGAGGCGGACTCCCGGGTGTCCAGGCGCCCTGGCGGCGCGGCCAGGAAGTAGGGCGCGCCAGGGGGGCGCCTGGACCCCCTGGAGCTCGTCTCCGGCTCCGCTTAGGCTCAGAATTTTACTAATTTTGCAAAAACTCGTAATACGGAACTTTTATGGCGGTTTGCGATGTTTCCTTACCGTACTACATACCTTTTCTTTATTCTGCTTCTGCTGGCGTCTGAAACAGGGCTGCAACATGTTCTTCGTGAGTTGTTGTGTATATTATATTCACATCAACATCGACAGGGTCTCCTGCTATGTAATGTTTCAGTCTTTTCCCATTCACAACTTGAGTTTTGGTGCCTTCAAAATTGTTAATCTTAATTGCACCAGACCGATAGACTTCTTCAATATGAAATGGTCCTTCCCCCCTGAAAGTAGTTTGCCTGGAGAAAACCTGAAACGGGATCTAAACAACAAAACTTTATCACCAACATTAAATTCACATTTCAGAATCTTCCTATCATGCCACTTCTTTACCTTTTCCTTGAACATTTTAGCGCTCTCGTAAGCTTCACTTCTCCATTCATCTAGAGAAGTCAAGTTCATGAGACGCTTCTCACCAGCTAATTTTGGGTCAGCATTAAGCTCTCTAACAGCCCAGAAAGCTTTGTGCTCTAACTCTAATGGCAAATGGCAAGCCTTGCCATACACCATCTTATAGGGGGACATGCCCATGGGGTTTTTGTAAGCAGTTCTATATGCCCACAAAGCATCTCCTAACTTATTCGACCAGTCCTTTCTATTTCTGTTTACTGTCTTCTGTAAGATCAACTTAATCTCTCTATTGGTGAGCTCAACTTGCCCACTAGTTTGAGGATGATATGGTGAAGCAATTCTATGGTTGACATCGTATTTGGCTAAAGCTTTTCTAAAAGCTCCATGCGTGAAGTGTGATCCTCCATCAGTCATGAGATACCTTGGTACACCAAACCTAGGAAAAATTACATCTTTAAGCATTTTCAAAGATGTCTTGTGATCAGCACTTTCAGTGGGGATTGCTTCAACCCACTTGGTCACATAATCAACAGCTACTAAAATGTGAGTGTACTTTTGCGAAGAAGGAAAAGGACCCATAAAATCAAAACCCCAACAATCAAAAGGTTCAATCACTAGTGAGTAATTCATAGGCATCTCATTCCTTCTACTAATGTTACCAACTCTCTGACATTTATCACAGGCTAAAACATAATTTCTAGCATCCTTAAAGAGAGTAGGCCAATAAAAACCTGATTGAAGAACCTTATGTGCAGTCCTTTCACCGGCATGATGTCCTCCATAGGGACTATCATGACACCGTCTGAGAATATCCTTCTGCTCATGTTCCGGTATGCATCTTCTCACGATCCCGTCGGGACCTTCTTTGAAAAGATGTGGGTCATCCCAAAAGTAGTGCCTCAAATCATGAAAGAACTTCTTCCTCTGCTGAAATGTTAAACCTGGAGGCAAATACTTTGCAACAATAAAATTAGCATAATCTGCATACCAAGGATCGGAAAGAGATTGTACTTTTACAACGGCAAGTTGCTCGTCTGGAAAACTATTGTTGACTGGGATGGGATCGTGCGGTATATCTTCCATCCTTGAAAGATTGTCCGCCACCGGATTGTCTTCTCCTTTCCTATCAACAATCTGCAAATCAAATTCTTGAAGAAGGAGTACCCATCTGATAAGCCTTGGCTTGGCATCCTTCTTTGTCATAAGATACTTAATGGCAGCATGATCAGTATGAATAATAACTTTGGAATCAACAATATACTGCCTAAACTTATCACAAGCAAAAACTACAGCTAAGAATTCCTTCTCAGTAGTAGCATAATTCTTTTGAGCACTATCAAGGGTTTTGCTAGCATAATGTATAACATTCAATTTCTTATCAACTCTTTGTCCTAAAACAGCTCCAACAGCAAAATCACTAGCATCACACATAATCTCAAAAGGTAAATTCCAGTCAGGTGGTTGTACTATAGGAGCGGTTATTAAAGCTTTCTTAAGGACTTCAAAAGCTTCCTTACAATTTTCATCAAATACAAAAGGAACGTCCTTCTGGAGAAGATTAGTGAGGGGTCTTGAGGTTTTAGAAAAGTCTTTAATAAATCTTCTATAAAAACGTGCATGACCGAGAAAACTGCGAATACCTTTGATGTCCCTTGGATAGGGCATACTTTCAATAGCTTCGATCTTGGCTTTGTCCACTTCAATTCCCCTTTCGGAAATCTTGTGACCAAGAACAATTCCTTCGTTAACCATGAAGTGGCACTTCTCCCAGTTGAGTACCAAATTCGTCTCCTCACATCTCTGCAAAACTTTATTAAGATTGTGAAGACAATGGTCAAAGGAGGTTCCATAGACGGAGAAATCGTCCATGAAGACTTCCATAATATCCCCACAGAAACCATGAAAGATAGCAGACATACACCTTTGAAAAGTAGCAGGGGCATTACATAAACCAAAAGGCATACGTCTGTAAGCATAAGTACCAAAGGGACAAGTAAAAGTGGTCTTCTCTTGATCAGCGGTGTTAACATGAATTTGAGAGAAGCCAGAATAACCATCGAGATAACAAAAGTGGGTACTTTTGGATAACCTTTCAAGCATTTGGTCGATGAACGGCAAGGGGTAGTGATCCTTCCTGGTTGCCTTGTTCAACTTCCTGTAATCAATACACATTCTATATCCAATAATAATTCTCTGAGGTATTAGTTCATTTTTATCATTAGGAACCACAGTTATACCTCCTTTCTTAGGAACACAATGTACCGGGCTTACTCACTTACTATCAGCTATAGGGTAGATAATACCTGCGGCTAGAAGCTTGAGAATCTCAGTTCTCACAACATCCATCATCTTCGGGTTCAACCGTCGTTGATGATCAACAACCGGTTTAGCATCAGGCTTAAGGTTGATAGTATGTTGACAGATAGATGGACTAATCCCCTTAAGGTCATCAAGGGTATATCCAATTGCGCCTCGGTGTTTACGGAGTACTTCCAATAGTCGCTCTTCTTCATATCCTGAAAGGTTAGAATTGCTAATAACAGGATATACTTTCTTTTCATCTAAATAAGCATACTTGAGCGTATCGGGAAGAGGTTTAAGATCGAACACCGGGTCTTCTTTCGGTTTTGATAAAATTCCCAAAGGTTCAATCGGAAGGTTATGCTTCAAGATAGCAGGTTGCCTCCAGAATATTTCATCTAGTTCATTTCTTTCCTGCATATGCAAATCATTCTCGTGGTCCTCCATATATTGCTGCAAAGGATCATTAGGGGGAATAGCAATAGAAGCAATACTTTCAATAAGTTTATCATCACTAGGTAAATTGGTACCACGAGGCTGCTTAGAGAACTTAGAAAAATTAAATTCATATGGCTCACCATTGAATTCAACAGAAACTTTACCTTTCTTGCAATCTATTATAGCTCCACAAGTTCTAAGAAAAGGTCTACCAAAAATAATAGGACAGAAATTGTCCCTCTCTGAACCAAGTACTAGAAAGTCGGTAGGGTAATTTACCTTTCCACATAGGACTTCAACGTCCCTCACAATTCCAATAGGAGAGATAGTTGTTCTGTTTGCAAGATGAATGGTAACATCAACTTCTTCAAGTTCACAAGGGGAAATCTCACCGATGATCTCTTCATAAAGTGAATAGGGGATAGCACTTGCACTCGATCCCAAATCACATAGCCCATAATAATTGTGATCTCCTATTTTAACAGATACCACTGGAGTACCTGAAATTGGGCCTTTATTCTTGGCTGTGACAAGGTTAGTGGAAACAGCATAAAAATTTATATTGGAATCCAAAATATCATTAGTAATAAGGTCTTTAATTAATGCAACTTGAGGATCGACCCTGATCTAGTCCTGAGGCTCATCAACTCTTCTCTCACTTTTATTTATTATGCCTGTCACAAGAGTGTGCTCCCTCATCCTTGCGGGAAAAGGAGGTTGTTCATATATAACTGCAGGCAAAATAGGGTCAGCAACATGAATATCAACAGGTGGCTCTTTAAAAGGTTCATGATGCTGGTCTCTCTTCTTTTTAAAAGAATCAACGTCAGAGGCAAAATTCTTACAGAAACCAATCACTAGATGGGAATCAAGACCAATCTTAGAGCAAAAAGTATTGAAGTAATCAGTTTTCACATAGCTCTCAATATAATCATGTCCATAATTTATAGCGGGTTCAATAACTTTATCAATTTCCCAATCTTCGGTATTCCTCTGGATCCTTTCAATGAGATCCCACCTTTCTTCAACACTCTTCTTCTGAAATACCCCACTAGAGGAGGCATCCAGCATCTCCTTATCCTGACGAGAAAGCCTGGCATAAAAATTTGTAAGTATAATTTCCTTGGGAAGCTTATGAATAGGGCATTTGAGCATTAGGGACTTCAGTCTCCCCCAAGCTTGAGCAATGCTTTCTCCGTCACGAGACCTAAAGTTATAGATATAGTTCCTGTCTCGATGAATTTCATGAAGAGGATAAAACTTAGTATAAAGGAGAGACATAAGCTCCTGCCAGTCAAGTAAGTGTGAGTTATCGAGAAGCCTATGCCAATCCGAAGCTTTATCTATAAGTGATACGGCAAACAATTTCCTCATGACAAACTCCCTCGATACACCTGCAAGCTTAAATAATGAACATAGTTGTGACAGATATAGCAAGTGTTCACCGGGATGTCTGTCTCCTGCATAACGATTAGCCAAAACATAATCGATAATACCAGCTGGTATTTTATAGGGCACAATTTCAGTAGGGGGAGGATCAACCACCACAGGTGTGGGGCGTCTTCCTGCAAGCAACGATCCAATAACAGGGTTGTCCATAAGGATAAAGAGCAGCAATAGCAAAAATAAAAACAGAATTATAAAAACTTCCTTACCAGTTTCACTTTACCAATAGCGCTACGCTCCCCGGCAACGGCGCCAGAAAACGGTACTTGATGACCCACAACCGTAAGGGATCTATTGCAGCGTTTTCGATAAGTAAGAGTGTCGAACCCAACGAGGAGCAGAAGGTATTGATAAGCGATTCTGAGCAAGAAATTACTGCAAGCACTGAAAGATAACTTTTAGGGGTTTTCTCGATATAAGCAACAGGAAAGTTAAAGCAAGCAATGTAAAAGGCACTGAGAGTAACAAGTGGCCCAATCCTTTCTTAGCAAAGGAGAGGCCTAGCAACTGAACTTATAAAGACTAAAGCGTTCCTGAGGACACACGGGAGAAGTAGTCATGTGCTTTCGCCATATTCCGTATCGATACTATGTTATGTGTTGATAAGTGTTGAGTGGGTGGATCTATGCTAGTACACTCTCTAGACTAAGATGAGTGCACTCTTATGATTAAACACCTTGCAAGCATCCACAAATACAAGATAGAATTTAAGGCAAAAGCCTAACCATAGCAATACGATCGAGGATCCATTGTTCCCTTATGCAAAAGCGTGCGAACTGGGGTTCAGGTTTCTGTCACTCCGGCAACCCACCGTAAGCATTCTTTGTACACAATGTATTCTCCTAGGTCCTTAATAAGGCGAAGTGTTGAGTGTTCGACTCACACAACACCACTAGTAGAATGACAACACAACTTAAGTATCAAACAACACATATTACTTCAACAGCATATGACTACTAACAACAAGACTTTCCCCATGTCCTCAAGAACTAAAGTAACTACTCACGAGACATAAAAGAGATCATGATCAGTGGAGATAAATGGGTGATAAACAATCTGGACATAATAATATTTCTCCAACAAAACACAATAGCATTCACCACAAAGTAGTAATCAACACCGCTGGAGTAGAGAGGATAGATAGTACGAGTTACAACACAAGTTGCAATTGCGAGATGAGATTTGGATGAAGATGGAGATGGTGCTGGTGTTGGGGATGATGTTGATGATGATCTCGATGATGCCCGTGACGATGGTGATGACGATGGCGACGATCTCCCCTTCCGGGAGGTGATCTCCCCGGCGGAATCTGCCCACCGGAGATGGCTTTTTCTTCTCTGTAGGTTTTCGCCACGGAGCGGCGGCGGAACTCCGTAAAAACTCTCGTTTTTAGGGTTTTTGGATAACGGAGAGTATATATGCAAAAGGGGGCGACCAGAGGTGGGCCAGGGGCTCCAGGCGCCCCCCGGCGCGGCCAGGGGGGCCCGCCCCCAGGGCGCCTGGGCACCCTGTGGCCCCCCTCCGGTTGCCCTTTCGCATGTCTTCGTGAATTGTCTGAAAAATATCTCCCGTCAATTTTCAGGTAATTTGGAGGTATTCTTCTTCAGCAACTCAGCGTCCACTTTTTACCGCTGAATCCTGCGTCTGCTGCTTCGGCATCGGAAAGTTGCAAACCGTGTAAAATAGACCAAAACAACATAAGAACATCATCGTAACGTGGAATATATCAATGAATAAGGATAAATTATGATACAAAATAGTGATGCATTTTGGACGTATCACAGCCCCAGAAAGACCCTTGCCGCGGTAGCTCGTGAAGGAAATATGCCCTAGAGGCAATAATAAAGATGTTATTTGTATTTCCTTATATCATGATAAAAGGCTTTTATTCATGCTAGAATTGTATTAACCGGAAACTTGATACATGTGTGAATACATAGACAAAATAGTATGTCCCTAGTATGCCTCTACTTGACTAGCTCATTGATCAAAGATGGCTATGTTTCCTAGCCATAGACATGAGTTGTCATTTGATCAATGGGATCACATCATTAGGAGAATGATGTGATGGACTAGACCCATCCGTTAGCATAGCTCTATGATCGTTTAGTTTTACTGTTATTGCTTTCTTCATGACTTATACATGTTCCTATGACTATGAGATTATGCAACTCCCGAATACCGTAAGAACACCTTGTGTGCTATCAAACGTCACAACGTAACTGGGTGATCATAAAGATGCTCTACAGGTGTCTCCGAAAGTATTCGTGGTGTTGGCATAGATCAAGATTAGGATTTGTCACTCCGAGTGTCGGAGTGGTATCTCTGGGCCCTCTCGGTAATGCACATCATAATAAGCCTTGCAAGCAAATGACTAATGAGTTAGTCACGAGATGATGTATTACGGAACGAGTAAAGAGACTTGCCGGTAACGAGATTGAACTAGGTATAGAGATACCAACGATCGAATCTCGGGCAAGTAACATACCGATGACAAAAGGAACAACGTATGTTGTTATGCGGTTTGACCGATAAAGATCTTCATAGAATATGTAGGAGCCGATATGAGCATCCAGGATCCGCTATTGGTTATTGGCCGGAGATGAGTCTCGGTCATGTCTACATAGTTCTCGAACCCGTAGGGTCCGCACGCTTAACGTTTGATGACGATCGGTATTATGAGTTTATGAGTTTTGATGTACCGAAGGTAGTTCGGAGTCCCGGATGAGATCACGGACATGACGAGGAGTCTCGGAATGTCCGAGACATAAAGATTGATATATTGGATGACTATATTCGGACACCGGAAGTGTTCTGGAAAGTTTCGGAATTTACCGGAGTGCCGGGGGGTTACCGGAACCCCCCGGGGGAATGGTGGGCCCTGGTGGGCCATAGGGGAGAGAGAGGGCAGCAGCCAGGAGGTGGCGCGCCCCCTCCCTAGGAGGAGTCCGAATAGGACTAGGGGAGGGGGGCGCGGCCCCCCTTTCCCTCTCCCTCTCCCTCTCTTTCCTTCCCCCTTCATCCTTCTTTGGTAGGTTCCTACTAGGAATAGGATTGCAATCCTATTCCTAGTAGGATTGCAGCCCTAGCCGCACCATAGGAGGGCCGGCCGGCCTCCCCCCTTGCTCCTTTATATACGGGGGCAAGGGGGCACCCAAAGACACACAAGTTGAATTGTTCTAGCCGTGTGCGGTGCCCCCCTCCACAGAAACACACCTCGGTCATACCGTCGCAGTGCTTAGGCGAAGCCCTGCGCCGGTAGATACATCATATCCGTCACCACGCCATTGTGTTGACGAAACTCTCCCGTGAAGCTCAACTGGATCAAGAGCTCGTGGGACGTCATCAAGCTGAACGTGTGCTGAACGCGGAGGTGCCGTACGTTCGGTGCTTGATCGGTTGGATCACGAAGAAGTTCGACTACATCAACTGCGTCACTTGACGCTTCCGCTTCCGGTCTACGAGGGTACGTAGACACACTCTTCCCTCTCGTTGCTATGCATCTGGTAGACAGATCTTGCGTGATCGTAGGAAAATTTTAAAATACTACGTTCCCCAACAGTGGCATCATGAGCCAGGTCTGTGCGTAGATGATATGCACGAGTAGAACACAATGAGTTGTGGGCGATACTAGTCATACTGCTTACCAGCATGTCATACTTTGCTTCGGCGGTATTATGAGATGAAGCGGCCCGGACCGACATTACGCGTACGCTTACGCGAGACTGGTTTCACAGTTATGAGCACTCGTTGCTTAAAGGTGACTGGCGGGTGTCTGTCTCTCTCACTTTAGCTGAATCAAGTGTGGCTACGCCCGGTCCTTGTGAAGGTTAAAACAGCACATACTTGACGAAACATCGTTGTGGTTTTGTATGCGTATGTAAGAACGGTTCTTGCTAAGCCCGTAGCAGCCACGTAAAACTTGCAACAAGAAAGTGGAGGACGTCTAACTTGTTTTTGCAGGGCGTGTTGTGATGTGATATGGTCAAGACATGATGAGTTATATCGTTTTGTATGAGATGATCATGTTTTGTAATGTTATCGGCAACTGGCAGGAGCCATATGGTTGTCGCTTTATTGTATGAAATGCAATCGCCATGTAATTGCTTTACTTTATCACTAAGCGGTAGCGATAGTTGTAGAAGCAATAGTTGGCGAGACGACAACAATGCTACGATGGAGATCAAGGTGTCGCGCCGGTGACGAAGGTGATCATGACGGTGCTTTGGAGATGGAGATCAAAAGCACAAGATGATGATGGCCATATCATGTCACATATTTTGATTGCATGTGATGTTTATCTTATTATGCTTCTTATTTTGCTTAGAACGACGGTAGCATTATAAGATGATCCCTTACTAAATTTCAAGGTATAAGTGTTCTCCCTGAGTATGCACCATTGCGAAAGTTCGTCGTGCCGAGACACCACGTGATGATCGGGTGTGATAAGCTCTACGTTCAAATACAACGGGTGTAAGCCAGTTTTGCACACGCAGAATACTCGGGTTAAACTTGACGAGCCTAGCATATGCAGATATGGCCTCGGAACACTGGAGACCGAAAGGTCGAGCGTGAATCATATAGTAGATATGATCAACATTAGATGTCCACCATTGAAACTACTCCATCTCACGTGATGATCGGACATGGTTTAGTTGATTTGGATCACGTGATCATTTAGATGACCAGAGGGATGTCTATCTAAGTGGGAGTTCTTTAATTAATATGATTAAATTGAACTTTAATTTATCATGAACTTAGTCCTGGTAATATTAGCATATCCATGTTGTAGATCAATAGCTCGGGATGTTGCTCCCCATTTACTGTTTATATGTTCCTAGAGAAAAACTAAGTTGAAAGATGTTAGTACCAATGATACGGAATTGTTCCGTGATCTGAGGATTATCCTCATTGCTGCACATAGAATTATGTCCTTGATGCACCGCTAGGTGACAGACCTATTGCAGGAGCAGATGTAGACGTTATGAACGTTTTGACAAAAGCTCGGTATGATGACTACTTGATAGTTTAAGTGCACCATGCTTTACGGCTTAGAACCGGGACTTCAAAAACGTTTAGAACGCCACGGAGCATATAAGATGTTCCAAGAGTTGAAATTAGTATTTCATACTCATGCCCGTGTCGAGAGGTATAAGACTTCTGACAGTACTTTGCCTACAAGATGGAGGAGAATAGCTCAACCAGTGAGCATGTGCTCAGATTGTCTGGGTACTACAATTACTTGAATCAAGTGGGAGTTAATCTTCCAGATAAGATAGTAATTGACAAAGTTCTCTAGTCACTATCACCAAGTTAGTAGAACTTTGTGATGAACTATAATATGCAAGGGATGACGAAAGGAATTCCCGAGCTCTTCGCGATGCTGAAGTCGGCGAAGGTAGAAATCATGAAAAAACATCAAGTGTTGATGGTTAACAAGACCACTTGTTTCAAGTAAAGGGCAAAGGGATAGAAGGGGAACTTCAAGAAGAATGACAAGCAAGTTGTCACTCCCGTGAAGAAACCCAAAGCTAAACTCAAGCCTGAAACTAAGTGCTTCTACTGCAAAGGAAATGGCCACTGGAAGTGGAACTGCCCTAGATACTTGGCGGATAAGAAGGATGGCAAAGTGAACAAAGGTATATTTGATATACAGATTATTGATGTGTATTTTACTAGTGTTCATTGTTGGAAATATGCCCTAGAGGCAATAATAAAAGAGTTATTATTATATTTCCTTGTTCATGATAATCGTTTATTATCCATGCTATAACTGTATTGATTGGAAACTCAGATACACGTGTGGATGAATAGACAGACTTTGTGTCCCTAGTGTGCCTCTACAGGACTAGCTCGTTGATCAAAGATGACCGCGGTTTCCAGGTCATAAGACATGAGTTGTCATTTGATAACGGGATCACATCATTAGGAGAATGATGTGATGGACGAGACCCAAACGTTAACATAGCTTTTGATCGTGTCAGTTATCGCTATAGTTTTCTGCATGTCAAGTATAAGTTCCTATGACCATGAGATCATGTAACTCACTGACACCGTAGGAGTGCTTTGTGTGTGCCAAACGTCGCAACGTAACTGGGTGACTATAAAGGTACTCTACAGGTATCTCCGAGGGTGTCTGTTGAGTTGACATGGATCGAGACTGGGATCTGTCACTCCGTGTGACGGAGAGGTATCTCCGGGCCCACTCGGTAATACGTCATCTCAATGAGCTCAAAGTGACTAAGTAGTTGGTCACGGGATTATGTATTACGGTAACGAGTAAAGAGACTTGCCGGTAACGAGATTGAACTAGGTATAGAGATACCGACGATCGAATCTCGGGCAAGTAACATACCGACGAGACAAAGGGAACTGTATACGGGATTGCCTGAATCCTTGACATCGTGGTTCATCCGATGAGATCATCGAGAAACATGTAGGAGCCAATATGGGTATCCAGATCCCGCTATTGGTTATTGACCTGGGAGTGTCTCGGTCATGTCTACATGGTTTCCGAACCCGCAGGGTCTACACACTTAACGTTCGGTGACGCTAGGGTTGTTAGTGAGAAGAGTGCATGGTTACCGAAGGTCGTTCGGAGTCCCGGATGAGATCCCGGACATGACGAGGGTCTCCGGAATGGTCCGGAGACGAAGATTGATATATAGGATGAAAGGTTTCGGAGTACCGGAAGTGTTCCGGGGAGCATCGGGAAATCGGCGGAGTACCGGGAAGGTTTTCGGGGGGTCTGGAAGGTGTTCTGGGCCTATTGGGCCACAAAGGGGGACACCACAGCCCTCAGGGGGCTGTGCGCCCCCCCTGGGCCCTCTCCCCATGCGGCTAAGGGGGTGGGACCCCCTAGGGCTGGCCGCACCCCTTGAGGACTTGGGGGGCAAGGCACCTAGGGGGGAAACCCTAGGGCCTGGGCGCCTCCCCCTGCCCTGGCCGCCGCCCCCCTCCCCTTGCCCTGGCCGCCGGCCCCTAGGGGGAAACCCTAGGGCGCCCTAGCCTCTCCACCCCCCCTATATATAGTGGGGCAAAGGGAGGGCAGCCAACACAGTTCGTGCCTCGGTGCTGCCCTCCCTCTCCCGTCATATCTTCTTCTCCCGCGGTGCTTAGGCGAAGCCCTGCTGGAGTTCTTCTCCACCATCACCACCACGCCGTCGTGCTGCCGGTTCTCCATCAACCTCTCCTCCACCCCTTGCTGGATCAAGAAGGAGGAGACGTCCCCGAGCCGTACGTGTGAAGAACGCGGAGGCACCGTTGCTTCGGTGCTAGGTCTTCGGCGATCTGAATCGCGACGAGTACGACTCCATCATCCGCGTTCATAACGCTTCCGCTTAGCGATCTACAAGGGTACGTAGATCACACTCCTTCCTCGTAGTTGCATCTACTAGATTGATCTTGGTGAACGGTAGGAAAAATTTTTGTTTCCCATGCAACGTTCCCCAACAGAACTGTTGGAAATATGCCCTAGAGGCAATAATAAAAGAGTTATTATTATATTTCCTTGTTCATGATAATCGTTTATTATCCATGCTATAACTGTATTGATTGGAAACTCAGATACACGTGTGGATGAATAGACAGACTTTGTGTCCCTAGTGTGCCTCTACAGGACTAGCTCGTTAATCAAAGATGACCGCGGTTTCCAGGTCATAAGACATGAGTTGTCATTTGATAACGGGATCACATCATTAGGAGAATGATGTGATGGACGAGACCCAAACGTTAACATAGCTTTTGATCGTGTCAGTTATCGCTATAGTTTTCTGCATGTCAAGTATAAGTTCCTATGACCATGAGATCATGTAACTCACTGACACCGTAGGAGTGCTTTGTGTGTGCCAAACGTCGCAACGTAACTGGGTGACTATAAAGGTACTCTACAGGTATCTCCGAGGGTGTCTGTTGAGTTGACATGGATCGAGACTGGGATTTGTCACTCCGTGTGACGGAGAGGTATCTCCGGGCCCACTCGGTAATACGTCATCTCAATGAGCTCAAAGTGACTAAGTAGTTGGTCACGGGATTATGTATTACGGTAACGAGTAAAGAGACTTGCCGGTAACGATATTGAACTAGGTATAGAGATACCGACGATCGAATCTCGGGCAAGTAACATACCGACGAGACAAAGGGAACTGTATACGGGATTGCCTGAATCCTTGACATCGTGGTTCATCCGATGAGATCATCGAGAAACATGTAGGAGCCAATATGGGTATCCAGATCCCGCTATTGGTTATTGACCTGGGAGTGTCTCGGTCATGTCTACATGGTTTCCGAACCCGCAGGGTCTACACACTTAACGTTCGGTGACGCTAGGGTTGTTAGTGAGAAGAGTGCATGGTTACCGAAGGTTGTTCGGAGTCCCGGATGAGATCCCGGACATGACGAGGGTCTCCGGAATGGTCCGGAGACGAAGATTGATATATAGGATGAAAGGTTTCGGAGTACCGGAAGTGTTCCGGGGAGCATCGGGAAATCGGCGGAGTACCGGGAAGGTTTTCGGGGGGTCCGGAAGTTGTTCTGGGCCTATTGGGCCACAAAGGGGAACACCACAGCCCTCAGGGGGCTGTGCGCCCCCCCTGGGCCCTCTCCCCATGCGGCTAAGGGGGTGGGACCCCCTAGGGCTGGCCGCACCCCTTGGGCTTGGGGGACAAGGCACCTAGGGGGGAAACCCTAGGGCCTGGGCGCCTCCCCCTGCCCTGGCCGCCGCCCCCTTCCCTTGCCCTGGCCGCCGGCCCCTAGGGGGAAACCCTAGGGCGCCCTCACCTCTCCACCCCCCCTATATATAGTGGGGCAAAGGGAGGGCAGCCAACACAGTTTGTGCCTCGGTGCTGCCCTCCCTCTCCCGTCACATCTTCCTCTCCCGCGGTGCTTAGGCGAAGCCCTGCTGGAGTTCTTCTCCACCATCACCACCACGCCGTCGTGCTGCCGGTTCTCCATCAACCTCTCCTCCACCCCTTGCTGGATCAAGAAGAAGGAGACGTCCCCGAGCCGTACGTGTGAAGAACGCGGAGGCACCGTTGCTTCGGTGCTAGGTCTTCGGCGATCTGAATCGCGACGAGTACGACTCCATCATCCGCGTTCATAACGCTTCCGCTTAGCGATCTACAAGGGTACGTAGATCACACTCCCCTCTCGTAGTTGCATCTACTAGATTGATCTTGGTGAACGGTAGGAAAATTTTTGTTTCCCATGCAACGTTCCCCAACAGTGGCATCAGAGCGAGGTTCTTGCGTAGATGCTTTCTCGAGTAGAACACAAAAGGGTTTGTGGCGTTGATGTTTAAATTGCTGCCCTCCTTAGTCTTTCTTGATTCAACGGTATTATAGGATGAAGCGGCCCGGACCAACTTTACATGTCCACGTACATGAGACCGGTTCCATCGACAGACATGTGACTTTTGTTGCATAAGATGGCTGGCGGGTGTCTGTCTCTCCTATCTTAGTTGAATCGGAATAGAACAAGGCGGTCCTTGTAGAAGGTTAAATAGCAACTTGAATATCACCGTTGTGGTTTTGCGTAGGTAAGAAGCGTTCTTGCTAGATACCCATAGCAGCCACGTAAAACATGCAACAACAAATTAGAGGACGTCTAACTTGTTTTTGCAGGGTATGTATGTGATATGATATGGCCAATGACATGATGAAATATATTTTGATGTATGAGATGATCATGTTGTAATAGTTAACATCGACTTGCATGTCGATGCATACGGCAACCGGCAGGAGCCATAGGGTTGTCTTTATTTTTTGTATGACCTGCGTGTCAATCATTAAGCGCTTTGTAATGCTTTACTTTATCGCTAAACGGTAGCAATAGTAGTAAGAGCATGGTGGGGCGCCGACAACCCCGATGGCAACACGATGATGGAGATCATGATGATGGAGATCATGGTGTGGCGCCGGTGACGATGGAGATCATACCGGTGCTTTGGAGATGGAGATCAAAAGCACGAGTTGATGGCCATATCATGTCACTTATGATTTGCATGTGATGTTGATCCTTTTATGCATCTTATTTTGCTTAGGACGACGGTAGCATTATAAGGTGATCCTTCACTAAAATTTCAAGATAAAATTGTGTTCCCCCCGAGTGTGCGCCGTTGCGAAGGTTCGTCGTTTCGAAGCACCACGTGATGATCGGGTGTGATAGACTCTACGTTCGCATACAACGGGTGCAAGCCAGTTTTGCACGTGCAGAACACTCGGGTTAGACTTGACGAGCCTAGCATGTACAGACATGGCCTCGGAACACGGAGGACCGAAAGGTCGAGCATGAGTCATATAGTAGATATGATCAACATGTTGATGTTCACCATTGACACCACCTCATCTCACGTGATGATCGGACTTGGGTTGGTGAATTTGGATCATGTCACGCTCGAATTACCGGAGGGATGTCAATTTGAGTGGGAGTTATAATTAATTTGATTAGGTAATAACTCACTTATCATGAACAATAGTCTAAAAATGTCTTTGCAAATTTATGTTGTAGATGGCTCGCGCAGGAGTTCCCCTGAATTTTAATGCGTTCCTAGAGAAAGCTAAACTGAAAGATGATGGGAGCAACTTTGTGGACTGGCTCCGCAATCTGAGGATCATCCTCACAGCTGCCCAAAAGGTTTATGTCCTAAATGCACCGCTAGGTCAACCCCCCGCTCCTGGAGCCTCTGCAGACGATATGAACGTCTGGCAGACGCGTTCGGATGACTATTCGATAGTACAATGTGCCATGTTGTACGGCTTGGAAGGAGGACTCCAAAGGCGTTTTGAACGTCATGGTGCATATGAGATGTACACGGAGTTGAAATTCATCTTTGAGAAGAATGCTAAGATCGAGAGGTATGAGACCACTGATAAATTCTTCGCTTGCAAGATGGAGGAGAATTCGTCTGTCAGTGAGCACTTACTGAAGATGTCTGGGTACTATACCCGCATAGCTGATCTGGGACTTGTGTTCCCGGATGAGGCTATCATTGACAGAATTCTCCAGTCACTCCCTCCAAGCTACAAGAGCTTCGTCCAGCAGTACAACATGCAAGGGATGAATAAAACCATCGCCGAGCTGTTTTCGATGCTGAAAGTCGCTGAGGCAGACATCCAGAAGGAGTATCAAGTGTTGATGGTCAATAAGACCACCAGTTTCAAGAAGAATGGCAAGGGCAAGAAGGGTAACTCTAAGAAGGGTGGCAAAGCAGTTGCTAATCCAGTGAAGAAACCCAAGGCTGGGCCCAAGCCAGAGACTGAGTGTTTCTATTGCAAGGGGAATGGCCACTGGAAGCGGAACTGCCCCAAGTATCTGGCGGACAAGAAGGGGGCCAACAACAACAAAGGTATATATGATATACATATTATTGATGTGTACCTTACCAACTCTCGTTGTAGTGCCTGGGTATTTGATACCGGTTCGGTTGCTCACATTTGCAACTCTAAACAGGAACTGCGGAATAAACGGAGGCTGGCGAAGGACGAAGTGACGATGCGCGTGGGAAATGGTTCCAAGGTTGATGTGATCGCCGTCGGCACGCTCGCTCTTCGATTACCATCGGGATTAGTTATGAACCTGAATAATTGTTATTTAGTGCCTGCGTTAAGCATGAACATTATATCTGGATCTTGTTTATTGCGAGACGGTTACTCATTTAAGTCAGAGAATAATGGTTGTTCTATTTATATGAGTAATATCTTTTATGGTCATGCACCCGAAGTTAGGGGTTTATTCTTATTGAATCTCGATAGTGATGATACACATGTTCATAACATTGATGCCAAAAGATGTAGAGTAGATAATGATAATACCACTTTCTTGTGGCACTGCCGTCTCGGTCATATCGGCGTCAAACGCATGAGGAAGCTCCATGCTGATGGACTTTTGGAGTCTCTTGATTTTGAATCACTTGACACGTGCGAGCCGTGCCTCATGGGCAAGATGACAAGGACCCCGTTTTCAGGGACAATGGAACGGGCAAGTGACTTATTGGAAATCATACATACTGATGTGTGCGGTCCGATGAGTGTAACGGCGCGCGGTGGATATCGTTATTTCCTCACCTTCACTGACGACTTAAGTAGATATGGGTATATTTACTTAATGAAGCATAAGTCTGAAACTTTTGAAAAGTTCAAGCAATTTCAGAGTGAAGTTGAAAATCATCGTAACAAGAAGATCAAGTTCCTACGATCTGATCGAGGGGGAGAATATCTGAGTTATGAGTTTGGTGATCACTTGAGAAAATGTGGAATTGTTTCACAGTTGACGCCACCTGGAACACCACAGCGTAATGGTGTGTCCGAACGTCGTAATCGAACCCTATTAGATATGGTGCGTTCTATGATGTCTCTTGCCGATTTGCCACTATCGTTTTGGGGATATGCGTTAGAGACAGCTGCATTCACTTTAAATAGGGCTCCATCTAAGTCCGTTGAGACAACACCGTATGAACTATGGTTTAGTAAGAAACCGAAGTTGTCTTTTCTCAAGGTTTGGGGTTGCGATGCTTATGTCAAAAGGCTTCAGCCAGAAAAGCTCGAACCCAAAGCGGACAAATGTGTCTTCATAGGATACCCAAAAGAAACAGTTGGGTACACCTTCTATCTCAGATCCGAGGACAAAGTGTTTGTCGCTAAGAACGGGTCCTTTCTCGAGAAAGAGTTTCTCTCGAAAGAATTGAGTGGGAGGAAGGTAGAACTTGATGAGGTTATTGAACCTCTGCTTCAACCAGAAAGTAGCGCAGCACAGAAAGATGTTTTTGTGGAGCCTGCAGAGGTTGAAGAGGAAGCCAATGATGATGATCAAGAAGCTACTGATCAAGTTACTACCGAACCTCGTAGGTCGACAAGGGTACGCACTGCACCTGAGTGGTATGGTAACCCTGTCTTGGAGGTCATGTTGTTAGACAACGGTGAACCTACGAGCTATGGAGAAGCGATGGTGGGCCCAGATTCCGACAAATGGTTAGAGGCCATGAAATCCGAGATGGGATCCATGTATGAAAACAAAGTATGGACTTTGGAAGTATTACCTGAAGGGCGGAAGGCCATTCAGAATAAATGGATTTTTAAGAGGAAGACGGACGCTGACGGTAATGTCACCGTGTATAAAGCTCGACTTGTGGCAAAGGGTTTTTCACAAGTTCAAGGGATTGACTACGATGAGACTTTCTCACCCGTAGCGATGCTTAAATCCGTCCGAATCATGTTAGCAATAGCTGCATATTTCGATTATGAAATTTGGCAGATGGATGTCAAAACAGCGTTCCTTAACGGTTTTCTTAAGGAAGAGTGGTATATGATGCAACCAGAGGGTTTTGTCGATCCAGAGAATGCTGACAAAGTATGCAAGCTCCAGCGTTCCATTTATGGGCTGGTGCAAGCATCTCGGAGTTGGAATCTTCGCTTTGATGAGGTGATCAAAGCGTTTGGGTTTATACAAGTTTACAATGAAGCTTGTATTTACAAGAAAGTGAGTGGGAGCTCTATAGCGTTTCTAATATTATATGTGGATGACATATTGCTGATTGGAAACAATATAGAATTTTTGGTTAGCGTGAAGGGGTATTTGAACAAGAGTTTTTCGATGAAAGATCTCGGTGAAGCTGCTTTCATATTGGGCATCAAGATCTATAGAGATAGATCAAGACGCTTGATAGGGCTTTCACAAAGCACATACCTTGATAAAGTTTTGAAGAAGTTCAAAATGGATCAATCCAAGAAGGGGTTCTTGCCGGTATTGCAAGGTACGAAGTTGAGTAAGACTCAATGCCCAGTGACTGCGGATGACAGAGAAAAGATGAGTGTCGTCCCCTATGCTTCAGCCATAGGCTCTATCATGTATGCAATGCTGTGCACAAGACCAGATGTCAGCCTTGCCATAAGTATGGCCGGAAGGTTTCAGAGTAATCCTGGTATGGATCACTGGACAGCGGTCAAGAATATCCTAAAGTACCTGAAAAGGACTAAGGATATGTTTCTCGTTTATGGAGGTGATCAAGAGCTCGTCGTAAAGGGTTACATCGATGCAAGCTTTGACACAGATCCGGATGACTCTAAGTCACAAACCGGATACGTATATATTCTCAACGGGGGAGCGGTAAGCTGGTGCAGTTCCAAGCAGAGCGTGGTAGCTGATTCTACATGTGAAGCGGAGTATATAGCTGCCTCGGAGGCGGCGAAGGAAGGTGTCTGGATGAAGGAGTTCATGACAGATCTTGGAGTTGTGCCTAGTGCACTAAACCCAATGACTCTGTTCTGTGACAACACTGGTGCCATTGCTCTAGCCAAGGAACCAAGGTTTCACAAGAGGACCAGACACATAAAGCGACGCTTCAATTCCATCCGCGATTCGGTCAAGGAG
Organism: Secale cereale; assembly: GCA_902687465.1. NCBI lineage: Eukaryota > Viridiplantae > Streptophyta > Magnoliopsida > Poales > Poaceae > Secale > Secale cereale. The sequence continues at coordinate 914,337,437 of LR738710.1, forward strand.
GAGGACATAAACATTTGCAAAGTACACACGGATTTGAATGTTGCAGATCCGTTGACTAAGCCTCTTCCACGGGCTAAGCACGATCAACACCAAGACTCTATGGGTGTTAGATTCATTACCTTGTAATGCTAGATTATTGACTCTAGTGCAAGTGGGAGACTGTTGGAAATATGCCCTAGAGGCAATAATAAAAGAGTTATTATTATATTTCCTTGTTCATGATAATCGTTTATTATCCATGCTATAACTGTATTGATTGGAAACTCAGATACACGTGTGGATGAATAGACAGACTTTGTGTCCCTAGTGTGCCTCTACAGGACTAGCTCGTTGATCAAAGATGACCGCGGTCTCCAGGTCATAAGACATGAGTTGTCATTTGATAACGGGATCACATCATTGGGAGAATGATGTGATGGACGAGACCCAAACGTTAACATAGCTTTTGATCGTGTCAGTTATCGCTATAGTTTTCTGCATGTCAAGTATAAGTTCCTATGACCATGAGATCATGTAACTCACTGACACCGTAGGAGTGCTTTGTGTGTGCCAAACGTCGCAACGTAACTGGGTGACTATAAAGGTACTCTACAGGTATCTCCGAGGGTGTCTGTTGAGTTGACATGGATCGAGACTGGGATTTGTCACTCCGTGTGACGGAGAGGTATCTCCGGGCCCACTCGGTAATACGTCATCTCAATGAGCTCAAAGTGACTAAGTAGTTGGTCACGGGATTATGTATTACGGTAACGAGTAAAGAGACTTGCCGGTAACGAGATTGAACTAGGTATAGAGATACCGACGATCGAATCTCGGGCAAGTAACATACCGATGAGACAAAGGGAACTGTATACGGGATTGCCTGAATCCTTGACATCGTGGTTCATCCGATGAGATCATCGAGAAACATGTAGGAACCAATATGGGTATCCAGATCCCGCTATTGGTTATTGACCTGGGAGTGTCTCGGTCATGTCTACATGGTTTCCGAACCCGCAGGGTCTACACACTTAAGGTTCGGTGACGCTAGGGTTGTTAGTGAGAGCAGTGCATGGTTACCGAAGGTTGTTCGGAGTCCCGGATGAGATCCCGGACATGACGAGGGTCTCCGGAATGGTCCGGAGACGAAGATTGATATATAGGATGAAAGGTTTCGGAGTCCGGAAGTGTTCCGGGGAGCATCGGGAAATCGGCGGAGTACCGGAAAGGGTTTCGGGGGTCCCGGAAGTGTTTCTGGGCCTAATGGGCCACAAGGGGGGACACAACAGCCCTCATAGGGCTGTGCGCCCCCCCCTGGGCCCTCTCCTTGTGCGCCAAGGGAGGTGGACCCCCCTAGGGTGGCCGCACCCCCTTAGCCTTGGGGGGCAAGGCACCTGGGGGGGAAACCCTAACCCCAGGGGGCGCCACCCCCTTCCCCCTTGCCCTGGCCGCCGCCCCTAGGGGAAACCCTAGGGCGCCCCTCCCCTCTCCACCCCCCTATATATAGTGAGGCAAAGGGAGGGCAGCCAACACAAGTTCGTGCCTCGGTGCTGCCCTCCCTCTCCCATAACATCTTCTTCTCCCACGGTGCTTAGGCGAAGCCCTGCTGGAAACCTCCATCACCACCACCACCACGCCGTCGTGCTGCCGGTTCTCCTTCAACCTCTCCTCCACCCCTTGCTGGATCAAGAAGGAGGAGACGTCCCCGAGCCGTACGTGTGAAGAACGCGGAGGCACCGTTGCTTCGGTGCAAGGATCTTCGGCGATCTGAATCACGGCGAGTACGACTCCATCAACCGCGTTCTTAACGCTTCCGCTTAGCGATCTACAAGGGTATGTGGATCCTACTCTCCCCTCGTAGTTGCATCTACTAGATTGATCTAGGTGAACGTAGAGAAAAATTTTTGTTTTCCATGCAACGTTCCCCAACAGTGGCATCATGAGCTAGGATCTTGCGTAGATGCTTTCTCGAGTAGAACACAAAAGGGTTTGTGGCGTTGATGTTTAAATTGCTGCCCTCCTTAGTCTTTCTTGATTCAGCAGTATTATGGGATGAAGCGGCCCGGACCAACTTTACATGTCCACGTACATGAGACCGGTTCCATCGACAGACATGTGACTTTTGTTGCATAAGATGGCTGGCGGGTGTCTGTCTCTCCTATCTTAGTTGAATCGGAATAGAACAAGGCGGTCCTTGTAGAAGGTTAAATAGCAACTTGAATATCACCGTTGTGGTTTTGCGTAGGTAAGAAGCGTTCTTGCTAGATACCCATAGCAGCCACGTAAAACATGCAACAACAAATTAGAGGACGTCTAACTTGTTTTTGCAGGGTATGTATGTGATATGATATGGCCAATGACATGATGAGATATATTTGATGTATGAGATGATCATGTTGTAATAGTTAATATCGACTTGCATGTCGATGCATACGGCAACCGGCAGGAGCCATATGGTTGTCTTTAATTTTTGTATGACCTGCGTGTCAATCATTAAGCGCTTTGTAATGCTTTACTTTATCGCTAAACGGTAGCAATAGTAGTAAGAGCATGGTGGGCGCCGACAACCCCGATGGCGACACGATGATGGAGATCATGATGATGGGGATCATGGTGTGGCGCCGGTGACGATGGAGATCATGCCGGTGCTTTGGAGATGGAGATCAAAAGCACGAGTTGATGGCCATATCATGTCACTTATGATTTGCATGTGATGTTAATCCTTTTATGCATCTTATTTTGCTTAGGACGACGGTAGCATTATAAGGTGATCCTTCACTAAAATTTCAAGATAAAATTGTGTTCCCCCCGAGTGTGCGCCGTTGCGAAGGTTCGTCGTTTCGAAGCACCACGTGATGATCGGGTGTGATAGACTCTACGTTCGCATACAACGGGTGCAAGCCAGTTTTGCACGTGCAGAACACTCGGGTTAGACTTGACGAGCGTAGCATGTACAGACATGGCCTCGGAACACGGAGGACCGAAAGGTCGAGCATGAGTCATATAGTAGATATGATCAACATGTTGATGTTCACCATTGACACCACCTCATCTCACGTGATGATCGGACTTGGGTTGGTGAATTTGGATCATGTCACGCTCGAATGACCGGAGGGATGTCAATTTGAGTGGGAGTTATAATTAATTTGATTAGGTAATAACTCACTTATCATGAACAATAGTCTAAAATGTCTTTGCAAATTTATGTTGTAGATGGCTCGCGCAGGAGTTCCCCTGAATTTTAATGCGTTCCTAGAGAAAGCTAAACTGAAAGATGATGGGAGCAACTTTGTGGACTGGCTCCGCAATCTGAGGATCATCCTCACAGCTGCCCAAAAGGTTTATGTCCTAAATGCACCGCTAGGTAAACCCCCCGCTCCTGGAGCCTCTGCGGACGATATGAACGTCTGGCAGACGCGTTCGGATGACTATTCGATAGTACAATGTGCCATGTTGTACGGCTTGGAAGGAGGACTCCAAAGGCGTTTTGAACGTCATGGTGCATATGAGATGTACACGGAGTTGAAATTCATCTTTGAGAAGAATGCTAAGATCGAGAGGTATGAGACCACCGATAAATTCTTCGCTTGCAAGATGGAGGAGAATTCGTCTGTCAGTGAGCACTTACTGAAGATGTCTGGGTACTATACCCGCATAGCTGATCTGGGACTTGTGTTCCCGGATGAGGCTATCATTGACAGAATTCTCCAGTCACTCCCTCCAAGCTACAAGAGCTTCGTCCAGCAGTACAACATGCAAGGGATGAATAAAACCATCGCCGAGCTGTTTTCGATGCTGAAAGTCGCTGAGGCAGACATCCAGAAGGAGTATCAAGTGTTGATGGTCAATAAGACCACCAGTTTCAAGAAGAATGGCAAGGGCAAGAAGGGTAACTCTAAGAAGGGTGGCAAAGCAGTTGCTAATCCAGTGAAGAAACCCAAGGCTGGGCCCAAGCCAGAGACTAAGTGTTTCTATTGCAAGGGGAATGGCCACTGGAAGCGGAACTGCCCCAAGTATCTGGCGGACAAGAAGGGGGCCAACAACAACAAAGGTATATATGATATACATGTTATTGATGTGTACCTTACCAACTCTCGTTGTAGTGCCTGGGTATTTGATACCGGTTCGGTTGCTCACATTTGCAACTCTAAACAGGAACTGCGGAATAAACGGAGGCTGGCGAAGGACGAAGTGACGATGCGCGTGGGAAATGGTTCCAAGGTTGATGTGATCGCCGTCGGCACGCTCGCTCTTCGATTACCATCGGGATTAGTTATGAACCTGAATAATTGTTATTTAGTGCCTGCGTTAAGCATGAACATTATATCTGGATCTTGTTTATTGCGAGACGGTTACTCATTTAAGTCAGAGAATAATGGTTGTTCTATTTATATGAGTAATATCTTTTATGGTCATGCACCCGAAGTTAGGGGTTTATTCTTATTGAATCTCGATAGTGATGATACACATGTTCATAACATTGATGCGAAAAGATGTAGAGTAGATAATGATAATACCACTTTCTTGTGGCACTGCCGTCTCGGTCATATCGGCGTGAAACGCATGAGGAAGCTCCATGCTGATGGACTTTTGGAGTCTCTTGATTTTGAATCACTTGACACGTGCGAGCCGTGCCTCATGGGCAAGATGACAAGGACCCCGTTTTCAGGGACAATGGAACGGGCAAGTGACTTATTGGAAATCATACATACTGATGTGTGCGGTCCGATGAGTGTAACGGCGCGCGGTGGATATCGTTATTTTCTCACCTTCACTGACGACTTAAGTAGATATGGGTATATTTACTTGATGAAGCATAAGTCTGAAACTTTTGAAAAGTTCAAGCAATTTCAGAGTGAAGTTGAAAATCATCGTAACAAGAAGATCAAGTTCCTACGATCTGATCGAGGGGGAGAATATCTGAGTTATGAGTTTGGTGATCACTTAAGAAAATGTGGAATTGTTTCACAGTTGACGCCACCTGGAACACCACACCGAAATGGTGTGTCCGAACGTCGTAATCGAACCCTATTAGATATGGTACGTTCTATGATGTCTCTTGCCGATTTGCCACTATCGTTTTGGGGATATGCGTTAGAGACAGCTGCATTCACTTTAAATAGGGCTCCATCTAAGTCCGTTGAGACAACACCGTATGAACTATGGTTTAGTAAGAAACCGAAGTTGTCTTTTCTCAAGGTTTGGGGTTGCGATGCTTATGTCAAAAGGCTTCAGCCAGAAAAGCTCGAACCCAAAGCGGACAAATGTGTCTTCATAGGATACCCAAAAGAAACTGTTGGGTACACCTTCTATCTCAGATCCGAAGGCAAAGTATTTGTCGCTAAGAACGGGTCCTTTCTCGAGAAAGAGTTTCTCTCGAAAGAATTGAGTGGGAGGAAGGTAGAACTTGATGAGGTTATTGAACCTCTGCTTCAACCAGAGAGTAGCGCAGCACAGAAAGATGTTTTTGTGGAGCCTGCAGAGGTTGAAGAGGAAGCCGATGATGATGATCAAGAAGCTTCTGATCAAGTTACTACCGAACCTCGTAGGTCGACAAGGGTACGCACTGCACCTGAGTGGTATGGTAACCCTGTCTTGGAGGTCATGTTGTTAGACAACGGTGAACCTACGAGCTATGGAGAAGCGATGGTGGGCCCGGATTCCGACAAATGGTTAGAGGCCATGAAATCCGAGATGGGATCCATGTATGAAAACAAAGTATGGACTTTGGAAGTATTACCTGAAGGGCGGAAGGCCATTCAGAATAAATGGATTTTTAAGAGGAAGACGGACGCTGACGGTAATGTCACCGTGTATAAAGCTCGACTTGTGGCAAAGGGTTTTTCACAAGTTCAAGGGATTGACTACGATGAGACTTTCTCACCCGTAGCGATGCTTAAATCCGTCCGAATCATGTTAGCAATAGCTGCATATTTTGATTATGAAATTTGGCAGATGGATGTCAAAACAGCGTTCCTTAACGGTTTTCTTAAGGAAGAGTTGTATATGATGCAACCGGAAGGTTTTGTCGATCCAGAGAATGCTGACAAAGTATGCAGGCTCCAGCGTTCCATTTATGGGCTGGTGCAAGCATCTCGGAGTTGGAATCTTCGCTTTGATGAGGTGATCAAAGCGTTTGGGTTTATACAAGTTTACAATGAAGCTTGTATTTACAAGAAAGGGAGTGGGAGCTCTATAGCGTTTCTAATATTATATGTGGATGACATATTGCTGATTGGAAACAATATAGAATTTTTGGATAGCGTGAAGGGGTATTTGAACAAGAGTTTTTCGATGAAGGATCTCGGTGAAGCTGCTTTCATATTGGGCATCAAGATCTATAGAGATAGATCAAGACGCTTGATAGGACTTTCACAAAGTACATACCTTGATAAAGTTTTGAAGAAGTTCAAAATGGATCAATCCAAGAAGGGGTTCTTGCCGGTATTGCAAGGTACAAAGTTGAGTAAGACTCAATGCCCAGTGACTGCGGAAGATAGAGAAAAGATGAGTGTCGTCCCCTAGGCTTCAGCCATAGGCTCTATCATGTATGCAATGCTGTGCACAAGACCAGATGTCAGCCTTGCCATAAGTATGGCCGGAAGGTTTCAAAGTAATCCTGGTATGGATCACTGGACAGCGGTCAAGAATATCCTAAAGTACCTGAAAAGGACTAAGGAGATGTTTCTCGTTTATGGAGGTGATCAAGAGCTCGTCGTAAAGGGTTACGTCGATGCGAGCTTTGACACTGATCCGGATGACTCTAAGTCTCAAACCGGATACGTATATATTCTCAACGGGGGAGCGGTAAGCTGGTGCAGTTCCAAGCAGAGCGTGGTAGCTGATTCTACATGTGAAGCGGAGTATATAGCTGCCTCGGAGGCGGCGAAGGAAGGTGTCTGGATGAAGGAGTTCATGACAGATCTTGGAGTTGTGCCTAGTGCACTGAACCCAATGACTCTGTTCTGTGACAACACTGGTGCCATTGCTCTAGCCAAGGAACCAAGGTTTCACAAGAGGACCAGACACATAAAGCGACGCTTCAATTCCATCCGCGATTCAGTCAAGGAGGAGGACATAAACATTTGCAAAGTACACACGGATTTGAATGTTGCAGATCCGTTGACTAAGCCTCTTCCACGGGCTAAGCACGATCAACACCAAGACTCTATGGGTGTTAGATTCATTACCTTGTAATGCTAGATTATTGACTCTAGTGCAAGTGGGAGACTGTTGGAAATATGCCCTAGAGGCAATAATAAAAGAGTTATTATTATATTTCCTTGTTCATGATAATCGTTTATTATCCATGCTATAATTGTATTGATTGGAAACTCAAATACACGTGTGGATGAATAGACAGACTTTGTGTCCCTAGTGAGCCTCTACAGGACTAGCTCGTTGATCAAAGATGACCGCGGTTTCCAGGTCATTGACATGAGTTGTCATTTGATAACGGGATCACATCATTAGGAGAATGATGTGATGGACGAGACCCAAACGTTAACATAGCTTTTGATCGTGTCAGTTATCGCTATAGTTTTCTGCATGTCAAGTATAAGTTCCTATGACCATGAGATCATGTAACTCACTGACACCGTAGGAGTGCTTTGTGTGTGCCAAACGTCGCAACGTAACTGGGTGACTATAAAGGTACTCTACAGGTATCTCCGAGGGTGTCTGTTGAGTTGACATGGATCGAGACTGGGATTTGTCACTCCGTGTGACGGAGAGGTATCTCCGGGCCCACTCGGTAATACATCATCTCAATGAGCTCAAAGTGATTAAGTAGTTAGTCACGGGATTATGTATTACGGTAACGAGTAAAGAGACTTGCCGGTAACGAGATTGAACTAGGTATAGAGATACCGACGATCGAATCTCGGGCAAGTAACATACCGACGAGACAAAGGGAACTGTATACGGGATTGCCTGAATCCTTGACATCGTGGTTCATCCGATGAGATCATCGAGAAACGTGTGGGAACCAATATGGGTATCTAGATCCCGCTATTGGTTATTGACCTGGGAGTGTCTCGGTCATGTCTACATGGTTTCCGAACCCGCAGGGTCTACACACTTAAGGTTCGGTGACGCTAGGGTTGTTAGTGAGAACAGTGCATGGTTACCGAAGGTTGTTCGGAGTCCCGGATGAGATCCCGGACGTGACGAGGGTCTCCGGAATGGTCCGGGGACAAAGATTGATATATAGGATGAAAGGTTTCGGAGTCCGGAAGTGTTCCGGGGAGCATCGGGAAATCGGCGGATGACCGAAAGGGGTTTCGGGGTCCCGGAAGGGGTTTCGGGCCTAATGGGCCACAAAGGGGGGACACAACAGCCCTCATAGGGCTGTGCGCCCCCCCTGGGCCCTCTCCTAGTGCGCATGGGGGGCTGGCCCCTCCTAGGGCTGCCGCACCCCCTGGCTTGGGGGGCAAGGCACCTAGGGGGGGAAACCCTAGGGCCTGGCGTAGCCCTTGGCCGCCGCCCCCCCTCTGCCCTGGCCGCCGGCCCCCCTAGGGGAAACCCTAGGGCGCCCCCCTCCCCTCTATTCCCCCTATATATAGAGAGGTAGAGGGAGGGCAGCCAACACACGTTTGTGCCTCGGTGCTGCCCTCCCTCTCCCATAACATCTTCGTCTTCCCGCGGTGCTTGGCGAAGCCCTGCTGGAATCCTCCACCACCATCACCACCACGCCGTCGTGCTGCCGGTCTCTCCATCAACCTCTCCTCCACCCCTTGCTGGATCAAGAAGGAGGAGACGTCCCCGAGCCGTACGTGTGAAGAACGCGGAGGCACCGTTGCTTCGGTGCTAGGATCTTCGGCGATCTGAATCGCGGCGAGTACGACTCCATCAACCGCGTTCTTGAACGCTTCCGCTTAGCGATCTACAAGGGTATGTGGATCTAACTCTCCCCTCGTAGTTGCATCTCCTAGATTGATCTTGGTGAACGTAGAGAAAAATTTTTGTTTCCCATGCAACGTTCCCCAACAGTGGCATCATGAGCTAGGATCTTGCGTAGATGCTTTCACGAGTAGAACACAAAAAGGTTTGTGGGCGTTGATGTTTAGATTGCTTCCCTCCTTAGTCTTTCTTGATTCAGCGGTATTATGGGATGAAGCGGCCCGGACCAACTTTACATGTCCACGTACATGAGACCGGTTCCATCGACAGACATGTGACTTTTGTTGCATAAGATGGCTGGCGGGTGTCTGTCTCTCCTATCTTAGTTGAATCGGAACAGAACAAGGCGGTCCTTGTAGAAGGTTAAATAGCAACTTAAATATCACCGTTGTGGCTTTGCGTAGGTAAGAAGCGTTCTTGCTAGATACCCATAGCAGCCACGTAAAACATGCAACAACAAATTAGAGGACGTCTAACTTGTTTTTGCAGGGTATGTATGTGATATGATATGGCCAATGACATGATGAGATATATTTGATGTATGAGATGATCATGTTGTAATAGTTAATATCGACTTGCATGTCGATGTATACGGCAACCGGCAGGAGCCATAGGGTTGTCTTTAATTTTTGTATGACCTGCGTGTCAATCATTAAGCGCTATGTAATGCTTTACTTTATCGCTAAACGGTAGCAATAGTAGTAAGAGCATGGTGAGCGCACGACAACCCCGATGGCGACACGATGATGGAGATCATGATGATGGGGATCATGGTGTTGAGCCGGTGACGATGGAGATCATGCCGGTGCTTTGGAGATGGAGATCAAAAGCACGAGTTGATGGCCATATCATGTCACTTATGATTTGCATGTGATGTTAATCCTTTTATGCATCTTATTTTGCTTAGGACGACGGTAGCATTATAAGATGATCCCTCACTAAAATTTCAAGATAAAATTGTGTTCCCCCGAGTGTGCGCCGTTGCGAAGGTTCGTCGTTTCGAAGCACCACGTGATGATCGGGTGTGATAGACTCTACGTTCGCATACAACGGGTGCAAGCCAGTTTTGCACATGCAGAACACTCGGGTTAGACTTGACGAGCCTAGCATGTACAGACATGGCCTCGGAACATGGAAGACCGAAAGGTCGAGCATGAGTCATATAGTAGATATGATCAACATGAAGATGTTCACCATTGACACCACCTCATCTCACGTGATGATCGGACTTGGGTTGGTGGATTTGGATCATGCCACGCTCGAATGACCAGAGGGATGTCAATTTGAGTGGGAGTTATAAGTAATTTGATTAGTTAAAAACTCACTTATCATGAACAATAGTCTAAGATGTCTTTGCAAATCTTTTGTTGTAGATGGCTCACGCAGTAGCTCCCCTGAATTTTAATGCGTTCCTAGAGAAAACTAAGCTGAAAGATGATGGGAGCAACTTTGTGGACTGGCTCCGCAATCTGAGGATCATCCTCACAGCTGCCCAAAAGGTTTATGTCCTAAGTGCACCGCTAGGTGAACCCCCCGCTCCGGCCTCTGTGGATGTTATGAACGCCTGGCAGACGCGTTCGGATGACTACTCAGTAGTGCAGTGTGCCATGTTGTATAGCTTAGAAGGAGGACTTCAAAGGCGTTTTGAACGTCATGGAGCATATGAGATGTTCCAGGAGTTGAAGTTCATCTTTGAAAAGAATGCCAAGATCGAGAGGTATGAGACCACCGATAAATTCTTTGCTTGTAAGATGGAGGAGAATTCGTCTGTCAGTGAGCACTTGCTGAAGATGTCTGGGTACTATACCCGCATAGCTGATCTGGGACTTGTGTTCCCGGAGGAGGCTATCATTGACAGAATTCTCCAGTCACTCCCACCTAGCTACAAGAGCTTCGTGCAGCAGTATAACATGCAAGGGATGAACAAATCCATCGCCGAGCTGTTTTCAATGCTGAAAGTCGCTGAGGCAGACATCCAGAAGGAGTATCAAGTGTTGATGGTCAATAAAACTACCAGTTTCAAGAAAAATGGCAAGGGCAAGAAGGGTAACTCTAAGAAGGGTGGCAAGGCAGTTGCTCATCCAGTGAAGAAACCCAAGGCTGGGCCCAAGCCAGAGACTGAGTGTTTCTATTGCAAGGGGAACGGCCACTGGAAGCGGAACTGCCCCAAGTATCTGGCAGACAAGAAGGGGGCCAACAACAACAACAAGCAAGGTATATGTGATATACTCCCTCCGTTCCTAAATGTAAGTCTTTTTAGACATTTCAAATGGACTATAATATACGGATGTATGTAGACATATTTTAGAGTGTAGATTCATTCATTTTGCTCTGTATCTAGTCACTTATTGGAAACTCTAGAAAGACTTATATTTGGGAATGGAGGGAGTACATGTTATTGATGTGTACCTTACCAACTCTCGTTGTAGTGCCTGGGTATTTGATACCGGTTCGGTTGCTCACATTTGCAACTCTAAACAGGAACTACGGAATAAACGGAGGCTGGCGAAGGACGAAGTGACGATGCGCGTGGGAAATGGTTCCAAGGTTGATGTGATCGCCGTCGGCACGCTCGCTCTTCGATTACCATCGGGATTAGTTATGAACCTGAATAATTGTTATTTAGTGCCTGCGTTGAGCATGAACATTATATCTGGATCTTGTTTAATGCGAGACGGTTACTCATTTAAATCAGAGAATAAAGGTTGTTCTATTTATATGGGTAATATCTTTTATGGTCATGCACCCGAAGTAAGGGGTTTATTCTTATTGAATCTCGATAGTGATGATACACATGTTCATAACATTGATGCCAAAAGATGTAGAGTTGATAACAATAGTACCACTTTCTTGTGGCACTGCCGTCTGGGTCATATCGGCGTGAAACGCATGAGGAAGCTCCATGCTGATGGACTTTTGGAGTCTCTTGATTTTGAATCACTTGACACATGCGAGCCGTGCCTCATGGGCAAGATGACTAAGACCCCATTTTCAGGAACAATGGAACGGGCAAGTGACTTATTGGAAATCATACATACTGATGTGTGTGGCCCGATGAGTGTCACGGCGCGCGGTGGATATCGTTATTTTCTCACCTTCACTGGCGACTTAAGTAGATATGGGTATATTTACTTGATGAAGCATAAGTCTGAAACGTTTGAAAAGTTCAAGCAATTTCAGAGTGAAGTTGAGAATCATCGTAACAAGAAGATCAAGTTCCTACGATCTGATCGAGGGGGGGAGTATCTGAGTTATGAGTTTGGCAATCACTTAAGAAAATGTGGAATTGTTTCACAGTTGACGCCACCTGGAACACCACAGCGTAATGGTGTGTCCGAATGTCGTAATCGAACCCTATTAGATATGGTGCGTTCTATGATGTCTCTTGCCGATTTGCCACTATCATTTTGGGGATATGCGTTAGAGACAGCTGCATTCACTTTAAATAGGGCTCCATCCAAGTCCGTTGAGACAACACCGTATGAACTATGGTTTGGTAAGAAACCTAAGTTGTCTTTTCTCAAAGTTTGGGGTTGCGATGCTTATGTCAAAAGGCTTCAGCCAGAAAAGCTCGAACCCAAAGCGGACAAATGTGTCTTCATAGGATACCCAAAAGAGACGGTTGGGTACACCTTCTATCTCAGATCCGAGGGTAAAGTGTTTGTCGCTAAGAACGGGTCCTTTCTCGAGAAAGAGTTTCTCTCGAAAGAATTGAGTGGGAGGAAGGTAGAACTTGATGAGGTTATTGAACCTCTGCTTCAACCAGAGAGTAGCGCAGCACAGAAAGATGTTTTTGTGGAGCCTGCAACGGTTGAAGAGGAAGCCAATGATGATGATCAAGAAGCTTCTGATCAAGTTACTACTGAACCTCGTAGGTCGACAAGGGTACGCACTGCACCTGAGTGGTATGGTAACCCTGTCTTGGAGGTCATGTTGTTGGACAACAGTGAACCTACGAGCTATGGAGAAGCGATGGTGGGCCCGGATTCCAACAAATGGTTAGAGGCCATGAAATCCGAGATGGGATCCATGTATGAAAACAAAGTATGGACTTTGGAAGTATTGCCTGAAGGGCGGAAGGCCATTCAGAATAAATGGATTTTTAAGAGGAAGACGGACGCTGACGGCAATGTCACCGTGTATAAAGCTCGACTTGTGGCAAAGGGTTTTTCACAAGTTCAAGGAGTTGACTACGATGAGACTTTCTCACCCGTAGCGATGCTTAAATCCGTCCGAATCATGTTAGCAATAGCTGCATATTTTGATTACGAAATTTGGCAGATGGATGTCAAAACAGCGTTCCTTAACGGTTTTCTTAAGGAAGAGTTGTATATGATACAACCGGAAGGTTTTGTCGATCCAGAGAATGCTGACAAAGTTTGCAAACTCCAGCGTTCCATTTATGGGCTGGTGCAAGCATCTCGGAGTTGGAATCTTCGCTTTGATGAGGTGATCAAAGTGTTTGGGTTTGTACAAGTTTACGGAGAAGCTTGTATTTACAAGAAAGTGAGTGGGAGCTCTATAGCGTTTCTAATATTATATGTGGATGACATATTGCTGATTGGAAACAATATAGAATTTTTGGATAGCGTGAAGGGGTATTTGAACAAGAGTTTTTCGATGAAGGACCTCGGTGAAGCTGCTTTCATATTGGGCATCAAGATCTATAGAGATAGATCGAGACGCTTGATAGGACTTTCACAAAGTACATACCTTGATAAAGTTTTGAAGAAGTTCAAAATGGATCAATCCAAGAAGGGGTTCTTGCCGGTATTGCAAGGTACAAAGTTGAGTAAGACTCAATGCCCAGTGACTGCGGAAGATAGAGAAAAGATGAGTGTCATCCCCTATGCTTCAGCCATAGGCTCTATCATGTATGCAATGCTGTGCACAAGACCAGATGTCAGCCTTGCCATAAGTATGGCCGGAAGGTTTCAAAGTAATCCTGGTATGGATCACTAGACAGCGGTCAAGAATATCCTAAAGTACCTGAAAAGGACTAAGGAGATGTTTCTCGTTTATGGAGGTGATCAAGAGCTCGTCGTAAAGGGTTACGTCGATGCAAGCTTTGACACTGATCCGGATGACTCTAAGTCTCAAACCGGATACGTATATATTCTCAACGGGGGAGCGGTAAGCTGGTGCAGTTCCAAGCAGAGCGTGGTAGCTAATTCTACATGTGAAGCGGAGTATATAGCTGCCTCGGAGGCGGCAAAGGAAGGTGTCTGGATGAAGGAGTTCATGACAGATCTTGGAGTTGTGCCTAGTGCACTGAACCCAATGACTCTGTTCTGTGACAACACTGGTGCCATTGCTCTAGCCAAGGAACCAAGGTTTCACAAGAGGACCAGACACATAAAGCGACGCTTCAATTCCATCCACGATTCGGTCAAGGAGGAGGACATAAACATTTGCAAAGTACACACGGATTTGAATGTTGCAGATCCGTTGACTAAGCCTCTTCCACGGGCTAAGCACGATCAACACCAAGACTCTATGGGTGTTAGATTCATTACCTTGTAATGCTAGATTATTGACTCTAGTGCAAGTGGGAGACTGTTGGAAATATGCCCTAGAGGCAATAATAAAAGAGTTATTATTATATTTCCTTGTTCATGATAATCGTTTATTATCCATGCTATAACTGTATTGATTGGAAACTCAGATACACGTGTGGATGAATAGACAGACTTTGTGTCCCTAGTGTGCCTCTACAGGACTAGCTCGTTGATCAAAGATGACCGCGGTTTCCAGGTCATAAGACATGAGTTGTCATTTGATAACGGGGTCACATCATTAGGAGAATGATGTGATGGAAGAGACCCAAACGTTAACATAGCTTTTGATCGTGTCAGTTATCGCTATAGTTTTCTGCATGTCAAGTATAAGTTCCTATGACCATGAGATCATGTAACTCACTGACACCGTAGGAGTGCTTTGTGTGTGCCAAACGTCGCAACGTAACTGGGTGACTATAAAGGTACTCTACAGGTATCTCCGAGGGTGTCTGTTGAGTTGACATGGATCGAGACTGGGATTTGTCACTCCGTATGACGGAGAGGTATCTCCGGGCCCACTCGGTAATACGTCATCTCAATGAGCTCAAAGTGACTAAGTAGTTGGTCACGGGATTATGTATTACGGTAACGAGTAAAGAGACTTGCCGGTAACGAGATTGAACTAGGTATAGAGATACCGACGATCGAATCTCGGGCAAGTAACATACCGACGAGACAAAGGGAACTGTATACGGGATTGCCTGAATCCTTGACATCGTGGTTCATCCGATGAGATCATCGAGAAACATGTAGGAGCCAATATGGGTATCCAGATCCCGCTATTGGTTATTGACCTGGGAGTGTCTCGGTCATGTCTACATGGTTTCCGAACCCGCAGGGTCTACACACTTAACGTTCGGTGACGCTAGGGTTGTTAGTGAGAAGAGTGCATGGTTAACCGAAGGTTGTTCGGAGTCCCGGATGAGATCCCGGACATGACGAGGGTCTCCGGAATGGTCCGGAGACGAAGATTGATATATAGGATGAAAGGTTTCGGAGTACCGGAAGTGTTCCGGGGAGCATCGGGAAATCGGCGGAGTACCGGGAAGGTTTTCGGGGGGTCCGGAAGGTGTTCTGGGCCTATTGGGCCACAAGGGGGGACACCACAGCCCTCAGGGGGCTGTGCGCCCCCCCTGGGCCCTCTCCCCATGCGGCTAAGGGGGTGGGACCCCCTAGGGCTGGCCGCACCCCTTGGGACTTGGGGGGCAAGGCACCTAGGGGGGAAACCCTAGGGCCTGGGCGCCTCCCCCTGCCCTGGCCGCCGCCCCCCTCCCCTTGCCCTGGCCGCCGGCCCCCAGGGGGAAACCCTAGGGCGCCCTAGCCTCTCCACCCCCCCTATATATAGTGGGGCAAAGGGAGGGCAGCCAACACAGTTCGTGCCTCGGTGCTGCCCTCCCTCTCCCGTCATATCTTCTTCTCCCGCGGTGCTTAGGCGAAGCCCTGCTGGAGTTCTTCTCCACCATCACCACCACGCCGTCGTGCTGCCGGTTCTCCATCAACCTCTCCTCCACCCCTTGCTGGATCAAGAAGGAGGAGACGTCCCCGAGCCGTACGTGTGAAGAACGCGGAGGCACCGTTGCTTCGGTGCTAGGTCTTCGGCGATCTGAATCGCGACGAGTACGACTCCATCATCCGCGTTCATAACGCTTCCGCTTAGCGATCTACAAGGGTACGTAGATCACACTCCTTCCTCGTAGTTGCATCTACTAGATTGATCTTGGTGAACGGTAGGAAAAATTTTTGTTTCCCATGCAACGTTCCCCAACATTCATAGCAACCCCTCGGTATTTGATACTGGTTTAGTTGCTAAAGAGTAGTAACTCAAAACGAGAATTGCAGAATGAACAGAGACT
This sequence comes from Secale cereale, assembly GCA_902687465.1. Lineage (NCBI taxonomy): Eukaryota > Viridiplantae > Streptophyta > Magnoliopsida > Poales > Poaceae > Secale > Secale cereale. The sequence continues at coordinate 914,353,728 of LR738710.1, forward strand.
AGTTAAAGGTGAAGTGACGATGTGTGTTGGAAGTGGTTCCAAGATTGATATGATCATCATCGCACACTCCCTATACTTTCGGGATTAGTGTAAAACCTAAATAAATGTTATTTGGCATTTGCGTTGAGCATGAATATGATTTGATCATATTTGTTGCAATACGGTTATTCATTTAAAGTCATAGAATAATTGTTATTCTGTTTACATGAATAAAACCTTCGATGGTCATACACCCAATGAAAATAGTTTGTTGGATCTCGATCGTGGTGATACACATATTCATAATATTGAAGCCAAAAGATGCAAGGTTAATAATGATAGTGCAACTTATTTGTGGCACTGCCGTTTAGGTCATAATGGTGTAAAGCGCATGAAGAAACTCCATAGTGATAGACTTTTGGAATCACTTGATTATGAATCACTTGGTGCTTGCGAACCATGCCTCATTGGCAAGATGACTAAATCTCCGTTCTCCGGAACAATGGAGCGAGCAACAGATTTGTTGGAGATCATACATACAGATGTATGTGGACCAATGAGTGTTGAAGCTCGCCGCGGGTATCGTTATTTTCTGACCTTCACTGATGATTTGAGCAGATATGGGTATATCTACTTAATGAAGCACAAGTCTGAAACATTTGAAAAGTTCAAAGAATTTCAGAGTGAAGTGGAGAATCATCGTAACAAGAAAATAAGAGTTTCTACGATATGATCGTAGAGGTAAAATATTTGAGTTAGCGAGTTTGGCCTTCTGTAAAAACAATGTGAAATAGTTTCACTACTCACGCCACTTGGAACACCACAGTGTAATGGTGTGTCCGAACGTCATAACCGTACTTTATTAGATATGGTGCGATCGATGATGTCTCTTACCGATCTACCACTATCGCTTTTGGGGTTATGCATTAGAGACAGCTACATTCATGTTAAATAGGGCACCATCTAAATCCGTGGAGATGACACCGTATGAACTGTGGTTTGACGAGAAACCTAAGCTATCATTTCTTTAAGTTTGAGACTGCGATGCTTATGTGAAAAAGTTTCAACATGATAAACTCGAACCCAAATCGGAGAAGTAAATCTTCATAGGATACCCAAAAGAAACTGTTGGGTACACCTTCTATCACAGATCCGAAGGCAAGGTCTTTGTTGCTAAGAGTGGATCCTTTCTAGAGAAGGAGTTTCTCTCGAAAGAAGTGAGTGGGAGGAAAGTAGAACTTGATGAGGTAATTGTACCTTCTCCCGAATTGGAAAGTGGAACATCACAGAAACTAGTTCCAGTGATTCCTACACCAATTAGTGAGGAAGCTAATGATGATGATCATGAAACTTCAGATCAAGTTTCTGCCGAACTTCGTAGATCAACCAGAGTTCGTTCCGCATCAGAGTGGTACGGCAACCTGGTTCTGGAAGTCATCTTACTGGACCATGATGAACCTCCGAACTATGAGGAAGCGATGATGAGCCCAGATTCCGCAAAATGGCTTGAGACCATGAAATCTGAGATGGGATCCATGTATGAGAACAAAGTGTGGACTTTGGTTGACTTGCCCGATGATCGGCAAGCCATCGAAAATAAATGGATCTTCAAGAGGAAGACTGACGCTGACGGTAATGTTACTGTTTACAAAGCTCGACTTGTTGCGAAAGTTTTTCAACAAGTTCAAGGAGTTGACTACGATGAGACTTTCTCACCCGTAGCGATGCTTAAGTCTGTCCGAATCATGTTAGCAATTGCCGCATTTTATGAAATCTGGCAAATGGATAACAAAACTGCATTCTTTAATGGATTTATTAAAGAAGACTTGTATATGATGCAACCAGAAGGTTTTGTCAATCCTAAAGTTGCTAAAAAAATGTGCAAGCTCCAGCGATCCATCTATGGACTGGTGCAAGCATCTCAGAGTTGGAATATACGCTTTGATAAGTTGATCAAAGCATATAGATTTATACAGACTTGCGGTGAAGCCTGTATTTACAAGAAGTGAGTGGGAGCACTACAACCTTTCTGATAAGTATATGTGAATGACATATTGTCGATCGGAAATGATGTAGAATTTTCTGGAAAGCATAAAGGAGTGTTTTAAAGGAGTTTTTCAAAGAAAGACCTTGGTGAAGCTGCTTACATATTGGGCATCAAGATCTATAGAGATAGATCAAGACGCTTGATAAGACTTTCGATGATTACATACCTTGATAAGAATTTAAAGCAGTTCAAAATGGATCAGTCAAAGAAGGAGTTCTTGCCTGACTTGTAAGGTGTGAAGTTGAGTAAGACTCAAAGCCAGACCACGGCAGAAAAATATAGAGAGAATGAAAGTCATTCCCTATGCCTCAGCCATAGGTTCTATAAATTATGCCATGCTGTGTACCAAACATGTTGTGTACCTTGCCATGAGTTTGTCAAGGGGTTACAATAGTGATCCAGGAGTAGATCACTGTACAGTGGTCAAAATTATCCTTAGTAACTGGATGACTAAGGAAATGTTTCTCGATTATGGAGGTGATAAAGAGTTTGTCGTAAAGGGTTACGCCGATGCAAGCTTTGACACTAAGTCCAGATGACTCTAAGTATCAATCTGGATGCGTATTGAAAGTGGGAGCAATTAGCTAGAGTTGCTCTATGCAGAGCATTGTAGACATAGAAATTTGCGAAATACATATGGATCTGAATGTGACAGACCCGTTGACTAAACTTCTCTCACAAGCAAAACATGATCACACCTTATTACTCTTGGGTATTAATCACATAGCGATGTGAACTAGATTATTGACTCTAGTAAACCCTTTGGGTGTTGGTCACATGGCGATGTGAACTATGGGTGTTATTCACATAACGATGTGAACTATCGGTATTAAATCACATGGCGATGTGATCTAGATTATTGACTCTAGTTCAAGTGGGAGACTGAAGGAAATATGCCCTAGAGGCAATAATAAAGATGTTATTTGTATTTCCTTATATCATGATAAATGGCTTTTATTCATGCTAGAATTGTATTAACCGGAAACTTGATACATGTGTGAATACATAGACAAAATAGTATGTCCCTAGTATGCCTCTACTTGACTAGCTCATTGATCAAAGATGGCTATGTTTCCTAGCCATAGACATGAGTTGTCATTTGATCAATGGGATCACATCATTAGGAGAATGATGTGATGGACTAGACCCATCCGTTAGCATAGCACTATGATCGTTTAGTTTTACTGCTATTGCTTTCTTCATGACTTATACATGTTCCTATGACTATGAGATTATGCAACTCCCGAATACCGTAAGAACACCTTGTGTGCTATAAAACGTCACAACGTAACTGGGTGATCATAAAGATGCTCTACAGGTGTCTCCGAAAGTATTCGTGGTGTTGGCATAGATCAAGATTAGGATTTGTCACTCCGAGTGTCGGAGAGGTATCTCTGGGCCCTCTCGGTAATGCACATCATAATAAGCCTTGCAAGCAAATGACTAATGAGTTAGTATCGAGATGATGTATTACGGAACGAGTAAAGAGACTTGCCGGTAACGAGATTGAACTAGGTATAGAGATACCAACGATCGAATCTCGGGCAAGTAACATACCGATGACAAAAGGAACAACGTATGTTGTTATGCGGTTTGACCGATAAAGATCTTCGTAGAATATGTAGGAGCCAATATGAGCTTCCAGGTTCCGCTATTGGTTATTGACCGGAGATGAGTCTCGGTCATGTCTACATAGTTCTCGAACCCATAGGGTCCGCACGCTTAACGTTTGATGATGATCGGTATTATGAGTTTATGAGTTTTGATGTACCGAAGGTAGTTCAGAGTCCCGGATGAGATCACGGACATGACGAGGAGTCTCGGAATGTCCGAGACATAAAGATTGATATATTGGATGACTATATTCGGACACCGGAAGTGTTCTGGAAAGTTTCGGAATTTACCGGAGTGCCGGGGGGTTACCGGAACCCCCCGGGGGAATGGTGGGCCCTGGTGGGCCATAGGGGAGAGAGAGGGCAGCAGCAAGGAGGTGGCGCGCCCCCTCCCTAGGAGGAGTCCGAATAGGACTAGGGGAGGGGGCGCGGCCCCCCTTTCCCTCTCCCTCTCCCTCTCTTTCCTTCCCCCTTCATCCTTCTTTGGTAGGTTCCTACTAGGAATAGGATTGCAATCCTATTCCTAGTAGGATTGCAGCCCTAGCCGTACCATAGGAGGGCCGGTCGGCTTCCCCCCTTGCTCCTTTATATACGGGGGCAAGGGGGCACCCAAAGACACACAAGTTGAATTGTTCTAGCCGTGTGCGGTGCCCCCTCCACAGAAACACACCTCGGTCATACCGTCGCAGTGCTTAGGCGAAGCCCTGTGCCGGTAGATACATCATATCCGTCACCACGCCGTCGTGCTGACGAAACTCTCCCGTGAAGCTCAGCTGGATCAAGAGCTCGTGGGACGTCATCAAGCTGAACGTGTGCTGAACGCGGAGGTGCCGTACGTTCGGTGCTTGATCGGTTGGATCGCGAAGAAGTTCGACTACATCAACCGCGTCACTTGACGCTTCCGCTTCCGGTCTACGAGGGTACGTAGACACACTCTTCCCTCTCGTTGCTATGCATCTGGTAGAAAGATCTTGCGTGATCGTTGGAAAATTTTAAAATACTACGTTCCCCAACAGCTCGCCCCCCC
>LR738710.1:914364843-914386999 GCA_902687465.1 Secale cereale
CCCCGCCTACGGAGCAAATCACCCTTGAGTCCACCACCCCCATGGGGGGAGGATTCGGGAGATATCCCCGTGGTGGCATGCAGATCTTTGTGAAGACCTTCGAGATCAGATGCAAGGTAAAAAGACGACGACCCTTGGCGGGATCCTAGCCAAGGAGGTCCACAAGGCCCCCGGTAAGCACCTTGCCGGGGATGACAGCAGGCGCCACGGCAAGACCCTTGCCAGGGCCCCGGCAAGGCCCTTGCATAGGACACCCACGGGGCCACCATCAGGCCCGTACCAACTGGGTTTCCACCGACCCACGCAGTTGCCGACCCAACCAGCTGGACAGGCTCCTGCGTGGCAACCCACAGATCTTCATGGAGGCCCGCTGTTGCGCCACCTCAGCTGCATGTCTGCCTACATGGCACCTCGGGCACCGCTGGCCAGGGCGCGTGTCGACACGAGGAGGAGCAGCGACGGACAAGACGGGTGTCTCCCCTCGTCCCCGATAAAGCAAGGACACCTAAGCAGGGCGCATTAAATGCACCTTGTCCTGTAATGCGAGGGATAACCTCGCATCACTGTACCCTTTCCACCTCCTGTGTACCACTGTGGCAACCCCTTTTCCCTATAAAAGGAGGCCCGAGGCGACCAGGAGAAGGATTTCGGCTTTTCGGAACCCCTCACGACTCTTTTGGAGCTCCTCGTTAGCTGAAGAACACCAACATATAATCCACCAAAGCAGGAGTAGGGTTTTACGCATCTTTGCGGCCCGAACCTGGGTAAAGGAACCGTGTCGTGATCGTTAGATCCGCTCTTCTCTCAACCCCGCGCCCCGCAACCGTAGTAGGGATTCTTGTGATCCCATAGGTGTGGATCCAAATACACCGACACATACCTACACATGGATTGAGAAAGATCCTTCCAAGTAAGTTGTCATGTTGCAAATTCGCTAAAATATGTATGATTTATTAGTGTGGGAGAAATTAGCTTTATGCGATCTTGTGATATGGAAGTAATAAAAGCGACGAACTGCATAATAAAGGTCCTTATCACAAGTGGCAATATAAAGCGAAGTTCTTCTATGCTAAGACTTTGTGCATCCAACCAAAAAAAAAACACATGACAACCTCTGCTTCCCTCTGCGAAGGGCCTATCTATTATTCTTGTCTTATAAGAGTCAAGTTGAAATTCACCTTTCCTTTTTACATTTTATCCTTTGGCAAGCACATTGTGTTGGAAAGATCCTGATATATATGCCCACTTGGATGTAAGTTTTCATGATCTATTACTGTTGACATTACCCTTGAGGTAAAAGGTTGGGAGGCAACACCATAAGCCCCTATCTTTCTCTGTGTCCGATTAAAACTCCATAACCATAAGTATTGCATGAGTGTGAGCAATTGTAAAAGACTATATGATAGTTGAGTATGTAGGCTTGCTGAAAAGCTCTTATATTGACTCTTTCCGATATTACGATAAATTGCAATTGCTTCAATGACCGAGATCAAAGTTTGTTAGTTTCCAATAAAGTTTATGATTCATACTTGATATTGTGGCTGAATTGTTACTTTAGCATAAGAATCATATGACTATATTTATATAAGTTGCTGTTATGAGAATGATCATGATGCCCTCATGTCCGTATTTTGTTTTTATCGACACCTCTATCTCTAAACATGTGGACATATTTTTCGATATCGGCTTTCTCTTGAGGACAAGCAAGGTCTATGCTTGGGGGAGTTGATACGTCCATTTTGCATCATGCTTATATGTTGATATTTACTGCATTATGGGTTGTTATTACTTGTTATGTCACAATACTTATGCCTTTTCTCTCTTATTTTACAAGGTTTACATGAAGAGGGAGAATGCCGGCAGCTGGAATTCTGGGCTGGAAAAGGAGCAAACTCTGGAAACCTATTCTGCACAACTCCAAAAGCCCTGAAACTCAACAGAACGCAGTTTCAGAAAATATCAAAAATATCTTGCGAAAGAAGTCCACGAGGGGGCCATCGGCTGCCCACGAGGGTGGGGGCGTGCCCCACTTCCCAGGGCGCGCCCCCCTGCCTCGTGGGCCAGCCAGAAGGGCCCCGATGCCCATCTTCTCCTATATGAGGTGTTTTGACCTAGAGAAAATCAGGAGGAGGCTTTCGGGACCAGACGCCGCCGTCTCGAGGCGGAACCGAGGCGGAAACCAATCTAGGGCTCCGGCAGAGCTGTTCTATCAGGGATACTTCCCTCCGGGGGGGAAATCGTCACCGCCGTCATCACCAACAACTCTCCCATCTTGGGGAGGGCTATCTTCATCAACATCTTCACCAGCACCATCTCATCTCAAACCCTAGTTCATCTCTTGTATCCAATCTTTGTACCCAAACCTCAGATTGGTACCTGTGGGTAGCTAGAAGTGTTGATTACTCCTTGTAGTTGATGTTAGTTGGTTTATTTGGTGGAAGATCATATGTTCAGATCCATTATGCATATTAATACCCCTCTGGTCATGAACAATATTATGTCTTGTGAGTAGTTACTTTTGTTTCTGAGGACATGGGAGAAGTCTTGCTATTAGTAGTCATGTGAATTTTGTGTTCGTTCGATATTTTGATGAGATGTATGTTGTCTCTCCTCTAGTGGTGTCATGTGAACGTCGACTACATGATACTTCACCATTACTTGGGCCAAGAGGAAGGCATTGGGAAGTAATAAGTAGATGATGGGTTGCTAGACTGACAGAAGCTTAAACCCTAGTTTATGCGTTGCTTCGTAAGGGGCTGATTTGGATCCATATGTTTCAGGCTATGGTTAGGTTTATCTTAATACTTCTTTTGTAGTTGAAGATGCTTGCATTAGAGGTTAATCATAAGTGGGAGGCTTGTCCAAGTAAGGGAAGCACCCAAGCACCGGTCCACCCACATACCAAATTATCAAAGTACCGAACGCGAATTAGATGATCATGATGAAAACTAGCTTGACAATAATTTCCATGTGTCCTCGAGAGCGCTTTCCTTTATATAAGAGTTTGTACAGGCTTGTCCTTTGCTACAAAAAGTATTGGGCCACCTTGCTGCACCTTATTTACTTTTACCTTTGTCACTTGCTACCAATTATCTTATCACAAAACTATCTGTTACCTATAATTTCAGTGCTTGCAGAAAATACCTTACTGAAAACTGCCTATCATTTCCTTCTGCTCCTCGTTAGGTTCGACACTCTTACTTATCGAAAGGACTATGATAGATCCCCTACACTTTTGGGTCATCAAGACTCTTTTCTGGCGCCGTTGCCGGGGAGTGAAGCGTGTTTGGTAAGTGGAATTTGGTAAGGAAAAATTTATATAGTGTGCTGAAATTTATTGTCACTTGTTACTATGGTAAAAATCCTTTGAGAGGCTTGTTCGGGGTATCTTCACCCCGAACAGAAGAGCAAAGAGTTGCTCCTCAACCTACTGCACCTGTTGAAAATATTTGCTTTGAGATTCCTTTGGGTATGATAGAGAAACTGCTTGAAAATCCTTTTACAGGAGACGGAACACTACATCCCGACTTACACCTAATCTATGTGGATGAAGTTTGTGGATTGTTTAAGCTTGCAGGTATGCCCGAGGATGTTATCAAGAAGGTCTTCCCTTTATCTTTTAAGGGAGATGCATTGATATGGTTTAGGCTATGCGATGATATGGGATCATGGAACTATAATCGTCTGGAGTTGGAATTTCATCAGAAGTTCTACCCTATGCACCAGGTTCATCGTGATCGCAATTATATTTATAATTTCTGGCCTCGCGAAGGAGAAAGCATCGCTCAAGCTTGGGGGAGGCTTAAGTCAATGTTATATTCATGCCCCAATCATGAGCTCTCAAGAGAAATGATCATTAAAAAAATTTATGCTCGGCTTTCTCATAATAATCACTCCATGCTCAATACTTCTTGTTCTGGCTCTTATATGATGAAGACTATTGACTTCTAAACGCAACTCTGAAGATTGGGATCTCGACGAAGGTAAAGAGTCAGGTATGACCCCTAAGTTTGATTGTGTAAAAGCTTTTATGGATACCGATGTTTTCCGAGAGTTTAGCACTAAATATGGACTTGACTCTAAGATAGTAGCTTCTTTCTGTGAATCTTTTGCTACTCATGTTGATCTCCCCAAGGAGAAGTGGTTTAAATACCATCCCCCTATTGAAGTAAAAGTAGTTGAACCTATTAAAGTTGAAGAAAATACTATCACTTATAATGTTGATCCTGTTATTCCTACCGCCACTGTTCAAGATATCTTCCGATATGCTGATAAATCGGCCGATTTATCGTTTACCGTTGTCTGACCGATAAGATAAATCGGCTGATAAATCAGCCGATATGGTGATAAATCGGCCGATATGCCGATAAACTAGCCGATATTTTGTTGAGATGTATGTTGTCTCTCCTCTAGTGGTGTCATGTGAAAGTTGACTACATGACACTTCACCATTACTTGGGCCTAGAGGAAGGAATTGGGAAGTAATAAGTAGATGATGGGTTGCTAGAGTTACAGAAGCTTAAACCCTAGTTTATGCGTTGCTTCGTAAGGGGCTGATTTGGATCCATATGTTTCAGGCTATGGTTAGGTTTACCTTAATACTTCTTTTGTAGTTGTGGATGCTTGCATTAGAGGTTAATCATAAGTGGGAGGCTTGTCCAAATAAAGGCAGCACCCAAGCACCGGTCCACCCACATACCAAATTATCAAAGTACCGAACGCGAATCAGATGATCGTGATGAAAACTAGCTTGACGATAATTCCCATGTGTCCTCGGGAGCGCTTTCCTTTATATAAGAGTTTGTCCAGGCTTGTCCATTGCTACAAAAAGGATTGGGCCGCCTTGCTGCTCCTTATTTACTTTTACCTTTATCACTTGCTACCAATTATCTTATCACAAAACTATATGTTACCTATAATTTCAGTGCTTGCAGAAAATACCTTATTGAAAATTGTTTATCATTTCCTTCTGCTCCTCGTTGGGTTCGACACTCTTACTTATCGAAAGGACAACGATAGATCCCCTACACTTGTGGGTCATCACATGCCAAGTTGATGCGATGGCACAGAGAAGACCGTAAGAAAGACGGGAAGTTGAGAGTACCCGCTGACCGGTCGCAGTGGAGAAAAATCATGAGAAAGTACTAGGCGGATTTTGCAGGTGACGCAAGAAACATATGGTTTGGTCTAAGCGCAGATGGCATTAATCCTTTTGGGGAGCAGAGAAGCAACCATAGCACCTGGCATGTGACTCTATGTATGTATAACCTTCCTCCTTGGTTGTGCATGAAGCGGAAGAAGTTCATTATGATGCAGTGCTCATCCAAGGCCCTAAGCAACCCGGCAACGATATTGATGTGTACCTAAGGCCATTAGTTGAAGAACTCTTACATCTATGGAATGGAAAAGGAGTACGTGCGTGGGATGAGCACAAACATGAAGAATTTGACCTACATGTGTTGTTGTTCGTGACCGTCAATGATTGGCCTGCTCTTAGTAACCTTTCAGGACAGACAAATAAGGGATACCGTTCATGCACGCACTGTTTGGATGATATCGACAATATATATTTGGATAATTGTAGGAAGAATGTGTACCTGGGACATCGTCGATTTCTTACGAGCAGGCATCCCGTAAGGAAGAAAGGCAAGCATTGCAAAGGTGAGGCAGATCACTCGACGAAGCCTCGCCACCGTACTAGTGATGATGTACATGATATGGTCAACGATTTAAAGGTAATCTTTGGAAAGGGTCCTGGCGGTCAATCTGTTCTGAATGACACTGACGAACGCGCACCCATGTGGAAGAAGAAATCTATATTTTGGGACCTGCCCTATTGGAAAGAACTAGAAGTCCGCGCTGCAATTGATGTGATGCACGTGACGAAGAATCTTTGTGTGACCCTGCTTGGCTGCTTGGGCGTGTATTGGAAGACAAAAGATACACCGGAGGCACGGGAGGACCAGCAACGTATGCACGGAAAAGACGTCATACATCAGGGTCAAGCCAGCTACGCTCTTATCAAAGAAGAGAAGGAAATCTTATTTGAATGCCTGCTCAGTATGAAGGTACCGTCCGGCTTCTCGTCGAATATTAAGGGAATAATAAATATGGCATAGAAAAAGTTCCAGAACCTAAAGTCTCATGACTGCCACGTGATTATGATGCAACTGCTTCCGGTTCCATTGAGGGGGCTTCTACCGAAAAACGTTCGATTACCCATTGTGAAGCTATTTGCATTCCTCAATGCAATCTCTCAGAAGGTAATCGATCTAGAAATCATACCAAGGTTAGAGAATGATTTGGAGCAATGTCTTGTCAATTTCGAGTTGGTGTTCCCACCATCCTTCTTCAACATCAGGACACACGTCCTAGTTCACCTATGCGAAGAGATTAACGTACTGGGTCCTGTATTTCTACACAATATGTTCCCCTTTGAGAGGTTCAAGGGAGTCTTAAAGAAATATGTTCATAACCGTGCTAGGCCAGAAGGAAGCATCTCCAAGGGCCATGAAAATGAGGGGGTCATTTAGTTTTTATTGACTTTATTCCTGACCTTAAGCCGATTGGTGTTCCTGAATCACGACATAAGGGCAGACTGGGTGGAAATGGCATGCTAGGACCGAAACAAATAATATGTATGGACGGGAATTCTATCACTCAAGCACACTTCACAATTCTACAAAATTCCACCTTGGTAGCTCCGTATATGGATGAACACAAGAATATTCTACGCTCCAAACACCTGGAGCATTCTGACGACTGGATTACACGTGAACAAACATGGACTTTCACCAGTTGGTTGCAGACACCTGCCATGCATGACGCCGCTGTTGAAGATGACATGTACTTGCTGTCCCAGTTACCATCTTCGAATATAATGACTTTCAATGGGTATAAGTGATAAATGGGAATACATTCTACATGATTGCCCAAGATAAGAAGAGCACCAACCAAAACAGTGGTGTCCGCTTTGATGAAGCAACCAAGAGGGGAAAGGACACATATTATGGTTACATAGAGGAGATATGGGAACTTGACTATGGAAGTCGTTTGAAGGTCCCTTTGTTTCGGTGCAAATCACTACAAAAAAAATACACTTCTGTGATGATACATGTTTGTCACAGCAGGTCACGTTTTCTATCATGCATGTACATCCATGACAAATTTATGACAGAATCAAGATAGTCATACCTGTGCTGTCGTAGAAGTGTTCCATGACATTATCAAAATTATCATCACGGAAGTGTCCACTTCCATGACGATAAATCGTGCGTCACAGAAGTGCTTTCGTCAAGGGTGACCGACACGTGGCATCCACCGTAACGGAACGCCGTTAAGCTATCGGTCTGGTTTTGGATTCGATAACCTGTTAACAGCCCCGACCAATTGGGATTTTCCACGTGTAAAATTATCATTGGCTAGAGGGGACACGTGTCGGCTCGACGTTGGGACAGATGTCATCCACTCATTGGACCCAAAGCGCCTATGATACGTCGACACGTGGCACGGCCCAACAGAAGCCCATTCCTGTGAAAAGGCCGGCCTGTTTGACTTTATCAAAAGGTGGCGGGCCGGCCCACGGGAAGCCTGTTAACGGCCTGTTTGCATATAGCCCATTTACGGCCTATCCGAATTAGGCCCAGTAGCATCATCTGGGCCATCCAATATAATTCCAGCCCGTTTTAACTTCCAGCCCATGTATGGCCCATGACGTCTTTCAGCCCATATGAGGCCCTTGGTAACCCTCGGCCCGTTAACGGCCCGTGGTAAAACTGGCCCGTAATGAACAGTGCCCAAAAGAGGCCCATTCCTATGAAAATGCCGGCCCGTTTGACTTGGTCAAAAGGTGGCGGGCCGGCCCACGGCAAGCCTATTAACGGCATGTTCGCATATAGCCCATTTATAGCCCGCTAACCCAGGGCCCGTTTACGGCCTATCTGAATTAGGCCCGGTAGTGTCATCTGGGCCGTCCAATATAATTCCAGTCCGTTTTAACTTCCGACCCATGTATGGCCCATGACATCTTTCGGCCCATATGAGGCCCTTAGTAACCCTCGGCCCATTAACGGCCCGTGGTAAAACTGGCCCGTAATGAACAGTGTATCATTTTATACCCATTAACAGCACATTATTCCGTTGGGCCGTTTCCAGCCCATGTTATCTTTCGGCCTTCTTAGGGCCCATTTATTCTTGGGCTCATTTCCAGCATTCGTTTACTTTCGGCCCATTACTGTCATTTTCTGCTTGTGGGCCAAATTCCGCCCGTGGTTACAGTTGGCCCGTTTGTGGCCCGTTAATACGTTGGGCCATTTTCATAGCGTCATCAAATACGGCCAATTAACGACGGCCCGTTATGGTCAGCCCATGAACGGACCATGTCGACTCTAGCCCATTTACGACCATAATGTGGTCTGTTATTGGCCCATGTTTGGCCAACCGATCATACTACCCGTAGAAGGCCCATTGATGATACAGCCCGTAGAAGGCCCATTGTGTCTACAACCCGTAGAAGGCCCATTGTTTCTACTCCCCGTAGAAGGCCCATTGTTTCTACGGCCCTTAGAAGGCCCATTGTTTCTACGGCCCATAAGAGGCCCATGTTAACTACAGTAAATATGTAGCCCATGGTTAATGTTGCCTAGTTTTAAAAAATAGGCTATTGCGGCCACTAGCAAACCGCAGAAAAAGAACTGCGCTGACTACAAGAAAACAAATAAACAAGACAATAAGGAAATAAATAGGAAAGCAACTTACGCTAGGCTATCACGGCTATTACACATATTACATCCACTGGGCATCAAAGTTCGCCACCAGTGCAAATATAGGGAACAAAACAACATATAAACGCCACAGCAAAACAAGTCCAGAACTAAAACCACTTCAGAGAGCTCAAGAAATAATATCTTGGGTACCCATAATGCTGGCAAGATGCTTAGCAAGCTTATTAATTTTCTCTTGTTTGGCACTTAAATCCTCCAGCACTTGCTGTTGCACCAGAAAGTATGCATATGAATTCTGCAGGGACTTCCTCGGTCCTCCGGCTTCCTGTCGCATAACATCTAATCGATGTCTTTCAACTTGAAGTTGTGACTCAAGAAGCCGAACTGATTCAGGCAACGAGTTCGAAGAGCTGGTGCCAGCAATAGTAGCCAGTAACTCGAACACTACATCAAGACAGGACTTTGGGGTTGTCTTAGTGTCTTCAATATAGTTTTTATCAGCTTTCTTGGAGACCAACAGGGATGTCTCACTATCTTGAACCTTATCTGCATTACTTCCTGTAGTATTGCATAACGGGGTACTCTTCTCCAATATTTTATCAGCATTCTAAAAGAGAAACAAACAAACACATCACAGGTTTACAATGTAGTATATGAAACTCATTTTGGTAAACCAGTTCAGTAGTAAGGTGGACAGGATAACAGCATGAAACAAACATATATCTATGTAGTACGGTCACTATATGGTCTATATCATTCTAGGTCATGTTGCCAAATCAAGATAGATACAGTTCGAATCATATCTATTTAAGATAAAGTAGTTTGACAGAATATAAGTGTCGGAAACTACACAGCAATAACAACACTTGTAAGGTGCATCGCATGAGAATATAACTGTTTATTCAATTGAAACTGAAATCAACATAGAGCAAGTTACAAATGCAAACACGTTAAAGAAACATGTTTAAAACATACATGTTGCGCCATTGGAGTTTCAATTGCATCCTTCAAATTTGAAATTAGTTGATATGAGTAAATACAGTGATGCAAGAGCAAACTAGTATGAACCATAGCTACGGAACCTGACCTAAGAACAATTCTTCTTCTGCTTTAAGCGTTGACTTGGGGTTTGGAGTGGTGGTCCTAGTGCTTTGGGCACTGCAGTTGCCTTAGTAACTGCTTGTGTTTGGGTGCTCTGTGGTGGAGACGGTGTTGTGTCAATGGGAACTGGCACTAGTGCAGAACCGGGCTATAGCACCGGTTCGGAGGAGCCTTTAGTGCCGGTTCTGTAACCGGTACTAAAGGGTGGGGACTAAAGGTCCCCCTTTAGTACCGGTTCAACACGAACCGCCACTAAAGGGCCACCACGTGGCAGGAGCCAGCGCCGGGGGCAGGGATCCTTTTAGTACCGATTTCTAAAATGAACCGATACTAAATGCTTCAGGTGGTTTTGGATTCATGATTTCTTCTTTCTTTCATTTTGTGTTTTTCATTTAATTCTTTTACGTTTACTGGTCTTTTACGATGCTACATATTGTAGACGTTATATATCTAGACATTTTATGTGTGTGCACAAGGTTTCGGTGAAAAACGACGTTTTTTGTGGATTGTGTAAAAAAAACAATTTCGGATGCTTCATTCTAACTATTCATGAGGCATTTCTTTATCTTTTTTACACAAGCCACAAAAATACATACATATATATACTCACAATTCCGTCGGTGAATGAAAACCAAACTTGTCATGGCGACGGATCAAGGTAATTATGTACTACTAGGTCCGCGCACCTCTACAATTTGTACCATCGTCGCCAATCCTATGCTCTAGATTCATTTTTATTTTTATTTTGCAGCTGGAGTCCAATTAGACACTTCCCGATAGACGAACGCGACTAGCGACACGTACGATAAAAAGGTCTCAAGCACACCACGAGTCACCTAAACATGCCCATTTGTAACCAACCAAGGAAAAAAGATCCCCAGAACCAGGCCCACTTACCGACAAATACCCCACGACGCACCAAGCGCTCTCATGTCCGGGAAGCTTAGAGCATCTCCAGCCGCGCCATCAGAAAGGTCTCCCCGGGCGCCGGCGCCGACAAAACGGCTCAGTCATACCCCAGAGCACGATTTTCGCCTGCCTGGGCCGAAATCAATGCCAGCGGACCCAGGCCGAACCCGGCGCGCTGGGGGCGCCGGGCGAATCATTTTTTGCGCGAAATAGCCGCGGGTCCTCCTTGCCAGCGACTCGTCTATCTTCTCGCCGCTTCGTCGTCCTCATCGCCTCGTTTCTCGCGGCGAATCAATGCCAAAGCCGCCGCGCCGGTCAGCCTCCTCCATTGATGCCTCACGGGCGGCACAGTGAAGACTGGGCGACGCGCGTCCCTCCCCTGTCACGCGTACACACGGCGGCCACGCGTACATGCGGCACCCCCGCCTATATAAGCCGACCCAAGCGCGTCGGTGACGCACAACCTCTCCACCACCGACGCGCCGTTTCTCCCCCATTCCTCCCTCTCCTCTCGTTGTCTCATGTTCAACCATGGCCCAGCGCTTCCCAGGCGACGGCTCGGCGGCGAACGGCTTCGGCCGCCGCCACCTTCACGAGGACGAAGCTCGGCTCCTCTACGAGGCCGAGTACCCGGTCCCGCCGGACATGCCGGTGCCCGGATCATGGAGGATCAGCGCCGACGGGGTCCCAGTGCCACCACCGCCCACGGGGGCGGCACGGCGTGCGGAGATCGCGCGTATCCGCGCCTCTCTGCCGCGGGCGGCGACGGAAGGTCCACGATACGTCCCTGACAGCCCGCTGTGGGAGCCCTACTTCCACCGCCCCCACGCCGAGCAGCTCGAGGCCACCAACGGCGTCGAGCCCTCTGGAAGGCTCAACTCCGAAGGCTGCCACCGATGGTGGGGCATGCCCGGCCGCACGCTGGAGGCCGTCCTCGAGTACATCGAGGGCGGCAACACGCCGAGGCTGGAGTACCCCGCTCCCCGGTCCTTCTCTCGCCGGCGTGGGAGCTCGTGGACGCTGAGGCGCATGGACCCGGTGGCGTCCTACTCCTCGTCAGGCCGCTCGTCCGGCTCTCCCTGCCTCCGCCCCGTCAAGCCAGAACCCCAGGACACGCCTGTCAGTGCACGCACCCACAGCTCCGGCGTCCACATCGTCGACTCCGCCCCTACCTCTGGCCGTCTCGTCCTCATCAAGCCGAAGCCGGAGCCCGGCCTCCCCGTGGAGTACGAGGAGATAGCCCGGCGCGGCTTCTCCGATGAGGACGCCCTACGGTGGGCGCGGGACGACTACCTCCGCGACGAGATGGTCCGGCAATGGCGGGCTCTGGAGGAGATAGCCGCCCGCAAGCGTGGGCGCGAGGACGAGCACGGCGTGGTGATCCTCGACAGCGACGAGGACGAGGACGCCCCCGTACCATCCAACCCGCCGCGCCAACCTGGGGAGGGTTGCAGCATGGACGGCGGCCGCGGAGCAGGAGGCGACGACGACGACGACTACACGCGGTTCTACAGCCTCCTCGGCATGTAGATCTGCAAGGGTGACAGGCGGCGAGGAGCGGCGAGCGAGACGGCGGGCCTAGTAGATTTTTTTTATTTTTTGTAAAATATTTTAAATATGTATGAACTCGCCGAAATTTGGTTGAATTTGCGCCGTGTTTGTGTCGGAATTTAATTTTCACAAAAAACGTGGGTGCGGCGACTTGGGACAAACTCGCCACAGGCCCTTTTTTTGCGCCGGCTCGCCCCAGGCGGCGATTTTAGGCGCCCTCGAGGGCCAACGGCTGGAGATGCTCTTAGAAACTATAGTGATTGCAATCGGTCCGTGAGTGCATGTTTTCCACCTGTCCATGCACTCTGCAGCATACATTCACCAAAAGTCAATCCTAAAAAAGCTTATATAAGAGCAACTCCAATGGGGCGATCCATTTTGTCCGTTTGGGTCATCCGGACATAAAACTTGGTTCAACGGAGCGACCCAAACGGACACGGCATCCGCCTGCTGTCCGTTTTGTGTCTGCTTGGACCCATTTTCGGCCCAAATTTGGGCCACGTTTGGGTCCGCGGTGGACACAAAGCGAACGTTTTGTGTGGCCTCCTCGTCCACCTCCGTCCGTTGCATGCGAGCACTGGCCCATCTATCATCGAGGGGCCACCCACCCATCCCACCCCGTCTCTCTCCTCCTTTTCTCTCTTTCTCAATGCCACCGAACATGCCGATGCGGGCATGGCGCCAGCTGCTTCAGCCTCCGTCGCGAGCGAGGCGTCGCTTCCTCCTCTCGTTGCCAAGCACAAGCAGCGGCCGCCTCCTCCCGCTACCGGCGCAGCGCGGCCAAGCACTCGTCGTCGCTGTCCTACAACTACGCGCACCACCGGCGGATGGCCACGCGCGTACTAGCTAGCTAGCCGCCGCTGCCCGCTGCCCAGCGCGCGTGCTGGTGCTGCTGCCAGCAGCCGTTGGTCGTGCGCATGCTAGCCAGCCGCCGCCGGTCCTGCGTCGCTGCGGCTTCACTCCGCCCTGCCCATCGTCGACTGGCCGCGGCCTCGCCCCGCCCCGTCCTTGTCTCGCCGCTTCCAAGTGGGCCCAGCCTTGCCTCGCTGCACCCGGCCGCGCCCATCCTCGCCTCGCCACGCCCGGCCGTGCCCGTCCATCACTCGCCGCGGCCTCGCCTCGCCGCGACCGGCCGTGCCCGTCATCGACTCGCGGCGCTTGCCGTGCCTGCAGCGCCCGAGTACATCGGCATGGTCGCTGATACGTCCAAAACGTATCTATAATTTCTGCTTGCTCCATGCCTCTTTTGGGTGATATTGCTATGATATTTATACACTTCCATACACTTTTGATCATATTTGGACTAACCTATTAACTCAGTGCACCCCAGTGCCAGTTTCTATTTTCGGCTGTTTTTGTATTTCAGGTTTTCCCATTACGAGAACTGCCAGAAAAATCCCGGAAAAATTATATAAAAAATCAGCGTTCCAGAAGCTACCAGGCACCCGAAGCACAGCCGGAGGGGGGCCACCAGGGCCCTAGGCGCCCCCCCCCCTGGGCCGCGTCGGGGGGGCGCCTGGGCCCCCCGAGGCTCCGCTGATGCCCCCCTTTGGCATATATTTATACCGTCTCCCGAAACCCTCGAGACGGGAACTCTTTTTTGCGATCTCATCTTTGTTCCGCCGCCGCCGCTGCTTCCAAGATCGGGAGCACCAGGAGAACTCTTCCCGGCACCCTGCCGTAGGGGAGGATCACCACCGGGAGCTTCTCCACCACCATGGACGCCTCCCGGATGAGTTGTGAGTAGTCTCCCTTGGACCATGGGTCCATGACCAGTAGCTATGTGATGTTCTCCTCCCGTTCTTGTGCTTCACTAATTAGTCCTCGTGAGCTGCCGTACATGATCGAGGCACATATGTAATCCTTATGCTATTGCTATGATGAGTTTGCTGGGATCCGATGGATTATGAGATTATGTTCAGATTGTGTTTGAGTAATATATTTGATTCACCACTTTTATGTTTATGTTCGTAAGTAATTCTTGCATGTTCTCCTTTGTTATTTATTGCTTTGGCCATGTAGTACGTAGTGACTCCAAGAGGGAACGTTATGCTTGATTGTGGGTTCATGCCCCTCGATGACTAGCTTGAGTGACAGAAACATGAGTCTAGGGGATGTGCTGTTGCCACAAGGGGGAAAACAATGGTGCTTGTGCCCGCGGGTGCAAGGATTGTTTACTTTACGCAAAGTTCTCTTAATGCAGTTGTCTGTTGCTTTGAGTTTACACTATGGGTGGGACTCGCAACTTAATACCAGCGAGATGTTCTGGATAGATATCTCAAGGTGGATGATTAGTAGTAGATGCAGATGGATTTCGGTCTACTTACCTCGGCGTACCGCCCATGCTTTGAACCTCTACCTTTCTTGCAACTTAGTCAGCATTGGTTTGCGCACATGGTCCTGTCAATTGCCCAGCTGTAATTCGTTTACCTCACATAGTTGTTTTATCGTCTTTTGGGAGAGAGACATCACTAGTGAACATCATGAGACTCCGGTCCATATTACCATCATTGATCACATCCGCTATTTACTTTCCGCTTTTTACTTACTATTGCAATTATACCTATCACTATTATCACTTGCGTTTGATCCTTTGTAAACTACAAGGCCGGAGGGATTGACAACCTCTCTGTACTCGTTGGGAGCAAAGTTATTTGTATCTGTGTGCAGGTCCACGTTGATTGCTAATATCTAGCGCCGTTAGCAGTTGACACCTTCTTGTTGAAACTGGGAGTCTCAGGGAAATCGATCCTTGTTATTGCCAAGGGAAAACTTCCGCTACACTGCATCTCAAACCTTCCACTTGGGGTAACCAACGAGGGGCGAGAAGCCATCAAGCAAAGTTTTATGGCGCCGTTGCCGGGGACTCCACTCTTCAGGATAGGGGAGTTGCACGCTATCTTTTACCTTTGCTTTTTAGTCTTGTTAGTTTACCTTTCAGTTTTGCTTTAGTATCTTTTATCGAAAATCACAAAAATAGTTATCTTGCTTGCTTGCTACTATGGGTTCCACCGAGAACACCAAGTTGTGTGACTTCACTAGTCACAACAACGATGACTTTATCTGCACACCTATCACTACACCTGCCACTTCAGCACCTTCGTATGAAATTAAACCTGCTTTACTGAACTTAGTCATGAAAGATCAATTCTCCGGTGCTGGAGATGATGCTGCTTTACACTTGAACAACTTTGTTGAAGTTTGTGATATGCAAAAGTACCAAGAAATAGATGGTAATATTGTTAAGCTTAAGCTTTTTCCTTTCTCTTTGAGAGGAGGAGCTAAAATTTGGTTTCAGTCTTTGACTAGAAATAGCATAGATTCATGGGACAAGTGCAAAGATGCTTTTATTGGAAAATACTATCCACCTGCTAAAATTATCCAACTAAGAAGTAACATAATGAATTTCAAACAATTGGATAATGAACACGTTGCCCAAGCTTGGGAACGTATGAAATCTCTTATCAAGAACTGCCCTACTCATGGTTTGACTACTTGGATGGTTATCCAAACTTTTCATGCAGGCTTGAACTTTACCTCGCGGAACTTGTTAGATTCGGCCGCGGGAGGAACCTTTATGTCAACTACACTTGGTGCTGCCACGAAGCTTCTCGATGAGATGATGACCAACTATTCCCAATGGCACACCGAACGCGCTCCAACAGGTAGGAAGGTAAACTCTGTTGAGGAGATTTCCTCCCTAAATGAAAAAGTTGACTTGATCATGTCTCTACTTTCGAAGCAATCTTCTGTTGATCCTCGTGATGTTCCTTTAAATTCTTTGATTGCTCAAGAACAAGTAGATGTGAACTTTATCTCTAGAAATAATTTTAATAACAATGCTTATAGGAGTAATTTTGGTAGCAATCCTTGACCGTTCCCCTCTAATTCCTATGGGAACAACAATGCTTATCCTAGCACCAAGAACTCCACTACTGAACTAGAGATTATGCTTAAAGATTTCATCACTACCCAAAAAGCTTTTAATAATAGTGTAGAAGAAAAACTAAACAAACTAGGTGATCTCTCTTCGAAGGTAGACAATTTAGCCAATGAAGTAGAATTGCTTAAAATTAGAACTTCTCCTCTTGAGGAGAGGAAGGTCACTCCCATTAATGCTATTCAAGTGCAAATTAATGAAAATATTAGGATGATGGCGAAACTTAAAGAGAGATGGGCTAGAGAAAGGGAGGAAGAAGATAGAATTAAGAGCCTTCCTACCCACCACACTGTTGCTACTATCCAAGTTGTTGAGGATATCCAAACTCTTAGCACCCAATGCACTCCTGGTCCCGATGGACCTATTAATTAATGGTGATGCTATGACTATAGAAACTACCAAACAAGTGAACCTAAAGGACACCACTACCACCTTACTTGATAGTAGTGACCTTGATTTTGATAATTGCACTCTTACCGAAGTTATTGATTTCCTTCATAAGATGTCTAGAGATCCCCGCACTAGCACGCTTAATCTTGCCTTCACAGAGCATATCACTAATGCTCTTATCAAAGCTAGGGAGGAGAAACTTAGAGTAGAAGCCTCCATACCTAGAAAGCTAGAAGATGGTTGGGATCCTATGATAAAAATTAAGTTGAATAACTTCTCTTGCTATGCTTTATGTGATGTTGGTGCTAGTACCTCTGTTATGCCCAAAAGAATATATGAGATGCTTAAATTGAAACCTTTTGATTCTTGTTCTTTTGGTGTTCGTCTCGTTGATTCTTCCATAAAGAAACCTTTGGGGAGGATCGACGATGTTCTTATCATTGTCAATGACAATTATGTTCCCGTTGATTTTACTATTATGGATATTGAATGTGAACCTTCTTGTCCATTTATTTTGGGACGTCCTTTTCTACGCACCGTTGGTGCTATCATTGACATGAAAGAGGGGAATATAAAATTCCATTTTCCTCTCAAGAAAGGGATGGAACACTTCCCTCGAAAGAAGATTAAGTTACCTTTTGAGTCCGTCATACGGGATAGCTATTCTTTTACTCTTGATAAAACTTGATCTCTTTGCATTATGCCTAGCTTAAAGGCATAAAAGAAAGCACTTTTGGGAGGCAGCCTAATGAATAAATTTTATTTTGTTTTTGTTGTGTCTTGATGTTGTTACTACTGTAGCATCATCATTGTATCTTTGCTTTTCAAATTTTGTGCCAAGTATAGCCTCTGATTGCAAGAAAGTTCAAAAGTTGTGACGTGCTGTCCAGGAAACAGATTCTGTCCTTGGATAGAAAAATTCGTATAAAATCACCAGATCATCTTTTTGGTCTGAATTTTTTCGACAGCGTGCTCTATATAATTGTCTTTCGTGCGTCTGTTTTGAGTTTTTTTATTAGAGTTGCAGAAGTGCCCCGAAAAAATCATTTACTACCTTCTGTTCTGTTTTTCACAGATTATGTCCTGTTTTGCCTTTCCTTCATTTTGCAAACCTAGAGCTTGCTTTTTCTTTGCAAAAACCTTTTGGCAATCTTGAGAAACAGTAGACCTTCAAGAATATCTTTATTTCCAGCAAGGAACAATTATTTTATTATGGGTACTAACCTCACTAATCAGATCATGATGAGTTATGTATGAAGGGAGTTTTCAAGTGTGCGAGGGAAGATGATAAAAAGATTCAGGAGTGTCAAACGCTCAAGCTTGGGGATGCCCCCGTGCACCCCCAAGAAATATTCAAGGAGACTCAAGCGTCTAAGCTTGGGGATGCCCCCGTGCATCCCCTTCTCCATCAACATTATCAGTTCGTCTTTCGTTCCACTATATTTTAATCACTTCATGTGTTATGTGCTATGCTTGGAGCGTCTTGCTTTTAGTTTTCTTTTTTTAGTTTTCTTTAGCTTTTCATAACGAGTCGGAACTCAGCTTTCTTTATGTGGGAGAGAAACACGCTCCACTTCTACCTAGAACATAACATAGAATTTTCATGTCTATCTCTGTTGTGTGTGTTCTTTGTCTTTCAATAGCTACTGTCGTGTTCAGCTCTCAGTTTTTTCATGCTTATCTTTTTAAAAGAGCTTTCGTTTAGTTGGTTGCTTGAACTCTCTTTAGTTATCATGCTTATCTTATTAAGAGAGTTTGCTTCCGTTGCATTGGTTGATATGTCTATGATAAAGATGCTACGTGCATAATGGCGCTTAGTAGTTCATGTTTTCTTATGGTTAGTCTCAAATAGCTGGGCGGTTCCCAATGTGTTATTGGAGTACCAACATGATTTGTTTGCATATGATGTGGTATGGTTTAGTAATATCTTCCTTCAAAGAATTTATTTTGATTGACTTGGCGTATGCTCACGCATATTTAAGGCTGTAAAGAAAGTCTGTCAAGCCTTGATGATCTTTTGTTTCTGAGTAGCGATATAACTTCCATGCCTGATTCAATGTTGCTTTGTCGCTCTGCATGATTATGACCGTCATTGCTCTCTTAGTTGGTCGCTCCCAGTCTTTTGCTAACCTTCGCCTGTACTAAGCGGACTGACTGCTTGTGCATCCACATTCCTTTATACCAGTTATGCCATATGAGTCCACCATACCTTCCTACATGGTATTTACCTGCCATTCCTAACGGAGACTTGCATGTACCATCTCGAAATTATTTAAAGAAAAAGCATATCTATTTTGTGCCTCTTTTTTAAGTTCATGAGGAAGTAGTAGTTAATTCATGATCTTTTTAAGTTGGACAAGCTTCACCCCGGGATTGCATGTATAATGTGCAAACCCATAATACGAGAAGGAACTGGCATTGAGTGCGCCCGGCTCAAAATTAATATAACAAACAAACCCTCCTTCACGCTTTGTTCATGAGAAATCAGAAAACTTTGGCAGTGATAAACAAAGGAGATTAAGAGGATGTGATCGTCCTCACTCGGGAGCCGTTCCTCGAAACTTGTCCATCTCAAGAAGTGATTGAGTTGTCTGCTAGCATTCATTGACGGAACATGCATAATCAAAAAAAAAATATTACCTCTGTTTTTAAAATCAAGAGCTCTGGTACATGTTTTGTCTTTGTTTCCGACTACGGGTTTTCAACCTTGCCAACAAAAGCCACGGTTCGAGAGTCCCCACCTTCTTTTAAAAGCACCAACTACTGAGAGCATGATTGTCATTCTGAGTGTAATGTGCATTGTCCCAAAGTAGCATTGTCTTTTGCATGATTGTGATATCGTTTATTCTGAAATCATTGTATCTAGTCATCACTTAAACCTTGGAGGTGCCCCTGCATTTATGTTTTGCTTCACTAACGGGGGCAAGCGAGATATCACTTTATCATATTTGCACACCATGTTCATTACAAATCTATTTGATGTTTCAGTATCATATTGTAAAACTTTCAGTTCTTCGTGATTTTCTCATGAGGCAACTTAATTACTATAGATTCATTGTCTCAGTAAGCTTTTGTCATATGACTACAAAAAAAAGTCCTATGTGGTTAATAGCATGTCACCATAGAAATTATTCTTGTTATCATTTACCTACTGGAGGACGAGCAGGAATTAAGCTTGGGGATGTTGATACGTCCAAAACGTATCTATAATTTCTGCTTGCTCCATGCCTCTTTTGGGTGATATTGCTATGATATTTATACACTTCCATACACTTTTGATCATATTTGGACTAACCTATTAACTCAGTGCACCCCAGTGCCAGTTTCTGTTTTCGGCTGTTTTTGTATTTCAGGTTTTCCCATTACGAGAACTGCCAGAAAAATCCCGGAAAAATTATATAAAAAATCAGCGTTCCATAAGCTACCAGGCACCCGAAGCACAGCCGGAGGGGGGCCACCAGGGCCCCAGGCGCCCTGGTGGCGCCCCCCCCCCTGGGCCGCGCCAGGGGGGGCGCCTGGGCCCCCCGAGGCTCCGCTGATGCCCCCCTTTGGCATATATTTATACCGTCTCCCGAAACCCTCGAGACGGGAACTCTTTTTCGCGATCTCATCTCTGTTCCGCCGCCGCCGCCGCTTCCAAGATCGGGAGCACCAGGAGAACTCTTCCCGGCACCCTGCCGGAGGGGAGGATCACCACCGGGAGCTTCTCCACCACCATGGACGCCTCCTGGATGAGTTGTGAGTAGTCTCCCTTGGACCATGGGTCCATGACCAGTAGCTGTGTGATGTTCTCCTCCCGTTCTTGTGCTTCACTAATTAGTCCTCGTGAGCTGCCCTACATGATCGAGGCACATATGTAATCCTTATGCTGTTGCTATGATGAGTTTGCTGGGATCCGATGGATTATGAGATTATGTTCAGATTATGTTTGAGTAATATATTTGATTCACCTCTTTTATATTTATGTTCGTAAGTAATTCTTGCATGTTCTCCGTTGTTATTTATTGCTTTGGCCAAGTAGTAGGTAGTGACTCCAAGAGGGAACGTTATGCTTGATTGTGGGTTCATGCCCCTCGATGACTAGCTTGAGTGACATAAACATGAGTCTAGGGGATGTGCTGTTGCCACAAGGGAGAAAACAACGGTGCTTGTGCCCGCGGGTGCAAGGATTGTTTACTTTACACAAAGTTCTTTTAATGCAGTTGTCTGTTGCTTTGAGTTTACACTATGGGTGGGACTCGCAACTTAATACCAGCGAGATGTTCTGGATAGATATCTCAAGGTGGATGATTAGTAGTAGATGCAGATGGATTTCGGTCTACTTACCTCGGCGTACCGCCCATGCTTTGAACCTCTACCTTTCTTGCAACTTAGTCAGCATTGGTTTGCGCACATGGTCCTGTCAATTGCCCAGCTGTAATTCGTTTACCTCACATAGCTGTTTTATCGTCTTTTGGGAGAGAGACATCACTAGTGAACATCATGAGACTCCGGTCCATATTACCATCATTGATCACATCCGCTATTTACTTTCCGCTTTTTACTTACTATTGCAATTATACCTATCACTATTATCACTTGCGTTTGATCCTTTGTAAACTACAAGGCCGGAGGGATTGACAACCTCTCTGTACTCGTTGGGAGCAAATTTATTTGTATCTGTGTGCAGGTCCACGTTGATTGCTAATATCTGGCGCCGTTAGCAGTTGACACCTTCTTGCTGAAACTGGTAGTCTCAGGGAAATCGATCCTTGGTATTGCCAAGGGAAAACTTCCGCTACACTACATCTCAAACCTTCCACTTGGGGTAACCAACGAGGGGCGAGAAGCCATCAGTCGCGCCCTTGCGTGCATGCGTGCTAGGTAGCTGCCTGCCGCCGCTGGACCTGGCCGTCGCACGGGCGGGTGCGAGTGTGTGATGTGGGGCAGGTGCACAGCGTGCGAAAGCTGCGGGGCGGAGCGGGAGTTCGTTGGATCACCGGGAGAGAGTTGCGGGGCCGTAGTAGTAGGGTCGGGGCGAGCTGGCGCGGCAAGCTGCGGTGGGCGTGGTGGCGCGGGAGCTCGCCCTCCAAGTGTTCGACGAAGACGACGTGGACATTTATAAAACTCATCCGGCGCCCGTTGGGCGCACCGGCTGACCCAAACGAAAAAGGAAACACGGACACGCGAACGGGCGACCCAAACAGACAAAAAGTGGACAAAATTGATGTCCGTTTGGGTCGCCCCTTTGAAGTTGCTCTAATCCCTAATTCCGGTCAAACCGGCACACGAGCACGTCGCCGCCGCCATTATATTTATCTTGTTTCTCAAATAATTGTCCGAAGTAAGCAGGGCAATGGTCAGGAAATTTCCAGTCGAGGCATTTTAGCACCCTCTCTCTGTTTCACCTAGCTCTCAATCCTCGTGTGACGGCATTGCAGACCACAACATTATCGACCCTCAAAAGAAAAAAAATATGACGATGAGCCTACGCCCTTAAATTGGACAACACCCATTACACTCATCACAGATAAAACATGAACTTCATTCGGGTTTTTTTTGG
>LR738710.1:914387063-914398679 GCA_902687465.1 Secale cereale
GGGGTGCCCCTCCCTCCTCGCGCCACCACGGTGCTCTCCCATGGAGTCTCCCATGAGGAGATGTTTGCCCTCGTCGTGCTAGCTGCCACACTCACCTCAGCCCACCCGCAACTCTATTGCACGACTCCGTGTCCCTCTGCCCTCCCTGCCCGGCGTATCCTGATCTACCGAGTTACCCTGAGGACCCTGCACCGTGATCAACAATACCAACACCAACAATGAGGCTGCGCCTGACACGAATGGCAGTCCAAAACCTAGGTTCCTCTGGCAGCAGCGAAGCCTGACGACCCTGTCGTGTCGGCCACGCCCACCATGCAGACTGCCTATTGCATCTGCTCCTGCCCTGACGACAGAGCATGTTCGACGATGAACTGTACAATTGTTCCGCGTCCCTGCATCGGCGACACCACATCTTCTCCTGCGATGACGTCCACCTCAACGTCCGTGGAGCACCACGGCGGCGACGTGCTCTCCACTAGACAAATCCGGGCATCGTCCTTGGCGCGGCAGCCACACTCTGCTCCATCTACCTCGTGTGGAACTGTATTAACGCCGAGGGCGATCGCCACCGCCGCCGTCTCACGGTGCTCTCCCTATTGGATAACGTAGTAGAAAAAAATTGTCCTATGATCAAACAAGGAACACTATGAAGATGCATTAACGGTTTAGATCAGATCGTTAATAACTTCGAGTTGCAGCAGAAGAAGAGTTGGTGTAGATCGTACTTGAAGTCCCTTATACCGTTCATGAAGGATCCATCAAACCGAAGACCGAATGCACGACCTCTCTACAATTTGCAAGCGTTTAGACTTCATGATTCGGCATCGCTTCGCCGTCCACAGCTAATCATGGCCAGAAAATTAAAGGGAGAATAAGAGAACCACACAAGGCTTCTCTATTATAAGGATCAGAGAGATCTAGGTCTAGCTCTAATTAGATCAACTCCAATTTAGTACTAGAACTAGAAAACTAGAGGAGACTTCAAAACTTGTGTTTCTCCCAAGGGCCAAAACCTCTATTATATATAGGTTGGAGGGAGGGGGACGCCAGGAGGGAGAGCCACTCTCCTCCAATTTGGTCTCCTCTAACTTTCCCAAGAAGCTAGGGGGTCGCCTCCACCTAATGGGCCTCTCAGGCCGTTAACTTTTTCCCTATAGGTCTTTTTATATTTTCTTTGGCCCGTTAATATTTAATTAATTCTAAAAGACTCCAATCAATATTAGAATCTTTTATTATTACTTAAACATCTCCGGAAACTCTTCAGCTAACCCCGAAATGCTTCTAGTTTCTCTCAAAATTATTTCTAATATTCCCCAAACTATTTCATAAATATATTCTCATAACTCTTACTCCACTAACACTCAACCGATCCAATGGTTAGGTCGCTTGAGAACACTAGATATTTTTCCAATATTTGGCTTCTAATGTTGGGCAATCAGCATGCATGTGTGCTGTAGAAAATCTAATGCTGACAAGCATCATTTCGCAGACGGGCAGCTCCACCAGACTCGCCCAACCGTACCGCCGTCGCAGTGTGTCTATGTCTCCCTTAAAGCGAGCACTAAGAGAGACTTGACCATAACACACCCCACGTGGCGTAGACCCAAATTACTGAAGTTCATTGTGTTTCCGCTCGTGTGAGCAATTCTTATCCTCCTGCGCGTCAAGGCCATTGTCCCCTTGTTTTCATTGGTCGTTTCGTTCGTCTGAAGCGCGTGTGCATGCTCAATTTTTATTTTTTTTCCTTTTCTATATTTTTTTATTTACTTGAAAAATACAAGAATAAATCTTAAAAACTGCATGCAATTTTTTCCTTTTAAATATGTATGAACATTTTATTAAAAACCATAGACAGTATTTAACTTATATACAACATTTCCAAATACAAGCAATTTTGAAAACGTACGTACACTTTTTACCTTTTAAAAAGTATATGAACATTTTCAGCATAAGTACCTTTTATTACAATAGAAAAAACTTAAAATATATGAAGAATAATTTTGAATGCATGATAAACATTTTTATTACAATGCAAACATTTTCTAAGTACACAATGAACTCTTTTACATCCACGATGTACAATACTTTGACATGCAGCGGTCAGTTTTTTAGCTCGCGATGAATATATTTTTAATATGCGCTACACACTTTTCAATATGTGATATAAATTTTTAATACAAGATGATCATTTGGTTATACATGATTCACATTTGTGAAATACAAGAGTATTTGTAAATACACGTGGATCTTTTCTTAATACATGATAAATATATTTTTATAACAATGAATATTGTGAAATAAAAATGATGAAAATTTTCAATACACATTGGGAGAAATTTGGAAATATCCTATTTATATTTTAAATTACGTAACAGACTTCTTATTTTTTTTAGGAAAAACATGACGCCCATTTTAAATGCGTGATAAATAATTTTGA
Source organism: Secale cereale (assembly GCA_902687465.1). Lineage (NCBI taxonomy): Eukaryota > Viridiplantae > Streptophyta > Magnoliopsida > Poales > Poaceae > Secale > Secale cereale. The sequence continues at coordinate 914,389,501 of LR738710.1, forward strand.
AAAATACATTATGTTCATTTATGAAAATACAAGATGAAGATGTTTTAAATTATAAAATATGCAATGATTATTTCACGTTTATATGCACATAAACATGTTTTGAACTATATAATGGACAATTATAAAATACTAAGACATATATTTTTGAAATACATTATAAAAAACCTTGTAAATACATGATGAATGAAATAATAAGTACAAAAACTATAAAAAATAATGAAATATAAAAAATAAAAAGCAAACCAGCATACAAGATGGTCCAGGTCGGGAAGTCCAGTAGGCAGTCTACGCAGAAGAGAAAACACCAACGTTACATACAATGATACAACCCGAGCACGAGGGCAAAGGGAAACCTGTTTGGTGGGCTGGCCTAGTTGCAATGAACGGCATACTCTCTCTGTTCCATAGTGTAGTGTATAATCTTTACCTAATATTATAGGAAGGATTATTTCTCCAGTTTTTTGGTTCACGATGGGACCCACATAGGGGAGCAACTAGTTAACGAGCGCTTCTTCGGGAGGCTCGCAGCGATCAGCGCCACTTGGCGCGCTCTCAGCCATTCGCCACGTGTCGCGCTCTGGATGCTCCTTCCGATTTTTTTTTATTTTTCCACACGCGTTCTTGGCTTATTGAACAGTTTTTTTCCTGGTTTTTTTTTTGATATTTTAGTTTTCCACCGGTCTTCCTTAACTTTTCGAAGGAAAAAAGTCGAAAAAAAAATTGTGCGAAAAAACACGTTTTTTTCCTTCGCGAAAGTCACGGTTTTGCTTCCGCGAGAGGCACGGTTGTGCTTTCGCGAGAGTCACGGCCGTGCCTCCCGGAAAGGGAAAAAAGTCGCGTTTTCTGTTTTTTTTTCTTTCGCGAGAGTCACGGTTTTGCTTCCGCGAAAGGCACGGTTGTGCTTTCGCGAGAGTCACGGCTGTGCCTTTTTCGAAAAGGGAAAAAACGCTTTTTCTGTTAAATTTTTTTTACGAGAGTCACGGTTTTGCTTTCACGAGAGGCACGGTTGTGCTTTCGCGAGAGTCACGGCCGTGCCTCTCGGAAAGGAAAAAAAACGCGTTTTCGGTTTTTTCGGTTCGATTTTTTCACCCGGTTTTTTCGTGAAAAAAAGATTGTCAAAACCTATCAACATGTGATCTAGTTTTGAAAATCTCGACGCGAGAAATTCAACGGTGAAAACGATTCGAGATTTGGACGCACGGTTTAAGAGATAAAACGTTTTGAATAAACGAATCTACGAAAAAAGGGAAAACGATCAGGTAGCAACAAGTGGCGCACATGCAGAGCGCCACTAGTCGCAACATGGAGTTTGGGGATGATCTTTGCAACGAGTACTCTTCCATTAGTGATTTCGCCCACATAGTCTTCCACTCTTCCTACGTCACAGGCTTCGTCCATCGCAGACGTTTCCTCCTGCGGTTGTTTTCTCGATTCTCCCAATTTGTTTCTGCCAAAAAATAATTACAGAACGCTCAGAGCCGCAATGAGCCGGCCCATTAACGTACAAACAACCCTTGCCAGTAAAAGAAGCTCCAAGAAAAAAAAAATACTGTGGTGCAATGAATCGAACGTAGCCGCTCACGCTAGAGCACTCAAATGCTAACCACTATTCTAAACAAGACTAGGTGTTTAATTAGCATAACAAAATTTTAAGTTAAATACACAGTCGCGCCAGATACTGAGATGATTTTTTTAATGTGAATATATTTTAGAACGAGATTTTTTTTCAATTTTTTTAATAAAAAATATAAAGTCCAACATATTTTAAAGAACAATATTTGTCTTTTTACTTTTTTTAAAAAATCTGAGTATTTTTTAAAACACAAACAATTATTTAAAACTAGGAGGTATTGTTGTGATTATTTCTCGGATGTGCAAACATTTTAAAACACACCTATTTTTTCAACTTTAAATTTGAAAAGGTAAATATTTTTGTGAACATGTATTTTTTAAAACTGAGAGGTACTATAGCTATTTTTTTACCTATATTAATAAAACTTGGCGAATTTTTGTAATATGCCCACATGATGCTTTGTTTTACTTCATTTTATTAAACTAGGGATATGGAAGGAATCTTTTTCTCTATCGCGTCTTCACGTACAACCAGTCTCACTCGGTCCAGTGACTCTCGTCAAGATGCATGAGGAGTCCAACTAAGATTTCATGATCTATCTGACACAAACTACTCAACTTTCATGATGACACGGACATATATTATGTGTAGTGCTTTTCCCTATTTATATTAGGTAGGTGATAAAGAAAACTATGTTCAAAGCTCTTGATCTTCATCAGACACGAAGGTGGCTCACCAATCCAGTTTTTGGACCTTACCAACCTTGGTTAGTGACAACTGGTATTGCAACCACCGGCGACGAGGACGACAAAGACGACAAGCGGAAACCTATGCCTGGTGTTATATTGAAATAGAGCATATGGACTTGAGGATGAGGTATTAGTCATATTTATTATGTTATGGGAATGAGGGTGAGGTCTTTAGCCATTCTCAGCCGGCAAGGGCCGGCGTGTGAGGGCCGTTTTTTCCCGTCGCAACGCACGGACATGTTTCCTACTCCCTCTGTCCCATAATATAAGAACGTTTTTGGCACTACACTAGTGTCAAAAACGTTCTTATATTATGGGACGGAGGGAGTAGTTTTTTATAAGTCAAACATTATAAAATTTGACCACGTTTATACGCACAATATGCAAATTTAAAATAGTAAATGCATATCATTGGATACATCATCAACTATGTTTTCATGTTGTATAAGTTTGCAATTGCATATATAAATAATTTTCTCTATGAATTTGGGAAAAAAAATCGTTTGACTTTCCAAAAGAAATATTTATATGAACTACATTATGAAACGGAGGGAGTATAATTTTTGCGGCTTCCATCCTGGTTTCACTTTTGCGCGGTCCATGCAAGTGTTGTATCGTGCTACAGCCCGGCCCAAACAAATACGCTTGGCGCGTTCCTTTGGCACCAGTGAACTTGACATTTTGGTTTTTAGAGATATTACTGTTAATTGACTGCTTAGTTTTAGAGGGATCCCGTCAGTGATGTCGGACACTCCTGGGCTCCTCTTCTCTTTGGTTTGTGGGGTACACGCGCGCGCGCTGGTTTGTGGGGTATACCAAGGGTCGACTCGCTCTCCTCCCTCACTGAACGCGCTCACTCTCCGCTCACTGTCACTGGGGAGTGAAAAAGAGAAGAGAAACCACCAGGCGAAGCAAGGTATCCGGACTAGCACCTTTGCTTTTGGTTGGCTCGAGGACGACGAGCAGGCCGGAGACGATGCTGCACTTCAGCCATCCGGTGGTGCACCCCTCCCCGCCGGCGGTGGTGGCGCAGGGGCAGGCGGAGGTGGAGATGGTGCCACCGCCGGCGCAGGGGCAGGTGGTGCAGGAGGAGGGGCCGAACGGGGCCGGGAACGCGCCTGCTGGGGTGATCATGAGGGACCCGTGGACGCGCTGCGGCCTCGTGTTCCGCCTCCTGCAGGCCGCCTTGGCCGCCGCCGCGCTCGCCGTCATGGTGTCCACCGACGACTTCTCCTCCGTTACCACATTCCGGTGCGTCCTCGAATCCTTTCCTTCTTGGATGGACGGATGGATGGGCAGGGCTTTCTTGATGCTTAGCAATTTTCTTCTTAGGAATTCAATTTTGTTTCAGAACAAGTGCCGCAGTCGTCCAGCCAACCAACTTGCATTCAGTCCTTCCTAGTATTTCCTAATTATCCAAAGTGTAATGCTCATATTTATTTGCGCATTTCGATACGTCTACGCCGTTTTGGATCTTCTAGTCCTGAAAGAGGCAGTACGATCAGATGATGCCATAGTGGCATGATCATGCTCCCTGCGATGTTATCTCACATGATTCATCTGAAAATGTTGTCTCAGCTGTCTTGTTTGGAAGCAGCAATGTTTACCATTTCTGCCAAAATTGCAAAACATAAGTGTCAACAATCCGGAATTCAGAATGCCGTAATTGTAATGGACAATCGTATGCATTGCATACATTTCCTTCCTTGAGGAAAACATTTCAAGATCTACATTTAGTGTGGGAGTAGTACAGTGCATCGGCCTATTCTCCAGTACCGTCGTCTCTCTCTGCAAGACATAAGTTTCACATTATAAATTATTAATGAGTCCTCCTTAATTCTCCAAACAGAAATGCTCATATTTATTCGCGCATTTCGATATGTCTGCGCCTTTTTGAATCTTCTAGTCTGGGATCCTGAAAGAGGCAGTACGATTAGATCATGCTCCCTTTGCCCTGTGATGTTATCTTAGATGTCTTGTTTGGGTGCTGCAATGTTTAGCATTTGTGCAGAAATCCGGAGTTTGGTCTACAAATGCATGCGTGTCGACAATGCGGAATTCAGAATGGTGTAACTGTAATGTACAATCGTGTGCACTGCATACATTTCCTTCCCTGAGGAAAACATTTGAAGATCTACATCTAGTGTTGGGGGTAGTACAGCATACTGACAACTTTGTGAAACAAGTACTAGCATGTTGGTGCACCTTATTTCCGTGACCCAATTAGAAGGCGCAAATTCGAAGGTTTTTTCAGTTAAAGATGTTGCTGTTACAACTCAAAATATGGGATCTTTTATGTTTTCTCTTATGTAGATGAACTTATTTTTGTTCTTTTGAGCAGCTACCTTGTAGCAGCAGCAAGTGTGCAATGCCTGTGGAGCCTCGCCGTGGCCATTCTGGATGCCTATGCAATTGTTGTCAAACGTTCCTTCCGAACTGCTCCGGCTGTCATCATACTTGCCCTCGGGGACTGGGTAAGTCGTACGTATTTTCTCTGCTACCTCAAGAAAAACAACAATCGTCTGTCATGCATTGTGTTTTGAATAGGCAAATTATAAGAATCATGTGTATCTTTCATTCTCCTAATAAAAACAAAAAACGATCCGCTTTTAACCCTGATGTTTTGTCCGTAGGTCACCGGAACACTGATCTTCAGTGCAGCGTGTGGATCAGCAGCCATCACCACTCTCCTTTCCAACGATTTCGGGGCTTGCTCGGTAAATCCCTGTGCAAGCTTCATGAACGCTACCGCCATGGCTTTCTTGAGCTGGCTTGCGCGTGCACCGGCCTTTATCGGGAACCTTTGGACGGCGGTCCACCGGATCCAAAAATCGTAGTATGCGAAACGAGAATCGGGCAGTTTGCGCAACCCGGTCCCGTTTTCGTGACCAACTTGGACGCATTCACCGTAGCATATCTAACTATAGTATGACTGGGAAGCAATGGATGGATACAGGATACCCGCCGAACAAGCGTATGTCATCAATCTTTCTGTATAAATTAGGGAGTAGCTTGATGTTTGAAAGGGTGCTCTGGATTTTTGTTTTCCATTTGCTGATAGTATTGACATCTTATTATATGATGAGGGTGGACTGGCAGTTCTGTTCTTGTGGGGTTGAACTGATGGGTTACTTGTGTAGAGCTCAAGGTTGCTAATATGCTATATCTATTTATTTTGCTACTCATATATTTTATTATTGATATGTGGATCTTAGGTCAGGAGATTGCTCACTTAGTACGACTGCCACTTACGATTGACATATTATGGGTTGTTTCTCTAAATAAAAATGCCTATAAAGATTCCGACAACCTTAATTATTTTCTGAAGTATATGAACTAGAGAGTGCAGTATAATCTATTTGCACCCTGAAGCCGGCAACAATTTGCACCCAAACAAAGAGAATGTTTACTTAAAAAACAGAGTATACTTGACTGATGCAAATCTTGCAAAGAACAGATAGCATCCTCATAATTCTTCATAAGTTCTCATCAACAGTAGTCGGAACAACAAGTTTTCATGTAACCATCATAACATAAGTAATCACAGATTCCCCTGTCCTCATGAGATTTTTTCTTTTCGATCCAATGAACTCATGTAGTTTGTTCACTTAAAGTAAATGCCAGAGTGGTCTCTATCCCTATTCCAGCCAGTGGCGAATCTAGCATGACATTGGAGGGTAGGCTTAAAACATAAAGTTCCTAAGTCTAATTAGCAAATGCATTGCAATTATTGCACTTAAAGCACTAGAATATACTTGTCAAGTGGTATATTTAGCTTAATTATGATTTTGGAGGGTAGGCTTAAGCCTATTAAAGCCTCCCTAGTGGAATCGCCACTGATTCCAGCAGTAGTGGCGAAACAACATCACATAAACTCAACAAAAGACCATGCTGACTGATACATAACGCTCAATTATGTTCATAGTGAGTTTAGTGCTAGCACCAAGTAGTTAGAGCTGTTACATGATGCCCATAATGTAGGCAAAATTTAAAAGCAAAACAACAATCATCAAGAACGACATAAAACATGGCAAACTGAAAATTTTAAAGAACTGTGATAGAATGAACCATTCTAGTGCCCTTACCATTCAGTATTACCAATGACTTCCTAAGTTGGATTGGTCCTGCACTCTGCACCATCCTATCTATTTATTACGTATTTTCTTTAAGGCATAGTTCACTCTGTTAATTTTTAGGAGATGGTTGAATGTTTTGAAAAATAATAATCGATGGTACTGTTGTTATCCAGCAAAATCTGATGAGGCAGCATGAGTTCAGTTAATTTTCAGAACAATTCAGGCCTCATAATCCCACATGATTATTTTGTATGTAAATGGCTGAGCTACAGTTTGGGATAAGGGCATAAGGTAAAACAGGTTTATGCTTTTATAAGCTACTCCCTCCGTAAACTAATATAAGAGTGTTTAGATCACTACTTTAGTGATCTAAATGCTCTTATAATAGTTTACAGAGGGAGTAGTACGGTACTTACAGAAACAACACTTGGGAAGTATTCTTCAGGATTTAAGAAGTATGTTTCGTCCTACTTGAGACAAGGGAAGCCATCTTTAGACATTTCCACACATTTCATAAGACGAGTAATCTCAGCTTGACTATCTTGCATTTTGATGGTCATGGTATGAGAAGTATGCTTCCTCCCACTTAAACTGAAACAGTTACCAAGTAGGAGAATAAGAAAGCTCTGTAAAAACTAAAAACAGCTGCCATATCCGCGAGTTCTTCATAACATTTTCTTCATCTCTTCTTCTTGTACGCGTTTAATATTTTTCCCAACGAGTGACCAGGTAGATTTTCTCAATCCCTCCAAACTCCGGCAAGAAACCACCAGCGACCTATTGCCTTATTTCTCCCTGACCAACCAGGAAATCTTCCGGAAAAAAAAACCGAAAGAACTTCAGGTGTTGCACCATCGATGCGTCCTCTCTGAATACTTCCGTCGCTACTGCTAGGTGCGACCTCTGCAGCAAGGCATTTTCCTTAGAAATGTTGTCTAAAACAGGCAGGCTTTCTGCAAACGTTGGGAAAAAATATCTAAGTAACAAAGCTTCTCCTAGTTCGCCTCTATATCTACGGCTGGCTGACTGCGGCGTTCTTAAGTTGCATCGTCAGTAATGAGTATAATGACTTCAGAATTACCCTGATTTTCAAAAAGAAAATAGATTAAAATGCACTGAGATATAGTTCTCCTGAATTGAGCTTCAGCAATAGCTGACCAACACCATGAATAAAGATGGTTAAGATTTGATGTCTAAATTTATAACAAAAAATAAAAACAAACCCTATTTAGCATAGAAGCAAAAGTTGTTCAGAGTAAACCAAGCAAAGACCAAAATGGTTTAAGCTATTTTGCACATAGCTTGAGTTATCACGGACTAAAGAAAATGTTAATGGTTTAAGACCAAAATAATTTAGAGTAAGATGTAGTATTCCTCCTTTGTATCACTAAAGAAAGAGCGGTATAAGAAGTCATATGACTAATAAATTTGGGGAAAGTACATAAATTTATTTATTTTTCAAAAAAACTGAAAAAGTTTGTGAATTTGAAACAAAATCACAAAATGAAGGTAACTCCGTGAAATTTCAAAATGTTATAAAATCTCACGAAATTCATAAAATTTCTAAAAATTTGGAAACAAATGTGAATTTGAAAAAGCAACTTCATAAATCTAAATTAATTAAAATGTTCATGAATTCGAAGAATCTACGTACATTTGAAAAAGTCATAGATTTATGAATTTGGAAAGTTCGCAAATTTGAAAAAAAAGCATGCAGTCAAAAAATATTCGCTGGATTTAAGAAAAAATGGCTCATTTGAAAAGTTCACGAATTTGAAGAGGTCCGGTTATTTTCAAAAACATTCATGAAAAGAGAAAAACCAGATGGCAAACCAAAAAAACGGTTGGAAGCTTCTATAAACCGGCAGGCATTGGTTAGAATAAATAAAGAATAAGAAAGAAAACTAATGGGTCGACCCCAGATGGAGAGGGATGTGCGCCGGTTTGCAGGAATGCCTGTAACTGACGCAAATGCGTGAAATAGGATTTCGGGTGCTTTTGGGCTATGCGCTGTTTGCCCTTGACTCCTTGTGGTGCACCTGCCTGTTCTTTTATTTTCCTAACGTGCAGTTTCTACCAACTTTGGCTAGTTTTTCTTTGTTAACCTTTTTCAGTTTTTTCCCTTTTTGTATATTTGCTTTCTTAAAAAAGCTTAAGCATTTGCCCGGATATTTGATAAGAAAGTACTCCCTCTGTAAACTAATATAAGAGCTTTTAGATCACTAAAGTAGTGATCTAAACGCTCTTATATTAGTTTACGGAGGGAGTATTTATGTATTATTTCAAATATTCATCTTGTATTTCAAAAATTATACTCCCTCCGTCCAGCAATATTTGTCGGAGAAATGTATAAAAATGGATGTATCTAGAATTAAAATACGTCTATATACATCCATTTCTCCGACAAGTATTTCTGGACGGAGGGAGTATATCATGCATTTAGAAAAAGTTATAAGTTATTTAAAAACATTCATCGTGTATATTAGAAAAATGTTCGACGTTATTCAACGCTAGTTTTAAGGTTTATTTGGTTTATAATATTCATCATGTCTATTATAAAAATGTTCAATGATGATTTTGATGCATAAATAATTGATTTTATATCACGAAGGCACAAAAACAGTCTTCCAACAATGATGTAGATGCAATTTTTTTACTCGAGTTTTGTCTGTGATGTTAACAATGGCGGAGCTTTGTGAGGGTCAACCTGGGCAATGGCCCCCAGCTCATACAAAATTATATGCCACTAAAAACCATCCCCAAGAAATTTTCTCCACCCCC
>LR738710.1:914398788-914411407 GCA_902687465.1 Secale cereale
CCCCTCATGACCCCCTCTTTGTCCAAGCTCTACCACGGGATGTAAAGCAAGTGATGAAATTTGCATCACTTGGACCATTCGAACAAAATGTGCGCAACCCCAACCGTCGTGCGACCGTACCTCTACCCTATCATCGTCACCTGCGATTTCGGCCGGCAAGGCTGCGGTGGTCGCTCCTCCGTCCTCCACTGGGTCCGCCGCTACCCCACTGCCCCATCCATGCCACCCCGGACGGCCGATGAAGGTCCCACCACCGCGTCGATCTGTATTGGCCATCGTGCAGAGTTTCGACTGTTGGCCGGAGTGGCAGAAACCGTGATGGCTCCCAGAGCTAGTGGTCATTGTTCGGCGTAGGTCTTCTAGCCGCCGGAGCTACCACTTACATGTGTGCAACCGCCGCGACCGAGCCGAGCGGTCATTGCTTCGGTCGGCATCGCCGGCGCTGCTTCACCGAAATTATGGGCAGCAGCCCACCGGCACGCGTCAACGAGGCGGAGGACATGCCTCTGTGACCGGTGTGGCTACCATTTTCGAATATTGATGATGATTTAGAATTTTGAGTTGATTTAGGATGTTATTTTGAGATGATTTATGATTTTAAGATGATCTAGGATTTTATTTTTGAATAGTTTAGATTGCTTACCACATGTGTCGTGTGGTTATTTGAGATGATATGTATGTTATTTGGTTTAAATATGTACGAAATTGTGGAGCAGTTGTTGTGCCGACCCTATTTTACATCACCTATTGGAGCACAAGTGCCCCATTTTACATATCGATCTGTTGGAGTTGGAGGCTTTGGTGATGTAAAAAAACATTTTTTGGTGATACAAATTTTACTCGAGGCACAATTTAGTGATGTATTTTAAATTGTCTATTGGAGATGTCAACGCCTTTACGAACCATGATGTGAAAAATGCTGTAGAGTACCTGGAGATCCGCTATAGCACGTTATAGCTTTTAGAAAAGATTTCACGCTAAATATATTTTGTGATTTTGTCCAACCAAATGAGCGAACATTTTAAATAGCGCGCTATAGTGACGCTATAGCACACTATAGCATTTAAAACTTTGATGGAAACTCATAGTTTCAGAGACAAGCACATTGCCCATTGCCATGCCGTCACTACATCTTGCTGCTGCTGCTGCTACCCCTGCGAGTGGGGCCCATCTCCCGGGCGAGCTTCCGCAGCACGTACTTCTGAATCTTGCCGGTGGAGGTCTTGGGCAGCTCGGTGCTGAACACGACGGTCTTGGGCACCATGTACCCCGCCATGCGCTTCCGGCTCCATGCGATCACCTCGGCCGCGGTTACCGCGCCTGCCGCACCCTCCTTCAGGCTCACGAATGCGCACGGCGTCTCCCCCCAGAACTCGTCCGGCCGCGCCACCACCGCCGCCTCGCTCACCGCCGGGTGGCCGTAGAGCATGGACTCCACCTCCACGCTGCTGATGTTCTCGCCGCCGCTGATGATCACGTCCTTGGACCGGTCGCGGATCTCCAGGTAACCGTCCGGGTGCATCACCCCGACATCGCCCGTGTAGAACCACCCGTCGTCCCGGATCGCCGCCTTGGTCGCCTCGCTGTCGTTGAGGTACCCAAGCATGACGCACCCGCCGCGGAGCACGATCTCGCCCATGGTGGCGCCGTCCCGGGGCACGCTGCGTCCGGTCTCGCCGTCCACGATGTCCACCTCGGCCATGCCAGGGGTGCGCACGCCTTGCCTCGCCTTGAGCCGGGCGCGCTCCGACGCCGGCAGCTTGTTCCACTCGCCCTTCCACGCGCACGACACGGCGTGACCTCCAGTCTCTGTCAGCCCGTACCCATGGCTGACCTCAAAGCCCAATGCCTCCACACGATGCAGCACCGCAGCGGGCGGCGGCGAGCCGGCAGTCATGATCCGTATCTTTCTCTGCAGAGAGTTGCGCACACCCTCCGGCGCGTTGGCCAGCATGCTGAGCACGACAGGCGCACCACAGAGGTGCGTGACCCCGTGATCCGTGATGGCGGCGTAGACATTCTTGGCGTCGACGCGGCGGAGGCAGACGTTGGTGCCGCCGACGACGGCCATTCCCCACGGGAAGCTCCACCCGTTGGCGTGGAACATGGGCAGCGTCCACAGGAACGTCGGCCGCGGCTGCACCGCCCAGTCCACGAGCGACACCATGGTCACCAAGAAGATCCCGCGGTGGCAGTGCACGACCCCCTTGGGCGCAGCCGTGGTGCCGGAGGTGTAGTTGAGCACCATCGGGTCCCACTCGCTGGTCGGCCGGACCCACTTGAACTCCGGATCACCCATCTCGAGGAGTCTCTCGTACGTCAGATCCGTGGCCATGCCCGGAGGGAACTGATCCTTCTCGTGGGGGTCATCGACGAGCACGATGCGCGGGGCCGGGTGCTCCGGCGGAAGGAGCCTGAGCGCGTCGTCGAGCAGCGGGAGCAGAGCCGGGTCGACGAAAACGAGCCTGGAGCCGGAGTGGCGGAGCAGGACCGCGACCGTGCGCGCGTCGAGGCGCGTGTTGATGGTGTTGAGCACGGCGCCGCTCATGGGCACGCCGAAGTGCGCCTCGTACATGGCCGGCACGTTCGGCAGCAGCACTGACACCTGAAGCAGTTGGTTCACGCCATGGATCAGCACCCAACAACCCAATCCAATCCAATTAAATTCACCTGGTCGATCAAGAATTAAGTTAAGAGATGGATCGCCGACGGATGGGTGCTTACGACGTCGCGGCGGGAGACGCCGAGAGCGGCGAGCGCTGAGGAGAGGCAGAGGCAGCGGCGGTAGGTCTGGGACCAGGTGAAGACGGTGCTGCCGTAGACGACGGAGGGGCAGTCTCCGTAGACGGTGGCCGCGCGCTCCATGAAGCCCAGCGGCGTGAGCGGGCAGGAGTTGGCCGGGTTCGCGCCGAGCTTCTCCATGGCCGCGGCGCTGCGCATGCAGCTCGTGGATGGCCAGCCAGTGCGATACAAGAAAAGCCAGGTAGCTAGGTGGTCGCACGCCCACCAACCGTGTGGGGTGGCATGGGACGGTCAGGCAAACACTGGTGATAAATGCTGGATCGCTACTACTCACTAGGTCCCGAAATACTTGATCAAAATGAATAAAAAGAGATGTATCTTGATGTCTTTTAGTTTTACATACATTCTTTTTTGTCCGTTTTGATGTATTTTTGGACGGAGGAAGTACGATTTAGTCCCTTCATTTCTAAATGTAAGTCTTTTTAGACATTTCAAATGAAATACAACATACGGATGTATGTAGACATATTTTACAGTGTAGATTCGCTCATTTTGCTTCGTATGTAGTCATCTGGTAAAATCTCTAGAAAGACTTATTTTAGACATCTAAAATGAAATACAACATACGGATGTATGTAGATATATTTTACAGTGTAGATTCACTCATTTTGTTCCGTATGTAGTCATCTGGTGAAATCTCTAGAAAGACTTATACTATTTGGAAATGGAAGGAGTACATCAGAAGATGCCACGCCGTTTTCGTCCTTCTCTGCATTTTATGTACTAATAATTCAAAACGAAGTTCACTGGCGAGGTGCTCCCTCTTTATCTATTCATGTTTTTTTTACAGGCGGGCATGTTCTTCTTGTCTTATTCTTGTTTTCTAGCGTCCGTGCTGCCACAGGTTGTTTTTCCAATTCTTTTTCAAAGGCCTTCAACAGCACGACACATTTCTGCAATGAAATGTGACACGCGGTTGCTGGAGGTCACATGTCAGTTGGTTGGTCTTCCCTTGGCTGTGCATGTCTACTAGTACTCCTAGAAGATTAAGCGCTACGTTCAGGCAACTTGCATCTATCGAAAAAAAAAAATAGTCCTTCCATTTCACAATACGAATTCAGTGGTATAAATTTTGCTCCCGCTACAGTCGATCTCGTTGGTTAAACTTACGGTCAATTTAAATATCGGGAAGCGCGGATACACTACATTGTGGAATGGAGGGAGTAGTAACAAATGTTTCAGTCTGACAGGGATCGGCAAAAGGAATCATGCAGTCCTATTTTTTTATCCTAAATCCTCTAAACACAACTTATTTTCTTAGCAAACCGTATGTTTTTTAGTTTTGCTACTTCTCAAGTATCTGAAATTTTATTTTGCGTCAATCACTTTTTGCCTTCTTTCTTCCATCTTGGACGGACCTCGTCGTAGAAAAACAACCTCGCCAGACAAGAAGTAGCCTCATTATGTATCTTAGGGCACAACCCCATTATCTATATTAGAGGTGGGTCGTCGGAGGTTTTCATGGGTAGTGTCGGGTTTAGAGGGATGGCCGAGGCGGTGGCCAGCAATGACGGTGGGGGAATTTGAGGAGAGGGCGGGGTGGTGAGGCGGTGCGCGGTAGCGCCCACCGGCCATGGGTGGTGGAGGCCGGCGGTTAGAGCGGGGCAGACTGGGGACGTCAGGAGGAGGAAGAAGGACGGGGAAGAAGACAGTAGCACAGTCTATTTTGAGCGGCCAGATAAATATCTGATGGTCCATATCAAAAGTGACTAATGCAACCGTTTTTTCAAGGATAAGTAGAAGCGCCCTATGTTTTTTCAACAATGGAAAAGTCAAGACAATGAAACAAACGTGAACAACACAAACTTCCCTAGGTTAGGCTGAAGTATGTGGATATTCTGCCAGATGAGAAGTTGTCGATCGACTAGACCAATACATAATAAACTTCTCCGTGTCACATGTGTTGCACGTGAGCCCGCGATTGCCACGATCTAGGTTAGATCTACCCGTGTTTTTGTACTCCATGCAACACATCTGCTTCTTCTTTTTTTTTTTGAGAATTTTTTCGTTCAAATCACGAAACAGTACAAAGTAGTTGATCATTACAAGCACACTGAAATGTAAACACAAAGGACCATGAACACCCAGAGTACCCTAAGACAACCATAACACAAGAAGATCTCCGGAGCCCTGTGTCATCATCCTTAAATATTGAGAGAAGACCCCTACAGTAGAAGGATCTGCAACCAGGCGCAAGCAGGTCATCATCTTCAACCACGGTACAATTGCCGCCACGCTGCTTTCTTCTTTCTTGTCACCAGCGCTGAGAGGGCATAAACATCAATCCAACACACCTGCAAAGCCGTCACCATCTTTGGCTTTGAGTACCGTGATAAGTGTCCCTTCCGGAAGGAAGAGAACTCGAGTCATCCAACCGGTCCAACACCACGGCCAGGCCATCCACCCTGACAAAGCAGGATATCCCACCAGCATCAGCGCAGAGGAAGGAGAAGAACATCAGCAGCAAATCATACCGACAAGGAAGAAGAAGGGTCTTTGTCTCCCTGCATCCATCGCCCCACCCGAGGACCCAAACGACCAGTGCCAATGAATCTCCAGCCACCATAGCCCGCGACCTCGACAAGATCCGGGGATCCCCCACCCCGCTGGCTCCTAGACGAAGGCAAAAGCCTCGCCTGACCGCGAACGGAGCCCGGAGAAACTTATTCTGACGCGACACCACCGCAACGGCCTCGGCAGCGTCTCCCTTAACCCTAACCCTACCCAGGGCCGTCGATGAGGGTGACCAAGGTGGGCGACCGTACAGGCCCCCTAAAAAAGTGGGGCCCCAAAATCATTAATCTCGTGTTAATCATATTGCATGTCAAGCATGTTCTCATCGGCGAGCGATTTCTTTCCTTCTCTATGCCCCCTGCTTGCACGGGATTTCTTACCTTGATCATCTCCCCCCGCATGCGCCTGATTCCTTTCCATTTCACGGGAATTCTCTATTGCATGCACCATTTATTTCTGGATCTTCTAGCACCGTAATTGCTTGAATGAGGATTAGGGAGGAAAGGAAATCACCATGGTGATCACTCCATTCGCGGGGCCAATTTTTTACTGTAAACATTTAGTGGAAACAACCTATTGAAGGGAATCAAAGAGCTGGAAATAAAAAGGCTTAATATTTTAGAATTCCCTAAAAATAAATACACACATAATAATGCGAAATAAATATCAAAGGGATTTTTCAAAAATAAAATGTTCCCATTCATATCATATTTTGTGAAAAAACTTTCGATCTATTCATCTTTAAGACCCTATTTATATTTGATGATCATATAGCGCAAGTGTGTAACCTGAACTCCTGGAGTACACTCCGCGCGATGCAAGTCACGCCATACGATTGGCTGGTCAACACAGTGACAAATTCTTGGGTGATATGCACACATTACACAAATTGATAGCCAAACCGTGGCATATATATTTTTTCGCACCGAGGCCCCAAAGTTAGCATATATTTATTCCGTACCGGGCCCCCGAATTTCTGGAGACGGCCCTGACCCTACCACACACCCACCTAGCGAACAGACACGAGGTTCCCCCTCCACTATAAGAAATATGTCAACTTGTGACCTTGACTATTGGTCACTGAAAGGTCATTGTTTTTCATTTGCGGCCTTTTCTGACCAAAAACAGATGGTCAAAAGCTGAGGGTCGTTAATGAAAATTAATGACCTTCTCTGTGAGAAGGTCGTAGAAGGCAACGGCCAAAACAAAAGGTCATTAGTTCAATGACCTTCTGTTTTGGTCACTAGCTGTTTGCCCAGACCACGTCGGATCCGACGTGGCAAGCTGACGTGGCAAAATTGCGACCAAATGAAAAGGTCATTGATTAGAATCAGCCCAGTCCAGTTCAGTGTTCTATATGGGCCTAGCCCAACAATTCAACCTTTATATATATATATATATATATATATATATATATATATATATATATATATATTCCTATTAATTTTAGTCTACCACATGAGCCATGCCCAACATTTAAGCCTTTTTATTTCCAGGGCCGTGATCCCTTTTTGGACAATTTCTTTTTTGGGTTGCATCTATTTCTCAATTGGGCCTCGGCCTTTTTACAATACATTTCCTTAATTGTTAGTTTTTTCCATGTGAATATTATTTGGAAAATGCCATTTTTAGATGCCAAATACTATTAGGTCCCACTTGTCAGGTTCTAATTATACTCAGCCCAAGTTTCAATTTCCACACAATTATTTCAATCAGAACAGCAAGGAAATGAAAAATTGTCAAACCCCATGCCAATTTTGGCTAATAGCACAATCTTTACATAATTCATTTCATCATTACATGTGATACTATCACAACATATAACTACTACAACTATACTCCTGACTTCTTCACTTTCAGGCTGGAGCTTCTTAAGTGAGAGGACACACCATTTCTAGATATGTTCATATAGGCTGAACGAAGGCACCTACCAATTATTCAAAAGAGTTAGAAACAGAATAAAAACAAATATAGAAAGCAGCTAGGGACTAAATCATGAAGCATCTCTACATGTAGCATGTAACAGTAATAATCCCAAGGACTAGCTCACAGAAACAACAAAAGAGATAAGAACACGCAGTTGTTGCATGAATACCAAAACTCCCAGAATGGTTCTAGATGTTGAATGTAGAAAATGGTTCAATCTTAGATGGTTCATTGAGCACGGCACAAACGATTTAAGATAACAAGACATATGTTCTACACAAATCATTATCAATTACAATTTACAACAGACTCAAAACAAAACACAATAACTTCTGCATCACATAGGGAATCAACACAATAATATATGTCATTGTATCATGGCCCATCGACCAAGTAACAAAAGAAAATAATGGGATAGACCGAAGACTTATCTAGTCGGAGAAGATAGCGTTGATGCAGTTGCAGCACGGCTACCTCAAGACTGTGAATGTGGTGCCATGGTTGGGGTTGATGTGCTCCAGCAAGGTAAGCATCATGGCCTCATCGGGTCTGCGAGAACAACCAAGCAAGGTGTGGGTCAACAAGCATGAAAGGAGTGTTATCAATGTTGGAGCATTAAACTAGCAATGAATAGTTCTACTTTTATATCGAACCAAGGATCATGTTCAACTAGAAACAAATGTATGGAACACCACAATGTATAATAAGTAATGAAGGACGCCAGTAAGTGAAATCTAACTAGTGTCCTGAGCACACTGCAACTGAAATGATTTACCCTCCTAGCTGGCAATGAGCACTTTTAAAACATTGAAATCAATGACTGGCAGTTAGCACGACGCGACGGCGATTCAAAGAAGAACGAGACAAGTAGCCAGAACCTGGATAAAGAAGACGAAGCTTGCAGCGACCACACTACAGTCAACAGTCTACGATATGCACAACTAGGAATTGTAAGTCAGATTGCATATCCACACCAGAAACTAAGTCACACATGGATGCTACTAATCCATTGTCCTGTAGTTGTGTAAAACCCACAACCATCAGTATTCAGTAGTCCTCAACCAATGATAGTAGAAAAATGTACTACCTCGTCACCCATTTCTCGCAGGTGCTTGATGAAGTTCTGGAACTGGTTCTTGTACCTAGAGATGTAGCTGCAAGCATGCATGGAAGACGCACGCAAAATTAGATTAAATTGTGAGAGCATAAATGGAAAGTCAGCACCATCAGCAGTAACCATTAACAAAATAAAATGAATCATGTCGATGCTGGAAATAACATCTATGGAGTAGTTTTAATTGAAAAAATCTACAGAATACTCCAGTAACTAGAGTACACAGCTAAGATGCTGGAAAGAACACCACACAGGCAGGACAAACTACTCCATCTCTGCACTACAGGCAGGACAAACTACAGGAGTATACAGCTACTCCTACAGGAGTACTATGGGCAGGACAACTACATGCGTAAGATGTTGATCACGCTGGAAAGGACATAACTACTCCAGGTACTACATGAGTACAGGAAAGAACACTCTAGGCACCAAAAAATGCATCCATCTCGCTTACAGTATCTATTCCACAAAGGCATGTATGACATTTCATATGTTACTATTCCACAAAGAGAGCAAAGAGATATTCTAGAGGTGAAGTAAATGGGGCGCATTTTGAGCCTGAATTGGGATACATGTCAGGCACTAGAACAGTTCCCACAATATTGACACCATCCTGATGAGTCCCCTCTCTATCAGGTCCTTGCTGGCCCTGCGAGCCAGAGACCCATTGATCTGTGGGTAGTAGGTAGACACAGGGTTGGCAAGACCATCAGCACCATATATAAATCAACAACACAGATGATGATACACTAATATATTGTGCATACTTGAAAATGGCAGAAGAGTTAAAATTATTAAACTGAGAGCAGTCACAGGAGCTCAAAGTGGCAGTAGCTCAAAAAACAAGCAAAACCATTGTTGATAAGCAAAGGCAAAAGGCTAAAACACATGTTTGGCCAGAAGAACTAAAAGCTAAATCATAAGACAAAGAAGGGGATAATGATGGGTTCCCTTGCTCAGTTTCTTAAGCCTACATATAGCATTAGTTTTTGAAAGCACACATCACACATATTTCTAATCTGAACAAAATAGTAGATAGAAATCAAATTTTCTACAACACAACAGTAACATCTTTTAAGTAAAGTAAATTGTTCTTATAGCTAATTAGGCTCTACATAAGTCTAGTTTCATGGAAGGACCACCGACCACACGCCTACATACGTCTCACACAAAACAATTCCGATTTGTGAACATTAAAAGAGATGCGGTTCTGAAAAAGGCAGGAGAGTTGTCATACACAACATCAGACATGCGGTACAATTGCCTTCCCAGGCAGTCATGATCCCATCACATCAGGGTACTACGAGAAGCGGCAACAATGAGCTCACAGAAGTAGCACACAATGTGTGGGGTGTGATGTCTACTACACTACCTTCTTCTTGTAGACGTTGTTGGGCCTCCAAGTGCAGAGGTTTGTAGGATAGTAGCAAATTTCCCTCAAGTGGATGACCTAAGGTTTATCAATCCGTGGGAGGTGTAGGATGAAGATGGTCTCTCTCAAACAACCCTGCAACCAAATAACAAAGAGTCTCTTGTGTCCCCAACACACCCAATACAATGGTAAATTGTATAGGTGCACTAGTTCGGCGAAGAGATGGTGATACAAGTGTAATATGGATGGTAGATATAGGTTTTTTGTAATAAGAAATTATAAAAACAGCAAGGTAACTAAAGATAAAAGTGAGCATAAACGGTGTTGCAATGATAGGAGACAAGGCCTAGGGTTCATACTTTCACTAGTGCAAGTTCTGTCAACAAGGATAACATAATTGGATCATATTACTAGCCCTCAACATCCAACAAAGAGTCACTCCAAAGTCACTAATAGCGGAGAACAAACGAAGAGATTATGGTAGGGTACGAAACCACCTCAAAGTTATTCTTTCTGATCGATCTATTCAAGAGTCCGTAGTAATGTTCAATCTCTCACATAGTTCGTACTAGAATAGCACCTTAAGACACAAATCAACCAAAACCCTAATGTCACCTAGATACTCCATTGTCACCTCAAGTATCCGTGGGCATGATTATACTATATGCATCACACAATCTCAGATTCATCTATTCAACCAACACATAGAACTTCAAAGAGTGCCCCAAAGTTTCTACCGGAAAGTCAAGACGAAAACGTGTGCCAACCCCTATGCATAGGTTCCCAAGGTCACGGAACCCGCAAGTTGATCACCAAAGCATACATCAAGTAGATCACATGATATTCCATTGTCACCATAGATAAACACGTGCAAGACATACATTAAGTGTTCTCAAATCCTTAAAGACTCAATCCGATAAGATAACTTCAAAGGGAAAACTCAATCCATTACAAGAGAGTAGAGGGGGAGAAGCATTATAAGATCCAACTAGAATAGCAAAGCTCGCGATACATCAAGATCGTTCCATCTCAAGAACACGAGAGAGAGATCAAACACATAGCTAATGGTACATACCCTCAGCCCCGAGGGTGGACTACTCCCTCCTCGTCATGGAGAGCTCCGGGATGATGAAGATGGCCACCGGTGAGGGTTCCCCCTTTCCGGCAGGGTGCCGGAACAGGGTCTAGATTGGTTTTCGGTGGCTACAGAGGCTTTCGGCGGCGGAACTCCCGATCTAGGTTAATTTCCGAAAGTTTCAGTATTTATAGGATTATTTGGCGTAGGACGCAAGTCAGGGAGCCCTCCGGGCCGTCCACGAGATAGGAGGACGCGCCCCCTGCCCAGGGAGCGCCCCCACCCTCGTGGGCAGCCCGTGGCTCTCCTGGCCCAACTCTTTTACTTCGGGGGCTTCTTTTGGTCCAGAAAATATCATCAAAAGTTGGCACGTCAATTGGACTCCGTTTGATATTCCTTTTCTGTAAAACTCAAAAACAAGGAAAAAACAGAAACTGGCACTGGGCTCTAGGTTAATAGGTTAGTCCCAAAAATCATATAAAAGTGTATATAAAAGCCCATAAGACATCCTAGAAGGATAATATAATAGCATGGAACAATCAAAAATTATAGATACGTTGGAGACGTATCAGGGTGCATCTAGGTTGACTACCCTCGTGAACTGGAGTAGACTGGACGGGAGGAGGAACCCCGCAGTTTCTTTTCTTTTTCTTTTTGAAACACGAGGCAAAAGCTTTCCACTGTAATATACCAGTATTCCTCCAGGTAACCAGCAGTAAGCTCACGGGGGAAATAGCCCATTAGTATGGGTACTGCCAATGCCAAGAATAAGCCCGCACAAGTGTGGTCTGATCAAAATGCTTGTTCCTTGAACTGGAAATATAAATATACTGCGCTGTGAAGATGCGTGTTCCTTCAACTAAAAATACAATCTTAGCAACACTCTATGCAAGATTGATACCACTTAGTGTTCGAGGACCGCTTGGATCAGCAAGTTAGACACTTCAGTTAAGACCTATTTGATTCCATGTCAGCAAAAGAAGGGCATACTTGATTCAGTTGTAGACGAATTTTAAACAATGTACACCGAGTAACCAAGAACAAGAGAATTAGATAAAGTAGCAAAGCTCAGGCGCACAGAGACAAAACATATAACCGTCACACAACAACCAGAGCATCAGACGGAAGTCAGATGTATCATAGCAGAAATGCATCATTACATTAGATAACCTATATAATTAAGCACACACAGTAAGGAGATTCAACAGGGGGAAGAACGACGGTGATGGTACTCACGGGAACATGGGAGTCCCTCGCGTTCCTCTTGCCGTCGGTGGTGGAGAAGACGGTGTAGACGTTAACGTTCCTGCCAGACTTTGCGTCTGGATCGGGATGCTGAGCGAGGTGGGAGGGAGGGAGTTCCTGCCAGACCTTGGTGGAGAAGGTGTCGCGAATGGCGGCCCATGAGTTCGTCGGCCGCCGCCGGACGTTGGGCAGCGATAGCACCGCGTCGACGACCACCGCCTCCACCGCCGTCAGCAGTAGCGGCAACCTCTACAGATCGGACATAAAAAAACAAAGATGAATCAGAGAGAGGCAGAGAAGACAAGAGAGGGACTCATGCCCACCCACCAGCGGCAGCCTCTACAGATCGGAGATCCGCGATCGCCATGGCCGGAGATGGCCGTCGTGAAGTTCGTCGGCGGCGAGGGCCACCGCAGCAGGATGCTCCACTGGGTGCGGGTGCGGATCCGCCCCTCCCCGTCCCCACCCACCCGTCAATCTGAAGAGGGAGGGAGGGAGGTCGCCGGTGGTGATGGGGTTTCGCCGGTGGGGGTTGCCGACGGCGGGATTTGGCGAGGAATCGAGAAGGGGG
>LR738710.1:914412785-914438078 GCA_902687465.1 Secale cereale
GTCGCCGGTGGCGGGTCATGGGGAGAGGAGTGGTGTGCGGGTGGGAGGGGGAGAGGAGTGGTGTGCGGGGGAGAGGAGCTCGCGGTGGGTGAGTGGTGTGCGGGGGAGATGGTGAAATTTGGCCACTGACAGGTGGGCCCGCAAGGAATTAGGCCCACATATCAGTGTCCTCGGCGCCATGTGGTGTACGTGAGGGGAGCTGCTTCCGGGTGGGTGTGGGTGGGTGAGAGGGTGAGGGGGTGTGGGCTGTTGGATATGGCAGTATCCGACGGTTTGTGATGCTTGATCCGTGTGACATGCTCGTAGACCAATCAGAATGAAGTACATGTTTTGATGACGTTATGACCATCTAAATTGGTCGTAATCGATTAACAATAGGCGGCTGCTACGAGTCAGTCAGATGATTTTGTGTAGAAATCATCCACCTAGCTAGCCGCCCGATCTATGCATTGGTGGTCATTCAATAAAATCAATATGTCACGACAGCACCGAGCGTTAAAAAACTTCAACGCAGCACCGATGACATCCCCACGAAGCTCCATTGCAGATCTCAACGGCGTGCCAAGAGCTCCAACGCAACACCACAGTGCCCGGCGAAGCTCCATTGCAACGCCGGGGAGCTCCAACGCATCTGCCTTGTAGTTTGCTCTTTATTTTCTCCAAAAATCATTTATAGTTACATAAGTATCTATTTAATCAGAGAAACACCCAAAAAAAAATCCAAGATTTAACCACTAGCTAGGAACGGTCATTCCCGCCATTTTGACCGCATTTTCAAACAGGCATAAAAAATTAAAAAAATTAAAAAATTGGAAAACCTTTGCATTCTGTCATTATATGTGACCAAGTTAAAAGAAAAAATAATAAATTTGTAATACTGTAATTATTTAAAAAAAGTGTTCTCAGAAATGAGCTATCATGTGTGAAGATTCATGACTTTCAAGCCAAATGATCAATTTTATGGCCACATTCATGACATTGTTTGTTGAAATGATCTCATATCGTGCACAAGGGTGCATCTTGGAATGGCAAACAATGTTGCCTAAGGAACTTTTCATTTTCTTTGGACGAAAAAATCATTTTCCATTTTTTTGTGAAGGACCTACCATATATTTGTTACAAAACTGTACCAAATCAATTTTCTAAAATACTAGGCCATATTTAATGCACAATTGACAAAATGGTTGGGTGTCCAAAGCTTTTATCCACCTCTGGTGAAAAAGACAAATTTCCGCCGATCCAGTTGGAACCGGGTCAAATTTGAACTGCAGCTGCCTCATAGTTTGCTCTTTTTTTTTTCCAAAAATCATTTATAGTTACATAAGTATCTATTTAATCAGAGAAACATAAAAAAAATCCATGATTCAACGCCGTTTTGACCGCATTTTGAAACGGGCATAAAAAATTAAAAACTTGGAAAACCTTCGCATTGTGTCATTATATGTGACCAAGTTACCAGAAAAAATAGTAAACTTGTAATACTGTAATTATTTTAAAAAAGTGTTCCCATAAATGAGTTATCCTGTGTGAAGATTCATGGCTTTCAAGACAAATGATCAATCTTATGACCACATTCATGACATTGTTTATTCAAATGATCTCATATCGTGCACAATGGTGCATCTTGGAATGGCAAAAAATGTTGCGTGAGGAAGTTTTCACTTTCTTTGGACGAAAAAATCATTTTCCATTTTTCGAGTGCCCAAAATGAGGTTTTTTTGTGAAGGACCTACCAAATAATTGTTGCAAAATTGGATCAAATCAATTTTCTAAAATACCAGGCCATATTTAATACACAATTGAACAAATGGTTGGGTGTCCAAAGCTTTGATCCACCTCTCGTGAAAAAGACAAATTTCCACCGATTCCGTTGGAAACAGGTCAAATTTAAACTGCAGCTGCCTCATAGTTTGCTCTTTATTTTTTTTTCCAAAAATCATTTATAGTTACATAAGTATCTATTTAATCAGAGAAACACCAAAAGAAAACCCAAGATTCAACCACTAGCTTGGAACAGTCATTCCCGCCGTTTTGACCGCATTTTGAAACGGGCATCAAAAATTCAAAAAATTGTAATACCTTCGCATTGTGTCATTATATGTGACCAAGTTACCAGAAAAAATAACAAACTTCTAATACTGTAATTATTTAAAAAAAGTGTTTCCATAAATGAGCTATGATTTGTGAAGATTCATGGCTTTCAAACCAAATGATCAATCTTATGGCCACATTCATGACATTGTTTGTTGAAATGATCTCATATCGTGCACAAGGGTGCATCTTGGAATGGCAAATAATGTTGCCTAAGGAAGTTTTCATTTCCTTTGGACGAAAAATTCATTTTCCATTTTTCCAAGTGCGCAAAATGATTTTTTTGTGAAGGACCTACCATATATTTGCTGCAAAATTGTACCAAATAAATTTTCTAAAATACTAGTCCATATTTAATGCACAATTGAAAAAATGGTTGGGTGTCAAAAGTTTCAACCCACCTCTGGTGAAAAAGACAAATTTCAGCCGATCCAGTTGGAAGCGGGTCAAATTTGAACTGCAGCTGCATTATAGTTTGCTCTTTATTTTTTGCAAAAATCATTTCTAGTTACATAAGTATCTATTTAAGCAAAAATACATGGTTTGGTGGCGCTACGTCGAGGTTTGGACGGTGGCCCAAAGCCCGAACTCCAATGCGCGTAAACTTGCGTGCCCACCGCGTGGTCACCGCGTGACCGTGGCGTTGCCATGTGTTCTGGGTGGCCTAGACATGTCTAGTAGGTTGGGCACTGATGTCTACACACGCTTCTACTCTTGTAGACTATGTTGGGCCTCCAAGCGCAGAGGTTTGTAGGACAGCAGCAATTTCCCTCAAGTGGATGACCTAAGGTTTATCGAACTCAGGGAAGTAGAGGTTGAAGACATGGGAAAACCTGATATACAAAAACAGCAGAAAACAGAAACTGGCACTGGGGTGCACTGAGTTAATAGGTTAGTCCAAATATGATCAAAAGTGTATGGAAGTGTATAAATATCATAGCAATATCACACAAAAGAGGCATGGAGCAAGTAGAAATTATAGATACGTTTTGGACGTATCAACATCCCCAAGCTTAATTCCTGCTCGTCCTTGAGTAGGTAAATGATAACAAGCATAATTTCTGTGGTGACATGCTATTAACCATATAAGAACTTTTTACAGTCACATGACAAGTGCTTACTGAGACAATGAATCTGTAGTAATTAAGTTGCCTTATGAGAAAATCACAAAGAACTGAAAGTTTTACAATATGATACTGAAACACTCAATAGATTTGTAATGAGCATGGTGTGCAAATATGACAAAGTGATATCTCGCTTGCCTCCTTTAGTGAAGCAAAACATAAATGCAGGGGCACCTCCAAGGTTTAAGTGATGACTAGATACAATGATTTCAGAATAAACGATATCACAATCATGCAAAAGACAATGCTACTTTGGGACAATGCACATTACACTCAGAATGACAATCATGCTCTCAGTAGTTGGTGCTTTAAAGAAGGTGGAGACTCTCGAACCATGGCTTTTGTTGGCAAGGTTGAAATCCGTGGTCGGAAACAAAAACTAAACATGTACCAGAGCTCTTGGTTTTAAAAACAGAGGTAATAATTTTTTTTAGAATATGCATATTTCGTCAACGAATGCTAGCAGATAACTCAATCACTTCTTGAGCTGGACAAGTTTCGAGGAACGGCTCCCGAATGAGGACGATCACATCCTCTTAATCTCCTTTGTTTATCACTGCCAAAGTTTTCTGATTTCTCATGAACAAAGCGTGAAGGAGGGTTTGTTTGTTGTATAATTTTTTTAATGAGCCGGGCGCACTCTATGCCAGTTCCTTATCGTATTATGGGTTTGCACATTAGACATGCAATCCCGGGGTGAAGCTTGTCCAACTTAAAAAGATCATGAATTAACTACTACTTCCTCATGAGCTATAATAGAGGCACAAAAGAGAAATGCTTTTTTTTTGAATAATTTCGAGATGGTACATGAAAGTCTTCGTTAGGAATGGCAGGTAAATACCATGTATAGGAAGGTATGGTGGACTCATATGGCATAACTGGTTTAAAGGATTTTGGATGCACAAGCAGTCAGTCCGCTTAGTACAGGTGGAGGTTAGCAAAAGACTGGGAGCGACCAACTAAGAGAGCAATGACGGTCATAATCATGCAGAGCGACAAAGCAACATTGAATCGGGCATGGAAGTTATATCGCTACTCAGAAATTAAAGATCATCAAGGCTTGATGGACTTTCTTTACAGTCTTAAATATGCGTGAGCATACGCTAAGTCAATCAAAATAAATCCTTGAAGGAAGATATCACTAAACCATACCACATCATAGGTAAACAAATCATGTTGGTACTCCAATAACACATTGGGAACCCCCCAGCTATTTGAGACTAACCATAAGAAAACATGAACTACTAAGCACCATTATGCACGTAGCATTTTTATCATAGACATATCGACCAGTGCAACAGAAGCCAACTCTCTTAACAAGATAAGCATGATAACTAAAGAGAGTTCCAGCGACCAACTAAACAAAAAGCTCTTTAAAAAGATAAGCATGAAAACTAAGAGCTGAACATGATAGTAGCTATTGAAAGACAAAGAACACACACAGCAAAGATAGACATGAAAATTCTATGTTATGTTCTAGGTTGAAGTGGAGCGTGTTTCTCTCCCACACAAAGAAAGCTGAGTTCCAACTCGTTATGAAAAGCAAGCAAAGCTAAAGAAAACTAAAAAGGAAACTAAAAGCAAGACGCTCCAAGCACAACACATAACACATGAAGTGATTAAAATATAGTGGAACGAAAGACGAACTGATAATGTTGATGGAGAAGGGGATGCACGGGGGCATCCCCAAGCTTAGACGCTTGAGTCTTCTTGAATATTTCTTGGGGGTGCATGGGGGCATCCCCAAGCTTGAGCGTTTGACACTCCTGAATCTTTTTATCATCTTCCCTCGCACACTTGAAAACTCCCTTCATACATAACTCATCATAATCTGATTAGCAAGGTTAGTACCCATAATAAAATAACTGTTCCTTGCTGGAAATAAGGATATTCTTGAAGGTCTACTGTTTCTCAAGATTGCCAAAAGGTTTTTGCAAAGAAAAAGCAAGCTCAAGGTTTGCAAAATGAAGGAAAGGCAAAACAGGACAGAATCTGTGAAAAACAGACCAGCAGGTAGTAAATGATTTTTCCGGGGCACTTCTGCAACTCTAATAAAAAAACTCAGAACAGACGCCCGAAAGACAATTGTATAGAGCACACTGTCGAAAAAATTCAGACCAAAAAGATGATCTGGTGATTTTATACGAATTTTTCTGTCCAAGGACAGAATCTGTTTCCTGGACAGCACGTCACAACTTTTGAACTTTCTTGCAATCGGAGGCTAAACTTGGCACAAAGCTGAAAAATAAAGATACAATGATGTTGCTACAGTAGTAACAATATCAAGACACAACAAAAGCAAAATAAAAATTTATTCATTGTGGGCTGCCTCCCAAAAGCGCTTTCTTTTATGCCTTTAAGCTAGACATAAGACTTTAATGATGCTCTCGTAGGAATAAGAGTTGAAGAACAAAAGAGAGCATCAAGAAGCAAATACCAAATATTTTAAGCCTAACATGCTTCCTATGCATAGGAATATTGCAATAGAATAATTCATTGAAGCACAAAGCAATAAGCATAGGAAGACAAAACAAGTGCAGCTTCAAAACCTTCAACATAAAGAGAGGGAATTTGATATTATTGAAATATCTATAAGCATATGTTCCCTTCTCATAATAATTTTCAGTGGGATCACGAATAAACTCAACACTATAAGCATCACATAAAGCATTGTTACCATGATCCACATGCAAAAAGGTACTCTTACTCTCCAGATAAGCATCTTTGGGGAGCCCATGGTTAGGACTTTTTAGCATTAACGTTTTCAGTCTCCCCCAAGCTTGAGCTACGCTCTCTCCGTCACGAGACCTAAAGTTATAGACATAGTTCCTGTCTCGATGAATTTCATGAAGAGGATAAAACTTAGTATAAAAGAGAGACATAAGCTCTTGCCAATCAAGCAAGTGCGAGTTATCGAGAAGCTTATACCAATCTGAAGCTTTATCTATAAGTGATATGGCGAACAATTTCCTCATGACAAACTCCCTTGATACATCTGCAAGCTTAAATAATGAACATAGTTGTGACAGATATAGCAAGTGTTCACCGGGATGTCTGTCTCCTGCATAACGATTAGCCAAAACATAATCGATAATACCAGCTGGTATTTTATAGGGCACAATTTCAGTAGGGGGAGGAGCAACCACCACAGGTGTGGGGCGTCTTCCCACAAGCAGCGAATTAAGAACACGGTTTTCCATAAACATAACTAGTGAAATAAAAACAAGAAACAAAAAGATTTAATTGCAAGATCTAAAGATATACCTTCAAGCACTCACTTCCCCGGCAACGGCGCCAGAAATAGCTTGATGTCTACACACGCTTCTACTCTTGTAGACTATGTTGGGCCTCCAAGCGCAGAGGTTTTTAGGACAGCAGCAATTTCCCTCAAGTGGATGACCTAAGGTTTATCGAACTCAGGGAAGTAGAGGTTGAAGATGGTCTCTCTCAAGCAACCCTACAACTAAGATACAAGAAGTCTCTTGTGTCCCCAACACACCTAATACACTTGTTAGATGTATAGGTGCACTAGTTCGGCGAAGAGATGTTAAATGGCAAGTGATATGGATGGCAAAACAAAGTAATATAAATCTGTAATAAAAAGTGCAGCAAGCAAACAAGTGGTAAACGTGAGCACAAATGGTATTGCAATGGTGGAAACAAGGCCTAGGCTTCGTACTTTCACTAGTGGCAACTCCCAACAACATTAACATAATCGAATCACATGATATTTCCCATAAAACATGCAAAGGGGACACACTCGGAGGTCATTCCTTCGTGGTCAAGAGAGGACGAGAATTATGTAGGGCTACAAAAGCACACCTCAAAGTTCGTAGTTCTCAATCTAAGGATTTCCCAATGTCACCGCGGCCATCCAAAGAGAGTCCCACAATCACCACAACATATCTAAAGGATAGTCAAAGACAAGCACCAAGAGACTCTCAATCTTCAATCAACACAGAAGAGAGGAAATCACTCATGAAAATATTTTTCTAATCCATGTCCAATAGACCGCTGTCACCTTGGTCTCAGGGATTATACTAGATAAAGACAAGTGAGTACATCAATCCAATACATAGAGGAAGGGGAAATATCATGGGATCACCCTAGATTAACATAGCCTATGATCACAACGAAGATCACATCATGGGAGAGAGAATTGACCACAATGCTACTGGTAGACACCTCAGCCCCGAGGAGGAACTACTCCCGCATCATGGAGGGAGGAAGCAACGTCGATGGAGATGAATACGGGGGCACTTCCCCGTCCCGGCAGGGTGCCGGCACAGGAATTCTGGTCCCCCGAAGCTTGATGGCGATGGCAGCGGAGATCGGAATTGCGTCTGGAGAAAAGGGGTCTGGAATCAGGGTTTCCTGGACGCGGTGTAAATATATGCCAAAGGGGGGCATCAGCGGAGGCCTGGGGGGCCCAGGCGCCCCCCGGCGCGGCCAGGAGGGGGGCCGCGTGGGCAGGCCGCCTGGAGCCCTGGTGGCCCCCTCCGGCCCTACTTTGGCCGCATGGAAGCTTCCGGAATGCTGATTTTTTATATATTTTTCCCGGAATTTTTCTGGCAGTTTACGTAATGGGAAAACCTGAAATACAAAAACAGCAGAAAGCAGAAACTGGCACTGGGGTGCACTGAGTTAATAGGTTAGTCCAAATATGATCAAAAGTGTATGGAAGTGTATAAATATCATAGCAATATCACAGAAAAGAGGCATGGAGCAAGTAGAAATTATAGATACGTTTTGGACGTATCAGGCACTCCCCAGGTAAGTGCTAGGAAGAAAATGACAACAAAAGACTCTGACGAGGAGACCGAACTATGCCCAAACACGAATTAGCAGCCAAGTGTTTGATTAGCGGTACGGGAAATGCACATGGCCAATGGTACTTAATTTTGGCTGAGGATGATCATCTACTAGGGAGACTAGCTTGGAATTTTTTTAGCTCAAATGGAGGAGCGTAGATGGCACTTGCTTTGCAATGTACCACATCGGGCAGAAATATGAATATTGAAGCTGGGCTCAAATGAATAAATGTATTGAGGTGAAATTTTGTGGAGTATGGTCATTTGGGCATAGGAAAACACTATAATTTTTATACCATTTGGATAATCCTAGCTTGTACTTCCTTCACAAAGCTTCTCTCTGGATAGAAACTTTGGAAATTTGCTAAGGAAGATTTAATAGGCAAATGGAGCTAAATATTGGCTTGTGGCAATTATTTGGATATGGAAGACCGACCAAAAAGTTTGAGGACAATAGGAGTGGTATAGATAGCACTTGCCTTGCAATGTGCCAATCTGGACAGAAAATGAAATATTAAAGCTGGGCTCACATAGATGATTTGATTGAGCCGCAATTTCGAGGAGGGTGATAATTTGGGCATATGAAGGCACTGTATAAATTTCATGCCATTTGGATATGCATAGCTAGTACTTCCATCACAAAGCTTCTAGCTGAACAAAAACTTTGGAAATTTGCCGAGGAACATTTACTACGCAAATGGAGCTGGATTTTGTCATGAGGCAATGATTTGGATAGGAAAGAGTACCCAAAAATATTGAGGGCAATCAAGAATATAAAAATAACACTTCCTTCACAAAGTGTTGTTCTGAACAAAATAGCAAAATGAATATTGTTGAATTATTTTTGAACTATGCAAGGAAGGTTTTCTACATATTTGACGAATATATGACCCAAAGAATTTATGAGATTGTTTTGGGAATTTTGGGAATGACAGAAATATAGGTTGCTTCACAAAGTAGGGCAAAAATTGACACACGTACATGACACATAGGCAAAACTGATGAGCTGGCGCCTAGTCATAGCAATCTAATACGTCTCCAACGTATCTACAATTTTATATACACTTTTATATGATTTTTGGGACTAACCTATTAACCCAGAGCCCAATGCCAGTTTATGTTTTTCTCCTGTTTTAGGGTTTCGCAGAAAAGGAATATCAAACGGAGCCCAATTGACCTGAAATTCAACGGAGATTGTTTTTGGACCAGAAGAAGCCCACGGAGTATCGGGGGAGGACCAGGAGATGCACAAAAAGTAACCTAGATCGGGAGTTTCGCCGCCGAAAGCCTCTCTTGCCACCAAAAACCAATCTAGACCCATTCTGGCACCCTGCCGGAGGGGGGGGATCCCTCTCCGGTGGCTATCTTCATCATCCCGGCACTCTCCATGACGAGGAGGGAGTAGTCCACCCTCGGGGCTGAGGGTATGTACCACTAGCTATGTGTTTGATCTCTCTCTCTCTCTCTCTCTCTCTCTCTCTCGTGTTCTTGAGATGGCACGATCTTGATGTATCGCGAGCTTTGCTATTATAGTTGGATCTTATGATGCTTCTCCCCATCTACTCTCTTGTAATGGATTGAGTTTTCCCTTTGAAGTTATCTTATCGGATTGAGTCTTTAAGGATTTGAGAACACTTGATGTATGTCTTGTGTGGGATACCCGTGGTGACAATGGTGTATTCTATTGACTCACTTGATCTATGTTTTGGTGATCAACTTGCGGGTTCCGTGACCTTGGGAATCTATGCATAGGGGTTGGCACACGTTTTCATCTTGACTCTCCGGTAGAAACTTTGGGGCACTCTTTGAAGTTCTTTGTGTTGGTTGAATAGATGAATATGAGATTGTGTGATGCATATCGTATAATCATGCCCACGGATACTTGAGGTGACAATGGAGTATCTAGGTGACATTAGGGTTTTGGTTGATTTGTGTCTTAAGGTGTTATTCTAGTACGAACTCTATGATAGATTGAACGGAAAGAATAGCTTCGTGTTATTTTACTACGGACTGTTGAATAGATCGATCAGAAAGAATAACTTTGAGGTGGTTTCGTACCCTACCATAATCTCTTCGTTTGTTCTCCGCTATTAGTTACTTTGGAGTGACTCTTTATTGCATGTTGAGGGATAGTTATACGATCCAGTTATGTTATTATTGTTGAGAGAACTTGCACTAGTAAAAGTATGAACCCTAGTCCTGGTTTCCTATCATTGCAACACCGTTTATGCTCACTTTTACCACTTGCTACCTTGCTGTTTTTATATTTTCTTATTAAAAAAACCTATATCTACCATCCATATTTCACTTGTATCACCATCTCTTCGCCGAACTAGTGCACCTATACAATTTACCATTGTATTGGGTGTGTTGGGGACACAAGAGACTCTTTGTTATTTGGTTGCAGGGTTCTTTGAGAGAGACCATCGTCATCCTATACCTCCCGTGGATTGATAAACCTTAGGTCATCCACTTGAGGGAAATTTGCTACTGTCCTACAAACCTCTGCACTTGGAGGCCCAACAACGTCTACAAGAAGGTTGTGTAGTAGACATCAAGCTCTTTTATGGCGCCGTTGCCTGGGTGGTGAGTGCTTGAAGGTATATCTTTAGATCTTGCACTCGAATCTTTTAGTTTCTTGTTTTATCACTAGTTTAGTTTATAAAAGAAAACTACAAAAAATGGAATTAAGGTTACCTCATATGCTTCATATTTTTAATATCTTTCGTGAAAATGATGGGAAGTAAAATTGTGCTCAAGTACTAGAAGTAGAATTACATAGAATGCTTGGCATAAAATATGTGCATGATGAGCATGATTGCAATGTTGTTAGTATGAATTCTTTTAATACCCATGATGCTAATGATATGCAAAGCCACAAGCTTGGGGGTGCTATGTTTGATGAAGATGATATGTTTAGTTCCCCAAGTTTTGATGAGCAAATTTATTATGATGAAACCATGCCTCCTATTTATGATGATTATAATTATGAAAGTGGATTTGGAGAGGTCATTACTATATTTAGTGATGAATCCACTTTTTTGGAAGAGGTTCCAATTGATTATGAGAACAAAGCATGTTTCCTATTTATGATGATTATTGTGATGACACTTATGCTATAAAAAGTAGTGATGATTATATTTATCAAACTTGTCATGATTATGATTACCCCCTTTCTGAACATTACTCTTTTAATGTGGAAACAATCTATAGTATCCAAGTCTCTTATGATACTCCCACTATTCCGAATGAGAAGAATTTTGCTTATGTGGAGACTAATAAAATTTATATGCTTGGGGATCATGACAAAAATGCTCTATGTGCTGGTTATATTGTTGAATTCATTCGTGATGCTACTGAAAATTATTATGAGAGAGGATCATATGCTTGTAGGAATTGCAATAATATCAAGTTTCCTCTCTATGTGCTTAAAATCTTGAGGTTATGCTCATTTTCCCTTCCTATGCTAGTTGATTATCGTTCCCATAAGTTGTTTGCTCACAAAACCCCTATGCATAGGAAGTGGGTTAGACTTAAATGTGCAAGTCATATTCTTCAAGATGCTCCCTTTATGTTTCAATTCTTATCTTTTATATGAGCATCATTGAAATTATCGTGTCTAGCTAGGGGCGTTAAACGATAGCGCTTGTCGGGAGGCAACCCAACTTTATTTTTGTTCTTTGCTTTTTGATTCTGTTTAGGAATAAATATTGCATCTAGCTTCTGTTTAGATGTGGTTTTGTGTTTTAATTAGTGTTTGTGCCAAGTAGAACATTTTGGAAGACTTGTGTGAAGTTTAAGCGATCATGCTATAAAAAACAGAAACTTTAGCGCTCACGAGATTAGCTACCATTATTTACTGGAGAGTGCTTTTTAGTTGATTCTTGTTGCAGATGATTAATAGAAAAATTCCTCAGGTCTAACAATTTATTTCAGAATTTTTAGAGTTACATAAGTATTCGAAAGTTACTGATTACTACAGACTGTTCTGTTTTTGATAGATTTTGTTTTTCGGGTGTTTTTTGCTTATTTTGATGAATCTATGAGTAGTATCGGAGGGTAGGACCCATAGAGAAGTTGGAATACAGTAGATATTACACGAATATAAATTAAGAATGAGTTCATTACAGTAACTAAGTGGTGGTTTTATTTTCTTATACTAACGGAGCTTCGAGTTTTCTGTCAAGTTTTGTGTTGTGAAGTTTTCAAGTGACTATGGAATAAGGAGTGGCAAGAGCCTAAGCTTGTGGATGCCCAAGGCACCCCAAGGTAAAATTCAAGGACAATCAAAAGCCTAAGCTTGGGGATGCCCCGGGAAGGCATCCCCTCTTTCGTCTTCGTCTATCGGTAACTTTACTCGATGCTATATTTTTATTCACCACATGATATGTGTTTTGCTTGGAGCGTCAATTTAGTTTATTTTGTTTTGCTTGCTGTTTGAATAATATCCCAAGATCTGAAATTCTTAAATGATAGAGAGTCTTCACATAGTTACATAATTATTCAACTACTCATTGATCTTCACTTATATCGTTTCGAGTAGTTTGTCTTTTGCTCTAGTGCTTCACTTATATGTTTTAGAGCACGGCGGTGGTTTTATTTTGAAGAAATAGATGAACTCTCATGCTTTACTTATATCCTTTTGAGAGTCTATTAGAACAACATGGTAATGTGCTTTGCCTATAAAACTAGCCTTAACATGATAGGCATCCAAGATGAATGTAGTAAAAACTTTAATACAAAGTGCATTGAATATGATGAGAAGTTGGATGCTTGATAATTGTTTTGAGATATGAGGATAGTGATACTAGAGTCATGCTAGTGGAGTTATTATAAAATTGAGAAATACTTGTGTTAAAGGTTGTGATTCCCGTAGCATGCACGTATGGTGAACCTCTATGTGACGAAGTTAGAGCATGATGTATTTGTAGAGTGTCATCCTTTGTGTGGAGGTCGGGGGCGCGCGATGGTTAACTCCTACCAACCTCCCCCCTAGGAGCATGCGTTGATTGCTTTGTTTTGAAGACTCGTAAATTTTTGCAATAAGTATATGAGTTCTTTTGACTAATGTTGAGTCCATGGATTATACGCACTCTCACCCTTCCACCATTGCTAGCCTCTCTTGTACCGCGCAACTTTCGCCGGTACCATACACCCACTATATACCTTCCTCAAAACAGCCACCATATATCTTCCTCAAAACAGCCACCATACCTACCTATCATGGCATTTCCATAGCCATTCCGAGATATATTGCCATGTAACTTTCCACCGTTCCGTTCATATGACACGTTTCATATTGTCATATTGACATGCATGATCAAGTAGTTGACATCGTATTTGTGGCAAAGCCACCATGCATAACTTTTCATACATGCCACTCTTGATTCATTGCTCATCCCGATACACCGCCGGAGGCATTCATATAGAGTCATACTTTGTTCTAGTATCGAGTTGCAATATCGAGTTGTAAATCAATATAAGTGTGATGATCATCATTATTAGAGCATTGTCCCATGTGAGGAAAGGCCAAACAAAAGAAAAGCCCCCTCCAAAAAAATAGAAAAGAAAAGAAAAAGAAAAGAAAAGAAAAGAAAAAGGGACAATTGCTACTATCTTTTTCCACACGTGTGCTTCAAAGTAGCACCATGTTCTTCATGATAGAGAGTCTCATGTTTAGTCACTTTCATATACTAGTGGGAATTTTCATTATAGAACTTGGCTTGTATATTCCAACGATGGGCTTCCTCAAATGCCCTAGGTCTTCGTGAGCAAGCAAGTTGGATGCACACTCACTTAGTTTCTTTTGTTGAGCCTTCATAAATTTTTAGCTCTAGTGCATCCGTTGCATGGCAATCCCTACTCACTCACATTGATATCTATTGATGGGCATCTCCATAGCCCGTTGATACGCCTAGTCGATGTGAGACTATCTCCCTCCTTTTTGTCTTCTCCACAACCACCATTCTATTCCACACATAGTGCTATATCCATGGCTCACGCTCATGTATTGCGTGAAAGTTGAAAGGTTTGAAAGAATAGATTATGAAAACAAGTGCTTGGCTGAAACCGGGGTTGTGCATGATATGAATATTTTGTGTGATGAAGAGGGAGCATAGCCAGACTATATGATTTTGTAGGGATAACTTTCTTTAGCCATAGTATTTTGAGAAGACATGATTGCTTTGTTAGTATGCTTGAAGTATTATTATTTCTCATGTCAATATAGACTTTTGTCTTGAATCTTTCAGATCTGAACATTCATGCCACAATAAAGTGAACTACATTGAAAATTATGTTGGTTAGCATTCCACAGCAAAAATTCCGTTTTTATCATTTACCTACTCGAGGACATGCAGGAATTAAGCTTGGGGATGCTGATACGTCTCCAACGTATTTATAATTTTTTATTGTTCCATGCTATTATATTATCCTTCTAGGATGTTTTATGGGCTTTTACATACACTTTTATATGATTTTTAGGACTAACCTATTAACCCAGAGCCGAGTGCCAGTTTCTGTTTTTCTCCTGTTTTAGGGTTTCGCAGAAAAGGAATATCAAACGGAGCCCAATTGACCTGAAATTCAACGGAGATTGTTTTTGGACCAGAAGAAGCCCACGGAGTATCGGGGGAGGACCAGGAGATGCACGGGCTGCCCACGAGGGTGGGGGGCGCGCCCTCCTGCCTCGTGGACAGCCCGGAGACCCCCTTTACTTGGCCCCGACTCCAACACCTCCTATATATACTGAAACCTTCGAAAAGTAACCTAGATCGGGAGTTCCGCCGCCGAAAGCCTATGTTGCCACCGAAAACCAATCTAGACCTGTTTTGGCACCCTGCCGGAGGGGGGATCCCTCTCCGGTGGCTATCTTCGTCATCCCGACGCTCTCCATGATGAGGAGGGAGTAGTCCACCCTCGGGGCTGAGGGTATGTACCAGTAGCTATGTGTTTGATCTCTCTCTCTCTCTCTCGTGTTCTTGAGATGGCATGATCTTGATGTATCGCGAGCTTTGCAATTATAGTTGGATCTTATGATGCTTCTCCCCCTCTACTCTCTTGTAATGGATTGAGTTTTCCCTTTGAAGTTATCTTATCGGATTGAGTCTTTAAGGATTTGAGAACACTTGATGTATGTCTTGCGTGGGATACCCGTGGTGACAATGGGGTATTCTATTGACTCACTTGATGTATGTTTTGGTGATCAACTTGCGGGTTCCATGATCTTGGGAATCTATGCATAGGGGTTGGCACACGTTTTCGTCTTGACTCTCCGGTAGAAACTTTGGGGCACTCTTTGAAGTTCTTTGTGTTGGTTGAATAGATGAATGTGATATTGTGTGATGCATATCGTTTAATCATGCCCACGGATACTTGAGGTGACAATGGAGTATCTAGGTGACATTAAGGTTTTGGTTTATTTGTGTCTTAAGGTGTTATTCTAGTATGAAATCTATGATAGATTGAACGGAAAGAATAGCTTCGTGTTATTTTACTACGGACTGTTGAATAGATCGATCAGAAAGAATAACTTTGAGGTGGTTTCGTACCCTACCATAATCTCTTCGTTTGTTCTCTGCTATTAGTTACTTTGGAGTGACTCTTTGTTGCATGTTGAGGGATAGTTATACGATCCAGTTATGTTATTATTGTTGAGAGAACTTGCACTAGTGAAAGTATGAACCCTAGGCCTTGTTTCCTATCATTGCAACACCGTTTATCCTTTTACCACTTGCTACCTTGCTGTTTTTATATTTTCTTATTAGAAAAACCTATATCTACCATCCATATTGCACTTGTATCACCATCTCTTCGCCGAACTAGTGCACCTATACAATTTACCATTGTATTGGGTGTGTTGGGGACACAAGAGACTCTTTGTTATTTGGTTGCATGGTTGTTTGAGAGAGACCATCTTCATCCTACGCCTCCCGCGGATTGATAAACCTTAGGTCATCCACTTGAGGGAAATTTGCTACTGTCCTACAAACCTCTGCACTTGGAGGCCCAACAACGTCTACAAGAAGAAGGTTGTGTAGTAGACATCACAATCCACGACAAATTACAAGGTTATGACCATCTATATTGGTCATGATAACCTAGAAATAAGGCAGCGAACGAGTGCTGTCTGCTTTATGACCATTTCGTGTAAGGAAATTATGACCTTTCTGACCAAAATGGTCGTTATAGTTTAGCGTTTGGAGCTGGCCAAACAGCTTTTGACCAATTGGTCTCAAATGGTCATAGATTTATGACCAATTCTCCCAGGGTCACTGACAGAAGGTCATAAGTTGACATATTTATTGTAGTGCTCCCTCCCGCCGGCGGAGCGGCTGACGGAGAGAGAGGGAATCGGCGGCGCGCAAGGGACCCTGGTCGCCTCCCTAGATCGCCTCGAGCGATCCTATATATTTCCGCTGGAAACCGACCCCAACACATCTGCTTCTATTGTCATACCTTAGATGAAACGAAAACCTAGACATTGGTCCGTTGTTCCATTGTCTCCCTTTATTATCAAAAAGGCAATCGGAGATGAGTGGAACCAATAGAACAACAAGGAAACAACTTTTTTAATTAGGCCCAAATATCATTCCAACTTTCCCCTCTTCACCTCTGAAAGGCAAGGAGTCATCTTCCCACCCCTCCTATAATAGCAATTATTGTTGCCTACCTAGATCCCGCCTCCTGGCCGCCAGCCTACCCCTCACCACCGCTCCTTTCATTAACCGCATTTCCACCGCAGTGGTAACTCCTCCTATTTCACCCATCGCCCACCCGGTGTTATCCAGTGCCACCTCAACCACCATGCGGGCACCATCCCACCTATCGTGGTTTTAAATATGACAGTAAGGGCGTGTTCTAATCTCCTCCGGCTCCATACTTCACAAATTCCTGGAGAGGATCTGAGCCGAACGAAATAGCCTTCGCGAAGCTGTGCTCGATCCTAGTGAAAAAATCTGGAGCGAGGAAGGTGATACGTCTCCAATGTATATATAATTTTTGATTGTTCCATGCTATTATTTATGATGTTTTGGATGTTTAATGGGCTTTGTTATACACTTCTATATTATTTTTGGGACTAACCTACTAACCCAAAGGCCCAGTCCAGATTGCTGTTTTTGCCTATTTCAGGGTTTTACAGAAAAGGAATATCAAACGGAGTCCAAACGGAATGAAACCTTCGGGAGAGATATTTTTGGAGCAAAATACGCACGGGAGACTTGAGAACCATGGAGTAGGGCACACGTGGCATCCACGAGGGTGGGGGCGCATCCCCCTGCCTCGTGGGCCCCACGTCTGGCCCCCGGTGCCCTCCTTCCTCCTATATATACCTATGTACCCCCAAACTATCAGAGGAGGAGAGAAAACCCTAGTTCCACCGCCGCAACCTTCTGTTCCCGTGAGATCCCATTTTGGGGCCTGTTCCGGAGCTCTGCCGGAGGGGGGATCTACCACGGAGTGCTTCTACATCATCATCATCGCCTCACCATGAGTTGTGAGTAGTTTACCACAGACCTTCGGGTCCATAGCTAGTTTCTAGATGGCTTCTTCTCTCTCTTTGGATCTCAATACCAAGTTATCCTCGGTCTTCGAGGAGATCTATTCGATGTAATGTCTTTTTGCGGTGTGTTTGTCGAGGGATCCGATGAATTGTGGGTTTATGATCAAGATTATCTTTGAGAAATATTTGGTTCTTCTCTGAACTCTTTGTGTATGATTATAATATCCTTGCAAGTCTCTTCGAATTATTGGTTTGGTTTGGCCTACTAGATCTATAGTTCTTGCAATGGGAGAAGTGCTTGGCTTTGGGTTCAATCTTGCGGTGTCCTTTCCCAGTGGCAATAGGGGCAGCAAGGCACGTATTGTATTGTTACCATCGAGGATAAAAAGATGGGGTTTATATCACTATGTTTGAATTTATCCCTCTACATCATGTCATCTTGCTTAAGGCGTTACTATGTTCTTATGAACTCAATACACTAGATGCATGTTGGATAGCGGTCGATGTGTGGAGTAATAGTAGTAGATGCATAATCGTTTCGGTCTACTTGTCTTGGACGTGATGCCTATATATAATGATCATGCCTAGATAGTCTTATAATTATTCGCTTTTCTATCAATTGCTCGACAATAATTTGTTTACCCGCCGTAGAATATCGCTATCATGAGATAAGCCACTAGAGAAAACTATGGCCCCCGGGTCTATTCTCAACATATCAATCTACAATCTACTTTACTTTTCCGCTTTTACTTTCTGTTCTTATAATCAAAACTACCAAAAATATCAAACTATCATCTCTATCAGATCTCACTTTCGTAAGTGACCGTAAAGGGATTGAAAACCCCTTATCGCGTTGGCTGCGAAGTTCTTATTTGTTTGTGCACGTGCGAGGGACTCGCGTGTGGTCTCCTACTGGATTGATACCTTGGTTCTCAAAAACTGAGGGTAATACTTACTATAAGTGCATCTAGTGCGACCCCTAGTTGGTTTTGGAGTATTGACGACAAACCTGGTTGAGGGACTAATGTGTTTGTGAGAATTGCAGGATAACACAGGTAGTAGTCCCTCATTGATTCGGTTTACCTACCAGAGATGACCCCTAAAAATGTATGAAGACATTGACGACAATGGTGGTACATGAAGATAATCATATTGAAGACTATGACAAGAGAAGACATTGTGTGAAGACTATGGAGCGCGAAGACTTAGATGTTTCGTTGTTTCCTTTTCTTCTTTGTTGAGTCATAGGAACAACCATACTGTTAAGTGGGGTCCAAGTGAACTAAGTCAGAGTGACTGAAGTGATGCTCAACCAAATCCTATGTCTTCGAGCAAAGACAATGAGAGCAAATCTTATCCAGAGCTGGATGAGTCAGCTTTACTTGTAGCCCAAGTAAAGTTGCCGTGTGTGTTTGAAATCTGACCGTTGGAACACGTGTCAGTTCCTTAGTGATCCAGGGTCACTTCGGACAAATCAGGTCGGGTTGCCCAGTGGCTATAAATAGCCCACCCCCTACACCATAAATTAGCGGCTGCTCAGAGTTATTGCACGGCTTTTGTCGTTTGAGAGCAACCCACCTCCGAAGCATTTGAGAGAGATCCTTGCGAGGACAAAGCCAAAACACCCAGAGCCAAAGAGTGTTAGGCATCACTGAAGTCTTTCTGTCTGTGTGACTTGAAGACTTGTTACACTTGAGGAGTGTGTTTCCTCCAGCCGGTTAGGCGTCGCGTTCTGAGCATCCAAGAGTCATTGTGGATTGCCGGTGAACGAAGTCTGTGAAGGTTTGGAAGTCTACCTTGAAGACTTACCAGAGTGATTGGGAGAGGACTAGGTGTCCTTAGCTCAAGGGGATTAAGGTGAAGACACGGTCTTCTGAGTTAAATCTCAGCCTCCCTAACCAGACGTACAGTTGTCACAGCAACTGGAACTGGTCTAACAAATCACTGTCTTCCCCGAGCTACTGGTTCTATCCTTTCCTTTCCTTTACTTACTGTCTTATGTTGTGAAGTCATTGTCTGCTTTCCCTATCTGTTTGACTTCACTGTGTGACTACTTGTTCTGATTGGCTTCATTCAATCTTCCATCCTGATCCTTACTGCCTAGCTGCTATTAGTCTTCATGCTTTCACTTCATTGAATACTTGACTATGGCTTGTCTAGTGTTGTCTACCTTCCGCTGCATATAAATAGGATTGGTTTTATCATTTGTCTTCGAAACTTCCATGTTTTGAAGCATTTCATAAAAATCGCCTAATCACCCCCCTCTAGTCGATATACTGCACTTTCAATTGGTATCAGAGCAAGGTACTGATACGTCCAAAACGTATCTATAATTTCTGCTTGCTCCATGCCAGTTTTGGGTGATATTGCTATGATATTCATACACTTCCATACACTTTGGATCATATTTGGACTAACTTACTAATCCAGTGCACCCCAGTGCCAGTTTCTGTTTTCGGCTGTTTTTGTATTTCAGGTTTTCACGTTTCGAGAACTGCCCAGAAAAATACAGAAAAAATATATAAAAAATCAGCGTTCCGGGAACGACACTGCTTCCAAAGGGGAGCCTGGGGGGGGGGGCACAGGGGCCCCAGGCGCCCTGTGGGCGCGCCCCCCCCCTGGGCCGCGCCGGGGGGGGGGGCGCCTCGGCACCCCGAGAGCCCCCCGGTGCCCTACTTTGGCAGATATTTAAAGGGTCCCCCGTAACCCTTGAAACAGGACTTCTTTTCGCGATCCCATCTCTGTTCCACCGCCGGCGCCGCTTCCAAGATCGGGAGCACCAGGAGAACTCTTCCCGGCACCCTGCCGGAGGGGAGGATCACCACCGGGAGCTTCTCCACCACCATGGACGCCTCCCGGATGACTCGTGAGTAGTCTCCCTTGGACCATGAGTCCATGACCAGTAGCTATGTGATGTTCTCCTCCCGTTCTTGTGCTTCACTAATTAGTCCTCGTGAGCTGCCCTACATGATCGAGGCACCTATGTAATCCTTATGCTGTTGCTATGTTGAGTTTGCTGGGATCCGATGGATTATGAGATTATGTTCAGATTGATCTTGAGTAATATATTTGATTCACCTCTTTTATATTTTAGTTCATAAGTAATTCTTGCATGTTCTCCGTTGTTATTTATTGCTTTGGCCAAGTAGTAAGTAGTGACTCCAAGAGGGAACGTTATGCTCGATTGTGGGTTCATGCCCCTCGATGACTAGCTTGAGTGACAGAAACATGAGTCTAGGGGATGTGCTGTTGCCACAAGGGGGAAAACAACGGTGCTTGTGCCCGCGGGTGCAAGGATTGTTTACTTTACGCAAAGTTCTTTTAATGCAGTTGCCTGTTGCATTGAGTTTACACTATGGGTGGGACTCGCAACTTAATACCAGCGAGATGTTCTGGATAGATATCTCAAGGTGGATGATTAGTAGTAGATGCAGATGGATTTCGGTCTACTTACTTTGGCGTACCGCCCATGCTTTGAACCTCAACCTTTCTTGCAATGTAGTCAGCATTGGTTTGCGTTCGTGGTCCTGTCAATTGCCCAGCTGTAATTTGTTACCTCACATAGCTGTTTTATCGTCTTTTGGGAGAGAGACATCACTAGTGAACATCATGTGACTCCGGTCCATATTACTATCATTGATCACATACACTATTTTACTTTTCGCTATTTTACTTACTATTGCAAAACACTATCTATCACTACTATCATATTGCTTTTAACCCTCTGTGAACTACAAGGCCGAAGAGATTGACAACCTCTCTGTACTCGTTGGGAGCAAAGTTATTTGTATCTGTGTGCAGGTCCACGTTGATTGCTAATTGCGCCGTTAGCAGTTGACACCTACCTGTTGAACCTAGGAGTCTCTGGGGATTCGATCCTTGGCATCTTTGCTAGGGGAAAACACTTCTACTTACTGCATCTTACACCTTCCACTTGGGGTAATCCAACGAGGGGTTCGAGGCCCATCAAGGAGTATTTTCTGGCGCCGTTGCCGGGGACTCCACTCTTCAGGATAGGGGAGTTGCATGCTATCTTTTACCTTTGCTTATTAGTCTTGCTAGTTTACCTTTCATATTTGCTTTAGTTCCTTTTATCAAAAATCACAAAAATAGTTATCTTGTTCTTTAGTTACCATTATGTCGGGTCCTTTTGTCTTTGACGAGGCAGAAGTTCTCACCTTTAAACAAAGAGGTGGGGAAAGTTTCAAAGATGCTTGGTATAGAATTAATGATTCACAAAAAAGAGCCACCAAGAAGCAACCCACTACTATCTTGCTTAGAAATTTTTATGTTGGAATCACTTCTTGGAATAGGTTTATTCTAGATACTGCTATCAATGGGAATTTCCTGGAGGCCCCAGTTTGGGAGTCTCTTAGTATTATTGAAATTCTTGTTGGGAGTCCCCCTGTTGTTAGCATTAGAGAGGACATCACCCTAGCTCACATTATGAAAAAACTTGAAAAAATAGAGCTAGAGATGCCAAGCACTAATAAGATGAATGAGTTGGATCGAAAGATCCAAGGGAATTTGAATAGACTTGATAGCTCCATGCATAATTTTTTTAAAATTTTGGAGACCGTCAAATTCCATGATTCTGACTCTTCTAGGATGGAAAAGATTGAGGAAATATTTGATACCTTAGGAACTACATTCTCCTCGATCAAAACCTAAAAGGTAGAAAATCCGGCAAAGAGGGAGCCTAAGTTCGTTCACGTTCCAAAGGCTCCCCGTTCTAAAAGCAATCCACCCATTGCCAAAGGGGTTGAAACTGTAAAGACTTTGGAAGAAACACCTATCGTTGATGAATTTATAAATGAATCTTCCCTTGACTTTTATCCTTTTGGTCTTCTACCTAGAAGTATCTCTATGAGGCCTTCGTTTGAGAGTCCTCTTAAGACTAGTTGTATTATTGAAGAGCTTTTTGATGATCTTGATGATGGTTCAATTGATACAACTTGATCTATGCATTATGCCTAGCTTAAAGGCATAAAAGAAAGCGCTTTTGGGAGGCAGCCCACATGAATAAATTTTTTGCTTTTGTTGTGTCTTGATGTTGTTTACTGCTGTAGCATCATCATTGTATCTTTACTTTTCATATTTGTGCCAAGTATAGCCTCTGATTGCTAGAAAGTTCAAAAGTTGTGAGGTGCTGTCCAGGAAACAGATTCTGTCCTTGGATAGAAAAATTCGTATAAAATCACCAGATCATCTTTTTGGTCTGAATTTTTTTCGACAGCGTTCTCTATATAATTGTCTTTCGTGCGTCAGTTCT
Organism: Secale cereale; assembly: GCA_902687465.1. NCBI lineage: Eukaryota > Viridiplantae > Streptophyta > Magnoliopsida > Poales > Poaceae > Secale > Secale cereale. The sequence goes on from LR738710.1 coordinate 914,435,586, forward strand.
GAGTTTTTTGATTTGAGTTGCAGAAGTATCCCGAACAGGTCAATTACTGCCTGCTGTTCTGTTTTTCACAAATTCTGTCCTGTTTTGCCTTACCTTCACTTTGCAAATTAAGAACTTGCTTTTTCTTTGCAAAAACCTTTTGGCAATCTTGAGAAACAGTAGAACTTCAAGAATATCCTTATTTCCAGAAAGGTATAATTATTTTATTAAGGGTACTAACCTCGCTAATCAGATTATGAATGAGTTATGTATGAAGGGAGTTTTCAAGTGTGCGAGGGAAGATGATAAAAAAATTCAGGAGTGTCAAGCGCTCAAGCTTGGGGATGCCCCCGTGCACCCCCAAGAAATATTCAAGGAGACTCAAGCGTCTAAGCTTGGGGATGCCCCCCATGCATCCCCTTCTCCATCAACATTATCAGTTCGTCTTTCGTTCCGCTATATTTTTATCACTTCATGTGTTATGTGCTATGCTTGGAGCGTCTTGCTTTTAGTTTTCTTTTTAGTTTTTCATAACGAGTCGGAACCCAGCATTCCTTTATGTGGGAGAGAAACACGCTCCACCCCTACCTAGAACATTACATAGAATTTTCATTGTCTATCTATGCTGTGTGTGTTCTTTGTCTTTTAATAGCTACTATCGTGCTTTGCTCTTAGTATTCATGCTTATCTTTTCAAAGAGCTTTTATTTAGTTGGTTGCTTGAACTCTTTTTAATTATCATGATCACCTTATTAAGAGAGTTTGCTTCCGTTGCATGGGTTAATGTGTCTATGATAAAGATGCTACTTTCATGATGGTGCTTAGTAGTTCAGGTTTTCTTATGGTTAATTTCAAATAGCTGGGGGATTCCCAATGTGTTATTGGAATACCAACTTGGTTTGTTTGCTTATGATGTGGTATGGTTTAGTAATATCTTCCTTCGAGAATTTATTTTGATTGACTTGGCGTATGCTCATGCATATTCAAGACTGTAAAGAAAGTCTGTCAAGCCTTGATGATCTTTTGTTTCTAAGTAGCGATATAACTACCATGCCTGATTCAATATTGCTTTGTCGCTCTGCATGATTATGACCGTCATTGCTCTCTTAGTTGGTCGCTCCCAGTCTTTTGCTAACCTCCACCTGCTCTAAGCAAATTAATCATGCAATACATAGCTCATGGGAAAGTAGCCTAAAAACTATTGTGATAAAGAATATGTTGCTTATGTATCTTATTTCTTATGAGTTGCTTGCTGAGCGGTAACCATGTTTCTGGGGACGCCATCAACTGTCACACTTTGTTGAATATCATGTGAGTTGCTATGCATGTTCGTCTTGTCTGAAGTAAGGGTTATTTGCCGTGGGTTGAATTAATATGCATATTGTTAGAGAAGAACATTGGGCCGCCAACCAAAGCCATGCATCATGGTGGAAGTTTTAGCTTGGACCTTAATCCTCAATCTCTCATGAGAATATGCTTATGCATTAAAGAGGAGTCCATCATCTATTTTCTATGTTGTCCCGGTATGGATGTCCTCAAGTTGAGATTTATCAAAAACGAGAAATCAAATGCGATCTATCTCCTTGGACCTTTGTACAGGTGGCATAGAGGTACCCCTTTGTGACACTTGGTTAAAACATATGCAATGCAATGATAACCCATGGGAATCCGAGCTAATTAGGACAAGGAGCGAGCACTATTAGTATTCGATGCATGAGGCTTGCAACTTATAAGATGTTTTATACATGACACATATGAAGTACTACTACCGTTGACACAATTGCTTCCATGTTTCAAAATAAAAAGCTCTAGCACTTCAAGCATCACTACTGAGAGCATGATTGTCATTCTGAGTATAATGTGCATTGTCCCAAAGTAGCATTGTCTTTTGCATGATTGTGATATTGTTTATTCTGAAATGATTGTATCTAGTCATCACTTAAACCTTGAAGGTGCCCCTGCATTTACGTTTTGCATCACTAAAGGGGGCAAGCTAGATATCACTTGATCATATTTGCACATCATGTTCATTGCAAATCTTTTTGATGTTTCAGTTTCATGTTGTAAAACTTTCAGTCATTTGTGATTTTCTCTTGAGACAACTTAATTACTTTAGAATCATTGTCTCAGTAAGCTTTTGTCATATGACTATGAGAAAGTCCAATATGGTTAATAGCATGTCACCACAGAAATTATTCTTGTTATCATTTACCTACTCGAGGACGAGCAGGAATTAAGCTTGGGGATGTTGATACGTCCAAAACGTATCTATAATTTCTGCTTGCTCCATGCCACTTTTGGGTGATATTGCTATGATATTCATACACTTCCATACACTTTTGATCATATTTGGACTAACTTACTAATCCAGTGCACCCCAGTGCCAGTTTCTGTTTTCGGCTGTTTTTGTATTTTAGGTTTTCACGTTTCGAGAACTGCCCAGAAAAATACAGAAAAATATATAAAAAATCAGCGTTCCGGGAACGACACTGCTTCCGAAGGGGAGCCTGAGGGG
>LR738710.1:914438342-914536036 GCA_902687465.1 Secale cereale
AGTTTACACTATGGGTGGGACTCGCAACTTAATACCAGCGAGATGTTCTGGATAGATATCTCAAGGTGGATGATTAGTAGTAGATGCAGATGGATTTCGGTCTACTTACTTTGGCGTACCGCCCATGCTTTGAACCTCAACCTTTCTTGCAATGTAGTCAGCATTGGTTTGCGTTCGTGGTCCTGTCAATTGCCCAGCTGTAATTTGTTACCTCACATAGCTGTTTTATCGTCTTTTGGGAGAGAGACATCACTAGTGAACATCATGTGACTCCGGTCCATATTACTATCATTGATCACATACACTATTTTACTTTTCGCTATTTTACTTACTATTGCAAAACACTATCTATCACTACTATCATATTGCTTTTAACCCTCTGTGAACTACAAGGCCGAAGAGATTGACAACCTCTCTGTACTCGTTGGGAGCAAAGTTATTTGTATCTGTGTGCAGGTCCACGTTGATTGCTAATTGCGCCGTTAGCAGTTGACACCTACCTGTTGAACCTAGGAGTCTCTGGGGATTCGATCCTTGGCATCTTTGCTAGGGGAAAACACTTCTACTTACTGCATCTTACACCTTCCACTTGGGGTAATCCAACGAGGGGTTCGAGGCCCATCAGGTACTCCCTTGTTCTGTGTGATTCGGTTTAACCACCTGGAGTTTTAGCTATGTCGAATACAGGGATAATCAAAGTCTCTGCCGCGTGCCCCGTCTTCGATGGCACCGAATATCCCTACTGGAAGAACAAGATGCGCATGCATCTTGAAGCCATTGATGTGGACCTCTGGTTTGTCGTCAAGAACGACGTTCCCAAGATGGGTGAAGGTATCACCCCTGCTGATGTCAAGAGGCTCGTTCAACTGGATTCAACGGCCAAGAACATCCTCTGTGGTCATCTGACCAAAGGACAGTATGGTCGTGTGAGTGCCCTGGAATCGTCAAAGGAAGTCTGGGACTCGCTCTCAAAGGTCAACGAAGGCGTCTCAACCCAGAGAGATCAAAGAATCAGTGTCCTTCACAACCTTTTCAATCGCTTCAAGGGACACGACAATGAGAATTTCCAGCACACATTCGATCGCCTCACTGACATCACAAATGAGCTTCAGGCACTTGGCGCCACTGAGATCACCAAGCATGAAATCGTCAAGACCCACCTGAGCTCACTCGATAGCTCATTTGACATCCTTGCCCTGATGATTCAAGAACGCCCGAACTTCAAGACTCTCGATCCGTCTGACATACTTGAGAGGCTCAACACACATGAGTTGCAGCTATCTGAGAAACGTGACATCTATGGTCCCAACTATGGCCGATCTCGCGCCTTAAAGGCAAAGGTTGTTTCTTCATCTGAAGAAGAATCTGACTGCAGTTCTGATGATCCTGAAGACATTGGAAAGGAGCTTGCCATGCTTGTGAAGAAGTTCCAGAAATCCACTAGGAAGAAAGGCTTCAGAAAGTCTTCACGATCCAGCTCAAGAAATGATGAAGCTTCAACCCGTGACTACAAGAAGAGAACATGTCATAAGTGCAAGAAACCTGGTCACTACATCTCTGAGTGTCCTCAATGGGACAGTGAGAAGAAGAAGAAGAAGAGCAAGGAATACGATTATGATGACAAGAAAAAGAAGAAATACTCAAAGTCTTCTTCCAAGTCTTCATCGAAGTATTCATCACCCAAGAAGAATTCATCTGGCAAGGCTCGTGCGTTTGTTGGCAAGGAGATGGATTCAGAGGAGGAGTCTGCTTCAGAAGAAGCGGAGGTGGAGTCTGAGGAGGAATCCGATTCTGGTGCTGCAAGTCTGGCTCTAGCCACAGCCTACGTGGCCAAGTCCATCTTCAACACTGAAGACAATGGCCCCGTCACCAACATTGATGATGAGGACGACGACTCTGCTCCCACCTACTGCTTCATGGCACACGGTGCCAAGGTAAAATCACGTGATGCTTACTTTCGAACATCCAGTGAAGATGACTCTGATTGTGAATCAAAACCTAGCTACAAAACACTTGCTAAAATTGCCACTGAACAACAGAAAGCTATGGAACATATTCAAAAACTGTTAGACAAAAGTGAGACCTGTTGGACGCGGAAATGACTCGTTCTCAGTCCTTAATTGAAGACATAAAAAATCTTCATGTTTAGTACGAGGAACTTGAAGGTCTTTATGAATCGCTCTCAAAAACTTATGAAAAGCTTTCCCACGATTACCTTCAAAGGAAGCGAGAACTTGAGAAATTGAAAGCAGCTCATGAAGATCTTCAAAAAGAAAATGAGTCACTCCGCGCACAACTGATCAGCTCCACTCAGGAAGGATTTGAACCACCATGTCTAAAATGCATTGAGCGTGATAATGCTACATCTGTTGCTGAATGTTCTACTGCTGCCACTATTGCAATATCTTCAACTGCTGATGTGGTAACTAACCCCTCTGTCGGTGTACTAAGATAGGGGTACCTTAGTACCCCAACTTGTGCACGGGCAGTAGCAGCTTCCCGCGGCAGGGTTTACCACGTGCTTGCCGGAAACCTTTCCGGTCCCTGTAAAACCATTCAAGAACAAAGTATACAAGACAGAAGATCAAGGCCCCGGCAAGAGGAGCTTGCCGGGAAGGCCGTCCCAGGCTCGAGATCATCGCATTAACACAAGACCCTGGCAAGAGGAGCTTGCCAGGAAGACCAGAAGACTGCATCTCAGAAGACACGCCTCGGCGCACTCTGCGCCCCGGCAGGGCCCGGGGAGCGACAAGCTTCCGGGCCCGGCAAGATCAAGACCCCGGCGAGGTGCTTGCCGGGGGAAGCCTGCGCTGTGTGCCCACGCTCCAGCTCATCGGCCCACGCGTCGCCCTGGGGCCCTTCCAGGGACGCGTGGCGGATGGCTGTGCAGCCTGGGGTACACGGTGGCGATCCACGGTGACGAGGCTACCGCCGTGTCAAACGGAGACGCATGGACGGGTGCTTTTGGGGTCGACGGTGACGGGCATTTAAGGCCCTTGTCCCCCACTGTCAAAGTTAGGTGATGACCACTGTTCATCCACTGTTCATGCACTGTTCCCACACTGTTACAACTACCACCAAAGTTACATTTTTGCCGTCCTCTACGTTGACACCTGTTGGTGACCCCTTGAGCTATAAAAGGAGGCCCATGCACAACGTAGGGGAGGTTCGAATCCTTAGCAACTCTCACGCTCGGTGTAGCTAGTACTGTAGCTCTTCAAGCTCCCGAGCTCAATACAACCAAGGCAGGAGTAGGGTTTTACGCGTCCGCGCGGCCCGAACCTGGGTAAACTGCCCGCGTGCTCTCCTCGATCTACTCTTCGTGCTCCCTCCGCTCCCTTACCGCAACGTACAAGGGGCTCCGGTCCCATAGGTGGTCGTGGTGGACAGTTTCCCACGCGAGCAGCTTCCCGTGGCAGGGTTTACCACGTGCTTGCTGGAAACCTTTCCGGTCCCTGTAAAACCATTCAAGAACAAAGTATACAAGACAGAAGATCAAGGCCCCGGCAAGAGGAGCTTGCCGGGAAGGCCGTCCCAGGCTCGAGATCATCGCATTAACACAAGACCCTGGCAAGAGGAGCTTGCCAGGAAGACCAGAAGACTGCATCTCAGAAGACACGCCTCGGCGCACTCTGCGCCCCGGCAGGGCCCGGGGAGCGACAAGCTTCCGGGCCCGGCAAGATCAAGACCCCGACGAGGTGCTTGCCGGGGAAAGCCTGCGCTGTGTGCCCACGCTCCAGCTCATCGGCCCACGCGTCGCCCTGGGGCCCTTCCAGGGACGCGTGGCGGATGGCTGTGCAGCCTGGGGTACACGGTGGCGATCCACGGTGACGAGGCTACCGCCGTGTCGAACGGAGACGCATGGACGGGTGCTTTTGGGGTCGACGGTGACGGGCATTTAAGGCCCTTGTCCCCCACTGTCAAAGTTAGGTGATGACCACTGTTCATCCACTGTTCATGCACTGTTCCCGCACTGTTACAACTACCACCAAAATTACATTTTTGCCCTCCTCTACGTTGACACCTGTTGGTGACCCCTTGAGCTATAAAAGGAGGCCCATGCACAACGTAGGGGAGGGTCGAATCCTTAGCAACTCTCACGCTCGGTGTAGCTAGTACTGTAGCTCTTCAAGCTCCCGAGCTCAATACAACCAAGGCAGGAGTAGGGTTTTACGCGTCCGCGCGGCCCGAACCTGGGTAAACTACCCGCGTGCTCTCCTCGATCTGCTCTTCGTGCTCCCTCCGCTCCCTTACCGCAACGTACAAGGGGCTCCGGTCCCATAGGTGCTCGTGGTGGACAGTTTCCCCCGACATCTTTGGCGCGCCAGGTAGGGGACGGCGAGGTTGTGCGAACCTGATCCGGCGCTCACGCGGGCGCATTCTTCATCAACCTCTCCAACTCCATCAACTTCATCAGCAACAGCACTATGGCCCCGAAGAAGAAGGCTTCGGAGGTCGCAGGCCCATCTGCGTCCATTCCCCCACCACCAGAACCAACGGTGGGTGGAGGAGACGCCGGCGGAAGGGTGGTCGCCGGCGAGGAAACTCACGGCACTGCCAAGTCCAAGGACAAGGCGGACGACCGGACCAATTCCAAGGCCTCGGTGTCCGTAGACGCGCCACGTCCATCTCAACAGACGACGGGCCAGCAGCGCCGTGGTACAGGAGGTACCATCCGCTTGCTGGGCCAAGGACAAACCGGAGGATCGCGGGATGCTCAAGGCCATCGTCCTGGCACGAGCAAGGCGCGGTCGCCGGGGCGGGAGACTGCTCCTTCTAACCCTGTTAGGAGTCCGAGCATATCCCGCTCCTCGCACCGCTCGCCCCCGCTCCCCTCCTCTCCAGCAGAAGCTCTCGCAAGAGCGCAACTACTCCTCGACTTCCCTCCAGCGGCAGACAAGGCCGAAGACTGGAGGGCGACGATCCAAAGCCTCATCGCCTTCGCCAACAACGACACGCCGCAGCAGCCGGCGATATCGCGGCCACGGCAAGTCGAGCAGACGAAGGCCGATGGCGACAAAACCGCCGGGGGTGCAACCACCGTGCACTCCCCGCCACGGAAGCAGAAGACGCCTCCCCGCCGGATCAACGTCGACGACGACTCCACGGCGTCGTCGGATCCGCGGGCTCGTCGGGACCAGCGCCACGTCCTTGACGATCGGCGACAAGAAGACGCTCGAACTACGATCGAGCGCCGCCGAGAAGCCCGGCGGCAATCAGATCAGCGCGCTGGGACCGCTGTCGACACGCACGCGCCCGGTGAACCAGGTGACTTGCCGTACGCGGCAGGTTGCCCTGCGTTCACCCGTGAGCTGCGGCGCGTCCAGTGGCCCACCATGAAAAACTTCAAGCCCGACGTACCGGAGAAGTACGACGGCAAGATGCACCCCTCGGAGTTCCTCAGCATCTACACCATCGCGGTGCAGGCTGCCGGGGGGCGCGACGAGAAGATATTGGCCAATTACTTCCCGCTGGTGCTTAAGCCAAACGTCCGTTCTTGGCTTATGCACTTGCCGGAAGGCTCCATTTCTTCGTGGGCAGATTTGTGCCATCAGTTTGTTGGCGCCTTCATGGGCGGCCACAAACCCCACGGCCAGGAGAGTGATCTCCATATCTTGGCCCAGAAGGAAGGAGAACCCCTGCGCAAGTACATTCAACGGTTCAGCCGCGTGCAGCACAATATCCCCGACGTTCACCCCGCCGCGGTTATCAGCGCGTTCAACCAGAACGTGCGTAACCGCCGTATGCGAGAAGAGATGGCCATGACCAAGATTCGGGATGTCAGCGAGCTCTACGCTCTGGCTGACAAGTGCGCGCGCGCCGAAGAGGGGAGGAGACTCCCCGGGGAGGATGCTGGCGCAAGGGGAAGCGACAGCGAGGACGCCGCCCCGACAAAGAAGAGCCGGCGGTGGAACAATAGAAAGAAGAAGAGCAAGGAAGTGCTGGTCGTCGAGCAGTCCGGCAAGGAGGCTCCCGCCAAGAAGGCACAGGCTGGCGGCTCCGGCAAGGAGCCTGCCCCTGTAGCGGCAGCCGACAAGCAGGACAGCTCCGATAAGCAATATTGCAAGATCCACCGCACCAAGGGTCACGACCTTTCGAACTGCAAACGCGTCGAGTACCTCGTAGAACAGCAGAAAGCTGAATACGAGCGGCGCGACAAGGAGAAGGCCCAAGGTGGCGGAGGAGAGCCAAGCAAGAAGCGGCCATTCAATGGCCGGGGAGGACGCCGCGGCAAGGCCAAGCAGCGGCAAGGTGATCGACCTCCCCGGGGCCGCGACAAGGATGAAGAGGAAGACGACGACGACATGGAGGAAGGAGATAACAGCGAGCAAGAGTTCCAGAAGGCCACAGAAGTCCTGTGTGTTGACGGGGGCGCCTCTCTGCACGCTTCCCACCGCCAACTCAAGCAGTGGGTGCGGGAAGTAAACGCAGCAGAGCCGCCCGTCGAGTCACGCAGGCTCCTGAAGTGGTCGAGCACGCCCATCATTTTTGATCTTGAGGATCACCCTGACCGCACCACTGCGGTCGGGTGCTTGCCGATGTTGGTCTCACCCACCATCCGCAACCTCAAGGTCACCAAAATGTTGGTTGACGGCGAGGTCGGCCTGAACTTGATCTCCTCAGCTGTGATCAAGAAACTCCAGATCCCAGACGGCGAGCTCGAAGAAACCGGATCGTTCCAAGGAATAAACCCGGGAAGGAGCAAGCCCAAGGGGAAGATCACTCTGCCAGTGACCTTTGGCGGGGAACTTAACTTCAGGACGGAGAGGATAACCTTTGATGTTGCCGATATCCCATTGCCATACAATGGGATACTTGGACGTCCTACCCTCACAAAGTTCATGGCAGCTTCCCACTATGCCTATAATGTACTCAAGATGCCGGGGCCGATAAGCGTCATCTCTGTCCCTGGCGACAACAAGGACGCGCTTATCTGCGCCGACAAGATATACCGGGACGCAGCAGCCGCAGCGGAGAACAACGCACTTGCCGCTGAAGCTCCCGGGGGGAAGAAGACCAAGACCAAGTCCGGCAAGAGTTCTGGGACCCACTCCGGCAAACGCACCTCTTCGGAGTGCTGCGCTGCCGTCGAGGACGTTCCATCGAGCTCCACCGGCAAGTGCAAGAAGGGAATGGCCGCTCCACCGGCAACCAAGAAGGTGTCCGCCAAGGAGGACGGCGCTGGTGGTACCTTCACCATCAGTGCTACACTTGACAACAAATAGGAAAGCGCGCTCGTTGCCTTCCTGCGGGCGAATGTCGATGTGTTTGCGTGGCAACCATCTGACATCCCCGGCGTTCCCAGGAAGGTAATTCAGCACAAGCTTGCTGTTTGTCCTCATGCGCGGCCCGTCAAGCAGAAGGTCAGGAAGCAAGCCGTGGAGCGCCAAGAATTCATCGCCGAAGAGATCAAGAAGCTAGAAGTAGCAGGCCTGGTTAGAGGCGTCATCCATCCAACGTGGTTAGCAAATCCAGTTGTCGTGCGTAAGGCCAACGGGAAGTGGAGACTGTGTATAGACTTAACTGATGTGAATAAAGCATGTCCTAAGGATCCATTTCCCTTGCCGCGCATTGACCAGATTGTTGACTCCACCGCCGGATGTGAGCTGCTTTCCTTCCTTGATGCATACTCAGGTTACCACCAGATTTTCATGGCCAAGGAAGATGAAGAGAAGACTGCATTTATCACTCCATGCGGCACATATTGCTTCATACACATGCCTTTTGGATTGAAGAATGCAGGCTCAACATTTGCAAGGGTGGTGCACACTGCTTTTGAGCCACAGATCCACAGAAATGTGGAAGCCTACATGGATGACATAGTGGTCAAGAGCAAGAGCAAGGATACCCTGATCCAAGACCTAGAAGAAACATTTGCAAATCTGCGCAAGATCCAGCTCAAGTTGAACCCCGAGAAGTGCGTCTTTGGAGTCCCCTCCGGCAAGCTTCTCGGGTTCTTTGTGTCCCAGAGGGGGATTGAAGCCAATCCCGACAAGATAAAAGCCATCGAGCAGATCGAAGCCCCGAAGCGCGTCAAGGACGTAAGGAGACTTGCAGGTTGTGTAGCTGCCCTCAGTAGGTTCATTTCAAAGTCTACAGAACGCGCCCTACCTTTCTTCAAAATCTTGAAGAAGGCAGGTCCTATGAAATGGACTCCGGAGGCGGAGGCAGCGCTGCAAGACTTGAAAGAATACCTATCCTCCACTCCAATACTTGTCGCACCTAGGCCACAAGAGAAGTTGCTGCTGTACCTAGCGGCAACCAATCAAGTGGTTAGTGCTGCGTTGGTAGCGGAGAGGGAGGCAGAGGAAGAGTCTACACCACCGGCAAGCGAATCCAGCGACAAGCAGGGGGCTCTACCGGCAAGCTCTGGCCCCGACAAGGACAACTCTGCGCAGGAACAAGGAGAAGTGCGAAGGAAGATGGTGCAGCGCCCGGTGTATTTTGTGAGTTCCCTCTTGCAGGGGGCTAGATCAAGATACTCTGGGGTGCAGAAGTTGCTTTTCGGTCTCCTCATGGCCTCGAGAAAGCTGCGCCATTACTTCCAAGCACACGAGATAACAGTGGTCACTCGCTTTCCGTTGAAGAGGATATTGCAGAATCCAGAAGCAACAGGCAGGATCGTCGAGTGGGCACTGGAATTGTCGAGCTTTGGCCTCAAGTTTGAAAGTACCTCAACCATACAGAGCCGAGCTTTGGCAGAATTCATAGCTGAATGGACTCCAACGCCCGATGAATAAGTTCCAGAAACAAGTGTTCCCGTACAAGAAGCGACAAGTGAATGGGCAATGTACTTTGATGGTGCCTTCTCGCTGCAAGGCGCCGGTGCCGGCGTGGTACTCATAGCACCCACCGGAGAGCACCTCAAGTATGTTGTCCAGATGCACTTTCCCAAGGAACAAGCGACAAACAATACTGCTGAGTATGAAGGTCTGCTTGCCGGCCTCAGAATTGCAGCCGAACTTGGGATCAAGAAGTTGATTGTGCGGGGAGATTCTCAGTTGGTGGTCCGACAAGTTAACAAGAGTTACCAGAGCCCTTTGATGGAAGCTTATGTAGATGAAGTGAGGAAGCTTGAAGAACACTTTGAAGGTCTGCAAATGGAGCATGTCCCAAGAGCCCAGAATGATATTGCAGATGGCCTCTCGAAGTGTGCTGCGATGAAGTTACCTGTGGAACCAGGGACCTTCTTGCTCAAGCTAACTCAACCATCCGTTACGCCATCAATTGGGCAGAACAAGAAGAGAAAGTTGGTCTCCAGCGACTACTTGCCGGCGGATCTTCCTGAAGCCGCCGCCAAGATCCCCAAGACCGACAGCCAAAACGCTGAGGAACAATTTGCTCCTGCAGACCCAAGGGTCTGTGCAGTCGAAGCAAGCGTTCCCGACAAGCCTTGCCCCGGCAGGCTTGCCGGGGGACCGTCAGCTCCGGCAGAACCAGAGGTTCTTGCCGTAGAAGCTGGGGTTCCCGCAGCGGCCCTCACGCCTTTAGTCCTTGCCGTTGAGCCTCGAGCTCCAGCATGGGCGCAGCAGATCGTCCGTTTTCTGCAAACTGGAGAACTTCCCGACGACCCAGAAGAAATAGAGAAAATAACCAGGCAGTCAAGTATGTACCAGTTCATTGACAATGAACTGTACAGAAGAAGACTCAATGGTGTCAGGTTGAAGTGCATTTCCAGAGAAGATGGACAGAAGCTGTTGGCAGAGATACACGGAGGCATATGTGGCCACCACATTGGCGCAAGGGCACTTGCCGGAAAGGCGTTCCGGCAAGGGTTCTTTTGGCAAGAAGCCCTCCAAGATGCAACTGCACAAGTAACCAAGTGTGAAGCGTGCCAGTTCCATGCCAAGCAAATTCATCAGCCAGCTCAAGCTCTCCAGACGATCCCTTTGTCCTGGCCCTTCTCGGTCTGGGGGCTCGATATCCTCGGCCCCTTCCCCCGTGCTGTCGGGGGCTTTGTGTACTTGTACGTTGCAATTGACAAGTTCACAAAGTGGCCAGAAGTGGAACCAGTGAGAAAGGTGACAGCACAGTCAGCGGTCAGGTTCTTCAGGTCGATTGTTTGCCATTTCGGAATCCCTAACAGGATCATCACCGACAACGGCACACAATTCACTAGTCGCACCTTCATGCAGTACGTCCAAGACCTTGGCGCCAAGGTCTGCTTCGCTTCTGTTGCTCACCCGAGGAGCAATGGTCAAGCGGAGAGGGCCAATGCTGAAGTGTTGCGCGGGCTCAAGACAAGAACCTTCGACAGGCTGCGCAAGTGCGGAAGAAACTGGATAGAGGAGTTGCCGGCGGCTCTTTGGTCAATCAGAACGACACCAAGTCGAGCCACCGGACAGACACCCTTTGCTCTTGTCTATGGAGCAGAGGCAGTTCTCCCCACGGAACTCGTATACGGATCTCCTCGAGTGCTCGCTTATGATGAGCTCGAGCAAGAGCAACTGCGACAAGATGATGCATTGCTCCTTGAGGAGGAATGTCTCCAGGCTGCTGTACGAGCTGCTCGATACCAGCAAGCCTTGCGTCGCTATCATAGCCGCAGGGTCAAGGCCAGGAGTCTCGAGGAAGGCGACCTTGTTCTTTGGCGTGTTCAGTCCGCCAAGAATTCCAACAAGTTGACGCCGAAGTGGGAAGGCCCTTATCGGGTGAGACAAGTCACAAGGCCCGGCGCTGTCCGCCTTGAGACCGAAGAAGGCTTACCGGTGAGCAACTCCTGGAACATAGAGCATCTTCGCAAGTTTCACCCATAAGGCGCGGTTGCCGTGATCCGCTCCGGCAACCACCGTTTGTACGAGTCTTGCCGCTGTTGCATGTAAACCTTTGTACAAAGCCGGGCGCAGATCCCGTGCATCAGTAAAGCTTTTGTGTTTTGCACTATTTGCCTTTTCCATGCTTTTCTTCGTTATTTGCATGCATTGTTTGGCATCTTGTGCAACACACACACCCGGTAAGCATAAGCATGCCAGAAGGCCCTATACTTGTTTTCCCTCTTCTTTTTCTTTCCCTCTTAAGCAGAAGGAATGTTCCTCGCGCACAAGTTTGCCGGGGGGAAGGAGATGGAGGATGAACCAAGTGCTGTTCAAGAAAGAGAAGCCTTGTCGGGGAAACAAGCAATATATGAAAGCTAAGTTACCAGAATTTGAGCAGTTCAAAATTTTAAATTCTAGTTATCTTCCTTGAACAACCACACTTTGTATGGAAAACATGTGCGCGGAGGAACCTACCCGTGGCTAGCCGCACCCTTACTTTGTTTTCGAGTACGCTCAACGACTTAAGTGAGCTGCGACAAGTTCGCTCAGCAAACTAAGTGCGTTGCGACTAGCTGCGGCGAGGTTACTTGCCGGTAAGGCCTTTGCCAGCAGGCTGCTCAGAGTCCAGCACTCAGCGCTCGCGGCAAGGGCCCCTTGCCGGCAAGTTTCCTAAAAGCGTAGGGTGGAAAGCATACAAAGTAAAGGACCAAAGCAAGGGAGATAACACTGCATTGATTGATCAAAATAAGATAATATATTACAGAGATAAATTGTCGCAATGACTAATAGATTCATGTTCATGACACGCTTTGCAGCAGCAAAGGAAACAAAGAGAAAGAGGCCTAATCTACGCGGTCGCCTTCACGCCTGGAGATCTTGTTCACCTTCGCGATGATGTGGGCGACCTGCGCCTTCAGCGCCTCCTGATCTGCATCGGCCGGCAAGCTGTGGAGGACGTTGACAAGATTAATCCCAGGGTTGCGGTAGACTATCTTCGTCAAGACGCGCTCCAAGGTACCCGCGCAGAGCTGGCGCGACTCCTCGGCCAGCTGCGCGGGGAGCTTCTCCTGTAGCCGTGCAAGCGCCGGCGCGACTCCCCTGAAGAAAAGACTTAGCTTGGCGCTGTGGGGGAGATTCGGGTCCGGAGAGTACACGAGGTGCTCCACCCTCAGCGCCATTAGCTCCTTGTCGATGTTGGCGGCGGAAGTGACCAGGTCCTCCGTCCATTGCTCCACCGCCCGGTTGAAGTTATTTGCGGAGGTGGCAGCGCTCTCCACCAGCTCCCGCTCCTTGCGGAGCTCCTCCTTCAGCTTGGTCTCGCGATCCTGGGCGGCGTCGAGTGAATCTTTCAAAGTGGAGACCTTCAGCTCCAAGTCAGCGATCGAGTCCTTGGCGGCGGTAAGCTCGTCGCCTTTCTTGGAGAGGCGTACCTGGAGGTCGGAGTTGGTGTGGGCGTCCTTCTCGCGCTCTACGTTGAGCGCGGTGACCCTGTCCTCGCTGGCCTTCAGGTACCGCTCCAACTGTTCAACTTTGAGCTCCAGTTCTCTCTTGGCGGTTTCCGCGGCGACTGCGGCTTCCTTCGCCTCCTTCATAGCTTGCTCCCGGGCGGTGAGCTCGTCGTCATGGGCGTCGAGCTCAACCTTCCGCTGGTTGAGCGCTCCTTCTCGCCGGGACAGCTCTTCACCAACTAGTCGCTGCTGCTCCTCGGCCTCAGCTTTCTCCAGGAGGAACTCTTGCTGCTCTCTGGCAAGCCTTTCGCGCTCCTCCGCCAAGTCGCGGAGGGCCGCCTGGTTGGCGGCGCGGAGCTCCGCGGCGCGCTTCTCCAAATCTGCTCCAGCCTTGGCGGTGAGGACTTCCCGGGACTCCAGTTTCGCCTGCCTGGCCCGGTAAAGGGCCAGAAGCTGGCGAAGAAGCTTCTCCTCTTCGGGCTCGTCGCTCCCGCCAGGCGCTTCAACAATCTTCAACCCCGCGGAGGCGAGGACCTCTCCATCAAAGGTCTCTCCCTCCACGGGGGCTCGCGACGAAGACCCCCAAGGGACTTGTATGAAGACGCCATTGGGGGCCTCAAGATAAATGCCCGGCTGCTCCTTGGCGGCGGAGGGATCGGCGGCCGGTGCAGCGCTCGACGCTCCTGCGGCCTCCGGGCCAGCAGTGTGGTCGCCGTCCCCCTCCCCAGCCGCGGCGTCTGCGGCCGGGGCGGTCTCCTCAGCAGCGGGCTTGTCGGCTCCAGCCATGCCCTCAGCGGCAGTGGCGTTGCCGTCGCCGCCGTGCGCCTCCTCCTCGACGGTGACCTCCGTCTCCATCCGCTCCGGGGGAGGAGGATCTAACAGAAGAAGAAGAAAAGAAACGATCAAGCAAATATCCAAAAAGACAAGTTCAAGAAGACGAAGCTACAAGACTCACCTTCGCGGACTTCGTCGACGACTGGCTCCCTCGCCGGGGAGTCCTCCCTTGGCGGTGGAGCGGTGGCCCCTGCCGGCGGAGGGCCGCCCGCGCCCTCCCTTGGCGGGGTGGCCACCCTCGTCGGGCTACCCGTCCTTGGCGGGGAGTCCGTCCTTGGCGGAGCGTCCTCCCTCGCCGGGGAGTTCGCCCTTGGCAGGGAGGGTGGAATCTGCGGCTCGTCGGGGGCAGTCTCCGGGCGTCCCTGTGGCTGCGGCTCCACTTCTGCACAAGACAAACAAGGCAACAAGACATTAGTACAAGAAAAAACCCCAAGTGCACCCGACGAGCAGAGAGCTCAGGACCAGACTTACGCTGGGGGCTGCGCTGGGGGCTGCTCCTCGGGGCAGCGGGTTGATCCGACAAGTTCGTCGCCGGCGCGTCCCCTGTCGTTGCGACGGGCGAGTCGTCTTCGACCACGACCACAGGGACCTTGGCCCTCTTCGCCATCCGCTGGGCCAGGGGCCTAAAAGCAAAGGAAGAACAAGATCAGAATCATCAAGAAAGATCAAGATAGAATCGAAAAAGTTGCAAATTACGATCACTTACTCCTCTTCCTCGTCGTCGTCGCTGAGGGCGGAGAAATCAAACTCCACCTGAGGTGCTCCCGCGCGAGGAGCAGGAGGAGAAGGCTCCCTCGGGCGCTTGGCGGTCCCCGGGGCTGGGGGCTGCGAAGACCCCGCCTCCGTTGACGCCGAGGCCCGAGGAGCAGGCGGAGCAGCCGCTCCGCTCTGGGAGGATCTCCCTCCGCTTGGCGCTGGTGCGCGGGGCGCCTCCGCCGCGGCTGGTGCGCGGGGCGCCTCCGTCGCGGCTGGTGCGCGGGGCGCCTCCGTCGCGGCTGGTGCGCGGGGCGCCTCCGTCGCAGCCTGGCTCCCCCTGGTGGCTCGCGCCGCCCGGCGAGCAGGCTGTTGTCGGGGCGCCTGCGTCCTCGTCGCTGTAGCCGCCTTGCGGAGGCATTTCCCCGACGCTTGCTTGGGACTTGCTGGAGGTGGGGAGTTCTCCGACGACGAGGAGGTGTCGTCGTCGAGTCCTAGAGATCCCCCGGTGTCTTCATCGGCCTCGACGTCTTCCTCCTCCTCCCCAGCGGGCCCGCTGGGTCCGGCATCCTGCCCTGCGGCCCCGCTCCCTCCGGTGGCTCCGCTCCCTCCGGCACCCTCGCCTCCTGCGGCGGCCTCGCTCACAATCCCAGGAATCCCGGCATACCTCAGGGAAGGAACCCCGGCAAGCTCGTCGGGCGGAAGCTTGAGCAGTCTGCGAATCTCTACCTCCTCCGCTTGGCACGCCTCGTCCGCGGCCTGCGCCTCGTCGACGGTGAATCCGAAGTCTCCTGCTGCTGCAGCTGCGGCGGCCTCTTCCATCCGGGAAGCAATATAGGCTATATCCCGCTCTGTGGTGTCCCGGGTGAGACCTTTGTTCTCCTCGGTGTTCTTCGGCACCTCGACCAAGTTGTCGAAGAAACTCAGTATCGCATCCGGCGGAGGCTCTATCCAGGTGGGGTCGACGCCGTGGGAATCACACGCGGGCATCGCCGCGCGCAAGGAGTCTCGGGCAGTGCTGTTACACAGCGGCACCACTCCCCGGGGAGATCTAAACCACTCCGGGTGGGCCGGATCGTGCTTGAAAAGCTCCCGGACCATCCCCTTCAGCTCCAAGGCCGTGAAGTTGAAGTTCAATCCTGGGCGCAGCCTCATAATATCCGCCGCATTGCCAAATTCCCATGCTGGCCTTTTCCTTTCTTGTAAAGGGGCAATGCGGCGGCGGAGGAAATCTGCCCCTACTTCTCCAATGGTCAACTTAGCTACCCGGAGGCGAAGTATCCTGATAAGGGCAATGTTGAGCTTGCCGTCCTCCGGGGCCAACTCACTCCAGTCTCTGCCGCGCACTATGGCTGTTGTGCGCGGCGCAGTAAAAGGCTCCGGCTGGTCCTCCACTACCCAACACCATTCTGCGCGCCACTCTTCCCACTTGCCGCGGAGTTCTCCTTTCAGGTATGAGTCCTTCTTATTCAATCGGAAGATCCAGGAGATACCTCCGGCAAGGGGAGCGCCAGCCTCTACTCTAGGCATAAAAAAATGGCGAAAGAGCGCTACATTGGGATGGATCCCCACGTAGTTTTCGCATAGATGTGCGAAAACTGCCATCGTAAGGATGGCGTTGGGGGTGAAGTCTAGAAGGTGGAGGCCGTATGTATTCATAATGTCACAGAAAAACTCCGAGAATGGAGGGCACAAGCCGCAGTGAAAGAAGACAGCAAAGAAGAAGTACCCGCCGGGAAACAGATCTCTGGCGGCGGCGGGGTAGACTCTGGTGCGGGGATGTGCCTTGGTCTCCTTGGCCCAGAAAAGGTAGTACTTGTTCCACAGCTCCCTCGCGCTGAGCCTCGGCGCGAAGACCACGTTCCTCTTCCGCAGGCCGGCAAGCTTCGCCGCCTACTCGGACTTCTCCCTCTTGGCCTTCTCCGCTTTCGCCTTCTCACTCTTCGGAGCCATGGCGGAGGCGGCGAGGGAAGGGGCGAGGAGCTCGACGGCGCCGCGGATACGGAAGGCACCGGAGGAGGGGGTGGAGGCAAAGAGCAGCGGAAGTTTTTCTGGAGGTTGAAGACGCAGTGAAGACGGAGGAGGGAAACTGCCCCTGCTTCCCCTGCTTTTAAGGGAGGAGTGGGGGACGCTCCGCATTTCCCATTAAAGAACGAGGCCACGATCTCTCCCACGACGCCGCAATCGACGCGTGCCGTTAGGGAGGGACGCGGCGGATGCGGAAGGGAATCTACGGCTCGCCGTGGGCCGCGTGTGTCCGTGCACTGTTTTGGGCCTGGCCCAACAGCGCTCGGCACCGTGTGTGGCCCAGGCCCGGGGGCTCCTGTCGGTGTACTAAGATAGGGGTACCTTAGTACCCCAACTTGTGCACGGGCAGTAGCAGCTTCCCGCGGCAGGGTTTACCACGTGCTTGCCGGAAACCTTTCCGGTCCCTGTAAAACCATTCAAGAACAAAGTATACAAGACAGAAGATCAAGGCCCCGGCAAGAGGAGCTTGCCGGGAAGGCCGTCCCAGGCTCGAGATCATCGCATTAACACAAGACCCTGGCAAGAGGAGCTTGCCAGGAAGACCAGAAGACTGCATCTCAGAAGACACGCCTCGGCGCACTCTGCGCCCCGGCAGGGCCCGGGGAGCGACAAGCTTCCGGGCCCGGCAAGATCAAGACCCCGGCGAGGTGCTTGCCGGGGGAAGCTTGCGCTGTGTGCCCACGCTCCAGCTCATCGGCCCACGCGTCGCCCTGGGGCCCTTCCAGGGACGCGTGGCGGATGGCTGTGCAGCCTGGGGTACACGGTGGCGATCCACGGTGACGAGGCTACCGCCGTGTCGAACGGAGACGCATGGACGGGTGCTTTTGGGGTCGACGGTGACGGGCATTTAAGGCCCTTGTCCCCCACTGTCAAAGTTAGGTGATGACCACTGTTCATCCACTGTTCATGCACTGTTCCCGCACTGTTACAACTACCACCAAAATTACATTTTTGCCCTCCTCTACGTTGACACCTGTTGGTGACCCCTTGAGCTATAAAAGGAGGCCCATGCACAACGTAGGGGAGGTTCGAATCCTTAGCAACTCTCACGCTCGGTGTAGCTAGTACTGTAGCTCTTCAAGCTCCCGAGCTCAATACAACCAAGGCAGGAGTAGGGTTTTACGCGTCCGCGCGGCCCGAACCTGGGTAAACTGCCCGCGTGCTCTCCTCGATCTGCTCTTCGTGCTCCCTCCGCTCCCTTACCGCAACGTACAAGGGGCTCCGGTCCCATAGGTGCTCGTGGTGGACAGTTTCCCCCGACACACGCTTCATCATTATCATTCACATAGAGTCGTATTTTGTTCTAGCTTCGAGTTGTAATCTTTGAGCTGTAAGTAAATAAAAGTGTAATGATCTTCATTATTAGAGCATTGTCCCGTGTGAGGAAACAAAAGAGAGAGAGAGAGAGAAAGGCCAAAAAAAGAGACGGCCCAAAAAAAGAGAGGGGGGCTAAAAGAAAAAAAACAGCCCCTCCAAAAAAAAGAGAAGGGACAATGCTACTATCCTTTTCCACACTTGTGCTTCAAAGTAGCACCATAATCTTCATGATAGAGAGTCTTTTGTTTTGTCACTTTCATATACTAGTGGGAATTTTCATTATAGAACTTGGCTTGTATATTCCAACGATGGGCTTCCTCAAATGCCCTAGGTCTTCATGAGCAAGCAAGTTGGATGCACACCCACTTAGTTTCTTTTGTTGGGCTTTTCATACACTTATAGCTCTAGTGCATCCGTTGCATGGCAATCCCTACTCACTCACATTGATATCTATTGATGGGCATCTCCATAGCCCATTGATACGCCTAGTTGATGTGAGACTATCTTCTTCTTTTGTCTTCTCCACAACCACCACTTTATTCCACATAGTGCTATATACATGGCTCACGCTCATGTATTGCGTGAAAGTTGAAAGGTTTGAAAAAATTGAAGTGTGAAACAATTGCTTGGCTGAAACCGGGGTTGTGCATGATTTAAATGTTTCGTATGATGAAGATAGAGCATAGCCAGACTATATGATTTTGTAGGGATAACTTTCTTTGGCCATGTTATTTTGAGAGTACATGTTTGCTTTGTTAGTATGCTTGAACTATTACTATTCTTATGTCAGTATTAAAGTTTTATCTTGAATCTTTCGGATCTGAACATTCATGCCACAATAAAGAAAATTACATTGAGAATTATGTTGGTTAGCATTCCACATCAAAAATTCTATTTTTATCATTTACCTACTTGGGGATGCTTGATACGTCTCCAACGTATCTATCATTTTTTATCATTTACCTACTTGGGGATGCTTGATACGTCTCCAACGTATCTATTATATTATCCTTCTAGGATGTTTTATGTGTATTTATATACACTTTTATATGATTTTTGGGACTAACCTAGTAACCTAGAGCCTAGTGCCAGTTTCTGTTTCCCTTGTTTTAGAGTATCGCCGAAAAGGAATATCAAACGGAGCCCAATTGACCTGAAACTCAACGGAGGTTATTCTTGGACCAGAAGAAGCCCAGGAAGTGCCGGACGTGCTCCCGTGGGCGCGCCCCCTGCCTCGTGGATAGCCCGGAGGCCCCCTTTATTTGTCCCCGACTCCAACACCTCCTATATATACAGAAACCTCCAGAAAATAACCTAGGTCGGGAGTTCCGCCGCCGCAAGCCTCTGTTGCCACCAAAAAATAATCTAGACCCGTTTGGCACCCTGCTGGAGGGGGGAATCCCTCTCTGGTGGCCATCTTTATCATCCCGACGCTCTCCATGACGAGGGGGGAGTAGTTCACCCTCGGGGCTGAGGGTATGTACCAGTAGTTATGTGTTTGATCTCTCTCTCTCTCTCTCTCTCTCTCTCTCTCTCTCTCTCTCTCTCGTGTTCTTGAGATTGCACGATCTTGATGTATCCCGGGCTTTTCTATTATAGTTGAATCTTATGATGCTTCTCCCCCTCTACTCTCTTGTGATGAATTGAGTTTTCCCTTTGAAGTTATCTTATCAGATTGAGTCTTTAAGGATTTGAGAACACTTGATGTATGTCTTGCATGGGCTTATCTGTGGTGAGACAATGGGATATCACGTGATCTACTTGATATATGTTTTGGTGATCAACTTTCGGGTTCCGTGACCTTGGGAATCTATGCATAGGGGTTGGCACATGTTTTCGTCTTGACTCTCCGGTAGAAACTTTGGGGCACTCTTTGAAGTTCTTTGCGTTGGTTGAATAGATGAATCTGAGATTGTGTGATGCATATCATATAATCATGCCCACGGATACTTGAGGTGACAATGGAGTATCTAGGTGACATTTGGGTTTTGGTTGATTTGTATCTTAAGGTGTTATTCTAGTACGGACTCTTGAATAGATCGATCAGAAATAATAACTTTGAGGTGGTTTCGTACCCTACAATAATCTTTCGTTAGTTCGCCGTTATTAGTGACTTTGGAGTGACTCTTTGTTACATGTTGAGGGCTAGTAATATGATCCAGTTATGTTATTATTGTTGAGAGAACTTGCACTAGTGAAAGTATGAACCCTAGGCCTTGTTTCCTGGCATTGCAATACCATATATGCTCACTTTTATCATTAGTTACCTTGCTGTTTTTATATTTTCAGATTACAAAAACCTATATCTACCATCCATATTGCACTTGTATCACCATCTCTTCGCCGAACTAGTGCACCTATACAATTTGCCATTGTATTGGGTGTGTTGGGGACACAAGAGACTCTTCGTTATTTGGTTGCAGGGTTGTTTGAGAGAGACCATCTTCATCCTACGCCTCCCACGGATTGATAAATCTTAGGTCATCCACTTGAGGGAAATTTGCTATTGTCCTACAAACCTCTGCACTTGGAGGCCCAACAACATCTACAAGAAGAAGGTTGCATAGTATACATCATATAACGCGGTTGATGTAGTCGAACTTCTTCTTGTTCTGACCAATCAAGCACCAAACGTACGACACCTACGAGTTCTACACACGTTCAGCTCGATGACGTCCCTCGAACTCTTGATCCAGCAAAGTGTCGAGGAACTAGATGAGTTCCGTCGGCACGACGGCGTGGTGATGGTGATGGTGAAGTGATCTACGCAGGGCTTGGTCTAAGGACTACGAGAATATGACCGGAGGCGTAAACTATGGAGAGGGACGCCGCACACAGCTAACAATTGTTGGTGTGCGTTCTAGGCGCCCCCTCCCCATGTATATATAGGTTGGAGGGGAGGAGAGGGAGCCAAGGGGGCGCCCCAAGTAGGAGGATTCCTACCTGGGGTCCTCTCCAATTCTGCCAAACCCCCTCTCCTATTCCTATTCGGAGTAGGAAGGGAAAAGGAAGAAGGGGGAATGCTATTCTATTTTTCCTTATCTCCTTCCAATTTCCTTCTCCAATTTGGCCAGCCCATATGGGGGGGTGGGGGGGCGCACCAGCCCCTTTGTGGCTAGTGCGTTTCCCCTCTTGGCGCATAAGGCCCATATCTTTGTCCGGGGGTGCCCGGAACCCCTTTAGGGGACCTGATAAGTACTCGGTGCTTCCCGAAGCACTTCCGGTGTCCGAATACTATCGTACTATATATCAATCTTTACCTCTCGACCATTCCAAGACTCCTCGTCATGTCCATGATCTCATTCGGTACTCCGAACAACATTCGGTCACCAAAGCACATAACTCATATAATAACAAATCGTCATCGAACGTTAAGCGTGAGGACTCTACGGGTTTGAGAACTGTGTAGACATTACCGAGACACCTCTCCGGTCAATAACTAATAGCGGAACCTGGATGCTCATATTGGCTCCTACATATTCTACAAAGATCTTTATCGGTGGAACTGTAATGACAACATACGTTATTCCCTTTGTCATCGGTATGTTACTTGCCCGAGATTCGATCGTCGGTATCTTCTTACCTAGTTCAATCTCGTTACCGGCAAGTCTCTTTACTCGTTCCATAATACATCATTCCGCAACTAACTCATTAGTTACTTTGCTTGCAAGGCTTCTTATGATGTGTATTACCAAGAGGGCCCAGAGATACCTCTCTGATACTCGGAGTGACAAATCCTAATCTTTGTCTATGCCAACACAACAAACACCTTCGGAGATACCTGTAGAGCATCTTTATAATCACCTAGTTATGTTGTGACGTTTGATAGCACACAAGGTATTCCTTCGGTATCCGTGAGTTGCCTAATCTCATAGTCGAAGGAATATGTCACTAGTAGAAAATGGGCCATTTGTCCCGGTTCATAAGGGCCTTTAGTCCCGGTATTGGAACCGAGACTAAAGGGTCGATACTAATGCCTCCCCCCTTTAGTCCCGGTTCTTATACGAACCAGGACCAAAGGCCCTCCATGTGGCTGCTGGCTAGAGCTCCACCTTTAGTCCCGGTTGGTAACACCAACCGGGACTAAAGGTAATTTTACGAGTTTTTTTGATTTTTTTTTTGAAAAAATTCCCTATTTTCAAATTTCTAAATTATTTTACAATTTATTCTCTAATCACCCACCCCTCATCACTGCTCAATTTAACCTCTAATCTCTATTCACCCCTCATCATTCCAAATCATCTAACTTCCCGGCCGGTCACCCATCCTCTCACTACTCCAGCCTGAGCACGCTTAACTTTCCGGTTCTATTCCCCATCGTATCCAAGTCTGCACTTGTTGTTTTCCTGACAATAGTAAGATGTCAATCCTATTAACCTTCAGGAGTTTAGCTTGAGCATGAAGTCACACATTTCACTGTTTGAGTTTGAAACTATTATTCTAAAAAACAGTAATTATTTAGTAACGCTAATATTTCTTGAATAAGTAGTTTGACCATAGTTTGACCAGATTTGACCAAAATTCAAAAAACTGAAATAATTATTTAGTAACAATAATATTCTTGAATAATTATTTAGTAAAACTAATGCTTCTTGAATAAGTACTTTGACCATAGTTTGACCAGATTTAACTAAAATTCAAAAAAACTGAAATTTGAGCATAACTTTTTTTCCTTTTATAATTTGAGGATTCTAAAAAATTACAAACAGGCCATAGGCAGTCCCCATCGGATGCGGATTTTTGTGCTGAACATTTTGATATATTATATGTTTTTCCCGATATCTTATGCAAAAGTTATAGCCGTTTTACTTTTTCATAACACTTTTTTGCAAAACATGTCCAAATTTAAGTTTTTAATTTCCTAACTAGAAGATGTAGTAATATAACTGCATCTCGAAGGATTTTATTTTTTGAAGATTTTATCATTTTCTTTTGTTTTTTCAAAACTGAAATGGCGATACACGAGGGGGGGGGGTAGATTTTGAGAAATGGGCCCTTTAGTCCCGGTTTGAGACACGAACCGGGACTAAAGGGCATCACACCCTTTAGTCCTGGTTCGTACCTCAAACCGGGACTAAAGATTAGACCTTTAGTCCCAGTTTGCATTACGAACCGGGACTACAGGGTGCGATGCCCTTTAGTCCCGGTTCGTCTCTCAAACCGGGACTAAAGGTCCCATTTGAACCGGGACTAATGCCTTTTTCACACGAACCAGGACTAATGTGCATTAGTCCCGGTTTGTAATGCAACCGGGACAAATGTGTATATTGAGCTGTGACCAAAGCCAAGTTTTCTACTAGTGTGTATTTGACATGAAGAAAGCAATAGCAATAAAGCTGAACGATAAATATGCTAAGCTAACAGATCGGTCTTGTCTATCACGACATTCTCCTAATGATGTGATCCTGTTCATAGAATGACAAAACATGTCTATGGTTAGGAATGTTTATTTCTGTCTGATATTCCAACAAGCTACGATGGGTAATAAATTCATAATACAAACATTTATTTTTGTTATCACTATATTTGACATAACAATAATTTAGTAAATTGCAGGGATATGTCTGGCTATTTTGTTTTCTATTTCATGCTCTGGTGGAATGGTAAAGAATTGTTCAAGCCAATCTGCGCTGTGAGTATTGTCCGTTACACATTTAAGACCTTCCACGTGAATTACTCGTGCTAACTACATATCTTGTTTTTGCAGGACATGTATGAGTTGAGGAAGCAATATTTATTATACTTCTTCAAATATCATGCGAATGAAGCCTAAAGACAACTTTCCTGATATTGTGCGAAGCATATCAAGTAGATCTTAATAGTTTATAATAGATCTTTTGTTGGATAATAGCTCTTTATGTATACATCATCAAATTGCCTTTTTGTTATTAGTTTACATTACAAGGGAAGTGGACTTCAATTATTATGCAATTGTGTCCGAGTTATATTGTCACCACCTATGAAATTTAACATGCATTATCTTTAACTTTAGAAAGAATGAGAAGGAAGTAGCACAGTGTCATTATGACTAGATGCATGCAAGTATTAAACAAGTTGCTAGTATGAGGAAACATCATTAACTTTTGCCTCGATTTCTGTTAGTGGCTGTATAGATGCAAAATGTATTTTTCATAGTGACGTTATATAAGGGAATGGAGGGAGTACATTTCCTTCTGATGTTGATCTTGAACTGTTATAAATCATTGGTTATGTCAGTTTGGTCGAGGACACAATCACCTTGAGGCCCCCTTTGCTGGAAGTGGATTGGGGAGGTTTGGAGAGGGGGGGGGGGATTTCAGAGGATTGGGTGAATCCCTATCTTCCATCCAATCCCCTCAAAAACCCAAAACTCTCCATCCACAATCATTTTTGCTTAAAAACTCTGTTTGGTAGATAGGGTTTTTGTATTGACATAATTTGGTGTAGAACATTTTAAAATCCAATGAGCTAGGAGAGGGTTTGTCGTAACTAATTCCTCTTGTATCCTTGCCGTAAGCATCCTAGGAACCAGGGTACCCAGACTTGCCTGTCTGCGGGCCGCGACGCGCTCCTGCAAGCGGCCTGGTACGGCCCAGCTGATCGACCAGCTGTCCGAGACCCTCGTGAGGGGGCCAAGCCTCGTGATGAGAACAACGTCAAAACCTCCTCGGGAGCGGGCTCAGCAAGGTGCTCCGGAGGGGCGGAGAATCCAAGGCCGAGCCTGCCTCAGGGGGCCAAGCCTCGTGAGGAGAACAACGTTAGAAGTGACGCACCACGCCAGCGGGTGCCAGCGTCCGCCAGCGGCGCAGTTGCCATTTCGGTGCAAAGGGGACATCGCAGCCGTTGGTTCCCAAGGAGCGGGGCAAAGGTTTCCTCTTTGGTGCAACAAGACCAAAGACCGCAAGGACGACAAGGGGGATGTCACCGTCGAGCCCACCACCGTGTCACCGCCTGATCCTTTTGCAGGCGAAGACCGCTTTTGTCAGGGTAAGAAAGTCCTTGTGTTCCCGCTCAAAAATGGCACTTGTGGGATCCCTTTCCGCCTAAACATTTCGGGGGAAGAGGACCGTGGCCGCCTATATAAGTAGCTAGGACTCCCGCTGCAAAGAGACGGACTGTTACACTCTGCCATCACACAAGGAGCAAGAACACTAGCCTCCTGACCCCTCCTGAGCCCAGGAATCGTTGTACTAGCTCATATCCCAGCTCGCCCGAGGCTAATCGACCAAAGCAGGAAGTAGGGTCTTACACCACGCGGTGGCCCGAACCTGGATAAATTCCTATGTGTTTTGTTCGTTGTTTGCTTGAATCCTTCCACCACGACGAGAGCGAGGCGCTATGTAGACGAAGTGGGAGAGATCTTTGTTCACGCCCCTGTGTTCGAACTTAACGGGTTTTGCGGAGCCTTGAATCCAACATTTGGCGCGCCAGGTAGGGGGCATGTCGAAATCTCGCCTCTCCGACGACCTCGTCGCGTTCTCGTCATTGACCCTGCTCCACAGCCATGGTGGACACACGCCGAGCTCGCGCCGCCCGCCGCGTTGCGAACGTCGCTCAGACGGCACCCGCGGGCAACGGGGCACCGCTCCGCCCCAACTCGCCGGTCGCCAACGCCGCCACCTACCCGACTATCTACGAGCAGCAGGACTCCTCGCTGCCGCTGTCCGTGCGGCGGGATGGCCGCACGGCAACACCTTCACCCTCGCCGGCCGCAGCGTCGTCCTCGTTGGTCCGCCGCGGGCCGGTCTACCAGCAGCCCGCGCTGCTGATGGCGTGGGAGCTCTTGCGTTACCGCCCAGCAGATGACCTCTACGACGAGTGGCTTCACCGCATCACCGAGCTCGTCAACGCCGCTGAACAAGCACCTGCACGAACGCACTCCTCACATCCTTCGTTGCCCCCGGCGGGGAACGAGGGCCACGGGGTCCAGGCTCCACCTCCGCTCCACCACGCCGGCCAGGAGGCCCGGCGCGAGGCCCCTCGACGTGAGCAACCCCGCGGAGCCCACGCGTGCGACGAGAAGAGCTGTCAGGTGATTCCGCACCCTCATACAGGTGCACGTGGCCCCCCTGGCCCACAGCGCCCAGACCGCGCGCCACAGGAGGTGGTGGCGCTAGCACCTCAAGAACCAGCACCACAAGCGCAGGGGGCCCCTACGATCATGAGTGTGGCTGGATGTCGCGCCCTAACCCCTGAGCTACGGCGCCTCGTCTGGCCCGGTAAGTTCAAGCCGGACCTACCTCCGTGCTACGACGGCACCACCGACCTCACGGAGTTCCTCCAACTCTACGAGCTGAGCATCGAGGCGTCCAACGGCACCGAGCAAGTCATGGCGAACTGGTTCCCCATGGCTCTGAAGGACGGCGCACGCTCCTGGCTCCTGAACCTCCCCATGGGATCCATCTCCTCCTGGGAAGAGCTTCGCGAGCGTTTCGTCGCCAACTTCCAAGGCACCCGCGACCGAGCCCCGACAGCTGCTGATCTGCGCCACGTGAGGCAGCAGCCGGGAGAAACCCTGCAAAAGTACATCCAACGATTCAACACCATGCGCCTCCATATCCCCAGGGTCTGGGATGAGGCCATCATCTCCGCGTTCTCCCATGGCGTCTGTGACGTCAGGATGAGGGGAGAGCTCGCCATTCACGAAAACCTGTGCACAGCCCTCGAGATGTTCAAGCTCGCGGCAAAGTGCGCCAGGGCGGAGGAAGGCCGCCTCTCCCTTCAGGAGCTGCCTGAGGCAGAGGCGGACGACAAGAAGACCAAGGCCAAGGAGTCGAAGCGCAAGGGACCCGCCGTGGTGGCTGCGGAGCCAGAAGTGAAGCGTGGCTGCGGCTACGATGACCTCCCCAGAGACAACCGACCATACTGCGTCTTCCACAACGTCCACAGCCACAACACCAACGACTGTCAGGAGCTCAGGGCGATGCGCGTCGGGCAACGCCCTGAGCGCGACAACCGCAGCTATGGCCGTGGAGGAGGCCGAGGAGGAGGACGTTGGGACGGCAGGAACTCGCGCCAAGGGTGGCGTTAGCAGCCTTGTGAAGACCACTGGCAGGAGCAGCCACCTGACGCCCCCTGGCGCGACCAGCCTCGTGAGGGTCGCCCTCAGGGCAACGAAGGCCTGCCTCCGCTACCACCACCGCCAAGGAGGAATGACGACGACTGCCAGGGAGATGGGGCAGGGGGCTTCCAGGAGCCGTGTGCAGTTGCATGCATTTCGGGAGGAGCCCATGCCCCGGCTTCCCACCGTATCTTCAAGCAGTTCGCCCATGAGGTGAACGCGGCGCTTCCCAGGCCCGACGCCGCGTGCAACCTCAGGTGGACCAAGCAAGTCATCGCCTTCGACCCCAAGGACCAGCTCAAGTGCACTGTGGCCCCAGGCGCCCTCCCGATGCTCTGCACCCCAACCATCAGCAACGTCCTCGTGACCAAGACCCTCATCAACAGCGGAGCAGGCCTCAACGTCCTCTCTGTCTAAACCTTCGAGACGCTCCAGGTTCCCTACGGTCAGCTCCACCCGACCAAACCATTCTACGGAGTCACGGACGACTCCACACTCCCGATGGGGCAGGTCCGCCTCCCCGTCACCTTTGGCGACCATGACAACTACCACACAGAGCTCATCGACTTCGACGTCGCCAACATCCACCTCACGTACAACGCCATCCTAGGGTATCCTGCCCTCGCCAAGGTCATGGCGGCGACCCATCATGGCTACAACGTCCTCAAGATGCCTGGGAGCGGCGGAGTCATCATGATCTCCTCCGACGGGAAGGAAGCGGTACGTTCCCTGGAGCGTGCCTACCAGACCGCGGCGGTTGAGTGCTCCGATGAGGATGGAGCCGTCCTCGCCCTGTAGACCGCCCCCAAGAAGAAGAAGAACCTACCCGTCAACGGACCTCAGGACGTCTGGGCTCCCGACGGCCTGGCCTCAGGACTCGCGCCTGCTGACGAGGCGCCCTCCACCCTTGCATAGGGAGGTGCGCTCGATGCCCCTCTCATGACGGGCTTGGGGGCTCTCCTCTGGAGTGTCCCTGAGCTGACCCGTGCCTCGAGGGAGGTGTTCGAGCACCACCTGCAAGCGTATCTTGATGCGCGTTTTTGTGAGCCCAGCGTGAGCCGTTCAGCGCTGGGGTCTCAGGACTTCATCGACCAAGTTACAGAGGAACTTCAGTACGCAAGACTCATCCACGGTGGGCGTAACTGCACAACCCCAAGTTCACCTACTCGCAGCCCAAGCGACTGCTTTCACGTTTGCATCGACATCGTGTCTCAACCGAGCCGCTTCTAAGGAGCCCTTCTCGCCGACGGCGGTCGGTCGGAGGAGGGCCCTACCCTGCAGCTACAACTGCGTAATCTTCGGCTTCCACAACGCAGCTGCTACGTTCCAGCATCTCGCGCAGCCTTTTGGGGGCTCGGGAGGCTCAGTGGTAGGTGGTCCGGACAGAGCGAGAGCCGGACCCGCGCGACCACTGAGAGCCTCCGGAGCCCCCGGGCCTCAGAAGCCCGACGATCCTCGGGAGCGACCCGCAGAGCTCGCGTCTTTAGCTACCCCAACTCTCCTTCGACAAGTATCAGGTGACACTTCAGGTATCCAAACGAGGGCGCCTCTCGGGCTGCATCATCCTCGGACCGCTGGGGGCTGATCCCCCACGGTTATCTCCCTTATTGCATGATCAAGGCTAGATGTTTCTTTCCATTCGCATTATCTATATGCTCAGCGTCCTCACAGCCACTAAGGTCATGAGCCCTTGTGAGCCCACTCGCGAACGCCCCATGATTAAGGACTGGCACGACGTCTGTGCTCGGGTCCGTCCCTGCAG
Organism: Secale cereale; assembly: GCA_902687465.1. Lineage (NCBI taxonomy): Eukaryota > Viridiplantae > Streptophyta > Magnoliopsida > Poales > Poaceae > Secale > Secale cereale. Next base: position 914,466,222 of record LR738710.1, read on the forward strand.
CGTCGATAAACCCAAGGGCGGGGCTCTATCTCACGAGCAATTCCCATGACGTCACCTCCCATGGTCCTTGGTGCCTTGTTCTCGCATGGGCTAATCATGGATGGGTAAGTAGGGTCCCGTGGCAGGTGCCTGGCTCACGCGGGAACCGCGCGCCTGCTGTTTTTATTTTGGGTCGTGGCATGAGAAGACTGGGCACGACGTCTGTGCTCGGGTCCGTCCCTGCAGCGTCGACAAATCCAGTGGCTGTGCTCTGTCTCGCGAGTCATTCCCGCGACGTCACCTCCTGGGGTCGCTGGTGCTGCGGCCTTCTGATGTGACATCCCTTAGAGATGCACTCGGCGCAGGTCGACAAAACACCTCTCTTTTCACATTTTGCAGAAGAAGTCTCAGGTGCAACCAGCCTCAGAATAGGGTCTCGTGAGTGATGCGTAAGCTCACGAGAACTTCCTCAGAGTCGTTCAGCTCATCCTGAGGAGGGCCCATATACACCTTGTTTGTCCTACCGTGCAAGCCACGTGTCAGGACGGGGCTGTACACGCCCCGGAGTCTCTCCCGGTGGGAGGCTCCCTCCCACGGTCTAGTGGAAGTACCAAGCTCCGCGCTGGCAGATCCAACCGAGGAGCGGTTATGCCCACGAACCAGTGGAAGCACCAAGCTCCGCGCTGGCCGCTACGACCGAGGCGCGGTTATGCCCACACTCCGCGCAAGTGTGGTAGCTCTATGCTCCGCGCTAGTTATAAACAACTGAGGGAGGCCCCCAGTGGTCGCACCAACCTCAGGGAGCTTTTCATCTCACGACGCTCACAGCTTCTCCTTGGATGGGTGTCGCGAGGGGGGCTAGGCACGGGGGCTATGCTCAGGTCGCGCCTGGCAAACGCCACCCTACCAAGTGCCCAGACACCTGGCCTTCTCGTGCCCACATCCCAGGCGAAGGCTCATGGGCAAGGTATGGTGCTCGTTCTCCTTCATGAGACCCGTTCGCACGTCAAGGGGGACCCCTGGGCATCGCGACCCAGGGGCCTAACTGGCCACGTAGCCCCTCATCCCCTGAGTCTAGTTATGACAATAACCCCGGTCATCCGGAGGGCTCAATGGCGATCGAGGTATGCGCGGGGTTGGGCCTTGCCGACGTAGAACGAAAACGGGATCGCTTGAACGTCAAGGGGGACCCTTGGGCATCGTGACCCAAGGGCCTCACTAGCCACGTAGCCCCTCATCCCTTGAGTCTAGTTACTACGGTAACCCTGGTCATCCGGAGGGCTCAATGGCGAGTCTAGTTACTACGGTAACCCCGGTCGTCCAGAGGGCTCAATGGCGGTCGAGGCATGCGTGGGGTTGGGCCCTGCCGACGCAGAGCACCTAAGCAAACATGAAAGGAAGCAAGCATGGAAATCATCTAGCTATTACAATAATGCCAAGTTTTTCAAATTCAAGCAAAGTTCTTACGCCCCCTCGAGGCACTCGCACTTCTCTCACTAAACAGGAACGAACTAGGCATCGCCGAGCGCAGCATCACCGGTCTTCTCCCCTTCGGCTACGATGGTAGCGGCCCGGAGAAACTTCTCCACCGGTCCCGTGAATTTTGTCCCCAGGACCTCGGGAACGTTCATCGCCGCCTCCTCACGAAGGCACCTGGACGCAAAACCTTGCCTCAAGGGAAGGGCAACAGGAAACCAAGCACCACCTGACCACATGAATTGCTAAGATAAGTTTTCAACGCCGCACCTACTTGCATACCTACACCACCACCTACTATAGTTAAGGATCCGCTAAGGCATGGAAACCCTTACTGATGGACCAGTGGGCGGCTGCCTACACGCCAAGAGGGACATACTGAGCATCGCGCCTCGGGGGCTCTTACCGGACCCTGGACCCCTCACCTCCTGGCCTTGACCACGGCATCGTGACTGGGCATACCAGCACAGGTTGAGGCTTGTCCCTGGACTGGGTCTCGCAGGCGTAGGGCCTTAGGCTACCGCGGGAACGGAAGAAAGGGGAAATCATGCTCTAACAAGGGGCTCATGCAGGACATAAGTTTATAACGCCAGACAATAACAAAAGTATTACAAGAATTTACATGTCCTTATGGAGCCCTCCATGATGTCCCGCAGGAACTAAGCTAAGGAAGACGCTCCCAAGGAACGCGGCTTGAACTCCTTCAACGACGGGGACGCCGGAAGGACATCGTTTCCCTCCGGCGATAGGGGCGGTCAATTGGCGGCTCATAGCTCTCGTCGGAGCTCGAGGCCGTCTCAGGGGTAGCGTAACTACTAAAAGGAGAGTCGGAGACGTAGCCAAAGGCAAGCGCCTCGCTGCCCTGACGGCATGGGGAATGGTCGCCGGCGAGCCCATTTCCTGCGCCACACGGCAGCCGGAGGCCGTCCGCCCCTAAGACTTTGAAGGTCGTCGCGCCCGTCATATCCAGCGCGAAATGAAGAATGTGCCTCCCAGCGGAGCCGCAGGCGCGGCGCACCACACCCCAGCCCCAGGTCATGAAGACCTGGCCAGAAGAAACCACCACCACGTCGGCATGCGAAGGAGGAAGGCGACACCCCTCGTGCCTCAGCTCCATCGTCACCCGGCCACGAGCCGGGAGCACCTCCCTCAGGAATGGAGGAAGAAGGATCCATGAATGCGGAGGGGCCCCCTGTTGGAAATATGCCCTAGAGGCAATAATAAAAGAGTTATTATTATATTTCCTTGTTCATGATAATCATTTATTATCCATGCTATAATTGTATTGATTGGAAACTTAAATACATGTGTGGATAAATGGACAAACTTTGTGTCCCTAGTAAGCCTCTTCAGGACTAGCTCGTTGATCAAAGATGACCGCGGTTTCCAGGTCATAGACATGAGTTGTCATTTGATAACGGGATCACATCATTAGGAGAATGATGTGATGGACGAGACCCAAACGTTAAACATAGCTTTTGATCGTATCAGTTATCGCTATAGTTTTCTGCATGTCAAGTATAAGTTCCTATGACCATGAGATCATGTAACTCACTGACACCGTAGGAGTGCCTTGTGTGTGCCAAACGTCGCAACGTAACTGGGTGACTATAAAGGTACTCTACAGGTATCTCCGAAGGTGTCTGTTGAGTTGACATGGATCGAGACTGGGATTTGTCACTCCGTGTGACGGAGAGGTATCTCCGGGCCCACTCGGTAATACGTCATCTCAATGAGCTCAAAGTGACTAAGTAGTTAGTCACGGGATTATGTATTACGGAACGAGTAAAGAGACTTGCCGGTAAGGAGATTGAACTAGGTATAGAGATACCGACGATCGAATCTCGGGCAAGTAACATACCGACGAGACAAAGGGAACTGTATACGGGATTGCCTGAATCCTTGACATCGTGGTTCATCCGATGAGATCATCGAGGAACGTGTGGGAACCAATATGGGTATCCAGATCCCGCTATTGGTTATTGACCTGGGAGTGTCTCGGTCATGTCTGCATAGTTTCCGAACCCGCAGGGTCTACACACTTAAGGTTCGGTGACGCTAGGGTTGTTAGTGAGAACAGTGCATGGTAACCGAAGGTTGTTCGGAGTCCCGGATGAGATCCCGGACGTGACGAGGGTCTCCGGAATGGTCCGGGGATGAAGATTGATATATGGGATGAGATTGAACGGAGTCCGGAATTGTTCCGGGGCACATCGGGAAGGAATCGGAGGACCGAAAGGTGTTTCGGGGGCCACAGTAAGTGTTACGGGCCCTATGGGCCATAAGTGGGGAGACGCAACAGCCCACACAGGGGCTGTGCGCCCCCCCTAGGCCCCTCCACCTGCGCCTAAGGGGCTGGGCCCCCCCTAGGGCAGCCGCACCCCCTTGGCTTGGGGGCCAAGGCGCCTGGGGGGGAAACCCTAGCCCTGGCCGGCGCCCCCCCCCTTGGCCGGCCCCATCTGGCCTTGGCCGCCGCCCCCTAGGGGGAACCCTAGGGGCGCCCCCTCCCCTCTCTCCCCCCTATATAAAGAGAGGCAGAGGGAGGGCAGCAACACAAGTTCGTGCCTCGGCGCTGCCCTCCCTCTCCCACGAATATCTTCGTCTATTTTGCAGTGCTTGGCGAAGCCCTGCTGGAATTCCTCCACCACCATCTCCACCACGCCGTCGTGCTGCTGGGTTTCTCCGTCAACCTCTCCTTCCCCCTTGCTGGATCAAGAAGGAGGAGACGTCCCCGAGCTGCACGTGTGAAGAACGCGGAGGCACTGTCCGTTCGGTGCTAGGATCTTCGGCGATTTGAATCGCGGCGAGTACGACTCCATCAACCGCGTTCTTGAACGCTTCCGCTTAGCGATCTACAAGGGTATGTGGATCCGACTCTTCCCTCGTAGATGCATCTCCTAGATTGATCTTGGTGAGCGTAGGAAAATTTTTGTTTCCCATGCAACGTTCCCCAACAGTGGCATCATGAGCTAGGATCTTGCGTAGATGCTTTCACGAGTAGAACACAAAGGGGTTTGTGGGCGTTGATGTTTAGATTGCTTCCCTCTTTGGTCTTTCTTGATTCAGCGGTATTATGGGATGAAGCGGCCCGGACCAACTTTACATGTCCACGTACATGAGACCGGTTCCATCGACAGACATGCGACTTTTGTTGCATAAGATGGCTGGCGGGTGTCTGTCTCTCCCATCTTAGTTGAATCGGATTCGACAAAGGCGGTCCTTGTAGAAGGTTAAATAGCAACTTAAATATCACCGTTGTGGCTTTGCGTAGGTAAGAAGCGTTCTTGCTAGATACCCATAGCAGCCACGTAAAACATGCAACAACAATTTAGAGGACGTCTAACTTGTTTTTGCAGGGTATGTATGTGATATGATATGGCCAATGACATGATGAGATATATTTGATGTATGAGATGATCATGTTGTAATAGTTAATATCGACTTGCATGTCGATGTATACGGCAACCGGCAGGAGCCATAGGGTTGTCTTTAATTTTTGTATGACCTGCGTGTCAATCATTAAGCGCTATGTAATGCTTTACTTTATCGCTAAACGGTAGCAATACTAGTAAGAGCATGGTGGGCGCACGACAACCCCGATGGCGACACGATGATGGAGATCATGATGATGGGGATCATGGTGTTACGCCGGTGACGATGGAGATCATGCCGGTGCTTTGGAGATGGAGATCAAAAGCACGAGTTGATGGCCATATCATGTCACTTATGATTTGCATGTGATGTTAATCCTTTTATGCATCTTATTTTGCTTAGGACGACGGTAGCATTATAAGATGATCCCTCACTAAAATTTCAAGATAAAATTGTGTTCCCCCCGAGTGTGCGCCGTTGCGAAGGTTCGTCGTTTTGAAGCACCACGTGATGATCGGGTGTGATAGACTCTACGTTCGCATACAACGGGTGCAAGCCAGTTTTGCACATGCAGAACACTCGGGTTAGACTTGACGGGCCTAGCATGTACAGACATGGCCTCGGAACACGGAAGACCGAAAGGTCGAGCATGAGTCATATAGTAGATATGATCAACATGAAGATGTTCACCATTGACACCACCTCATCTCACGTGATGATCGGACTTGGGTTGGTGGATTTGGATCATGTCACGCTCGGATGACCAGAGGGATGTCAATTTGAGTGGGAGTTATAAGTAATTTGATTAGTTAAAACTCACTTATCATGAACAATAGTCTAAGATGTCTTTGCAAATCTTTTGTTGTAGATGGCTCCCGCAGTAGCTCCCCTGAATTTTAATGCGTTCCTAGAGAAAACTAAGCTGAAAGATGATGGGAGCAACTTTGTGGATTGGCTCCGCAATCTGAGGATCATCCTCACAGCTGCCCAAAAGGTTTATGTCCTAAATGCACCGCTAGGTGAACCCCCCGCTCTGGCCTCTGTGGACGTTATGAACGCCTGGCAGTCGCGTGCGGATGACTACTCAGTAGTGCAGTGTGCCATGTTGTATAGCTTGGAAGGAGGACTTCAAAGGCGTTTTGAACGTCATGGAGCATATGAGATGTTCCAGTAGTTGAAGTTCATCTTTGAGAAGAATGCCAAGATCGAGAGGTATGAGACCACCGATAAATTCTTTGCTTGCAAGATGGAGGAGAATTCGTCTGTCAGTGAGCACTTACTGAAGATGTCTGGGTACTATACCCGCATAGCTGATCTGGGACTTGTGTTCCCGGAGGAGGCTATCATTGACAGAATTCTCCAGTCACTCCCACCTAGCTACAAGAGCTTCGTGCAGCATTATAACATGCAAGGGATGAACAAAACCATCGCCGAGCTGTTTGCGATGCTGAAAGTCGCTGAGTCAGACATCCAGAAGGAGTATCAAGTGTTGATGGTTAATAAAACTACCAGTTTCAAGAAGAATGGCAAGGGCAAGAAGGGTAACTCTAAGAAGGGTGGCAAGGCAGTTGCTCATCCAGTGAAGAAACCCAAGGTTGGGCCCAAGCCAGAGACTGAGTGTTTCTATTGCAAGGGGAACGGCCACTGGAAGCGGAACTGCCCCAAGTATCTGGCAGACAAGAAGGGGGCCAACAACAACAACAAGCAAGGTATATGTGATATACATGTTATTGATGTGTACCTTACCAACTCTCGTTGTAGTGCCTGGGTATTTGATACCGGTTCGGTTGCTCACATTTGCAACTCTAAACAGGAACTACGGAATAAACGGAGGCTGGCGAAGGACGAAGTAACGATGCGCGTGGGGAATGGTTCCAAGGTTGATGTGATCGCCGTCGGCACGCTCGCTCTTCGATTACCATCGGGATTAGTTATGAACCTGAATAATTGTTATTTAGTGCCTGCGTTGAGCATGAACATTATATCCGGATCTTGTTTAATGCGAGACGGTTACTCATTTAAATCAGAGAATAAAGGTTGTTCTATTTATATGGGTAATATCTTTTATGGTCATGCACCCGAAGTAGGGGGTTTATTCTTATTGAATCTCGATAGTGATGATACACATGTTCATAACATTGATGCCAAAAGATGTAGAGTTGATAACAATAGTACCACTTTCTTGTGGCACTGCCGTCTGGGTCATATCGGCGTGAAACGCATGAGGAAGCTCCATGCTGATGGACTTTTGGAGTCTCTTGATTTTGAATCACTTGACACATGCGAGCCGTGCCTCATGGGCAAGATGACTAAGACCCCGTTTTCAGGAACAATGGAACGGGCAAGCGACTTATTGGAAATCATACATACTGATGTGTGTGGCCCGATGAGTGTCACGGCGCGCGGTGGATATCGTTATTTTCTCACCTTCACTGACGACTTAAGTAGATATGGGTATATTTACTTGATGAAGCATAAGTCTGAAACGTTTGAAAAGTTCAAGCAATTTCAGAGTGAAGTTGAGAATCATCGTAACAAGAAGATCAAGTTCCTACGATCTGATCGAGGGGGAGAGTATCTGAGTTATGAGTTTGGCAATCACTTAAGAAAATGTGGAATTGTTTCACAGTTGACGCCACCTGGAACACCACAGCGTAATGGTGTGTCCGAACATCGTAATCGAACCCTATTAGATATGGTGCGTTCTATGATGTCTCTTGCCGATTTGCCACTATCATTTTGGGGATATGCGTTAGAGACGGCTGCATTCACTTTAAATAGGGCTCCATCCAAGTCCGTTGAGACAACACCGTATGAACTGTGGTTTGGTAAGAAACCTAAGTTGTCTTTTCTCAAAGTTTGGGGTTGCGATGCTTATGTCAAAAGGCTTCAGCCAGAAAAGCTCGAACTCAAAGCGGACAAATGTGTCTTCATAGGATACCCAAAAGAGACGGTTGGGTACACCTTCTATCTCAGATCCGAGGGCAAAGTGTTTGTCGCTAAGAACGGGTCCTTTCTCGAGAAAGAGTTTCTCTCGAAAGAATTGAGTGGGAGGAAGGTAGAACTTGATGAGGTTATTGAACCTCTGCTTCAACCAGAGAGTAGCGCAGCACAGAAAGATGTTTTTGTGGAGCCTGCGACGGTTGAAGAGGAAGCCAATGATGATGATCAAGAAGCTTCTGATCAAGTTACTACCGAACCTCGTAGGTCGACAAGGGTACGCACTGCACCTGAGTGGTATGGTAACCCTGTCTTGGAGGTCATGTTGTTGGACAACAGTGAACCTGCGAGCTATGGAGAAGCGATGGTGGGCCCGGATTCCGACAAATGGTTAGAGGCCATGAAATCCGAGATGGGATCCATGTATGAAAACAAAGTATGGACTTTGGAAGTATTACCTGAAGGGCGGAAGGCCATTCAGAATAAATGGATTTTTAAGAGGAAGACGGACGCTGACGGCAATGTCACCGTGTATAAAGCTCAACTTGTGGCAAAGGGTTTTTCACAAGTTCAAGGAGTTGACTACGATGAGACTTTCTCACCCGTAGCGATGCTTAAATCCGTCCGAATCATGTTAGCAATAGCTGCATATTTCGATTATGAAATTTGGCAGATGGATGTCAAAACAGCGTTCCTTAACGGTTTTCTTAAGGAAGAGTTGTATATGATACAACCGGAAGGTTTTGTCGATCCAGAGAATGCTGACAAAGTTTGCAAACTCCAGCGTTCCATTTATGGGCTGGTGCAAGCATCTCGGAGTTGGAATCTTCGCTTTGATGAGGTGATCAAAGCGTTTGGGTTTGTACAAGTTTACGGAGAAGCTTGTATTTACAAGAAAGTGAGTGGGAGCTCTATAGCGTTTCTAATATTATATGTGGATGACATATTGCTAATTGGAAACAATATAGAACTTTTGGATAGCGTGAAGGGGTATTTGAACAAGAGTTTTTCGATGAAGGACCTCGGTGAAGCTGCTTTCATATTGGGCATCAAGATCTATAGAGATAGATCGAGACGCTTGATAGGACTTTCACAAAGTACATACCTTGATAAAGTTTTGAAGAAATTCAAAATGGATCAATCCAAGAAGGGGTTCTTGCCGGTATTGCAAGGTACAAAGTTGAGTAAGACTCAATGCCCAGTGACTGCGGAAGATAGAGAAAAGATGAGTGTCGTCCCCTATGCTTCAGCCATAGGCTCTATCATGTATGCAATGCTGTGCACAAGACCAGATGTCAGCCTTGCCATAAGTATGGCCGGAAGGTTTCAAAGTAATCCTGGTATGGATCACTGGACAGCGGTCAAGAATATCCTAAAGTACCTGAAAAGGACTAAGGAGATGTTTCTCGTTTATGGAGGTGATCAAGAGCTCGTCGTAAAGGGTTACGTCGATGCAAGCTTTGACACTGATCCGGATGACTCTAAGTCTCAAACCGGATACGTATATATTCTCAACGGGGGAGCGGTAAGCTGGTGCAGTTCCAAGCAAAGCGTGGTAGCCGATTCTACATGCGAAGCGGAGTACATAGCTGCCTCGGAGGCGGAAAATGAAGGAGTTCATGACAGATCTTGGAGTTGTGCCTAGTGCATTGAACCCAATGACTCTGTTTTGTGACAACACTGGTGCCATTGCTCTAGCCAAGGAACCAAGGTTTCACAAGAGGACCAGACACATAAAGCGACGCTTCAATTCCATCCGCGATTCAGTCAAGGAGGAGGACATAAGCATTTGCAAAGTACACACGGATTTGAATGTTGCAGATCCGTTGACTAAGCCTCTTCCACGAGCTAAGCATGATCAACACCAAGACTCTATGGGTGTTAGATTCATTACCTTGTAATGCTAGATTATTGACTCTAGTGCAAGTGGGAGACTGTTGGAAATATGCCCTAGAGGCAATAATAAAAGAGTTATTATTATATTTCCTTGTTCATGATAATCGTTTATTATCCATGCTATAATTGTATTGATTGGAAACTTAAATACATGTGTGGATAAATGGACAAACTTTGTGTCCCTAGTAAGCCTCTTCAGGACTAGCTCGTTGATCAAAGATGACCGCGGTTTCCAGGTCATAGACATGAGTTGTCATTTGATAACGGGATCACATCATTAGGAGAATGATGTGATGGACGAGACCCAAACGTTAAACATAGCTTTTGATCATATCAGTTATCGCTATAGTTTTCTGCATGTCAAGTATAAGTTCCTATGACCATGAGATCATGTAACTCACTGACACCGTAGGAGTGCCTTGTGTGTGCCAAACGTCGCAACGTAACTGGGTGACTATAAAGGTACTCTACAGGTATCTCCGAAGGTGTCTGTTGAGTTGACATGGATCGAGACGGGGATTTGTCACTCCGTGTGACGGAGAGGTATCTCCGGGCCCACTCGGTAATACGTCATCTCAATGAGCTCAAAGTGACTAAGTAGTTAGTCACGGGATTATGTATTACGGAACGAGTAAGGAGACTTGCCGGTAACGAGATTGAACTAGGTATAGAGATACCGACGATCGAATCTCGGGCAAGTAACATACCGACGAGACAAAGGGAACTGCATACGGGATTGCCTGAATCCTTGACATCGTGGTTCATCCGATGAGATCATCGAGGAACGTGTGGGAACCAATATGGGTATCCAGATCCCGCTATTGGTTATTGACCTGGGAGTGTCTCGGTCATGTCTGCATAGTTTCGGAACCCGCAGGGTCTACACACTTAAGGTTCGGTGACGCTAGGGTTGTTAGTGAGAACAGTGCATGGTAACCGAAGGTTGTTCGGAGTCCCGGATGAGATCCCGGACATGACGAGGGTCTCCGGAATGGTCCGGGGATGAAGATTGATATATGGGATGAGAGTGAACGGAGTCCGGAATTGTTCCGGGGCACATCGGGAAGGAATCGGAGGACCGAAAGGTGTTTCGGGGGCCACAGTAAGTGTTACGGGCCCTATGGGCCATAAGTGGGGAGACGCAACAGCCCACACAGGGGCTGTGCGCCCCCCCCAGGCCCCTCCACCTGCGCCTAAGGGGCTGGGCCCCCCTAGGGCAGCCGCACCCCCTTGGCTTGGGGGGCAAGGCGCCTGGGGGGGAAACCCTAGCCCTGGCCGCCGCCCCCCCTTGGCCGGCCCCATCTGGCCTTGGCCGCCGCCCCGTAGGGGGAACCCTAGGGGCGCCCCCTCCCCTCTCTCCCCCCTATATAAAGAGAGGCAGAGGGAGGGCAGCAACACAAGTTCGTGCCTCGGCGCTGCCCTCCCTCTCCCACGAATATCTTCGTCTATTTTGCAGTGCTTGGCGAAGCCCTGCTGGAATTCCTCCACCACCATCTCCACCACGCCGTCGTGCTGCTGGGTTTCTCCGTCAACCTCTCCTTCCCCCTTGCTGGATCAAGAAGGAGGAGACGTCCCCGAGCTGCATGTGTGAAGAACGCGGAGGCACTGTCCGTTCGGTGCTAGGATCTTCGGCGATTTGAATCGCGGCGAGTACGACTCCATCAACCGCGTTCTTGAACGCTTCCGCTTAGCGATCTACAAGGGTATGTGGATCCGACTCTTCCCTCGTAGATGCATCTCCTAGATTGATCTTGGTGAGCGTAGGAAAATTTTTGTTTCCCATGCAACGTTCCCCAACACCCCCGGCCACACGATGAACTCGCGGGCATCATCCTCAGAATGGGACATCAGCAGGGTGCAAGGAGACGCCCGTTTCTCCGGGCGACTGACGGCACGAACCCTATCGCCGCCCCCGACCCATCTGCTTGCCGCTGGAGCATACAAGGGAAGCGGAAATCCTTGCGGTGCCCGCGTGCACCATGTGCGGGCGTCCGACGGCCTCAGGGACGCACTCGGAGAATTATGGCGCCTCAATTTCGGGGGAGCCGCTCAGGCTCTACCATCGGGCTCTTCCCCTTCTCCGCGGCCGAGAACATGCGAATCAGCGCCATGGAGCCCTGGGAGCAATGGAAACGTGGGGATCGGCCTGCGACAGTCGAGTGAGAGGCATAGTGCCTCACCCCCCGTTTGTAAGCCAAGAAGATCAACCGGCGGCAACTCGCGCGCAGCCATAATGGCCCCGCTACTCGCGCCAAGGAGTTGTCAAGTTGCATGATTGCCAAGATTGCGTGGGAAGTGGAATCGCCCATGTCCCATCCAACCATCACGCGCCAGCCTGGCCCGCAGCCTTTTGGGGGCCCGCGACGCTTCGTCCTCGACTAAGGCTTCGCCCTGAAGCCAACTCCGCGCGCACCTTGGGCCCGGGGGCTACTGTCGGCGTCCTGGGAACCAGGGTACCCAGACTTGCCTGTCTGCGGGCCGTGACACACTCCTGCAAGCGTCCTGGTATGGCCCAGCTGATCGACCAGCTGTCCGAGACCCTCGTGAGGGGGCCAAGCCTCGCGAGGAGAACGACGTCAAGAACTCCTCGGGAGCGGCCTCAGCAAGGCGCTCCGGAGGGGCAGAGAATCCAAGGCTGAGCCTGCCTCAGGAGGAGGCAGTGACGTTAGCAGTGACGCGCCACGCCAGCGGGTGCCAGCGTCCGCCAGCGACCGAGTTGCCATTTCGGTGCAAAGGGGACAGCGCAGCCGTTGGTTCCCAAGGAGCGGGGCAAAGGTTTCCTCTTCGGTGCAACAAGACCGAAGACCGCAAGGACGACAAGGGGGATGTCACCGTCGAGCCCACCACCTTGTCACCGCCTGATCCTTTTGAAGGCGAATACCGCTTTTATCAGGATAAGGACGTCCTTGTGTTCCCGCTCAAAAATGGCCGTTGTGGGATCCCTTCCCGCCTGAACATTTTGGGGGAAGAGGACTGTGGCCGCCTATATAAGTAGCTAGGACTCCCGCTGCAAAGAGACGGACCGATACATTCTGCCATCACACAAGGAGCAAGAACACTAGCCTCCTGACCCTCCTGAGCTCAACTCCTGAGCCCTGGAATCGTTGTACTAGCTCGTATCCCAGCTCGCCTGAGGCTAATCCACCAAAGCAGGAAGTAGGGTCTTACACCACGCGGTGGCCCGAACCTAGATAAATTCCCGTGTGTTTTGTTCGTTGTTTGCTTGAATCCTTCCACCGCGACGAGAGCGAGGCGCTAGGTAGACGGAGTGGGAGGGATCTTCGTTCACGCACCTGTGTTCGAACTTAATGGGTTTTGCGGAGCCCTGAATCCGACACTTGCTACAGAATAGTAAAGGCCACCTAATAAAAATGAGACAAAATTCTTCCATTGAGCCTCGTTCACAATGTTATCTAACAGAAGCAAAGATTGAATGTTTCGCAACAACAACAGCTCATCACACCAACATCATAATTTTGCATCAAAGATAATATATCCATATTTTGGTTTCATGATCATCTATCTTGGAGAACCTGAGAGAAATTTATCCACCCAGCTTGTTTATTGTTACTTCTTTTGGTTCTTGAGAAACCTGATGAAACAAAAAGAGATTAATATTAGAGTGCTTTCAGAAAAATTGTTACAACAAATATATTTGCTAGATGAACATTAGATCTATTTACACAGGAAGTAATACATATGAAAGCATAATAGTAGATTTCATCAAGTATCACTGGGACATAGTACATGCAAAACAAGCATATGCAGTCATTCAGTTGATAATTATATTGTTCATCATCAACAACTGATAATTATCTAGGTTGAGCAAGTTACTTTGAGTAATTGAATTGAAGAAAAGGTGCAAATCTCCATGAGACATGCCCAAGATTACTGCAACTACAATATGACCATTTAAATAACTTAGGCAGCAGTCCTACTGAAACTCTAAGTCACTTGAGCATCAACCACACGCATAATACAAGAAGGACTAATAAGTATGACATGCATTAGAACCCAAGCCTCATATAGGACCTCATTAGGCCACCCTAGTTTGGTTTGACGATCAGAACATACAAAGCAGATGTGGACATGGGGTGCAGCTGCTTAGCCGAAGAGCCGTTGAGGCGGAGTTTGCCCTCGCACACGACGTAGTCGTTGGCCCAGCTCGGCTGCGTCACACTGGAGCAAGCGACCAAGGTATCGTTCATCCGTTGACGGTTCACAACATTATCTAACACAAGCAAATATTGAATGTTTGTTCAGTGGCATATATACATTATAATGAATTGAAAAAATATATGAGTTCGGGAGAGACAATAATAAGATATAGTAATCTGGCAAGCGTACTCTACGGTTATAACTATATTAGACTTTTTCCTTAACATTTGTCCAACAATCTATAATAAAAACATATGCTCCAAGTGTAGAAGTACATGCTCTGGCCAATGCAACCAAAAGACCGATCTTATGTAAGAGACTGGGCAACACATTATACGTCAACACTCCCCCTCACGTGTGGCTCCCTCAGGCCTAAACATGGACCAAAGTGGACTGCAATTTAATTGCGCTAGCCGGATCTTGAAATCAAGACCTCTTGGCTCTGATACCATGTAGAGAAGTGCGTGCTCTAGCCAATGCAACGAAAATACCAATCTTATGTAAGAGACTAGGCAACACATTATACGTGAACACCAAGAAGTGTCATGAAGCAAAAAATGCAACAGTTTATGGATTCATTTGGTACAAATCATGTTTATATCCTCAGTATTTAGAGAATATAATGCACCACACGAGCATATCAAGAGCATGCTTTCTCTCAGTCTCCAATAGACATGTTAAGTAAGAAACAACACTGCACATTATAGACATGCAGTGTGAAATGGATTGATCATCCATACAACAAAGATTTAGGTAAAAATATGTGTTGACTACGGTGGCCAGGTCTCGATACTTTCATGTCTACATACTACCATGCACAGTGTGAAATGGATTGATCATCCATAGAACAAAGCAACTAGTATTATAAGATATCTATTATAAGATAGTAGGTACATCACAATGCACAACTTTTCGATTCCCAATCAGTAGGATGATCTAGCCATGCATAGACAAGCATATAATCATCTGCCCTTGCCGCTTCTAAGGAGCCCTTCTCGCCGACGGCGGTCGGTCGGAGGAGGGCCCTACCCTGCAGCTACAACTACGTAATCTTCGGCTTCCACAACGCAGCTGCCACGTTCCAGCATCTCGCGCAGCCTTTTGGGGGCTCGGGAGGCTCAGTGGTAGGTGGTCCGGACAGAGCGAGAGGCGGACCCGCGCGACCACTGAGAGCCTCCGGAGCCCCTGGGCATCAGAAGCCCGACGATCCTCGGGAGCGACCCGCACAGCTCGCGTCTTCAGCTACCCCAACTCTCCTTCGACAAGTATCAGGTGACACTTCAGGTATCCAAACGAGGGCGCCTCTCGGGCTGCATCATCCACGGACCGCTGGGGGCTGATCCCCCACGGTTATCTCCCTTATTGCATGATCAAGGCTAGATGTTTCTTTCCATTCACATTATCTATATGCTCGGCGTCCTCACCGCCACTAAGGTCATGAGCCCTTGTGAGCCCACTCGCGACCGCCCCATGATTAAGGACTGGCACGACGTCTGTGCTCGGGTCCGTCCCTGCTGCGTCGATAAACCTAAGGGCGGGGCTCTGTCTCACGAGCAATTCCCGTGACGTCACCTCCCATGGTCCTTGGTGCCTTGTTCTCGCATGGGCTAATCGTGGATGGGTAAGTAGGGTCCCGTGGGAGGTGCCTGGCTCACGCGGGAACCGCGCGCCTGCTGTTTTTATTTTGGATCGTGGCATGAGAAGACTGGGCACGACGTCTGTGCTCGGGTCCGTCCCTACAGCGTCGACAAATCCAGTGGCTGTGCTCTGTCTCGCGAGTCATTCCCGCGACGTCACCTCCTGGGGTCGCTGGTGCTGCGGCCTTCTCATGTGATATCCCCTAGAGATGCACTCGGCGCAGGTCGACAAAACACCTCTCTTTTCACATTTTGCAGAAGAAGACTCAGGTGCAACCCGCCTCAGAATAGGGTCTCGTGAGTGATGCGTAAGCTCACGAGAACTTCCTCAGAGTCGTTCAGCTCATCCTGAGGAGGGCCCATATACACCTTATTTGTCCTACCGTGCAAGCCACGTGTCAGGACGGGGCTATACACGCCCCGGAGTCTCTCCCGGTGGGAGGTTCCCTCCCACGGTCCAGTGGAAGTACCAAGCTCCGCGCTGGCAGATCCAACCGAGGAGCAGTTATGCCCATGAACCAGTGGAAGCACCAAGCTCCGCGCTGGCCGCTACGACCGAGGCGTGGTTATGCCCACACTCCGCGCAAGTGTGGTAGCTCTATGCTCCGCGCTAGTTATAAACAACTGAGGGTGGCCCCCAGTGGTCGCACCAACCTCAGGGAGCTTTTCAGCTAACGACGCTCACAGCTTCTCCTTGGATGGGTGTCGCGAGGGGGGCTAGGCACGGGGGCTATGCTCAGGTTGCGTCTGGCAAATGCCACCCTACCAGGTGCCCAGACACCTGGCCTTCTCATGCCCACATCCCAGGCGAAGGCTCATGGGCAAGGTATGGTGCTCGTTCTCCTTCATGAGACCCGTTCGCACGTCAAGGGGGACCCCTGGGCATCGCGACCCAGGGGCCTAACTGGCCACGTAGCCCCTCATCCCCTGAGTCTAGTTATGACGATAACCCTGGTCATCCGGAGGGCTCAATGGCGATCGAGGTATGCGCGGGGTTGGGCCTTGCCGACGTAGAACGAAAACGGGATCGCTTGAACGTCAAGGGGGACGCTTGGGCATCGTGACCCAAGGGCCTCACTAGCCACGTAGCCCCTCATCCCTTGAGTCTAGTTACTACGGTAACCCTGGTCATCCGGAGGGCTCAATGGCGAGTCTAGTTACTACGGTAACCCCGGTTGTCTAGAGGGCTCAATGGCGGTCGAGGCATGCGTGGGGTTGGGCCCTGCCGACGCAGAGCACCTAAGCAAACATGAAAGGAAGCAAGCATGGAAATCATCTAGCTATTACAATAATGCCAAATTTTTCAAATTCAAGCAAAGTTCTTACGCCCCCTCGAGGCACTCGCACTTCTCTCACTAAACAAGAACGACATAGGCATCGCCGAGCGCAGCATCACCGGTCTTCTCCCCTTCGGCTGCGATGGTAGCGGCCCGGAGAAACTTCTCCACCGGTCCCGTGAATTTTGTCCCCAGGACCTCGGGAACGATCATCGCCGCCTCCTCACGAAGGCACCTGGACGCAAAACCTTGCCTCAAGGGAAGGGCAACAGGAAACCAAGAACCACCTGACCACATGAATTGCTAAGATAAGTTTTCAACGCCGCACCTACTGGCATACCTACACCACCACCTACTATAGTTAAGGATCCGCTAAGGCATGGAAACCCTTACGGATGGACCAGTGGGCGGCTGCCTACACGCCAAGAGGGACCTACTGAGCATCGCGCCTCGGGGGCTCTTACCGGACCCTGGACCCCTCACCTCCTGGCCTTGACCACGGCATCATGACCGGGCATACCAGCGCAGGTTGAGGCTTGTCCCCGGACTGGGTCTCGCAGGCGTAGGGCCTTAGGCTACCGCGGGAACGGAAGAAAGGGGAAATCATGCTCTAACAAGGGGCTCATGCAGGACATAAGTTTATAACGCCAGACAATAACAAAAGTATTACAAGAATTTACATGTCCTTATGGAGCCCTCCATGATGTCCCGCAGGAACTAAGCTAAGGAAGACGCTCCCAAGGAACGCGGCTTGAACTCCTTCAACGACGGGGACGCCGGAAGGACACCGTTTCCCTCCGGCGATAGGGGCGGTGAATTGGCGGCTCATAACTCTCGTCGGAGCTCAAGGCCATCTCAGGGGTAGCGTAACTACTACCAGGAGAGTCGGAGACGTAGCCAAAGGCAAGCGCCTCGCTGCCCTGACGGCATGGGGAATGGTCGCCGGCGAGCCCATTTCCTGGGCCACACGGCAGCCGGAGGCCGTCCGCCCCTAAGACTTTGAAGGTCGTCGCGCCCGTCATATCCAGCGTGAAATGAAGAATGTGCCTCCCAGCGGAGGCGCAGGCGCGGCGCACCACACCCCAGCCCCAGGTCATGAAGACATGGCCAGAAGAAACCACCTCCACGTCGGCATGCGAAGGAGGAAGGCGACACCCCTCATGCCTCAGCTCCATCGTCACCCGGCCATGAGCCGGGAGCACCTCCCTCAGGAATGGAGGAAGAAGGATCCATGAATGCGGAGGGGCCCCTGCCCACACGATGAACTCGCAGGCATCATCCTCAGAATGGGACATCAGCAGGGTGCAAGGAGACGCCCGTTTCTCCGGGCGACTGATGGCACCACCCCTATTGCCGCCCCCGACCCATCTGCCTGCCGCTGGAGCATACAAGGGAAGCGGAAATCCTTGCGGTGCCCGTGTGCACCATGTGCGGGCGTCCGACGGCCTCAGGGACGCACTCGGAGAATTATGGCGCCTCTATTTTGGGGGGAGCCGCTCAGGCTCTACCATCGGGCTCTTCTCCTTCTCCGCGGCCGAGAACATGCGAATCAGCGCCATGGAGCCCTGGGAGCAATGGAAACGTGGGGATCGGCCTGCGACAGTCGAGTGAGAGGCATAGTGCCTCACCCCCCGTTTGTAAGCCAAGAAGATCAACCGGCGGCAACTCGCGCGCAGCCATAATGGCCCCGCTACTCGCGCCAAGGAGTTGTCAAGTCGCATGATTGCCAAGATTGCGTGGGAAGTGGAATCGCCCATGTCCCATCCAACCGTCACGCGCCAGCCTGGCCCGCAGCCTTTTGGGGGCCCGTGACGCTTCGTCCTCGACTAAGGCTTCGCCCTGAAGCCAACTCCGCGCGCACCTTGGGCCCGGGGGCTACTGTCGGCGTCCTGGGAACCAGAGTACCCAGACTTGCCTGTCTGCAGGCCGTGACACGCTCCTGCAAGCGTCCTGGTATGGCCCAGCTGATTGACCAGCTGTCCGAGACCCTCGTGAGGGGGCCAAGCCTCGCGAGGAGAACGACGTCAAGAACTCCTCGGGAGCGGCCTCAGCAAGGCGCTCCGGAGGGGCGGAGAATCCAAGGCTGAGCCTGCCTCAGGAGGAGGCAGTGACGTTAGCAGTGACGCACCACGCCAGCGGGTGCCAGTGTCCGCCAGCGACCGAGTTGCCATTTCGGTGCAAAGGGGACAGCGCAGCCGTTGGTTCCCAAGGAGCGGGGCAAAGGTTTCCTCTTCGGTGCAACAAGACCGAAGACCGCAAGGACGACAAGGAGGATGTCACCGTCGAGCCCACCACCTTGTCACCGCCTGATCCTTTTGAAGGCGAATACCGCTTTTGTCAGGATAAGAACGTCCTTGTGTTCCCGCTAAAAAATGGCCGTTGTGGGATCCCTTCCCGCCTGAACATTTTGGGGGAAGAGGACTGTGGCCGCCTATATAAGTAGCTAGGACTCCCGCTGCAAAGAGACGGACCGATACATTCTGCCATCACACAAGGAGCAAGAACACTAGCCTCCTGACCCTCCTGAGCTCAACTCCTGAGCCCTGGAATCGTTGTACTAGCTCGTATCCAAGCTCGCCCGAGGCTAATCCACCAAAGCAGGAAGTAGGGTCTTACACCACGCGGTGGCCCGAACCTAGATAAATTCCTGTGTGTTTTGTTCGTTGTTTGCTTGAATCCTTCCACCGCGACGAGAGCGAGGCGCTAGGTAGACGGAGTGGGAGAGATCTTCGTTCACGCCCCTGTGTTCGAACTTAATGGGTTTTGCGGAGCCCTGAATCCGACACTTGCTACAGAATAGTAAAGGCCACCTAATAAAAATGAGACAAAATTCTTCCATTGAGCCTCGTTCACAATGTTATCTAACTGAAGCAAAGAATGAATGTTTCGCAACAACAACAGCTCATCACACCCACATCATAATTTTGCAGCAAAGATAATATATCCATATTTTGGTTTCATGATCATCTAGCTTAGAGAACCTGAGAGAAATTTATCCACCCAGCTTGTTTATTGTTACTTCTTTTGGTTCTTGAGAAACCTGATGAAACAAAAAGAGATGAATATTAGAGTGCTTTCAGAAAAATTGTTACAACAAATATATTTGCTAGATGAACATTAGATCTATTTACACAGGAAGTAATACATATGAAAGCATAATAGTAGATTTCATCAAGTATCACTGGGACATAGTACATGCAAAACAAGCATATGCAGTCATTCAGTTGATAATTATATTGTTCATCATCAACAACTGATTATTATCTAGGTTGAGCAAGTTACTTTGAGTAATTGAATTGAAGAAAAGGTGCAAATCTCCATGAGACATGCCCAAGATTACTGCAACTACAATATGACCATTTAAATAACTTAGGCAGCAGTCCTACTGAAACTCTAAGTCACTTGAGCATCAACCACACGCATAATACAAGAAGGACTAATAAGTATGACATGCATTAGAACCCAAGCCTCATACAGGACCTCATTAGGCCACCCTAGTTTGGTTTGACGATCAGAACATACAAAGCAGATGTGGACATGGGGTGCAGCTGCTTAGCCGAAGAGCCGTTGAGGCGGAGTTTGCCCTCGCACACGACGTAGTCGTTGGCCCAGCTCGGCTGCGTCACACTAGAGCGAACGACCAAGGTATCGTTCTTCCGTCGACGGTTCACAACATTATCTAACACAAGCAAATATTGAATGTTTGTTCAGTGGCATATATACATTATAATGAATTGAAAAAATATATGAGTTCGGGAGAGACAATTATAAGATATAGTAATCTGGCAAGCGTACTCTACGGTTATAACTATATTAGACTTTTTCCTTAACATTTGGCCAACAATCTATAATAAAAACATATGCTCCAAGTGTAGAAGTACATGCTCTAGCCAATGCAACCAAAAGACCGATCTTATGTAAGAGACTAGGCAACACATTATACGTCAACACTCGCCCTCAAGTGTGGCTCCCTCAGGCCTAAACATGGACCAAAGTGGACTGCAATTTAATTGCGCTAGCCGGATCTTGAAATCAAGACCTCTTGGCTCTGATACCATGTAGAGAAGTGCGTGCTCTAGCCAATGCAACGAAAATACCAATCTTATGAAAGAGACTAGGCAACACATTATACGTGAACACCAAGAAGTGTCATGAAGCAAAAAATGCAACAGTTTATGGATTCATTTGGTACAAATCATGTTTATAACCTCAGTATTTAGAGAATATAATGCACCACACGAGCATGTCAAGAGCATGCTTTCTCTCAGTCTCCAATAGACATGTTAAGTAACAATCAACACTGCACGTTATAGACATGCAGTGTGAAATGGATTGATCATCCATACAACAAAGATTTAGGTAAAAATATGTGTTGACTACGGTGGCCAGGTCTCGATACTTTCATGTCTACATACTACCATGCACAGTGTGAAATGGATTGATCATCCATAGAACAAAGCAACTGGTATTATAAGATATCTATTATAAGATAGTAGGTACATGACAATGCACAACTTTTCGATTCCCAATTAGTAGGATGATCCAGCCATGCATAGACAAGCATATAATCATCTGCCCTTGCCAACAGATGCACGTCAAACATTGAAATTAGTCAACCCGGAGCAGTTTATGGCAATCCAACTTATTAGTTCAAAAAGGAATGCAAGATACAATTTATTTATAGTTCCAGAATCACAAAATAGTATCTATGCTGAAATATCATCCATACATCCATCATTGGAGGAGGAGTACTCCATGGTCGAGCTCTAGACTAGACGCGTGGATGAGGAAATGTGGGGGCGACAGGGAGGACATCGCATAGGTAGCTACCGGGGTTAAATCCAGCTTTCCAGCTGGTGGCCATGCGTCAAGAGGCTGCAGCCAGTGACCGGCGGTGGCGCGAGGAGGAGGAGGCCGCGCAAGGAGGAGGTTGCGGTCTTTGGTGTGGCTCCGGATCCACCAGGGCCTGGGCGTGCCTTCTGAGCCGCGTCGGTCGGGGTGAATTGGAGGGGAATCAGATGGACTGGGCCAGCAAAACCTCGTCTACCAAATAGACCGAAGAGGATTGTAGGGGGTTAGGGCTACGCGTGGAAAATCCACTCAAAACCTTCCCAATACACTTGTACCAAACAAGGCCTTAGGATGCACGGCAAGATGAATCATGGGGCAGCCGTCCTTGTTAAATGAGAGCCACCACCGTGCTTGTCGGGACTTGGCTAAAGTGAGGAATTCGAGAGTGATACGTCTCCAACGTATCTATAATTTTTGATTATTCCATGCTATTATTTATGAAGTCTTGGATGTTTAATGGGCTTTATCATACACTTTTATATCATTTTTGGAACTAACCTACTAACCCAAAGGCCCAGTCCAGATTGCTGTTTTTTGCCTGTTTCAGGGTTTTGCAGAAAAAGAATATCAAACGGAGTCCAAACGGAATGAAACCTTCGCAAGAGATATTTTTGGAGAAAATCACGCATAGGGAACTTGAGAACCACGTCAGGGGAGCATCAAGGCGCCCACGAGGATGGGGGCGCGCCCCCCTTCCCGGGGCACGCCCCCCTGCCTCGTGGGCCCCTCGAGCACCCCCCGGTGTCCTCCTTCCTCCTATATAAGTCTACGTACCCCGAAACCTTCGACAATAGAGAGAAAACCCTAATTCCACCACCGTAACCTTCTGTTCCCGTGAGATCCAATCTTGGAGCCTGTTCCGGAGCTCCACCGGAGGGGGATCTATCACGGAGTTCTTCTTCATCATCATCATCATCGCCCTCACCATGAGTTGTGAGTAGTTTACCACAGACCTTCGGGTCCATAGCTAGTATCTAGATGGCTTCTTCTCTGTCTCTGGATCTCAATACAAAGTTCTCCTTGGTCTTCGAGGAGATCTATTCGATGTAATCTCTTTTTGCGGTGTGTTTGTCGAGATCCGATGAATTGTGAGTTTATGATCAAGATTATCTATGAGAAATATTTTGTTCTTCTCTGAAATTTTTATGTGTGCTCATAATATCGTTGCAAGTCTCTTCGAATTACTGGTTTGGTTTGGCCTACTAGATCTATAGTTCTTGCAATGGGAGAAGTGCTTGGCTTTGGGTTCAATCTTGCGGTGTCCTTTCCTAGTGACAGTAGGGGCAGCAAGGCACGTATTGTATTGTTGCCATCGAGGATAAAAAGATGGGGTTTATATCATATTGCTTGAGTTTATCCCTCTACATCATGTCATCTTGCTTAAGGCGTTACTCTGTTCTTATGATCTCAATACACTAGATGCATGCTAGATAGCGGTCGATGTGTGGTGTAATAGTAGTAGATGCAGGCAGGAGTCGGTCTACTAGTCTCGGACATGATGCCTATATACAATGATCATGCCTAGATAGTCTCATAATTATTCGCTTTTCTATCAATTGCTTGACAGTAATTTGTTTACCCGCCGTAGAATATCGCTATCATGAGAGAAGCCACTAGAGAACACTATGGCCCCCGGGTCTATTCTCAACATATCAATCTACATCTACTTTATTTTTACCGCTTTTATTTTCTGTTCTTATAAACAAAAATACCAAAAATATAAACTATCATCTCTATCAGATCTCACTTTCGTAAGTGATCGTAAAGGGATTGACAACCCCTTATCGCGTTCGCTGCGAAGTTCTTATTTGTTTGTGCAGGTGCGAGGGACTCGCGCGTGGTCTCCAACTGGATTGATACCTTGGTTCTCAAAAACTAAGGGAAATACTTATGCTACTGTGCTGCATCTCCCTTTCCTCTTCGAGGGAATACAACGCAAGCTCGAGAAGTAGCAAGAAGAATTTCTGGCGGCGTTGCCGGGGAGGCTTACACAAAAGTCATATACCAAGTACCTATCACAAACCCTTATCCTTCGCATTAAATTTATTTGCCTCTCGTTTTCCTCTCCCCCACTTCACCCTTGCCATTTTATTTGCCCTTCTTCTGCCGTGTGTTTATCATTCGCTTGCTTCTTGTTTGCTTGTGTGTGTTGAATTGCTTGCTTGTCACTATGGCTCAGAACAATACCATATTGTGTGACTTCTCCAATACCAACAACAATGATTTTATTAGCACTCCGATTGCTCCTATTACCGATGTTGAATCTTGTGAGATCAATGCTGCTTTGTTGAATCTTGTCATGAAAGATCAATTCTCCGGCCTTCCTAGTGAAGATGCCGCTACCCATCTAAACAACTTTGTTGATTTGTGTGATATGCAAAAGAAAAGGGATACGGATAACGATATTGTTAAATTAAAGTTATTTCCGTTTTCACTTAGAGATCGTGCTAAAACTTGGTTTTCCTCTTTGCCTCGAAATAGTATTGATTCGTGGAATAAGTGCAAAGATGCTTTTATCTCTAAGTATTTCCCTCCTGCTAAGATCATCTCTCTTAGAAATGATATTATGAATTTTAAGCAACTAGATCATAAGCATGTTGCACAAGCTTGGGAGAGAATGAAATTGATGATACGTAATTGCCCTACACATGGTTTGAACCTATGGATGATTATTTAGAACTTTTATGTTGGCTTGAATTTTGCTTCTAGAAATCTTTTAGATTCGGACGCAGGAGCCACTTTCATGGAAACTAACTTAGGAGAAGCTACCAAACTCCTAGATAATATTATGGTTAATTATTCTCAATGGCACACCGAAAGGTCTACTAGTAAAAAAGTGCATGCTATTGAAGAAATTAGTGTTTTGAGTGGAAAGATGGATGAACTTATGAAATTGTTTGCTGCTAAGAGTGCTTCTTCTGATCCTAATGATATGCATTTGTCCACTTTGATTGAAAATAACAATGAATCTTTGGATGTGAATTTTGTGGGTAGGAATAATTTTGGTAACAATGCTTAGAGAGGTAATTTTAATCCTAGGCCTTTTCCTAGTAATTCCTTAATAATTATGGTAATTCCTACAACAACTCTTATGGAAATATGCCTTCTGAATTTGAAACTAGCGTTAAGGAGTTTATGATCTCGCAAAAGAATTTCAATGCTATGCTTGAAGATAAATTGCTTAAGGTTGATGAATTGGCTAGAAGTGTGGATAGAATTACTCTTGATGTTGATTCTTTGAAACTTAGATCTATCCCACCTAAGCATGATATAAATGAGTCTCTCAAATCCATGAGAATTTCCATTGACAAATGCAAAGAAAGAACCGCTAGGATGCGTGCTAAAAGAGAGGATTATATTAAAGCGTGTTCTTCTAGTTATCAAGAAAATAAAGATGAAGATCTGAAAGTTATTGATGTGTCTCCTATTAGATCCTGGTTTTCTAGTATAAATTTTGATGAAGATAGGATTGGAGATGATTCTGCTTTAAAGTATCCCAATGATTCGGAATTTTTAGATCTAGATGCTAAAATTGCTAAAAGTGGGAGTGAAGAAATTAAAACTTTGCATAGTGATGAACCCACTACTTTGAATTTCAAGGGATTCAATTATGATAATTGCTCTTTGATTGATTGTATTTCCTTGTTGCAATCCTTGCTAAATTCTCCGCACGCTTATAGTCAAAAAAAAGCTTTCACCAAACACATAGTTGATGCTTTGATGCAATCTTATGAAGAAAAACTTGAGTTAGAAGTTTCTATCCCTAGAAAGCTTTATGATGAGTGGGAACCTACTATTAAAATAAAAATAAAAGATCATGAATGCTATTCTTTGTGTGATTTGGGTGCTAGTGTCTCCACTATCCCAAAAACTTTGTGTGATTTGCTAGGTTTCCATGAGCTTGATGATTGTTCTTTAAATTTGCATCTTGTGGATTCCACTATTAAGAAACCTATGGGAAGACTTAATGATGTTCTTATTGTTGCCAATAGGAATTATGTGCCCGTAGATTTCATTGTTCTTGATATAGATTGCAATCCTTGAAGTCCTATTTTCTTGGTAGACCTTTCCTTAGAACGATTGGTGCAATTATTGATATGAAGGAAGGAAATATTAGATTCCAATTTCCGTTAAGGAAAGGCATGGAACACTTTTCTAAAAAGAAAATCAAATTACCATATGAATCTATCATGAGAGCCACTTATGGATTGCCTTCCAAAGATGGCAATACCTAGATTTATCTTGTATCGTGCCTAGCTAGGGGCGTAAAACCATATCGCTTGTTGGGAGGCAACCCAATTTTTTTTGTTGCTGTTTGGGAATAAATATTGCATCTAGCCTCTGATTAGATGTGGTTTCATATTTTGTTGAGTGTTTGTGCCAAGTAGAACCTTTGGGAAGATGTGTGTGAAGTTTATGTGATCTTGCTGTGAAAAACAGAATCATTAGCGCTCACTAGAATGGTCGTCAGATTTTTCTGGAGCGTGCTATTTGATTGATTTCTTTTGCAGACGATTAATAGACAAATTCCTCAAATTTACCAGTTTAGTTTGAATTTTTTGGAGTTACAGAAGTATACGAAACCTGCAGATTACTACAGACTGTTCTGTTTTTGACAGATTCTGTTTTTCGTGTGTTGTTTGCTTATTTCAATGCATCTATGAGTAATATTTGGAGGTATGAACCATAGAGAAGTTGGAATACAGTAGGCTTAACACCAAAATAAACAAAGAATGAATTCATTGCAGTACCTTTGAGTAGTGGTTAGCTTTCTTATACTAACGGAGCTCACGAGATTTTTTTTCTAAGTTTTGTGTTGTGAAGTTTTCAAGTTATGAGTATTGCTTTGATGGACTATGGAACAAAGGGTAGCAAAGGCCTAAGCTTGGGGATGCCCATGGCACCACAAGTAATTCAAGGATAATCAAAAGCCTAAGCTTGGGGATGCCCCGGGAAGGCATCCCCTCTTTCGTCTTCATTCAGCGGTAACTATACTTGGAGCTATATTTTTATTCACCACATGATATGTGTTTTGCTTGGAGCGTCTTGTATAATTTGAGTCTTTGCTTGTTAGTTTGTCACAATCATCCTTGCTGGACACACCTATTTGAGAGAGTTGAATATGGCCTAGGAATTGTTAGAACACTCTATGTGCTTCACTTATATCTTTTGAGTTGAATAGTTTTTGCTCTAGTGCTTCACTTACATCTTTTAGAGCACGGTGGTGGTAATATTTTGTAGAAATTGTTGAACTCTCATGCTTCACTTATATCTATTTGAGAGTCTATTGAAACAGCATGGTAATATGTTTAGGCTAAAAAATATTCTTCACAAGATAGACGTCCAATGTCAATGTAGTAAAAAATTCCACACTAAGTGCATTGAATATGATGAGATGTTGGATGCTTGATAATAGTTTTGAGATATGAGGATAGTGATATTAGATTTATTCTAGTGGAGTTATTATGAAATTGAGAAATACTTGTGTTAAGGTTAGTGATTCCCGTATCATGCACGTATGTTGAACTGCTATGTGACGAAGTTAGAGCATGAGGTATTTGTAGAGTGCCAACCTTTGTGTGGAGGTCGGGGGTGCGCGATGGTTAACTCCTACCAACCTCCCCCCTAGGAGCATGCGTTGATTACTTTGTTTTGATGAATCGAAGATTTTTGCAATAAGTATATGAGTTCTTATGACTAATGTTGAGTCCTTGGATTATACACACTCTCACCCTTCCACCATTGCTAGCCTCTCTTGTACCGCGCAACTTTCGCCGGTACCATGAACGCACTATATATCTTTCCTTAAAACAGCCACCATATTATTCCTCAAAACAGCCAGCATACCTACTTATCATGGCATTTCCATATCCAATCCGAGATATATTGTCATGCAACTTTCCACCATTCCGTTTATATGACACGCATCATATTGTCATATTGCCATGCATGATCATGTAGTTGACATCGTATTTGTGGCAAAGCCACTGATACGTCTCCAACGTATCTATAATTTTTTATTGTTCCATTCTATTATTTATGAAGTCTTGGATGTTTAATGGGCTTTATCATCCACTTTTATATCATTTTTGGGACTAACCTACTAACCCAAAGGCCCAGTCCAGATTGCTGTTTTTTTTTGCCTATTTCAGGGTTTTGCAGAAAAAGAATATCCACTACTAGGAAAAGGGCTATAGATGGAATTGATACTAATGGCGCACCAGACAAGCAGTGCGCCATTAGTATATACTAATGGCGCACCGAACTCAGATACGCCATTAGAGTTCAAACTACTAATGGCGCACCTGGCCCAGCGTACGCCATTAGTATCAAAAATTTTTTTTTTGAACTAGTGCGCCTGTCCAAACATACTAATGGCACATCAAGACGAAGTGCGCCATTACTAGTTGTAACTAGTAATGGCGCATCAGCAGTAAAGTGCGCCATTAATGTTCTTTTTTTTTGATATTTTTTATTCTTTTTTTTACAAAACTACTAATGGCGCACTGTCCCACAGTGCGCCATTACTAGTTTAAACTAGTAATGGCGCACTGTGCGACAGTGCGCCATTAGTATGTTATTTTTTTGCAAAACTAGTAATGGCGCACTAACTAAGGATGCGCCATTAGTAACCTTGATTACTAATGGCGCATTTATAGTGGGTGCGGCATTAGTAAGTGGGCAGCAACAATATATTTTGGACAGCCTCTCCTACCCACACTCACTTTCTCCCCCACTTCATTCTCTCCACCTCCTCCTTGTCTCGGGTCCCTCCTCTTTTTCACCTCATTTCTACCATAGATTCATTCAAATTAAGTGGTTAAATTACCTTGTTTTGATAGGTAAGTAAGGGGGGAAGCTATATTTATGTTGTTCTCCATACAACAATGTGCACATGCACTATTTATGGCCTAGCTAGATCTATGTATGTTCGTGGTGTTGCATATGTTTGTTGTGTTGCATATGTGTTTGTGTTTGGAGGTGTACCGGTATTTGAAATGCGATAGTTGCCAATATTTTCTCGGAATGTTGATTCATTTCCGTTTCGGTGAGAATTTTGGCATTAAGCATTCTTTTTGTCCTATTTTTAAGGAAAGTCATGGCAAAAAATTCCTTGGTTCTAAAATATCGTTTTGCTCTACCCCGCAGGCGACCATGGTGCGCACGATGACCGAAGGCATCGTAAATAGGTTTTTGAGGTCCGCGAAGGCCGAGATGCTTCAAAAGAACGAGACGGAGATAAGATGTCCGTGTCGAAGATGCGAGCTGAAGAGCCTTATTGCGGACCCGGATTCCGGGCAGGTGCGGGACCACCTGCTCTTGCGTGGTTTCATGGATGGCTATCGGTGGCAAGGTGATGAAGATGACTACGAAGTCGTCCATGGGGGCCGGGCAAGAAATGAGGAAGGGTAGCAAGACAACCACCGCGGCTCGGGCGGGCGAGAAGACGAGGAATCCCCAGGAGATGATCACGACGGTGATGCTGTACACAGTCATCATGTAGAAGATGCAGGACATGATGAGGAGGAAGATGCCGGAGCAGACGACGGGCATGATCATGAAGATGATGATGCCGGCGGAGCAGACGACGCTGGACCATCGATGGGCTGGGTGCAGGACCCTCATATTCAAGAGCTGCGTCTCAAGCAGACCGATAACGCAAGAGCTGCCGCCCGAGAGAAAGCCAAGATGGATCAACTTGAGTTAGACGCGGTTACTCCATTGTATGAAGGATGCAGGCCCGAGGATACCCGCCTGAAAGTAACGCTCATGGCTCTGGAGATGAAGGTAAAACACAAAATGACCAACGCATGCTTCGATGAGAACATGTCATTCTGGCACGAACGTCTTCCCAAGGGGAACAAGTGCCCCACCAGTTTGGAGGAGGCGAAGAAAATCGTGTGTCCTCTGGATTTACCGCACGTGAAATACCATGTGTGCATGAACAATTGCATCATTTATCGGGACGAGCACGCGGAGTCTACCATATGTCCGGTGTGCGGCGCCACTCGATACAAGAAGAGGAAGAAAGCTCCTCGAAAAGTGGTGTGGTACTTTCCGATCACTCCTCGTCTGCAGCGGTATTTCGCGGACCCTAAGGTAGCAAAGCTCTTGCGTTGGCACGCGGATAGGGAGGAGAAGAAGCGAGAAGATGACGCAAATGATCCGGAGATAGATAAAAAAGACAAGATGCTGAGTCACCCTAAGGATGCGAGCCAGTGGCAAGCGTTGAACTTCGAAGACCTATAATTTGGGAACGATCCAAGGAACATCGTCCTGGGCGCGAGCACCGATGGAGTCAATCCATTTGGCAGCCAGAGAAGCACACATAGCACCTGGCCTGTGTTTGTGTGGATGTACAACCTCCCCCCTGGTTGTGCATGAAGAGGAAGTACATTCACATGAGTATGCTAATTGAAGGACCGAAACAACGAGGGAACGACATCAATCTGTATCTGGGGCTGCTGAAAGAGGAGCTAGACACGCTGTGGAAAACGCCAGCCAATACGTGGGACGCCGCAAAGAAAGAATATTTCCCTATGAGAGCCGCGCTCCTCACGACGGTGCACGACTATCTCGGTTACGGATATGTCGCGGGGCAGGTGGTCCACGGATTTTCTGGATGCGTCAGGTGCATGGATGACACAACGTATCGCCAGCTAGATAGAGATCCCGGGTCTTCGAAAACCGTGTTCATGGGACATCGAAGGTGGCTTCGCGACGATGACCTGTGGAGAAAATGCAAGGATCTGTTCGATGGTGAAACCGAACCCCGAGGACGCCCGCGTACGAGGAGTGGCGAGGAAATAGACGAGCTGTTGAAAAATTGGAAAGATTGCCCACTGCCGGGAAAGAAGCAAAAGGCGCCAGAGCCGGGAAAGAAGCGAAAGGCGCCAGAGCCGCTGCTGAAGGTATGGAAAACGAGGTCTGTTTTCTGGGACTTGCCGTACTGGAAGATCCACCGTGTGCCTCACAGCCTTGATGTAATGCATATCACGAAGAACGTGTGCGAGAGTCTGCTTGGTACCCTGCTCAACATGCCAGAGAGGACCAAAGATGGGCCGAAAGCAAGGGCAGACTTGAAATCAATGGGCATCAGGCAGGAGCTTCACGCTATATATGATGATCATGATGATGATGATGATGAGGCGAAGCAGGACACGGAAAGTCGTCGCAAAGGCAAAAAGGCCAAGAAGACCGGAAATGACTACCCTCCCGCGTGCTTCACTCTAAGTCAGGAGGAGATCGAGCAGTTTTTCACCTGCCTCGTAGGAGTACAACTTCCTTACGGTTACGCGGGGAAGATAAGCAGATACCTAGACCGGGCGAAGCTGAAGTTCAGCGGTATGAAGTCTCACAATTGTCACGTGCTGATGACGCAGATACTTCCAGTTGCAATTCATGGGATCATGGACTTGCACGTCCGTGAAACCCTATTTGGCCTATGCAACTTTTTTGACGTCATCTCTCGAAAGTCTGTTGGCGTGAGGCAACTCAGAAGGCTACAGGAAGAGATCATGGTGATACTATGCGAGCTTGAGATGCACTTCCCGCCCGCATTCTTCGACGTTATGGTGCATCTGCTGGTCCATATCGTGGACGATATCATCCAACTCGGGCCGACGTTCCTGCACAGCATGATGCCGTTCGAAAGGATGAATGGTGTCATCAAAGGATACGTTCGCAACATGTCACGTCCAGAGGGAAGCATAGCCAGGGGCTTTCTGACCGAAGAGTGCATCTCCTACTGCACGAATTATCTAGGCATCGAGAACCCCGTTGGTCCGTGTAATGCCCAGGATGGAGTTATACCTCCTACGTGTCGAGGCACGACTTAAAGGCATAAATCCATCCTAGAATGATCTCAAGTCTGGTAATCTTTGCACAACTCATGTAAAAGAGGGGATAGTAAACAGAAAATAGTTGGCTTACACTCGCCACGTCACAGAATTACAGTACAAGTCTCAAACATCATACATTAAGAACATCACAACCCTCTAAGGGCAAAAATCCAAATGTCAAAGTACCAAACTTAGATAAATAAACCATAGGCGGATCGAATCCTAGTAAGAGTCTCCACTACTGATCATCCGGGTATCGCACATAGTACCGACTACGCTCCTCGTCGTACTCCCAGTCTAGCTCGGTGCCATCACCTGGATAGCTTACAGCTGGACCTGCATCTGGTGTGTGAAGTAACTGTGAGCCACAGAGGACTCAGCAATCCCGTCTCCGGGTAACAAGACTATCAAAGCCTTTGGGAAAAGGGGTAAGGCTGAAGAAAAGAATAAGTGTTTGCAGCAGCAACTAGCAACTAGCTTACGTGAGTGAGAGCGAGAAGAGAAGGCCTCGGCGAGAAGTGATCACGAAGTGATCCTAGCTACAAGCTCCACAATCATAACCCCTCCATGTTCAACTCCCGAATCCCTATTCGGAAATTGACAGTCACGGAACACACGCTGGTAGTGTATTAGAAACATTGTGTCAAGTTATCTACAACCGGAATTAACAAGCTCCCATCTGCCACATAACCGCGGGCACGGCTTTCGAAAGATCAAACCCTGCAGGGGTGTTCCAACTTGGCCCATTACAAGCCCACGATCCGCGAGGTCGCAACTCCAAAGTGGGAAGACCCGAGTATCCTCGGAATCTCGTGCTCAAGATATACCGAACTAAGGTAAGGCTAATCCAGCAAATCCTCCCGGCGTGTCGACACCCTGATAGTAGCCACGCGTATCTAAGTCTCAGGACACGACCGGATGGGCGATTCTACAGGTTTTTACCAAACCTCGAGTTTCCTTGAGGTGGCCCCGCAGACTCCCCGTTTCGGACCAACACTCATGTGGAGCACTGGCCCGGGGTTGTTGATTAAGAAAGAGGGTTAATTACTCCCTATGCAAGTTTAGTTTGTTATTAGGCAAATAGTACCAATGTTGGGACTTGCTGGAAAAGACTTAGCACCTAGCGGTTTATCGAGGGGGTCCCATACACCCCAACCGTGTTAGGAACGCATAATCAAGGAACATAACACCGGTTTATACGGTTCCTAACGGCATGAGTGGAACAAATCACCAAGCAAAAGGCTTAGCCTTCCACCCTTGCCAATATATAGATGATTTCATTTTTAAGCATTTATATAGTGTGATATAACCCAACCAAACTTCATCATGAAGCAAGCATCTTCGATCTTCACCTGCAACTAGCAATGCTATAAGAAGGGCTGAGCGAAGCGTACTTAGCCAAGCAACGGTTTGCATAGGTAGGTTGGTTAAACATGGCAATGGTTTACAAGTAGGATGCTGACAAGAAGATCATGGGCATCGAGGCAAAACTATAGATCGAGACTACTAGCAATAGGCAAAGATAGTAATGTTATCGGGGTTCGGTCATCTTGCCTGAAGAGAAGTCGTTCGGATCGTAAGAAGGGTCCTCGTGCTCAACCTCGTTGGTAACCTCGTGCTCAACCTCGTACTCGGTCTCAGCTTCCGGCTCTAAACAAAATAATCACACCAAGCACCAATCAACAAGATGCAATGCGCACTCGAAAAACATGAATGCATGATGGATGCACTAAGGATGCACACGGAGCACGGAAAATATCACTCAAGCAAAACACCTCAAAACATGATAACAATCTGATATTATGAATCTACACAGAAAATCAATCAAGTTTGATATAAGATTCGCTGAAATCGGAGTTACGGGCTAAAAGTTATGCCCGAAACAAGATTTGAGCGAAAGCTGAAAATTACAGCATCATAGCATCTTCGGAGCTCAAAATAATTGAGCTACAGCACCCAAAAGGCATGGCAAAGGACATGAACACAAACTAGACATATACTACAGCAACTAAGTCCAAGGTGCACCCCCAACGGAGTCACGGATCAATAGCAATGATCTTGGACATATGGAACTTGACAATAAAATTCTGGCAGCAGAATTTTATTGAAACTTTGGAGCAAAAGATAAACATGCTACAGCCACTTAAATGGACATGTGAGGACATGAATGGAAAGACAACAATATATAATACAAGAAACAATCAAAATCCACTCCAAAACTATCATGCTTTGTCCTAGAACATCATACAAACATGGCATCGGAACGTTACAGATTTCAGACTTAGTGAAAAATCACTAAGTCCTAAAACAGCAATATCATCATGGCATAAAAAGAGCATGTTTAAGTCACCTTGAAACTAAACATGGCAAAAGGTAAGCACCTCATCAAAGTGCACATGAAGGTGATCCCGAAACACACAAGCATGCATCATAGAGGTGAACACAACGATTGCAACGAGCTCAACAAGATGGCATTTCATAACAAGTGAAACAACATCACATGAACATGGCACTTTGCAACGATGATAACAAGGCAATAATAAATCTACCATGCAACCTATCACATACATCACATAGAGCATGGCAAGACGAACACGTGGACATGTCATTTGCATCATTCGGACAAACGAGCTAAAAGATATCACATGGCAAAGGTGGCATAAAAATAACACATAGCAGCAGTTTATATCATGATGCACTCTTGCAACAGCAAAACGAGCACCTAAACGATCTCTAACATGCATGACAACAACAGGTAAAACGTAGAGCAAGTCTCCACGAACGTCTGGACATGCTACACGCGCGAATCGGAGCAACAGACAAAAAGTTAGAGCAGGTCAAACATTGCATCAGAGATTAACAAAACAGGGACTAGATCTAGGGGTTTGAGGTCAACCTCAGATCTGGAGATGAAAATGGGCTCGGCCTAGATCCGGCCCAGGCGCGGCTGGCGGCTGGGCCCTGGCGGAGCGGCCTGCGGGAGCCTGCGGGGCGGCGGCCCGTGGTGCGGGCCCGGCGAGGCGGCCCGAAGGGACGCGGTGGCCCAGCGGGAGCGCGAGGCCCGCCTGGCGGCGGCTGGCCTGCGCGGGGACGGGAGGCGGCCGGCCCACGCGGCTGGAGGGAGGCCCACCGGCGCGGAGAGGCGGCCTGGAGCGGTGGGGAGATGGGCCGCCGGGCGACGCGGAGAGGGAGGGAGGCCCGGCCTGGCCTCGCGGCTGGCGCGGTGCGATGAGGAGGCGACCGCGGATGGGCTTGGTGAGGCCTGGCGATGCGCGGCGATGTGGGGACCGAAGGGAGCGGCGGAGCGGGGCGTACGGCCCAGGCGGGAGGGGACGGCCCGGTGCGGAGCGAGCGACGAAGGGCGGCGATCTGGGCCCCGACGAGGGAACGGGCGCTCGATGCGCCGTTGACTTGGCCGTCGAGGCCGGCGGCTGCGGTCGATCGAGGGAGCTGGTTCCCTCGGGAGCCAGAGGATTTTGGGGATCTGGTTAGATCTGGAAGAAAAGAAAAGAAAAAAAATAGTGGAGAAGGGGAAGAAGATAGGGAGGCCAAAATAGACTAGGAGGGTCTAATATATAGCAGTTTTTCTAGGGTTAGGGGGATTTAGGGGCGCTAGGAGCCCTCCGATCGCGATCCGACGGATCAGATCGCGGGGTAGATTTAAAAGGCCTAGGAGGAGATAAAAGACTGCAGTAGGGGTGTTTCCGGGACACGAAGTGAAGGCACTTCGGACCCACATGAACAACGGATGGGAAAGCCAACGGAGTCCAAACGAGACGAGATTTGAGAGGCGGGTTGCACACAACAAAACAACAACACACACAACAACCTCGCGGCACACCGGTAACGTTACACGCCCGAACAACAAAGTAGGCCTACGGGACATTACGGACACGTGAGGGAGCTCCGGAACGCGAAACGGACAACGGGAAGGAACGCGTGGAACCGGATGCAACCGACAACACAAATGCAATGCGATGCACATGTCTACATGATATGAATGAATGCCACACACTCACACAACAAAACGACGAAAACCCGAAAGACAAGGAACCCGGAATGGAAATAGATGAAGCCGGAGATATATTATATACCCAAAAGGGAAAGTATTACATCCGGGGCATTACAAACTCTCCTCTACTACAAAAAAGATCTCGTCCCGAGATCTAGGACTGGAAAAAGGAAGGGTACTCGGAACGAAGATGATCTTCTCGTTCCCAGGTAGCTTCTCTGTCGGTGTAATAAGGTAGGGGTACCTCAGTACCCCAACTTGTGCACGGGCAGCTGCAGCTTCCCGCGGCAGGGTTTACCGCGTGCTCGCCGGAGACCTTCCTGCTCCTTATTAAACCATTCAAAAACAAAGTATACAAGAAAGAAGACCGAGACCCCGGCAAGAGGAGCTTGCCGGGAAGGCCGTACTAGGCTCAAGATTACATCGTTCGCGCAAGGCCCTGGCAAGAGGAGCTTGCCAGGAATAATAGAGGATTTCATCATAGAAGACCCGGCGAGGGCCCGGGGAGCGACAAGCTTCAGAGCCCGGCAAGCTCCCGGGCCCGGCAAGATCAAGACCCCGGCAAGGTGCTTGCCGGGAAGGTTGCGCTGTGTGCCCGCGCTCCAGCTCACCGGCCCACGCGTCGCCCTGGGACCTATCCAGGGACGCGTGGCGGACGGCTGTGCAGCCTGGGGGACACGGTGGCGCTTCACGGTGGTGGATCCATCGCCGTGGCAGACGGAGATGCAAGGGCGGGAGCTTTTGGGGTCGACGGCGACGGGCATTAAATGCCCTTGTCCCCCACTGTCAAAGTAGGTATAGACCACTGTTCTGCACTGTAGCTCCACTGTTCCCGCACTGTTACAACTACCACCTCTTTTACGTTTTTACCCCTTTCTCCTACGTTGACACCTGTCGGTGACCCCTTACACTATAAAAGGAGGCCCATGCACAACGTGGAGGGGGTTCGGAACCTAGATCACTCTTACGCTCGGTGTAGCTGCTTCTTCAAGCTCCCGAGCGCTCCAACTCAATACACAACTAAGCAGGAGTAGGGTTTTACGCGTCTACCGCGGCCCGAACCTGGGTAAAACTGCCCGCGTGCTCGCCACGATCTGCTCTTCGTGCTCCCTCCGCCCTCGTACCGCACAGACAAGGGGCTCCGGTCCCATAGGTGTTCGTGGCAGACAGTTTCCCCCGACATCTTTACAAGAAAGAAGACCGAGACCCCGGCAAGAGGAGCTTGCCGGGAAGGCCGTACTAGGCTCAAGATTACATCGTTCGCGCAAGGCCCTGGCAAGAGGAGCTTGCCAGGAAGAATAGAGGATTTCATCATAGAAGACCCGGCGAGGGCCCGGGGAGCGACAAGCTTCAGAGCCCGGCAAGCTCCCGGGCCCGGCAAGATCAAGACCCCGGCAAGGTGCTTGCCGGGAAGGTTGCGCTGTGTGCCCGCGCTCCAGCTCACCGGCCCACGCGTCGCCCTGGGACCTATCCAGGGACGCGTGGCGGACGGCTGTGCAGCCTGGGGGACACGGTGGCGCTTCACGGTGGTGGATCCATCGCCGTGGCAGACGGAGACGCAAGGGCGGAAGCTTTTGGGGTCGACGGCGACGAGCATTAAATGCCCTTGTCCCCCACTGTCAAAGTAGGTATAGACCACTGTTCTGCACTGTAGCTCCACTGTTCCCGCACTGTTACAACTACCACCTCTTTTACGTTTTTACCCCTTTCTCCTACGTTGACACCTGTCGGTGACCCCTTACACTATAAAAGGAGGCCCATGCACAACGTGGAGGGGGTTCGGAACCTAGATCACTCTTACGCTCGGTGTAGCTGCTTCTTCAAGCTCCCGAGCGCTCCAACTCAATACACAACTAAGCAGGAGTAGGGTTTTACGCGTCTACCGCGGCCCGAACCTGGGTAAAACTGCCCGCGTGCTCGCCACGATCTGCTCTTCGTGCTCCCTCCGCCCTCGTACCGCACAGACAAGGGGCTCCGGTCCCATAGGTGTTCGTGGCGGACAGTTTCCCCCGACATCTTTGGCGCGCCAGGTAGGGGGCGTCGAGGTTGTGCGAACCTGATCCGGCGTTCGCGCGGGCGCATTCTTCATCAACCTCTCCGAATTCGTCAACTTCACCAGCAACAGCTCCATGGCCCCGAAGAAGAAGGCTTCGGAGGTCGGAGGCCCGTCTGCGTCTCACCCGCCGCCACCAGAGCCAACGGTGGGCGGGGGAGACGCCGTCGGAAGGGTGGCTGCCGGCGAGGACACTCACGGCGCCACCAGATCCAAGAACAGGATGGACGACCGAACCTCGGTCTCCGTAGACGCGCCGCGTCCATCTCAGCACACAACGACCCAGCAGCGCCATGTCACGGGAGGTGGCATCCGTTTGCTGGGCCAAGGCCAAACCGGAGGCTCGCGGGACGCCCCGGACATCCGTCCGGGCACAAGCAAAGCGAAGGCGCCGGCGCGGGACCCCGCTCCTTCTAACGCTGTTAGAGGTCCGAGCGTATCCCGCTCCTCGCACCGCTCGCCCGCGTTCCCCTCCACTCCGGCAGAAGCGCTCGCAAGAGCGCAACTGCTCCTCGACTTCCCTCCAGCGGCAGACAAGGCCGAAGACTGGAGGGCCACCATCCAGAGCCTGATAGCCTTCGCCAACAACGATTCTCCACAGCAGCCGTCGGCCTCGCGGCCGCGGCAAGCTGAGAAGACGAAGGCCGACGGCGACAAGACCGCCGGGGGTGCGACAAGCGCGCACTCCCCGCAGCGAAAGCAGAAGACGCCGCCCCGCCGGAACAACGCCGACGACGGCTCCACAGCCTCGTCGGACCCGCGGGCCCGTCGGGACCAGCGCCAGGTCCTCGACGACCGGCAACAGGAAGACGCTCGGACAAGAATCGAGCGCCGCCGAGAAGCTCGGCGGCAATCAGACCGGAGGGCTGAGGACGCTGTCGACGCGCGCGCGCCCGGTGAACCAGGCGACTTGCCGTACGCGGCAGGTTGCCCTGCGTTCACTCGCGAGCTGCGGCGCGTCCAGTGGCCCAGCATGAAGAATTTTAAACCCGACGTACCGGAGAAGTACGACGGCAAGACGCACCCCTCGGAATTCCTCAGCGTCTACACCATCGCAGTGCAGGCTGCCGGGGGGCGCGACGAGAAGATCTTGGCAAACTACTTCCCGCTCGTGCTTAAGCCGAACGTCCGTTCGTGGCTTATGCACTTGCCGGAAGGTTCCATCTCTTCTTGGGCCGACCTTTGCCACCAATTTGTTGGCGCCTTCACCGGCGGCCACAAACCTCACGGCCAGGAGAGCGATCTCCACATTCTGGCCCAGAAGGAAGGCGAAACCCTGCGCAAGTACATCCAACGCTTCAGCCGTGTGCAGCACAACATCCCTGACGTCCACCCTGCCGCGGTTATCAGCGCGTTCCATCAGAACGTGCGTAACCGCCGCATGCGTGAAGAAATGGCGATGACCAAGATTCGGGATGTCAGCGAGCTCTACGCTCTTGCTGACAAGTGCGCACGCGCAGAAGAGGGGAGGAGACTCCCCGGAGAGGATGCTGGCGCAGGAGGAAGCGACAGCGACGACGCCGCCCCGGCAAAGAAGAGCCGGCGGCGGAACAACAGAAGGAAGGGCAAGAAAGAGGTGCTTGCCGTCGAGAAGTCCGGCAAGGAGGCTCCCGCCAAGCAAACACAGGCTGGCGGCTCCGGCAAGGAGCCTGCCCCTGTAGCGGCAGCCGACAAGCAGGACGGCTCCGACAAGCAATACTGTAAGATCCACCGCACCAAGGGTCACGATCTCTCCAACTGCAAGCGCGTCGAGTACCTCGTCGAGCAGCAGAAAGCTGAGTACGAGAGGCGCGACAAGGAGAAGGCCCAAGGTGGCGGGGAAGAGACAAGCAAGAAGCGGCCGTTCAACGGCCGGGGAGGACGCCGCGGCAAGGCCAAGCAGCGGCAAGGAGATCGGCCTCCCCGGGGCCGCGACAAGGACGAAGAAGATGACGACGAAGACATGGAGGACGAGGATAACAGCGAGCAGGAGTTCCAGAAGGCCACGGAGGTCCTGTGCGTCGACGGTGGCGCCTCTCTGCACACCTCCCACCGCCAGCTCAAACAGTGGGTGCGTGAGGTGAATGCAGCAGAGCCGCCCGTGGAGTCATGCAGGCTCCTCAAATGGTCCAGCACGCCCATCGTTTTTGATCTTGAGGATCACCCTGACCGTACCACTGCGGTCGGGTGCTTGCCGATGCTGGTCTCACCCACCATCCGCAACCTCAAGGTCACCAAAATGTTGGTTGACGGCGGGGCCGGGCTGAACTTGATCTCCTCTGCTGTGATCAAGAAACTCCAGATTCCAGATGGCGAGCTCGAAGAGACCGGTTCATTCCAAGGAATCAACCCGGGAAGGAGCAAGCCCAAGGGAAAGATCACTCTGCCGGTGACCTTTGGCGGGGAGCTCAACTTCAGAACTGAGCGCATCATTTTCGACGTCGCCGATATTCCATTGCCCTACAATGGAATACTTGGCCGTCCTGCCCTCGCCAAGTTCATGGCAGCTTCCCATTATGCTTACAACGTACTCAAGATGCCGGGGCCGATAAGCGTCATTACTGTCCACGGCGACAAGAAGGATGCGCTTGTCTGCGCCGACAAGATCTACCGGGATGCGGCAGCTGTGGCCGAGAAGGATACTCTTGCCGCTGAAGCTCCCGGGGGGAAGAAGACGAAGACCAAGTCCGGCAAGTGCTCTGGGACCCACTCCGGCAACCGCACCTCTTCGGAGTGCTGCGCTGCCGTCGAGGACGTTCCATCGAGCTCCACCGGCAAGAGTAAGAAAGGAATGGCCGCTCCTCCGGCAACCAAGAAAGTGTCAGCCAAGGAGGACGGCACTGGTGGTACCTTCACCATCAGTGCCACCCTCGACAGCAAATAGGAAAGCGCGCTCGTTGCCTTCCTGCGGGCGAATGTCGATGTGTTTGCCTGGCAACCATCTGACATCCCCGGTGTTCCCAGGAAGGTAATTGAGCACAAGCTTGCTGTCTGTCCTCATGCGCGGCCCATCAAGCAGAAAGTGAGGAAGCAAGCCGTGGAGCGCCAAGAATTCATCAACGAAGAGATCAAGAAGCTAGAAGCAGCGGGCCTAGTTAGAGGTGTGATCCATCCGACGTGGTTGGCAAATCCAGTCGTCGTGCGCAAGGCCAATGGGAAATGGAGACTGTGTATAGACTTCACCGATGTGAATAAAGCATGTCCCAAGGATCCATTCCCTTTGCCGCGCATCGACCAGATCGTTGACTCCACTGCCGGATGTGAGCTACTCTGTTTTCTTGATGCATACTCAGGCTATCATCAGATTTTCATGGCCAAAGAGGATGAAGAGAAGACTGCATTTATCACCCCATGTGGCACTTATTGCTTCATTCGCATGCCATTTGGATTGAAGAATGCAGGCTCCACCTTTGCAAGGGTAGTATACACTGCTTTTGAACCACAGATCCACAGAAATGTAGAGGCTTACATGGATGACATCGTGGTGAAGAGCAAGAGCAAGGATACCCTGATCCAAGATTTAGAAGAGACATTTCAGAACCTGCGCAGGATACAGCTCAAGTTGAACCCCGAGAAGTGCGTCTTTGGAGTCCCCTCCGGCAAGCTTCTCGGGTTCTTTGTATCGCAGAGGGGGATTGAAGCCAACCCCGACAAGATTAAAGCCATTGAGCAGATAGAGGCCCCAAAGCGCGTCAAGGATGTCAGAAGGCTCGCGGGTTGTGTGGCTGCCCTCAGTAGGTTCATTTCAAAGTCTGCAGAACGCGCCCTACCTTTCTTCAAAATCTTGAAGAAGGCAGGTCCCATGAAGTGGACTCCGGAAGCGGAGGCGGCGCTGCAGGATTTGAAACGGTACCTGTCCTCCACTCCAATACTTGTCGCACCTAGACCACAGGAAAAGTTGTTGCTATACCTAGCGGCAACCAACCAGGTGGTTAGTGCTGCGTTAGTAGCGGAGAGGGAGTCCGACGAGGAGTCAGCACCACCGGCAAGCGAATCCAGCGACAAGCAGGGGGCTGCTCCGGCAAGCTCTGGCCCCGACAAGGAAGACTCTGCGCAGGAACAGGATGAGGTGCGGAAGAAGATGGTGCAGCGCCCAGTGTATTTTGTAAGTTCCCTTCTCCAGGGGGCTAGATCAAGATACTCTGGTGTGCAAAAATTGCTTTTCGGCCTCCTCATGGCCTCGAGAAAGCTGCGCCATTACTTCCAAGCCCATGAGATAACAGTGGTCACTCGCTTTCCGCTGAAGAGGATATTGCACAACCCAGAAGCAACAGGCAGGATCGTTGAGTGGGCGCTGGAGCTGTCGAGCTTTGGACTCAAATTTGAAAGTACTTCAACCATACAGAGCCGAGCCTTGGCAGAATTCATAGCTGAGTGGACCCCAACGCCCGATGAAGAAGTCCAAGAAACAAGTACACCCGTACAAGAAGTGGCAAGTGAATGGGTAATGTATTTTGATGGTGCCTTCTCGCTGCAATGCGCCGGTGCTGGCGTAGTACTCATCGCGCCCACCGGAGAGCATCTCAAATATGTTATCCAGATGCACTTTCCCAGGGAGCAAGCGACAAACAACACCGCAGAGTATGAAGGCTTGCTCGCCGGCCTCAGGATTGCGGCCGAACTTGGGATCAGAAAGCTGATTGTGCGGGGAGATTCTCAGTTGGTGGTCCGGCAAGTCAACAAGAGCTATCAGAGCCCTTTGATGGAAGCTTATGTCGATGAAGTGAGGAAGCTTGAGGAGCACTTTGAAGGTTTGCAAATGGAGCACGTCCCGAGAGCTCAGAATGAAATAGCAGATGGCCTTTCAAAGTGTGCTTCGATGAAGTTACCTGTGGAACCAGGGACCTTCTTACTCAAGCTGACTCAATCATCCGTTACACCGTCAATCGGGCAGTCCAAGAAGAGAAATTTGGTCTCCGGCGACTACTTGCCGGCGGATCTTCCTGAAACCGCCGCCAAGGTCCCCAAGATCAACAACCACAACGCTGAGGAACAGTTTGCTCCTGCAGATCCTCGGGTCTGTACAGTTGAAGCAAGTGTTCCCGACAAGCCTCGCCCTGGCGAGCTTGCCGGGGGACCATCAGCTCCGGCAGAACCAGAGGTCCTTGCCGTAGAAGCGGAGGTTCCCGCAGCGGCCCTCGAGCCTTTAGTCCTTGCCGTCGAGCCTCAGGCTCCGGCATGGGCGCAGCAGATCGTCCGTTTTCTTCAAACTGGAGAACTTCCCGACGACCCAGAAGAAATAGAGAAAATAACCAGGCAGTCAAGTATGTATCAGTTCGTGGATAACGAGTTGTACAGAAGAAGACTCAATGGTGTCAGATTGAAGTGTATCTCCAGGGAAGATGGACAGAAGCTGTTGGCGGAAATACATGGAGGCATATGCGGCCACCACATTGGCGCAAGGGCGCTTGCCGGGAAGGCTTTCCGGCAAGGGTTCTTTTGGCAAGAAGCCCTCCAAGATGCAACTGCACTAGTAACCAAGTGTGAAGCGTGCCAGTTCCATGCAAAACAGATTCATCAGCCAGCTCAAGCTCTCCAAACAATCCCTTTGTCCTGGACCTTCTCGGTCTGGGGGCTCGATATCCTCGGCCCCTTCCCCCGAGCCGTCGGGGGCTTTGAGTACTTGTACGTTGCAATCGACAAGTTCACAAAGTGGCCAGAAGTGGAGCCAGTGAGAAAGGTGACAGCAGAGTCAGCAGTCAGGTTCTTCAGGTCGATTGTTTGCTGTTTCGGGATCCCTAACAGGATCATCACCGACAACGGTACACAATTCACTAGTCGCACCTTCATGCAGTACGTCCAAGACCTTGGCGCCAAGGTCTTTTTCGCTTCTGTTGCTCACCCGAGGAGCAACGGTCAAGCGGAGAGGGCAAATGCTGAAGTGCTGCGCGGGCTCAAGACAAGGACCTTTGACAGGCTGCGCAAGTGCGGAAGAAATTGGATAGAGGAGCTACCGGCGGCTCTTTGGTCAATCAGAACGACACCAATTCGAGCCACCGG
This sequence comes from Secale cereale, assembly GCA_902687465.1. Taxonomy (NCBI): domain Eukaryota; kingdom Viridiplantae; phylum Streptophyta; class Magnoliopsida; order Poales; family Poaceae; genus Secale; species Secale cereale. Next base: position 914,509,694 of record LR738710.1, read on the forward strand.
ACAGACACCCTTTCCTCTAGTCTATGGAGCAGAGGCAGTTCTCCCCATGGAACTCGTATACGGATCTCCTCGAGTGCTCGCTTATGATGAGCTCGAGCAAGAGCAACTGCGGCAAGATGACGCATTGCTCCTCGAGGAGGGACGTCTCCAGGCTGCTGTACGAGCTGCTCGATACCAGCAAGCCTTGCGCCGCTACCATAGCCGCAAGGTCAAGGCCAGGAGTCTCGAGGAAGGCGACCTTGTTCTTCGGCGTGTTCAGTCCGCCAAGAATTCCAACAAGTTGATGCCGAAGTGGGAAGGCCCTTATCGGGTGAGACAAGTTACGAGGCCCGGCGCTGTCCGCCTCGAGACCGAAGAAGGCTTACCGGTGAGCAACTCCTGGAACATAGAGCATCTTCGTAAGTTTCACCCATAAGGCGCGGTTGCTGTGATCCGCTCCGGCAACCACCTTTTGTACAAGCTTTGCCGCTGATGCATGTAACCCTTTGTACATAGCCGGGCGCAGACCCCGTGCATCAGTAAAGTTTCCGTGTTTTGCGCTATTTGCCTTTTGCATGCTTTTCTTTGCTATTTGCATGTGTTATTTGGCAACTTGTGCGATACACACATCCGGTAAGCATTACAACGCCGAAAGGCCATATCCTGTTTCCCTCTCCCTTTTCTTTCCTCTTAAGCAGAAGGAACGTTCCTCGCGCACAAGTTTGCCGGGGGGGGGGGAAGAAGATGGAGGAGGAACCAAGTGCTGTTCAAGAAAGAGAAACCTTACCGGAAAGCAAGCAATATATGAAAGCTAAGTTGTTAGAATTTGACCAGTTCAAATTTTAAATTTTAGTTGTCTTCCTTGAACAATCACACTTTGTATGGAAAACCTGTGCGCGGAGGAACCTACCCGTGGCTTGCCGCACCCTTATCTTGTTTTCGAGTTCGCTCAACGATTTAAGTGAGCTGCGACAAGTGTCGCACCCTTGTTCGTTTCCGAGCACGCTCAGCAAGCTAAGTGCGTTGCGACTAGCCGCGGCAAGGTTGCTTGCCGGTAAGACCTTGGCCAGCAGGCTGCTCAGAGTCCAGCACTCAGCGCTCGCGGCAAAGGCCCCTTGCCGGCAAGCTCCCCGGGAGCTTAGGGTGAAAAACATACAAAGTCAAGGGTTGGAACAAGGAAGATAACATTGCACTGATTAATCAAAATGAGATAAATATCTTACAAAGGATAACTTGTCGCAATGGACTAATGAGTTCATAACATAATGTGCAGCAGCAAGAAGAAATAAAGATAATGGAGGCCTAATCTACGCGGTCGCCCTCCTTCCTGGAGATCTTGGCCACCTTGGCAATGATGTGGGCGACCTGCTCCTTCAGGGCCTCCGTGTTCGCATCAGCCGGCAAGCTGCGAAGAACGTTGGTGAGATTGATTCCCGGATTGCGGAACACGATCTTCGTCAGCACGCGCTCCAGAGTTCCCGCACAGAGCAGGCGCGACTCCTCGGCCAGCTGCGCGGGGATTTGATTCCGGAGACCTGCCAGGGCCGGCGCGATCCCTCTGAAGAAGAGGCTGAGCTTGGCGCTGTGCGGGAGATCCGGATCCGGGGAGTAGATGAGATGTTCAACTTTCAGCGCCAGCAGCTCCTGGTCGATGTTGGACGCAGAAGATACCAAGTCTTCGGTCCATACCTCAATGGTCTGGCGGAAGAGCTCGGATGCTTTGTTGACGCTGTCCACCAAGGTCCGCTCCTTGCGGAGCTCCTCCTTCAGCTTGGTCTCCCGAGCCCGGGCAGCGTCGAGCGAATCCTTCAGTGTAGTGACCTTCAACTCCAAGTCCTCGATGGAGTCCTTGGCGGCTTTCAACTCGTCGCCCCTCTTAGAAAGGCTCACCTGGAGCTCTGAATTTGTGTGGGCGTCCTTCTCGCGCTCCGTGATAAGCGCGGCAACCTTCTCCGCGCTCACCTTCAGCGCCTTCTCCAGCTGCACGACCTTGGCGGCGAGCTCCTTCTTGGCGTTTTCCGCGGCAACCGCGGCGGCTTTCGCCTCCTTCAACTCCCCGCCAAGGGCCGCCTCGCGAGCGGCAAGGTCCTCCTCGTGGGAGTCGAGCTGGACCTTCCGCTGCGCGAGTTCTCCTTCTCACCGGGACAGCTCCACCCCGGCGAGCCGCTGCTGTTCCTCAGCTTCGGCCTTCTCCAGCACCCATTCTTGGTACTCGCCGGCGAGCCGCTCACGCTCCTCCGCCACCTCGCGGAGGGCCGCCTGGTTGGCGGCGCTGAGCTCCGCCGCGCGCTTCTCCATCTCCGCGGCGGCCTTGGCAGCAAGGGCTTCCCGGGAAGCAAGCTTCGCCTGCCTGGCCCGGTAAAGGGCCAGGAGCTGGTGAAGTAGCTTCTCCTCCTCGGGCCCTTCACTCCCGCCGGGCGCCTCGACAATCTTCAGGCCCGCGGAGGCGAGGATTTCTCCGTCAAACGCCTCGCCCTCCGCGGGAGCTCGCGACGAAGACCCCCAAGGCATCTGGATGAAGACGCCATTGGGGGCCTCAAGGTAGTAGCCCTGCTCCTTGCCGGCGGAGGGGTCGGCGGCCGGCGCAGCACTTGATGCTCCCGCCGCCTCCGGGTCGGCGGTGCGGTCGCCGTCCCCCTCCCCGGCCGCTGCGTCCGCAGCCGGAGCGGTCTCCTGCGCGGCCGGCTCGGCGGCTCTCGCCGTGTCCTCAGCGACAGGGACGTCGCCGCCGCCGCCCTGCGCGCCCTCCTCATCCTCGATGTTGACGACCTCAGTCTCCATCGGCTCGGGAGGAGGATGATCTAAAAAGAAGAAGAAGAAAAAGAAGTTCAAGCAAAGATCCAAAAAGAGACGAAGCCAAGAAGACAAATTACAAGACATACCTTGGCGGACGTCCTCGGCGGCGGGCTCCCTCGCCGGGGAGCTCTGCCTTGGCGGAGTGGCCGCCCTCGCCGGGCTGCTCGCCCTTGGCGGGGTACTCTGCCTTGGCGGAGTACCCGCCCTTGGCGGAGCACTCTCCCTTGCCGGAGAGTTCGGCCTTGGCGGGGACGGCGGAGCCTGCGGCTCCTCGATGACGGTCTTCGGGCGCTCTTCCCGCTGTGGCTCCACCTCTGCGCAAGAAAAGACAAGAAACGTCAAGATGATGAAAGAAGACGAAATCCTCAGGCGTACCCCGACAAGCGGAAGGATAGACCCCAGACTTACGCTGGGGGCTGCGCTGGGGGCTGCTCCTCGGAGCAGCGCTCGGGTCCGGCAGACTCGGCTCCGGCACGTCCCCTGTTGCCGCGGCGGCTGAGTCTTCCGCGACCTCGACCACGGGCGCCTTGGCCTTCTTCGCCGCGCGCTGAACCAAGGTCCTGAAATCAAAGCAACAGGCAAAATCAGCATCAACAATAATCACGACAAAACTCGAGAAGGTGTAAGATCTTGGATCCTTACTCCTGATCCTCCTCGTCGTCCTCGCTCAAGGCGGAGAAGTCGTACTCCACCTGGGGCGCGTCGGCACGAGGAGCGGAAGACGAAGATTCCCTCGCGCGCTTGGTGGTCCCTGGGGCTGGGGGCTGCGAAGACCCAGCCCCTGTGGTAGCCGGCGCCCGAGGAGCGGGCGGAGCCGTTGCTCCGCTCCGAGAAGACCCCTGTCGGCTCGGCGCCGGCCTGCGAGGCTCCTCCATCATGGCCCGCGCGCGGGCCGCCTCTGCTGTGGCTGGTGCGCCGGTCGCCCTTGGCGCGGCTAGGCTCCCCCGGGGAGCTGCCCGGCGAGCTGGTTGTTGCCGGGGCACTTGCGCCCTCTCTCCCGTCGCCGTCTTGCGGAGACGCTTCGGTGGAGACTGCCTTGGGCTTGCCGGGGGCGGGGAGCTCTCCGATGAGGAGAGGTCGTCGGCGTAGAGCTCCGTAGATCCGCCGGAGTCTTCGGCCTCCTCCTCCTCCTCTTCCCCGGCCGGCTCACTGGGCCCAGCGCCCTGCGCTGCGGCCTCTTTTCCCTTGGCGCCTCCGCTCCTCGCGGCGCCTCTGTTCCCTCCGGCGGCACCCTCCATTGCCGCGGCCTCGGCCGCGATTCCGTGGATCCCGGAGTGCCTCAGAGAGGGGACCCCGGCGAGCGCGTCGGGAGGGAGTTGCAGCAATCTGCGGATCTCCGCCTCCTCCGCCTGGCTGGACGCATCCGCAACCTCCGCCTCTTTAGGCGTGTATCCAAAATCTCCTACCGCTGCAGCTGCAGCGGCCTCTTCAGCCCGAGAAGCTATGTAAGCAAGCTCCTGCTCGGTGGTGTCCCGCGTGTGCTCCTTGATGTCATTCTTGTTCTTCGCCACCTCCACGAGGTTGTCGTAGAAGTTGAGGACGTCGATGGGCTTGGGCGCAATCCACGTGCGGTCCACGCCGTGCGAATCGCATGCGGGCATCATGGCGAGGAGACGATCCCGGACTGTGCTGATGCAGAGCGGCACCACTCCCCGGGGAGCTCGGAACCACTCAGGGTGTGCCGGGTCGTACTTGAAGAGTTCCCGGACCATCCCCTTCAGCTCCAGCGTCGTGAAGTTGAAGTTTAGCCCGGGGCGCAGCCTCATTATATCCGCCGGGCCGCCGTACTCCCAGGCCGGCCTTTTCCTGTCTTGGAGAGGGGCGATGCGGCGGCGGAGGAAGTCTGCGCCCACCTCTGCAACGGACAGCTGTGCCACCCGAAGACGAAGAATCCGGACGAGGGCGATGTCGAGCTTGATGTCGTCCGAGTCTAGCTCGCTCCAGTCCCTGCCGCGCACGATGGGCGTTGTGCGCGGCGCGGTGAAAGCTTGCGGCTGGTCTTCGACGACCCAGCACCACTCCGCGCGCCATTCCTCCCACTTGCCGCGGAGCTCCCCCGGCAAGTAGGACCCCTTCTTGTTCAGACGGAAGACCCAAGAAATTCCTCCGGAGAGGGGGGCGTCGGCCTCTGCTCTAGGGGTGAAGAAGTGCCTAAAAAGTGCTACGTTTGGGTGTATTCCTATGAAGTTTTCGCACATATGTGCGAAAACCGCCATTGTGAGGATGGCGTTGGGGGTGAAGTCAAGAAGATGGAGGCCGTAGGTGTGCATGATATCGCAGAAGAAATCAGAGAAAGGAGGACAAAGACCGCAGTGAAAGAAAGCTGCGAAGAAGTAGTACCCGCCGGGGTAGTTGTCCTTGGCGGCGGCCGGATATGCTCGCGTGCGGGGGTGCGCCTTGGTTTCCTTGGCCCAGAACAAGTAGTACTTGTTCCAGAGCTCCCGCGCGCCGAGCCTCGGCGGGAAGACGAGATGCTGCTTCCGATACGCGGCGAGCTTCGCCGCTTGCTCCGACTTCTCCCTCTTGGCCTTCTCCGCCTTCGCCTTGTCGGACTTCGGGGCCATGGCGGACGCGGAGGAAGAAGAGGGGCGAAGAGCTCAGCGACGTCGGAGATGCAGACGGCGGCGGCGGAAGTGTGGATGCGGAGCGCAAGAGGGATCTCTGGAGGAAAGAGACGATGCAATGAAAGCGCAAGGAGGGGAACCGTTCCTGCTTCCTCTGCTTTTATGGGGAAATGGGGGGCGTTTCGCCCTTTCCATTAAGAGATCGTGGGCACGTCCCATCCCACGACGCCGCAATCGACGCGTGCCGTTACGAGGGGATGCGGCGGATACGGAAGTGGATTCGGCGCGCCGCGGGCCGCGTGTGCCCGTGCACTATTTTGGGCCTGGCCCAACAGCGCTCGGCACCGTGTGTGGCCCAGGCCCGGGGGCTCCTGTCGGTGTACTAAGGTAGGGGTACCTCAGTACCCCAACTTGTGCACGGGCAGCTGCAGCTTCCCGCGGCAGGGTTTACCGCGTGCTCGCCGGAGACCTTCCTGCTCCTTATTAAACCATTCAAAAACAAAGTATACAAGAAAGAAGACCGAGACCCCGGCAAGAGGAGCTTGCCGGGAAGGCCGTACTAGGCTCAAGATTACATCGTTCGCGCAAGGCCCTGGCAAGAGGAGCTTGCCAGGAAGAATAGAGGATTTCATCATAGAAGACCCGGCGAGGGCCCGGGGAGCGACAAGCTTCAGAGCCCGGCAAGCTCCCGGGCCCGGCAAGATGAAGACCCCGGCAAGGTGCTTGCCGGGAAGGTTGCGCTGTGTGCCCGCGCTCCAGCTCACCGGCCCACGCGTCGCCCTGGGACCTATCCAGGGACGCGTGGTGGACGGCTGTGCAGCCTGGGGGACACGGTGGCGCTTCACGGTGGTGGATCCATCGCCGTGGCAGACGGAGATGCAAGGGCGGGAGCTTTTGGGGTCGACGGCGACGGGCATTAAATGCCCTTGTCCCCCACTGTCAAAGTAGGTATAGACCATTGTTCTGCACTGTAGCTCCACTGTTCCCGCACTGTTACAACTACCACCTCTTTTACGTTTTTATCCCTTTCTCCTACGTTGACACCTGTCGGTGACCCCTTACACTATAAAAGGAGGCCCATGCACAACGTGGAGGGGGTTCGGAACCTAGATCACTCTTACGCTCGGTGTAGCTGCTTCTTCAAGCTCCCGAGCGCTCCAACTCAATACACAACTAAGCAGGAGTAGGGTTTTACGCGTCTACCGCGGCCCGAACCTGGGTAAAACTGCCCGCGTGCTCGCCACGATCTGCTCTTCGTGCTCCCTCCGCCCTCGTACCGCACAGACAAGGGGCTCCGGTCCCATAGGTGTTCGTGGCGGACAGTTTCCCCCGACATTCTCGGTCGGTGTGATGTGACCACTTGACTTTCAGAAACTTGATGGAGTTGTTGCGAGTCTTGCGTTCGGTTTCTTCGAGAATTGCAACTGGGTGCTCTCGGTAGGACAGGTCTTGTTGAAGATCAATTTCCTCAAACGGAATCATGCGCTCAGGTGCCTTGAAGCATTTGCGAAGTTGAGACACATGGAAGACATCATGAACATTTGCAAAGTTTGGAGGGAGCTCAAGCTGATAGGCTAGATCGCCTCTTTTGCCAAGAATCTTGAAAGGCCCGACGTATCTAGGAGCAAGTTTCCCTTTGATACCGAATCTTTGGGTTCCTTTCATCGGAGAAACTCGGAGATAGACATGATCACCGATGTCGAAAGCCAAATCACGATGCTTTCCGTCATAGTAGCTCTTCTGACGCGACTGAGCGGCCTTGAGATTCTCACGTATGACTTTGCACATTTCTTTGGCTTCAGAGATCAAGTCATTGCCAAGAAGTTGGCGTTCGCCTGTTTCAGACCAGTTGAGAGGGGTACGGCACTTTCTGCCATAGAGAATTTCAAACGGTGCTTTGCCTGCACTTGCTTGAAAGCTGTTGTTGTAAGAGAACTCGGCAAATGGAAGGCAGTCTTCCCATTTCATGCCGAAGGAGATGACACAGGCTCTGAGCATGTCTTCTAGAATCTGATTCACGCGCTCGACTTGACCACTAGTCTGAGGGTGAAAAGCAGTGCTGAACCTGATCTTAGTGCCCATGGCGGACTGAAAGGAGTCCCAGAACCTTGATGTGAACAAGCTTCCACGGTCTGAGGATATAACTTGAGGAATGTCATGTAGGGACACAATTCTAGAAGTGTACAGCTCTGCAAGTTGAGCTGCATTGATTGATTCTTTGACTGGAAGAAAGTGAGCGACTTTGGTAAGCTTGTCAATCACCACAAAGATAGCATCATTTCCTCGCTTGGATTTAGGAAAGCCAGTGACAAAGTCCATTTCAATGTGGTCAAACTTCCACTCGGGGATAGGAAGAGGTTGGAGAAGACCGGCTGGACGTTGATGTTCTGCTTTCACTCTTCTGCACACATCACATTCATTCACGAATTGGGCAATTTCCCTTTTCATGCGTGTCCACCAGTAAGATTGCTTGAGATCTTGATACATCTTGGAACTGCCAGGATGAATGGAAAGGAGAGAATCATGAGCTTCTTCCATTATGAGCTTTCTGAGATCACCTTTGGGAACAACGAGTCTGTCCTCGAAGAATAAGGTATCTCTCTCATCAACACGGAAGCACTTGTATTTTGGAGTGCCCTTTGCAATCCCTTGTTTCACCTTCTTCACCATGGTATCACTGAGTTGGGCCTCACGGACTTGATCTTCCAAGGTAGGAGCAATTTGGAGATTTGCAAGAAAACCCTGCGGAACAACTTGGAGGTTGAGTTTCCTGAATGCTTCACAAAGCTCAGGCTGGTATGGCTTGATAAGAAGGCTATTGCAATATGCCTTTCTGCTCAAAGCATCTGCAATCACATTCGCCTTGCCAGGAGTGTATTCGATGCTGGGGTTATACTCTTGGATCATTTCGACCCAACGAGTCTGACGGAGGTTCAGGTGCGGCTGTGTGAAGATGTACTTCAAGCTCTTGTGATCAGTGAAGATGTCGACCTTTCTGCCCAACAACAGATGTCTCCACGTAATCAGAGCATGTACCACAACTGCTAGCTCGAGATCATGTGTGGGATAGTTCTTCTCACTTGGCTTAAGCTGACGAGAAGTGTATGCCACAATTCTCTTATCTTGCATAAGCACACCACCAAGACCTTGAAGAGAAGCATCACAGAATACTTCATAGGGCTTGGATTCATCCGGAGGAGTCAGAACTGGAGCAGAGACAAGCTTCTCTTTGAGGGTTTTGAATGCCACTTCACACTCTGGAGACCAAAAGTATTTGACATTCTTCTGAAGCAAGTTGGAAAGAGGCTTGGCAATCTTGGAGAAGTTCTCAACAAACCTTCTGCAATAGCTGGCAAGACCCAGAAAACTGTGGAGCTGCTTGACGTTCTGAGGAGCTTCCCAGTTGACAATTGCTTCAACTTTCTCGGGATTAATCGCAATACCGTCAGCTGAGATGATGTGGCCCAGGTACAAAACCTTATCGAGCTAAAATTCGCAGTTGGAGAACTTGGCATAGAATTTATGCTCTCGGAGTCGATCAAGAACCAGACGTAAATGCTTTTCGTGATCTTCTTCATTCTTGGAAAACACCAGAATATCATCCAGATACACAAGCACAAATTCGCGAGTATAGGGGTTGAAGATGTAATGCATCATCCTTGAAAAGGTAGGAGGAGCATTGGCGAGACCGAAGGACATGACGGTATACTCGTATGAACCGTAGCTCGTTCTGAAGGCCGTCTTGGGAATGTCTTCCTCGCGAATGCGAATTTGATGATAGCCCATTCGGAGGTCAAGCTTAGAGAACACTTTAGCTCCTTTGAGCTGCTCAAAGAGTTCGTTGATGTTGGGGAGCGGATACTTGTTCTTAATCGTCTTCTTGTTCAATGGCCGGTAATCAACACAGAGACGCTCCGTGCCATCTTTCTTCTTGACAAATAAGACACCACAGCCCCACGGAGATGTACTAGGCCTGATGAGACCCATACTCTCCTGCTTATCAAGCTGCTTCTTCAATTCCTTCAATTCATCCGGGGAGAGCTTGTACGGACGCTGGCATGCAGGCTCAGTGCCCGGCTCGAGTTCAATGACAAACTCCACCTGACGGTGTGGAGGCATGCCTGGAAGTTCTTCAGGAAAGACGTCTTGATATTCGTTCACCACAGGAATTTGATTTATGGCATTAATTTCACCCTTATCATTGAGAGAGAAAAGCCGGATAGTGTTATCCCTGGAGGAGAAGATAATCACATCATCATCAGAATGAGTCATCTTGACTTCCTTTTGAGCACAATCAATGTGAGCATCATGCTGAGAAAGCCAATCCATTCCGAGGATGAGGTCGATGTCAGAATTACCAAGAACCACCGGTTTAGCCAGAAAACGATAATCTCCCATGCGAATAGAAACATCCGGAGCATAGACACTAGAAGTCATAATCCTGCCCGGAGAAACAACTTGCAACTTCTGAGGCAAATTTGAAGTGGCAATATTGTGCTTGGATGCAAATGGTTGAGACATGAAAGAGCATGATGCACCCGAATCAAATAACACTTTAGCTGGAAAAGAGTTAACTGGAAGGTTACCCAAAATGACATCAGAAGCATTCTCCGCTTGTGCTGCATTCATCAGATTGACCCTTGCTGCCTTTGGATCATGCTTGACCATAGCGGTACCGATAGGTGGAGGAGGTGGAAGACGCTTCGGATTCGGACATCTGTTGGCATAGTGACCCTTCTGAGTGCATTTGTTGCAAGTCACTTCTAAGAGAGGACGGAAATGAGAGCCACTTGACTTGGAGCCTTGAGACTGAAACTGCTTCTTCGACTGGTTGCTCGGGTTGGGTGGGTGGGAGAAACCACGACCACTAGAGTTCTTGTAGTTGGAGTTGTTGGAGTTGTTGTATGGAGCTCGAATCACTGGAGGAGGAGGAAGCCAGAATTTCTGTTGTTTCGCAGCCAACTGAGACGATGAGGAAGAGTGAACAGCATCTCGAATTCTCTTCTTAGAAGCCTCCATCTTAAGCTGAGCTGCTTCTTGTTTCAAAGCCATGTTATAGAACTTGTCGAATTCATCAGACTCGAACAAAGTGAGAGCAAGCTGAAGTTCATCTTTGAGACCTCCACGGAACTGATAGATTTTACTCTTGGCATCAGGAATGTCTTGCTTAGCATAACGAGCGAGGTTTTGGAACTTGACATTATACTGATAGACTGTCATGGAGCCCTGCTTGAGGTTGCGGAATTGCTCACGCATACCCTCGATGACACTTGTAGGAATGTGGTGCGAACGGAAATCCTTGCAGAAATTCTCCCAAGAGATCACTTGACCTGGCCTGGAGTCTTTGTACTGCTGCCACCAGTCAGCTGCTTGATCTTTCAGTTGGAAGGCTGCAAACTTCACATAATCATCTTCCTTCACGTTACTGCACTCAAAATGCTTTTCTATGTCGGTCAACCAATCCTCAGCATCAAGAGGGTCGACACAGTAACTGAAAGCTTTAGGATTGTTAGCCAGGAACTGGTTGAGAGTAGCATGGTGCTGCTGGAAGAAGTTGCCTTGGTTCCCTGGAACACCCTGATTAGCTTGATTAGCTTGCATCATCTGCATCATCTGCATCATCAACTGAGTGTTCTGGGCAGTAGTCTGCATAATTGCTCTCCAAGCCTCAGGCGGAGGAGGAGGGGAAGGAGGATGTTCTGGGACCTCTTCCACCTCTGGGTTAGCGTTGGGAACCCTTTTCGGAGCCATCCTGAAAGAGATGACCACGAATCAGCAATTGATTGACAAAAGGAATAAGCTGAATCAATGGAATGAATTGCAACAAGTCTTCACAATAATCATTCGAACAATAAGAACGAATGAAATCATCCGAACAAGAGGAACAAATGATATTCTCAGTTAAATGATAACATTAGTCTTCACGAGAAGCCACATAGGGATCAAAAGGATAAAATAAGAAAACAACAAGGTACAGACGGGAACAAACACAAGAGAGGAGTTTCGTTCTAACATCTTTGTGCCGAAAGCATATGAACGCGTTACGAAAAGGTTTTGCAATCCCCGGATCAGCATAGCCAAGGACCCTTTAAGATGCAACTCCTGATAGTAACATCGGTCATATAACCCCTTCACTCAATGTAGAACCCCGAACTCACTAACCTGCATTCGTTGGAAGAATGCCTACGATCTACTGGATAAAACCCACCTATAGATTTCCGAAAGATTCCAGTTATGCAATCAGGTGTTGGGGATACACGGGAAGCACCGCGCAATCAACTCTAAACCTACATCCAGGTGTATCCATCCTTCAACACATAACCAGTCTTTCTCGGAAACTGTGTACCTCGGACCTTCGAAAAGCATCCACTATAACAAGCTATGGCAATACTCCCGAACTACCTCCCCAGTACTGGGTGATGTCGGGGTTATCTTGCCACTTGCCGTATAGGGGAGATTTTCGATGTCGGCCGTCTTAAGTATTTAGTACTGCCGCGATATGCTTGTGTCAATGATACCCCGAAGCTCAACTCCTCGGTAACAGGAGGCATCGAGAACAATATCCTTGTCACAAGAACATCGAAACAATCCCAGAATACTCGCGGGATTCCTAAAAAAAAATTTGTGCAATTTTTGAAGATAGGAGAGACAAGAGTAGACGTCAGGAGTCCTCACCAGAGAGAAAGGGGATGAGAAGCGAAGAAATCCTACTCTCCGATATAATATAGGACTCAAAAAGTTTTCAGTGTGTGCCTAGACTCGACCGTCAACGATTCGATCAAACAGTGGGGGCTCCTAGGTCGGAGAAGGCTCTGATACCAACTTGTAATGCCCAGGATGGAGTTATACCTCCTACGTGTCGAGGCACGACTTAAAGGCATAAATCCATCCTAGAATGATCTCAAGTCTGGTAATCTTTGCACAACTCATGTAAAAGAGGGGATAGTAAACAGAAAATAGTTGGCTTACACTCGCCACGTCACAGAATTACAGTACAAGTCTCAAACATCATACATTAAGAACATCACAACCCTCTAAGGGCAAAATCCAAATGTCAAAGTACCAAACTTAGATAAATAAACCACAGGCGGATCGAATCCTAGTAAGAGTCTCCACTACTGATCATCCGGGTATCGCACATAGTACCGACTACGCTCCTCGTCGTACTCCCAGTCTAACTCGGTGCCATCACCTGGATAGCTCACAGCTGGACCTGCATCTGGTGTGTGAAGTAACAGTGAGCCACAGAGGACTCAGCAATCCCGTCTCCGGGTAACAAGACTATCAAAGCCTTTGGGAAAAGGGGTAAGGCTGAAGAAAAGAATAAGTGTTTGCAGCAGCAACTAGCAACTAGCTTACGTGAGTGAGAGCGAGAAGAGAAGGCCTCGGCGAGAAGTGATCACGAAGTGATCCTAGCTACAAGCTCCACAATCATAACCCCTCCGTGTTCAACTCCCGAATCCCTATTCGGAAATTGACAGTCACGGAACACACGCTGGTAGTGTATTGGAAACATTGTGTCAAGTTATCTACAACCGGAATTAACAAGCTCCCATCTGCCACATAACCGCGGGCACGGCTTTCGAAAGATCAAACCCTGCAGGGGTGTTCCAACTTGGCCCATTACAAGCCCACGATCCGCGAGGTCGCAACTCCAAAGTGGGAAGACCCGAGTATCCTCGGAATCCCGTGCTCAAGATATACCGAACTAAGGTAAGGCTAATCCAGCAAATCCTCCCGGCGTGTCGACACCCTGATAGTAGCCGCGCGTATCTAAGTCTCAGGACACGACCGGATGGGCGATTCTACAGGTTTTTACCAAACCTCGAGTTTCCTTGAGGTGGCCCCGCAGACTCCCCGTTTCGGACCAACACTCATGTGGAGCACTGGCCCGGGGTTGTTGATTAAGAAAGAGGGTTAATTACTCCCTATGCAAGTTTAGTTTGTTATTAGGCAAATAGTACCAATGTTGGGACTTGTTGGAAAAGACTTAGCACCTAGCGGTTTATCGAGGGGGTCCCATACACCCCAACCGTGTTAGGAACGCATAATCAAGGAACATAACACCGGTTTATACGGTTCCTAACGGCATGAGTGGAACAAATCACCAAGCAAAAGGCTTAGCCTTCCACCCTTGCCAATATATAGATGATTTCATTTTTAAGCATTTATATAGTGTGATATAACCCAACCAAACTTCATCATGAAGCAAGCATCTTCGATCTTCACCTGCAACTAGCAATGCTATAAGAAGGGCTGAGCGAAGCGTACTTAGCCAAGCAACGGTTTGCATAGGTAGGTTGGTTAAACATGGCAATGGTTTACAAGTAGGAGGCTGACAAGAAGATCATGGGCATCGAGGCAAAACTATAGATCGAGACTACTAGCAATAGGCAAAGATAGTAATGTTATCGGGGTTCGGTCATCTTGCCTGAAGAGAAGTCGTTCGGATCGTAAGAAGGGTCCTCGTGCTCAACCTCGTTGGTAACCTCGTGCTCAACCTCGTACTCGGTCTCAGCTTCCGGCTCTAAACAAAACAATCACACCAAGCACCAATCAACAAGATGCAATGCGCACTCGAAAAACATGAATGCATGATGGATGCACTAAGGATGCACACGGAGCACGGAAAATATCACTCAAGCAAAACACCTCAAAACATGATAACAATCTGATATTATGAATCTACACAGAAAATCAATCAAGTTTGATATAAGATTCGCTGAAATCGGAGTTACGGGCTAAAAGTTATGCCCGAAACAAGATTTGAGCGAAAGCTGAAAATTACAGCATCATAGCATCTCCGGAGCTCAAAATAATTGAGCTACAGCACCCAAAAGGCATGGCAAAGGACATGAACACAAACTAGACATATACTACAGCAACTAAGTCCAAGGTGCACCCCCAACGGAGTCACGGATCAATAGCAATGATCTTGGACATATGGAACTTGACAATAAAATTCTGGCAGCAGAATTTTATTGAAACTTTGGAGCAAAAGATAAACATGCTACAGCCACTTAAATGGACATGTGAGGACATGAATGGAAAGACAACAATATATACTACAAGGAACAATCAAAATCCACTCCAAAACTATCATGCTTTGTCCTAGAACATCATACGAACATGGCATCGGAACGTTACAGATTTCAGACTTAGTGAAAAATCACTAAGTCCTAAAACAGCAATATCATCATGGCATAAAAAGAGCATGTTTAAGTCACCTCGAAACTAAACATGGCAAAAGGTAAGCACCTCATCAAAGTGCACATGAAGGTGATCCCGAAACACACAAGCATGCATCATAGAGGTGAACACAACGATTGCAACGAGCTCAACAAGATGTAATTTCATAACAAGTGAAACAACATCACATGAACATGGCACTTTGCAACGATGATAACAAGTCAATAATAAATCTACCATGCAACCTATCACATACATCACATAGAGCATGGCAAGACGAACACGTGGACATGTCATTTGCATCATTCGGACAAACGAGCTAAAAGATATCACATGGCAAAGGTGGCATAAAAATAACACATAGCAGCAGTTTATATCATGATGCACTCTTGCAACAGCAAAACGAGCACCTAAACGATCTCTAACATGCATGACAACAACAGGTAAAACGTAGAGCAAGTCTCCACGAACGTCTGGACATGCTACACGCGCGAATCGGAGCAACAGACAAAAAGTTAGAGCAGGTCAAACATTGCATCAGAGATTAACAAAACAGGGACTAGATCTAGGGGTTTGAGGTCAACCTCAGATCTGGAGATGAAAATGGGCTCGGCCTAGATCCGGCCCAGGCGCGGCTGGCGGCTGGGCCCTGGCGGTGCGGCCTGCGGGAGCCTGCGGGGCGGCGGCCCGTGGTGCGGGCCCGGCGAGGCGGCCCGAAGGGACGCGGTGGCCCAGCGGGAGCGCGAGGCCCGCCTGGCGGCGGCTGGCCTGCGCGGGGACGGGAGGCGGCCGGCCCACGCGGCTGGAGGGAGGCCCACCGGCGCGGAGAGGCGGCCTGGAGCGGTGGGGAGATGGGCCGCCGGGCGACGCGGAGAGGGAGGGAGGCCCGGCCTGGCCTCGCGGCTGGCGCGGTGCGATGAGGAGGCGACGGCGGATGGGCTTGGCGAGGCCTGGCGATGCGCGGCGATGTGGGGACCGAAAGGAGCGGCGGAGCGGGGCGTATGGCCCAGGAGGGAGGGGACGGCCCGGTGCGGAGCGAGCGACGAAGGGCGGCGATCTGGGCCCCGACGAGGGAACGGGCGCTCGATGCGCCGTTGACTTGGCCGTCGAGGCCGGCGGCTGCGGTCGATCGAGGGAGCTGGTTCCCTCGGGATCCAGAGGATTTTGGGGATCTGGTTAGATCTGGAAGAAAAGAAAAGAAAAAAAATAGTGGAGAAGGGGAAGAAGATAGGGAGGCCAAAATAGACTAGGAGGGTCTAATATATAGCAGTTTTTCTAGGGTTAGGGGGATTTAGGGGCGCTAGGAGCCCTCCGATCGCGATCCGACGGATCCGATCGCGGGGTAGATTTAAAAGGCCTAGGAGGAGATAAAAGACTGCAGTAGGGGTGTTTCCGGGACACGAAGTGAAGGCACTTCGGACCCACATGAACAACGGATGGGAAAGCCAACGGAGTCCAAACGAGACGAGATTTGAGAGGCAGGTTGCACACAACAAAACAACAACACACACAACAACCTCGCGGCACACCGGTAACGGTACACGCCCGAACAACAAAGTAGGCCTACGGGACGTTACGGACACGTGAGGGAGCTCCGGAACGCGAAACGGACAACGGGAAGGAACGCGTGGAACCGGATGCAACCGACAACACAAATGCAATGCGATGCACATGTCTACATGATATGAATGAATGCCACACACTCACACAACAAAACGACGAAAACCCGAAAGACAAGGAACCCGGAATGGAAATAGATGAAGCCGGAGATATATTATATACCCAAAAGGGAAAGTATTACATCCGGGGCATTACAGTCCGCCCGTCAACAGGCACCTCGGCAGGCTCGCTGGATCGGGTCACCGTGATGGTCGCCGCGAAATGCATGTCGACTTCGAGGGTCGACTCGCCGACTTTGAAAGAGCAAACCTAGTCGCGCTACAATACATAAACGTGGTCGATCCTTGGGTGGTAGAGCACAAAACCTTTATTGAGAAGACGTACAATGACCGAGGCCAACAGAGGACGGACGGAGATATAATCAAAGAGCACAACTCATGTTTCACGCGTTGGTTCAAGC
Source organism: Secale cereale (assembly GCA_902687465.1). Classification (NCBI taxonomy): domain Eukaryota; kingdom Viridiplantae; phylum Streptophyta; class Magnoliopsida; order Poales; family Poaceae; genus Secale; species Secale cereale. The sequence continues at coordinate 914,526,302 of LR738710.1, forward strand.
AGAAGCTTCTGTCGTACCCTTTACATGAGGATTCTTCCGCGGAAGAACAACTCATATTCGCCTTGTCGCAGGGCGCCGAGCACAACCTGATGACCTATGAGGCGTACGATATCAACGGCTACACATTCTACACCGAGGCCAAGGACATGAAGAGCGATGGTTATCAGAACTCTGGGGTAACGATGGAATCCTACACCGGTAATGACAAGGACAGATACTACGGAAGGATCGAGGAGATCTGGGAGCTGAGCTACGCTGGAGAGAAGGTCCCGATGTTCCGTGTCAGATGGGCCAAGAGCGTCCTAAAATAAGACCGGTATTTCACCACCATGGTTATACCCGAAGCCAAATCCAAGACCGCGGGCGCAAACGACACCGCGAAAAATGAGCCATGGGTACTGGCTTCCCAAGTTGACCAATGCTTCTTCATTACCGACCCGTCAAAGCCCTGTCATGTTGTCGTGAGGAGAGGCAAAATGAAGATCATCGGAATGGATGGAGTAGCCAATGAGCAAAACTTCGACAAGTACGGCGACCCGAGGATCGAACATGACGACGATGATGAAGTAGCAGCTTACACCATAAGAAGAAGCAGGACCACCCTACCTAAAGTACGTCCATTCCACAGAACAACTCCATTTGCGAAAAAGAAGGGCAAGAAGATTGTGAACAGATAGCTAGCTAAGATCGATTGTATTTAAATCATAGCCTTCATTTCTCGATTGTATTTCATGGGTGTTGGGGAACGTTGCATGGGAAACAAAAATTTTCCTACGCTCACCAAGATCAATCTAGGAGATGCATCTACGAGGGAAGAGTCGGATCCACATACCCTTGTAGATCGCTAAGCGGAAGCGTTCAAGAACGCGGTTGATGGAGTCGTACTCGCCGCGATTCAAATCGCCGAAGATCCCAGCACCGAACGGACGGTGCCTCCGCGTTCAACACACGTACAGCTCGGGGACGTCTCCTCCTTCTTGATCCAGCAAGGGGGAAGGAGAGGTTGACGGAGAAACCCAGCAGCACGACGGCGTGGTGGAGATGGTGGTGGAGGAATTCCAGCAGGGCTTCGCCAAGCGCTGCAAAATAGACGAAGATATTCGTGGGAGAGGGAGGGCAGCGCCGAGGCACGAACTTATGTTGCTGCCCTCCCTCTGCCTCTCTTTATATAGGGGGGAGAGAGGGGAGGGGGCGCCCCTAGGGTTCCCCTAGGGGGCGGCGGCCAAGGCCAGATGGGGCCGGCCAAGGGGGGGGCGGCGGCCAGGGCTAGGGTTTCCCCCCCAGGCGCCTTGCCCCCCAAGCCAAGGGGGTGCGGCTGCCCTAGGGGGGCCCAGCCCCTTAGGCGCAGGTGGAGGGGCCTAGGGGGGGGCGCACAGCCCCTGTGTGGGCTGTTGCGTCTCCCCTCTTATGGCCCATAGGGCCCGTAACACTTACTGTGGCCCCCGAAACACCTTTCGGTCCTCCGATTCCTTCCCGATGTTCCCCGGAACAATTCCGGACTCCGTTCACTCTCATCCCATATATCAATCTTCATCCCCGGACCATTCCGGAGACCCTCGTCACGTCCGGGATCTCATCCGGGACTCCGAACAACCTTCGGTTACCATGCACTGTTCTCACTAACAACCCTAGCGTCACCGAACCTTAAGTGTGTAGACCCTGCGGGTTCGGAAACTATGCAGACATGACCGAGACACTCCCAGGTCAATAACCAATAGCGGGATCTGGATACCCATATTGGTTCCCACACGTTCCTCGATGATCTCATCGTATGAACCACGATGTCAAGGATTCAGGCAATCCCGTATCAGTTCCCTTTGTCTCGTCGGTATGTTACTTGCCCGAGATTCGATCGTCGGTATCTCTATACCTAGTTCAATCTCGTTACCGGCAAGTCTCTTTACTAGTTCCGTAATACATAATCCCGTGACTAACTACTTAGTCACTTTGAGCTCATTGAGATGACGTATTACCGAGTGGGCCCGGAGATACCTCTCCGTCACACGGAGTGACAAATCCCAGTCTCGATCCATGTCAACTCAACAGACACCTTCGGAGATACCTGTAGAGTACCTTTATAGTCACCCAGTTACGTTGCGACGTTTGGCACACACAAGGCACTCCTACGGTGTCAGTGAGTTACATGATCTCATGGTCATAGGAACTTATACTTGACATGCAGAAAACTATAGCGATAACTGATACGATCAAAAGCTATGTTTAACGTTTGGGTCTCGTCCATCACATCATTCTCCTAATGATGTGATCCCGTTATCAAATGACAACTCATGTCTATGACCTGGAAACCGTGGTCATCTTTGATCAACGAGCTAGTCCTGAAGAGGCTTACTAGGGACACAAAGTTTGTCTATTTATCCACACATGTATTTAAGTTTCCAATCAATACAATTATAGCATGGATAATAAACGATTATCATGAACAAGGAAATATAATAATAACTCTTTTTTTATTGCCTCTAGGGCATATTTCCAACAGTCTCCCACTTGCACTAGAGTCAATAATCTAGCATTACAAGGTAATGAATCTAACACCCATAGAGTCTTGGTGTTGATCATGCTTAGCTCGTGGAAGAGGCTTAGTTAACGGATCTGCAACATTCAAATCCGTGTGTACTTTGCAAATGCTTATGTCCTCCTCCTTGACTGAATCGCGGATGGAATTGAAGCGTCGCTTTATGTGTCTGGTCCTCTTGTGAAACCTTGGTTCCTTGGCTAGAGCAATGGCACCAGTGTTGTCACAAAACAGAGTCATTGGGTTCAATGCACTAGGCACAACTCCAAGATCTGTCATGAACTCCTTCATCCAGACACCTTCCTTTGCCGCCTCCGAGGCAGCTATGTACTCCGCTTCGCATGTAGAATCGGCTACCACGCTTTGCTTGGAACTGCACCAGCTTACCGCTCCCCCATTGAGAATATATACGTATCTGGTTTGAGACTTAGAGTCATCCGGATCAGTGTCAAAGCTTGCATCGACGTAACCCTTTACGACGAGCTCTTGATCACCTCCATAAACGAGAAACATCTCCTTAGTCCTTTTCAGGTACTTTAGGATATTCTTGACCGCTGTCCAGTGATCCATACCAGGATTACTTTGAAACCTTCCGGCCATACTTATGGCAAGGCTGATATCTGGTCTTGTGCACAGCATTGCATACATGATAGAGCCTATGGCTGAAGCATAGGGGATGACACTCATCTTTTCTCTATCTTCCGCAGTCACTGGGCATTGAGTCTTACTCAACTTTGTACCTTGCAATACCGGCAAGAACCCCTTCTTGAATTGATCCATTTTGAACTTCTTCAAAACTTTATCAAGGTATGTACTTTGTGAAAGTCCTATCAAGCGTCTCGATCTAGCTCTATAGATCTTGATGCCCAATATGAAAGCAGCTTCACCGAGGTCCTTCATCGAAAAACTCTTGTTCAAATACCCCTTCACGCTATCCAAAAGTTCTATATTGTTTCCAATTAGCAATATGTCATCCACATATAATATTAGAAACGCTATAGAGCTCCCACTCACTTTCTTGTAAATACAAGCTTCTCCGTAAACTTGTACAAACCCAAACGCTTTGATCACCTCATCAAAGCGAAGATTCCAACTCCGAGATGCTTGCACCAGCCCATAAATGGAACGCTGGAGTTTGCAAACTTTGTCAGCATTCTCTGGATCGACAAAACCTTCCGGTTGTATCATATACAACTCTTCCTTAAGAAAACCGTTAAGGAACGCTGTTTTGACATCCATCTGCCAAATTTCGTAATCGAAATATGCAGCTATTGCTAACATGATTCGGACGGATTTAAGCATCGCTACGGGTGAGAAAGTCTCATCGTAGTCAACTCCTTGAACTTGTGAAAAACCCTTTGCCACAAGTCGAGCTTTATACACGGTGACATTACCGTCAGCGTCCGTCTTCCTCTTAAAAATCCATTTATTCTGAATGGCCTTCCGCCCTTCAGGTAATACTTCCAAAGTCCATACTTTGTTTTCATACATGGATCCCATCTCGGATTTCATGGCCTCTAACCATTTGTCGGAATCCGGGCCCACCATCGCTTCTCCATAGCTCGTAGGTTCACTGTTGTCCAACAACATGACCTCCAAGACAGGGTTACCATACCACTCAGGTGCAGTGCGTACCCTTGTCGACCTACGAGGTTCGGTAGTAACTTGATCAGAAGCTTCTTGATCATCATCATTGGCTTTCTCTTCAACTGCTGCAGGCTCCACAAAAACATCTTTCTGTGCTGCGCTACTTTCTGGTTGAAGCAGAGGTTCAATAACCTCATCAAGTTCTACCTTCCTCCCACTCAATTCTTTCGAGAGAAACTCTTTCTCGAGAAAGGACCCTTTCTTAGCGACAAACACTTTGCCCTCGGATCTGAGATAGAAGGTGTACCCAACCGTCTCTTTTGGGTATCCTATGAAGACACATTTGTCCGCTTTGGGTTCGAGCTTTTCTGGCTGAAGCCTTTTGACATAAGCATCGCAACCCCAAACTTTGAGAAAAGACAACTTAGGTTTCTTACCAAACCATAGTTCATACGGTGTTGTCTCAACGGACTTAGATGGAGCCCTATTTAAAGTGAATGCAGCTGTCTCTAACGCATATCCCCAAAACGATAGTGGCAAATCGGCAAGAGACATCATAGAACGTACCATATCTAATAGGGTTCGATTACGACGTTCGGACACACCATTACGCTGTGGTGTTCCAGGTGGCGTCAACTGTGAAACGATTCCACATTTTCTTAAGTGATTGCCAAACTCATAACTCAGATACTCTTCCCCTCGATCAGATCATAGGAACTTGATCTTCTTGTTACGATGATTCTCAACTTCACTCTGAAATTGCTTGAACTTTTCAAACGTTTCAGACTTATGCTTCATCAAGTAAATATACCCATATCTACTTAAGTCGTCAGTGAAGGTGAGAAAATAACGATATCCACCGCGCGCCGTGACACTCATCGGGCCACACACATCAGTATGTATGATTTCCAATAAGTCACTTGCCCGTTCCATTGTTCCTGAAAACGGGGTCTTAGTCATCTTGCCCATGAGGCACGGCTCGCATGTGTCAAGTGATTCAAAATCAAGAGACTCCAAAAGTCCATCAGCATGGAGCTTCCTCATGCGTTTCACGCCGATATGACCCAGACGGCAGTGCCACAAGAAAGTGGTACTATTGTTATCAACTCTACATCTTTTGGCATCAATGTTATGAACATGTGTATCATCACTATCGAGATTCAGTAAGAATAAACCCCCTACTTCGGGTGCATGACCATAAAAGATATTACCCATATAAATAGAACAACCTTTATTCTCTGATTTAAATGAGTAACCGTCTCGAATTAAACAAGATCCGGATATAATGTTCATGCTCAACGCAGGCACTAAATAACAATTATTCAGGTTCATAACTAATCCCGATGGTAATCGAAGAGCGAGCGTGCCGACGGCGATCACATCAACCTTGGAACCATTCCCCACGCGCATCGTCACTTCGTCCTTCGCCAGCCTCCGTTTATTCCGTAGTTCCTGTTTAGAGTTGCAAATGTGAGCAACCGAACCGGTATCAAATACCCAGGCACTACAACGAGAGTTGGTAAGGTACACATCAATAACATGTATATCACATATACCTTGCTTGTTGTTGTTGTTGGCCCCCTTCTTGTCTGCCAGATACTTGGGGCAGTTCCGCTTCCAGTGGCCGTTCCCCTTGCAATAGAAACACTCAGTCTCTGGCTTGGGCCCAGCCTTGGGTTTCTTCACTGGATGAGCAACTGCCTTGCCACCCTTCTTAGAGTTACCCTTCTTGCCCTTGCCATTCTTCTTGAAACTGGTAGTTTTATTAACCATCAACACTTGATACTCCTTCTGGATGTCTGACTCAGCGACTTTCAGCATCGCAAACAGCTCGGCGATGGTTTTGTTCATCCCTTGCATGTTATAATGCTGCACGAAGCTCTTGTAGCTAGGTGGGAGTGACTGGAGAATTCTGTCAATGATAGCCTCCTCCGGGAACACAAGTCCCAGATCAGCTATGCGGGTATAGTACCCAGACATCTTCAGTAAGTGCTCACGGACAGACGAATTCTCCTCCATCTTGCAAGCAAAGAATTTATCGGTGGTCTCATACCTCTCGATCTTGGCATTCTTCTCAAAGATGAACTTCAACTCCTGGAACATCTCATATGCTCCATGACGTTCAAAATGCCTTTGAAGTCCTCCTTCCAAGCTATACAACATGGCACACTGCACTACTGAGTAGTCATCCGCACGCGACTGCCAGGCGTTCATAACGTCCACAGAGGCCAGAACGGGGGGTTCACCTAGCGGTGCATTTAGGACATAAACCTTTTGGGCAGCTGTGAGGATGATCCTCAGATTGCGGAGCCAGTCCACAAAGTTGCTCCCATCATCTTTCAGCTTAGTTTTCTCTAGGAACGCATTAAAATTCAGGGGAGCTACTGCGGGAGCCATCTACAACAAAAGATTTGCAAAGACATCTTAGACTATTGTTCATGATAAGTGAGTTTTAACTAATCAAATTACTTATAACTCCCACTCAAATTGACATCCCTCTGGTCATCCGAGCGTGACATGATCCAAATCCACCAACCCAAGTCCGATCATCACGTGAGATGAGGTGGTGTCAATGGTGAACATCTTCATGTTGATCATATCTACTATATGACTCATGCTCGACCTTTCGGTCTTCCGTGTTCCGAGGCCATGTCTGTACATGCTAGGCCCATCAAGTCTAACCCGAGTGTTCTGCATGTGCAAAACTGGCTTGCACCCGTTGTATGCGAACGTAGAGTCTATCACACCTGATCATCACGTGGTGCTTCGAAACGACGAACCTTCGCAACGGCGCACACTCGGGGGGAACACAATTTTATCTTGAAATTTTAGTGAGGGATCATCTTATAATGCTACCGTCGTCCTAAGCAAAATAAGATGCATAAAAGGATTAACATCACATGCAAATCATAAGTGACATGATATGGCCATCAACTCGTGCTTTTGATCTCCATCTCCAAAGCACCGGCATGATCTCCATCGTCACCGGCGTAACACCATGATCCCCATCATCATGATCTCCATCATCGTGTCGCCATCGGGGTTGTCGCGCGCCCACCATGCTCTTACTACTATTGCTACCGTTTAGCGATAAAGTAAAGCATTACATAGCGCTTAATGATTGACACGCAGGTCATACAAAAATTAAAGACAACCCTATGGCTCCTACCGGTTGCCGTATACATCGACATGCAAGTCGATATTAACTATTACAACATGATCATCTCATACATCAAATATATCTCATCATGTCTTTGGCCATATCATATCACATACATACCCTGCAAAAACAAGTTAGACGTCCTCTAATTTGTTGTTGCATGTTTTACGTGGCTGCTATGGGTATCTAGCAAGAACGCTTCTTACCTACGCAAAGCCACAACGGTGATATTTAAGTTGCTATTTAACCTTCTACAAGGACCGCCTTCATCGAATCCGATTCAACTAAGATAGGAGAGACAGACACCCGCCAGCCATCTTATGCAACAAAAGTCGCATGTCTGTCGATGGAACCGGTCTCATGTACGTGGACATGTAAAGTTGGTCCGGGCCGCTTCATCCCATAATGCCGCTGAATCAAGAAAGACCAAAGAGGGAAGCAATCTAAACATCAACGCCCACAAACCCCTTTGTGTTCTACTCGTGAAAACATCTACGCAAAGACCTAGCTCATGATGCCACTGTTGGGGAACGTTGCATGGGAAACAAAAATTTTCCTACGCTCACCAAGATCAATCTAGGAGATGCATCTACGAGGGAAGAGTCGGATCCACATACCCTTGTAGATCGCTAAGCGGAAGCGTTCAAGAACGCGGTTGATGGAGTCGTACTCGCCGCGATTCAAATCGCCGAAGATCCCAGCACCGAACGGACGGTGCCTCCGCGTTCAACACACGTACGACTTGATGACGCCTTCACCTCCTCGATCCAGCGAGCGATGGTGAAGTAGCAACTTGAGTCCTCCGGCAGCACGACGGCGTGGTGGAGGTGGTGGTGGAGAAAACTCAGCAGGGCTTCGCCAAGCACTGCGGAGAAGAAGATATGCTACGAGGGAGAGGAGAGGCAGCGCCAAGGCACGTAGGGGTGTGGCTGCCCTCTCTCTCCCTCTCTATATATAGGGGGAGGGGAGAAGTGGAGGCGCCCCTAGGGTTTCCCCTAGGGGGTGGCGGCCACAAGGGAGAGGGGGGGCGGCTAGGGTTTGGGTGGCCCCCCCTAGGCGCCTTGCCCCCCAAGCCAGAGGGGGCCGGCTGCCCTAGGGGCGCCCCCACCCTCCTTGCTGCGTGGGAGGCCTGTGGGGGGGCGCACAGCCCCTGTGTGGGCTGATGTGCCTCCCCCCTTTTGGCCCATGAGGCCCGCAACACTTGCCGGGACCCCCCGAAACTCCTTTCGGTCATCCGACGACTCCCCGGTGCTCCCCGGAACACTTCCGGACTCCGATTCCCATCATCCAATATATCAATCTTCATCCCCGGACCATTCCGGAGTTCCTCGTCACGTCCGGGATCTCATCCGGGACTCCGAACAAACTTCGGTTACCATGCACTGTTCTCACTAACAACTCTAGCGTCACCGAACCTTAAGTGTGTAGACCCTGCGGGTTCGGAAACTATGCAGACATGACCGAGACACTCCCAGGTCAATAACCAATAGCGGGATCTGGATACCCATATTGGTTCCCACACGTTCCTCGATGATCTCATCGGATGAACCACGATGTCAAGGATTCAGGCAATCCCGTATACAGTTCCCTTTGTCTCGTCGGTATGTTACTTGCCCGAGATTCGATCGTCGGTATCTCTATACCTAGTTCAATCTCGTTACCGGCAAGTCTCTTTACTCGTTCCGTAATACATAATCCCGTGACTAACTACTTAGTCACTTTGAGCTCATTGAGATGACGTATTACCGAGTGGGCCCGGAGATACCTCTCCGTCACACGGAGTGACAAATCCCAGTCTCGATCCATGTCAACTCAACAGACACCTTCGGAGATGCCTGTAGAGTACCTTTATAGTCACCCAGTTACGTTGCGACGTTTGGCACACACAAGGCACTCCTACGGTGTCAGTGAGTTACATGATCTCATGGTCATAGGAACTTATACTTGACATGCAGAAAACTATAGCGATAACTGATACGATCAAAAGCTATGTTTAACGTTTGGGTCTCGTCCATCACATCATTCTCCTAATGATGTGATCCCGTTATCAAATGACAACTCATGTCTATGACCTGGAAACCGCGGTCATCTTTGATCAACGAGCTAGTCCTGAAGAGGCTTACTAGGGACACAAAGTTTGTCTATTTATCCACACATGTATTTAAGTTTCCAATCAATACAATTATAGCATGGATAATAAACGATTATCATGAACAAGGAAATATAATAATAACTCTTTTATTATTGCCTCTAGGGCATATTTCCAACAATGGGCACTTTTTGAACTATCATGAATATTTTTAAATTTCATGGACACTCGATCTCGACCCCCCCTCCATCTCGATCGCTATCCCACCTCGCCAGATCCGGTCCCCCTCGCCGCCGAGCACCCCCCGTTCCACCTGCCGCCGCCGCCGACCCCCCGCACCCTCGATTCCCCTACTCAACCGCCGCC
>LR738710.1:914537607-914552262 GCA_902687465.1 Secale cereale
CCCCCGACGCCACCGATGCCTCCCCACCCCCTCGATGCCACCCACGCCTCCCCACCCCCCGACGCCACTGACGCCGGCGACCACTCCATACGCAGGTAGCCATCACTCCTCCCTCCTTCCTCTCTAATCACCACCACAAAGTCATTTTTTTTGTATTTCTGCCATTTTCGTTCTTGTTTGTAAGAAAATTAGGGTGCGCCATCGCAGCATCAAATATTCTATTGGGAGTAGGACTCGCTCAAATGAACACAGACCTTATTGTCCTTATCAATCAAAATGCAGGGTTGCTACAAAAGGATCCATCCATCTATTAGTAGATATCTTCCTGTGGTGAATGTGTATGCTATACTTTAAGAGAGCTGGAATTGTATTTGTGACGTCTGTTGAGTTGTATCAAGAAGTTGAGAAAATTTCTATTGCTTCAGAGTTCAAACTGGTCCTGTTGTTCAACCTAAAACCTGCAGTACAGTACTGTGCCTCTTCTTCAGAGATAACTAGGCATAAGCACCCTTCAACTGTCATTGCTTGCGTTGTAGACTTATGGCATGCTGTGCTGTTCCCCCTACGCGTTGTAGTATTTGCAAACCAGACCTGACATGTGGTCCCCACAGTCGTGACTGTATATGCGCAAGTCAAGTCGCTAGCTCACTCTTCTACGCTATATTTATATATGCCCCTTATATATCTCGAATGGTTCAAGAAGCAACCAAAAAACTAAATTTGTGTCTTCTTCAGAAGTACATTCCTCCTCGTTGGCCCGATTAGTCGCCGGTTGAGATCTGACATAGGAGTATTTCTCAAAGGAAGATGACCGACTCTTCATATTTTATAAATCCTCTCTTGCTCAACCACTCTCACGTATCTCACTTGTTTAGGTTAACTTCTATTTTTCTGTTTGGAAAGAAATCATCTTATTGGAGGCTCTGCCCTTATGAGGTCAAGGATAGCCACTGTTACTTAAATATGCCATATTGCTGCTGCTTTCTAATTAATACTGGCAGCAACATCAATTTTTGAGTTGTTGTCAGTTTGCTATCAAGCCGTGACTGTTCATGTACAAGTCAAGTCGTTGGCTCAACTCTATTCTACATCTCCAACATTCAAGAAGCAAACAAAAACCAGGTTGTATCTTTTACGCATAATTTTGAATGACTGAGCACACTAAAATCTAAAAGATGGCTTAATAAGTCATCTGGCTCCAGAGTCGTCTCGATAGCACTTGGTTTCTGTCTTTTGTGTTAGTGCTTGCTGTCATACTTATTGGAAGACATGTTAGTGCTTGCTGTCATACTTTGGCATGCCATAGTCCGTGACAATTTCATCTTTTTCAGAACCCCTTTGGCTCTTGCCTTTACTAGTATGGTAGTCCCAAGTGAGATCTTTAGTTCGTTTAGCCGGTTGGTGGGCTTGATGTTCTGTTGGGGTTTTAGCTTTTAGCTTTTTTTTTCATGTACGCTAGTACTACTTGTATGTCACACTAGCACAATGATAATAATGGTGGTCATGTATTTGGTTCCTTGTTGTAAATATTTGAACTTCAAACTATTGTTTTACAAGCTTATGCAACTTTTTCTTAACTGTTGATGCTGCTGTTATGCCTGTATTCACTGCTGTTGCTACTGTACTTGTCATGATGTTGTACTTGTGATGATGCTACTTGTGATCATCTGAAATGACCCATTGGCGACTTCATTAGGCGGGTATAATGATTTTGCAGGTACCCCGAGAGGCCCTTGAGTTTGCTGGAATGTCGATTAACTTCCGTTCCGGCAAATTCGGGTACTCCATATGTCCTATTTTCAGCAAAGGTCATGCTGCAATTTTCCGTGAATTTTAGCATGACTTTGCTAAAAATAGGGACATATAGGGTACTTGTGACTAATGCATGGGCCGGGGTATCTTAGTAGTTAATTAAGTAGGATCTAGTGCCCCTTTATTCTACCTGCATTAAACCATAGGCGGCAATAGAGCCAAGTGATTAGGCCCAACTTAGAATTCTCCTTCCCAGCTTAGCGTTTAGGATGCCTCGGTGTCGACAAACCATAAATTATAAAACCTTGGCTTTTAGGGTGCCTCGGTGTCGATAAAAACCGAAATGATGAAAGCTTAGGCTTTTAGGGTGCCTCGGCGTCGAAAAACCCTCAATTATAAAAGCTTAGCTTTTAGGATGCCTCGGTGTCGACAAACCCTAAATGCTGAGACCATGATCTTGTTCCTTGACAATAACCAACTTTTTGACCAAACTTTGTTCCTATTTAGAGAGAAACATGGCCAACAACGATGAGGCTGGGGGTTCGGGCGGCAAGGCATTCTGGGAGCTGTCCCAGGCGATGGAGGAACAACCTCACTTGTATGAGGACGCCGCCTTCCCCACCGATCCTGACACCACTGATGGTACCGCCGAGGATGACCCCGCTGATGCCACCACTGATGGTGCCGCCAAGGATGCCACCACTGATGATGGCGGCGCACGCACAGATGGCAGCCAACCGAAGAGGCAACGGAAGGACCGGCGCCCGACCGTGCTCCGCACCCTCAAGGAGGAAGTTACTGAAGTGGACTCCGACGGGAATCCAACGGCGCCCGAACAAATAGTCAAGGGGTACTCGCTTCAGCTCGGGTGCATTCTCCAGAGCACCGTCTCGATCAACACCGAGAACCTGAGGCATCCTGACCGAGGGAATTTGCGCAACCTCCTCTTCACGAAGCTGCACGAACGATACAAGTTCCCCGCTCAATTTGAAAACACAAGCCTCAAAGGGAATAAAGTGAACAATATTGCCCTCACGAAGATGAGCACGGCCCTGTCTACTTGGAAAAGCACGGTGAAGAGAATAATCGAGAAAGGTGAGAGTTATGAGAAGATCAAGGAGAAAAATCCTTCGATCACCAAAGATGACTACAACGACTTCAAGATCAAGTGCTCGAGCACCGCAACCTCCGAATCAAGTCAGTGGGGGAAAGAAATGCGGGAGCTGAACTTAGGGGAACACACACTCGGTCCCGGCGGTTACAGAGTGGCGGAGCCTATATGGGACAAGGAGGAGGCGGACCGTGCCGAGCAAGGCCTACCGCCCCTCTTCGATAAATACGGTGACAAGCAGACCAGGAACTTTGTCAGGGCCCGGTACAAGAAGGACCCGAAAACAAAGGAGCTTACCACGGATCCGAAGACCAGGGCGCTTGAGCTTGTTCTGGTAAGGAATACACCCCCGCGTAATTAGCTCCATATGGTTAAATTCTAATTAATGAAGCCAAATTTCTAAATGATTCACATTCCTTCCGTAGGCGACTGAAAGCAGTAGCGCGGGGTCGACTAAGAGCAACCCTTGGGACACGACTCTAAATAGGGCGTTGAATGTAATGAAGAACAAGGATAAGCTTAGTAAGCCGACGTCAGCTGGTCGTGTGGCCGGCAAAGGCTTGTCGACAAAATGGTCGTCATACTATAACGCTGGTGGGCGAAAGGAGAAAAAGACCAGCTCGGAAAGCCAGGCGCGCGAGGTTCAAGAACTCAAGGCACAGGTGCCGCGGATTCCGGAGATTGTCCAAGAGCAAGTGCAACAACAGCTCGGAGCGACGATCACCGCCATTGTGCCTAGCTTGATCGAGGGGTTGCAGGCGTGGATTGCGGGCGGCCAACAGGGGCCGCCCCCGATTCCTAGCTTCATGGCCAGCAACTCGCAGAACGCGATGGTGGGGCCATTGGTGTCTCCGGCGGAGGCGGCATTGGTGTCTCCGATGCCGGCACGGGAGCTTAATGCACCCGGGTGTACGCCGGCCGGCACCTCTGCAGCAAGCGGCCCCTCCGTCAACTGCACGCCCGCCATTGGCGGTGCATCGACATTAGCCGAGCTCGACGCCATCATCACGGTAACTAATTAAGCCTCTCTCGGCCAAGGACTTCATCTCCTTGCCTTTGACTAGGCATCCCTGACGCCCTACATGTTTTCGCAGGGCGCCGCCGACGTTCCGTGCACTCTCCTGCACTTCGTGAACAACGAGTTGGTCGATGTCGCCAAGGGCAAAATCGTTCAACCGGGCAACCCCTTGTTCCACGGTACCCAGATGCCACCCAACTTGTTCGGGTGCTGCCAGGCTGCGACGAGGTGTTACCTCCGATTCGACCCGTCGGGGCCGACGATGATGATGTGATGACCCTTAGCGCCTGCATGAGCTGGCCCCTGCTTTGGCCGAAGAGCCAGATTCGTTTGGGGGCGGGGGACACCACCCCAAAGACAACACCGCCAGTCGTGCCGGCGCCAAGTCGTCCCCATGGCAAGACCGCCGCAACGGTGCCAGACATCCCTATGCCATTGGATCCAAACATGCATATGGCACAGGATCAGAACGATGACGACGACGATACATTTGCCAACGTTGATCAGTACTTTGCCGATCATGGGTACGGTGGCGACTTCATGGGGCCTCCTTCTCAAGAACCCAACCCAACAAAAGACGTGCGCGATCTAGCTGGTACCGCGGAGAAGCCAAGTTGCAACAGGCGTCGTCTGCCATTCAGCTCTCAGGAGACGCCTCCAGCTGCCGACTTCACCGAGCCTCAGATAGGCGAGGTGCAAAATATTATCAGCCCCAACACACTCAAGAAGGCGGTCTCTGAGCAGAACTCGGTCCCAATTCAGGAGAAGAAGAAGGCACGCAAAAGAAAAACTAACAAGGGTGCGAGCCAGCCGGCACCGAGTATGATCCGTGCTCAGGACGGGCCACCTTCACCTGAGGATGTAATGAGGAGGGTGCTTGTGGCGGGTAGGCCGATGCTACCGAGAAATATGCTCAATGCTGCAACCGGTGCTATGCGGAGTCTGCATGACAGTGTTCTTTCTTTTGAGAAGCGGCGTCTCAGAGAGAAGGATGTGGCATACCCGGTTTTCGCGGCCAAGGTGCCAGAGGGCAAGGGCTTTGTGGATAACTCCATCGGGGGTACGATCGTCCTGCGGTTTGATGACATCCACGCTATGTTGAACCTTCTTCCGCTGCACTACACCTTCGTTCGGCTATTTTCACTGAGTATGGAGATGCGGATCATTCGCGACAAGACCCCGGACATCGTGATAGTCGACCCCTTCTACATGCGTGCCAAGATCTTGGGTAGCGCTGGGGACCGGCAAGTCGCGAGTTCTTACCTCGAAGGCGTCATTCTGGCAAACTGAGATAAGGATAACTTCCTCGTGCCTTACTTTCCCGAGTAAGTCCTCCGCCTCAACCGCCCCGTAACATATGAATTCTTAGATTTCGATCGTTCTTCTTTTAACATTCCGTGTTTTCTGCAGTGACACACATTGCACGCTCATCCTCCTAAGCCCCAAATATTCCATGGCCACGTATTTCGACCCGGACCGTCAGTTGAACGTAGACTACACAAATGTCAAGAAGGTTCTTGATGATGTTCTCCCCAGCTACGCCAAATCTGGAGGCACCTTCACCAGGCCTATTCGTAAGACCGACAAGCACGTGTTCTTCCACAATACGACGTTCTGCTGCGTCAAGCAGCCGCCTGGCGGTCAGAAGGGTGCCTACTACGCCATCCATCACATGCGGGCGATCGTACGGGACCATCATCAACTTCTGCTACCGAGTAAACTCAAAGATTGGGCTGCGAGCGTGTCGGCAATCCAGGATGCGGACATCAGACAAGAATTCTTTCGCATCCAGTCGGAGTTTGTGGAAATCATCCATCAAGATGTCCTTCATACCTCGGGGCAGTTCTACCTCAGAAATCAACTGTCGAACAGTGACATCGACACAATGCTACAAATGCAGGCTGACAACGCCCGTGATTTCATGACTCCCACGATAGACGGCGGCTTCATCCACGCTCCGGTCCCTTGAGTCGAGTCGAAAGCAGTGATGCTGTGTCTAGTTCTGAAACATCGATTGGCTCATGTTGTAATTATACTTTAATGAACTTGTAGTATGTCTCTTTGGTTTCGAGAGTCGTTCAACTTAGATGTAATCGATGCTATTAATGTCTTGCTTTTCTCTTTCAATCATTATGTTGCATACTTATATATTGCTTATGTATTGTCTGTGAATTGTTACTAACGTTTCGTTTGGCTAGTGCATAGCAATGCCGTCGTATGTCGTGTACAAGGGTAAGGTTCCCGGAGTCTACGACGACTGGGAGGAGTGTCGGAGACAGGTTCACCGATTCAGCGGTAACAGTTACAAAGGGTACACCACTAGGGCCGAGGCCGAATCTAGATACGCCCGCTATCTAGCTGGAGAGGGGAGGGAGCGTTGGAGGAACCGGATGAAGACGAGTTTCATCGTGATGATGCTCATCGTGATGAACGCAGCTCTCTTCTATGTGATGGTAGTTTAGATGATCGATATCGACTTGTAATGTGAAGACAAACTCGCTACTCGCGGTCTCGAGACTTGTAATATAATGTTCTATCTTTGTTCGGTCTTTTCAATTCGGAGACTAATATGATGAATTGTATTTGGAGACTAATATGATGAATTGTATTCAGAGACTAATCTTCTATTGTATTCGATGAATCTGTTGTTGATGTGTGCTGTCTATATTCTGTCCAATTATACATTTTGTAATCTGTGCAAAAAAACAGAAAATTAATAATAATAAAAACCTAATATTCATACTAATGGCGCATCACATCACAGTGCGCCATTAGTATGCCAAAGGATACTAATGGCGCATCATTAGACAGTGCGCCATTACTATGCCGAAATTACTAATGGCGCATCTTGCTGGCGTGCGCCATTAGTATGCCAAAGCACCTGGGTACACATGGCCCCCTGGGAGGCATACTAATGGCGCACTACTGTGCATACTAATGGCGCATCTGTGGTGCGCCATTAGTATACCAGATACTAATGGCGCACCAGAGGTGCGCCATTAGTAAAATATACTAATGGCGTGGCACTAATGGCGCACCACTAATGTGCCATTAATGGCCAAATTAGGTGCGCCATTAGTAGGCCTTTTCCTAGTAGTGCAGAGTCCAAACGGAATGAAACCTTCGCGAGAGATATTTTCGGAGAAAATCACTCACGTGGAGCTTGAGAACCACGTCAGGGGACCGAGTGCTGGCCCACGAGGGTGGGGGCGCGCCCCCCTTCCCAGGGCGCGCCCCCTGCCTCGAGGCCCCATCGAGCGTCCCCCGGTGCCCTCCTACTTCCTATATAAGTCTACGTATCCCAGAAACTCCGGGAACAGAGATAAAACCCTAATTCCACCTCCGTACCTTCTGTTCCCGTGGAGATCCACACTTGGAGCCTGTTCCGGACCTCCACCAGAGGGGGATCCATCACAGAGTCCTTCATCATCATCATCATTGCCCTCACCATGAGTTGTGAGTAGTTTACCACAAACCTTCTTGTCCATAGCTAGTTTCTAGATGGCTTCTTCTCTCTCTCTGGATATCAATAAAAAGTTCTCCTCGGTCTTCGAGGAGATCTATTCGATGTATTCTCTTTTTGCGGTGTGTTTGTCGAGATCCGATCAATTGTGAGTTTATGATCAAGGTTATCTATGAAAGATATTTGGTTCTTCTCTGAACTTTTTATGTGTGCTCATAATATCCTTGCAAGTCTCTTCGAATTATTGGTTTGGTTTGGCCTACTAGATCTATAGTTCTTCCAATGGGAGAAGTGCTTGGCTTTGGGTTCAATATTGGGGTGTCCTTTCCCAGTGACAGTAGGGGTAGCAAGGCACGTATTGTATTGTTTCCATCGAGGATAAAAAGATGGGGTTTATATCATATTGCTTGAGTTTATCCCTCTACATCATGTCATCTTGCTTAAGGCGTTACTCTGTTCTTATGAACTCAATACACTAGATGCATGCTGGATAACGGTCGATGTGTGGAGTAATAGTAGTAGATGCAGGCAGGAGTCGGTCCACTTGTCTCGGACATGATGCCTATATACAATTATCATGCGTAGATAGTCTCATAATTATTCGCTTTTCTATCAATTGCTTGACAGTAATTTGTTTACCCGCCGTAGAATATCGCTATCATGAGAGAAGCCACTAGAGAACACTATGGCCCCCGGGTCTATTCTCAACATATCAATTTACATCTACTTTATTTTTACCGCTTTTATTTTCTGTTCTTATAAACAAAAATACCAAAAATATAAACTATCATCTCTATCAGATCTCACTTTCGTAAGTGACCGTAAAGGGATTGACAACCCCTTATCGCGTTGGCTGCGAAGTTCTTATTTGTTCGTGCAGGTGCGAGGGACTCGCGCGTGGTCTCCTACTGGATTGATACCTTGGTTCTCAAAAACTGAGGGAAATACTTACGCTACTGTGCTACATCTCCCTTTCCTCTTCGAGGGAATACAACGCAAGCTCGAGAATTAGTAGAGAGTGACTTCTTTTCTTGGCCCAGGCGTGATTTGTGTGAGGTGTGACATGGACGAATAAAGTGGCTATCTCTTCTACCCGCTCACTTTCGTGGTATATGGCAAAAAAGTCCCTGCTATTTTGGCTATTCAACCCGCAGTACGTTTTCAGGTGAGAAAACATTTTGTCGTGGAGAAAATGTTCGGCCATGCGAGCAAGACGGGCGGATCAGGGCGCGGCGTCAAAGGATCTGGTGGCTTGCTCTGATGGCGGCAACGTCCAGAGAAAGAGAGAGACAAGGCGTGAGGAAGAGAGGAAATAGAGGAAGAAAGGAAAATGACAAGGGGCACAAAGTGAGGGAGTTGGTCGCCAGCGGTGGCGGCTCTGGTGATGGGCCGGCGGGAAGGCCGCGAGCTCCTATCCACCATGCCTTCCCCGTCGTCACACGTCGCGCCACACGCAGGTCGGTCAACTTCTCATCGGGGCTCAAAGTTGACGGCTGGGGCGCGCCTCCACTACCTAGCCCCCCTACGCGTGCGGCGCCCGCAGCACCTGTGTCGTCGTGTCTCCACACATGCATGCTCCGCTGCGGATGGTGGCCCGCATGTGGCGGCCATGCTCCCCACGCGCCACCTCACCCGATGGCCTGAGGGTCAGAGCATCTCTAGCAGACACCGTATAAGTGGTCAAACCCGCAAAATAATCGCTTTTTACATTTTCAGTTGAAAAAACGGACCCAAACAGACCCCTTAAAATCACCCGACCATTAAATTTTTTTACAGGGCCCTGTGAACACATGTCCGAGACCCGTGTATCTTCAGTTTCGGAGACAATTTTGGCAGGGCCCCGAATACCAGTCAACGCTAGCAGTTAACACTACTAGGAAAAGGGCTATAACTAATATGGACATTAATGGCGCACCAAGTATGTGGTGCGCCACTGCTATACAGGTGCGCCATTAATGTCCTCATTACTAATGGCTCATTTGGTGGGCGGTGCGTCATTACTAGTTTTGAAAAAAAAAGATAAAAAATTGTTAGCAGTGGCGCACCAGGGGATAGTGCACCATTAGTACACTACAAGGAAAAGAGCTATAGATGATATGGCCTCTAATGGCGCACCAGACACATGGTGCGCCACTACTATATAGTAATGGCGCACCATGTGCTGGTGGGCCATTAGAGTGGTAGACACTAATGGCGCACCATACCCTCGGTGCGCCATTAGTAACAAATGTTTTTTTTCAGAAATAATAATGGCGCACCGTGGCACAGTGCGCCATTACTAGTTTAACTAGTAATGGCGCACCTCCAACTCAGTGCGCCAGTACTATTATTTTTTTTGCAAAACTACTAATGGTGCATTAGTGAGTGGTGCGCCATTAGTAACCTGGGACCTGCTAGATATTTTGGACAGCCACACCTACACACTCACTTTCCCCACTTCATTCTCTTCACCTCCTCCTCCAAGCTTGTGTCGGCTTCCTCCTCCTCCTCACCTCATTTGCACCATAGATTCATCAAAATTAAGTGGTTAAATTACCTTTTTTATATAGGTAAGTAAGGGGGGAAAGCTATGTTTATGTTGTAGATCTACATTTTTTCTCCCTCGAGCTCCAACAACCGTAACCATGTACTTTTTATGTCCTAGCTAGATCTATGTATGTTTGTGGTGTTGCATATGTTTGTGGTTTTGCATATATGTTTGTGTTTGCAGGTACCGGTATTTGATATGCGATAGTTGCCAATATTTTGCCGAAATGTTGATTCATTACCGTTTCGGCGAGAATTTTGGCACTATGCATTCTTTTTTGTCCTATTTTTAGGGAAAGTCATGCCAAATTTTTTCTTGGTTCTAAAATATCGATTTGCTCTACCCCGCAGGCGACCATGGTCTGCACGATGACCGAAGGCATCGTGAATAGGTTTTTGAGCTCCACGAAGGCCGAGATGCTTCAAAAGAACGAGACGGAGATAAGATGTCCGTGTCGAAGATGCAAGTTGAAGAGCCTTATTGCGGACCCGGATTCCGGGCAGGTGCGGGACCACCTGCTCTTGCGTGGTTTCATGGTTGGCTATCGGTGGCAAGGTGATGAAGATGACTATGAAGTCGTCCATGGCCGGGCAAGAAATGAGGAAGGGCAGCAAGACAACCACCGCAGGGAGGGCGGGCGAGAAGACGAAGAATCTCCAGGACATGACCACGACGGTGATGCTGTACACAGTCATCATGTAGAAGATGCGGGACATGATGATGAGGAAGATCAAGACGAAGGGCATGATCATGATCTAGATGAAGATGCCAGAGGAGACGACTATGGAGGCTGGGTGCGGGACCCTCATATTCAAGAGCTGCTTCTCAAGCAGACGGATAACGCAAGAGCTGCCGCCCGAGAGAAAGCCAAGCTGTATCAACTGGAGATAGACGCGGTTACTCCATTGTATGAAGGATGCAGGCCCGAGGATACCCGCCTGAAAGTAACGCTCATGGCTCTGGAGATGAAGGTAAAACACAATATGACCGACGCATGCTTCGACGAGAACATGTCATTCTGGCACGAACGTCTTCCCAAGGGGAACAAGTGCCCGACCAGTTTCGAGGAGGTGAAGAAAATCGTGTGTCCTGTGGATTTACCGCACGTGAAATACCATGTGTGCATGAACAATTGCATCATTTATCGGGACGAGCACGCAGAGTCTACCATATGTCCGGTGTGCGGCGTCACTCGATACAAGAAGCGGATGAAAGCTCCTAGAAAAGTGGTGTGGTACTTTCTGATCACTCGTCGTCTGCAGCGGTATTTCGCAGACCCTAAGGTAGCAAAGCTCCTGCGTTGGCACGTGGATAGGGAGGAGAACAAGTGAGAAGATGACGGAAATGATCCAGAGATAAATAAAAAAGACAAGATGCTGAGTCACCCTAAGGATGCGAGCCAGTGGCAAGCGTTTAACTTGGAAGACCTAGAATTTGGGAACAATCCAACGAACATCATGCTGGGCGCGAGCACCGATGGAGTCAATCCGTTTGGCAGCCAAAGAAGCACACATAGCACCTGGCCTATGTTTGTGTGGATGTACAACCTTCCCCCTGGTTGTGCATGAAGAGGAAGTACATTCACATGATTATGCTAATTGAAGGGCCGAAACAACCAGGGAACGACATCAATCTGTATCTGGGTTTATTGAAAGAGGAGCTAGACACGCTGTGGAAACCGCCAGCCAATACGTGGGACGCCGCAGAGAAAGAATATTTCCCTATGAGAGCCGCACTGCTCACGACGGTGTGCGACTATCTCGGTTACGGATATCTCGCGGGGCAGGTTGTCCACGGATTTTCTGGATGCGTCAGGTGCATGGATGACACAACGTATCGCCAGCTAGATAGAGATCCCGGGTCTTCCAAAACCGTGTTCATGGCACATCGAAGGTGGCTTCGCGACGACGACCCGTGGAGGAAACGCAAGGATCTGTTCGATGGTGAAACCGAACCCCGAAGACGCCCGCGTACGAGGAGCGGCAAAGAAATAGACGAGCTGTTGAAAAATTGGAAAGATTGCCCACTGCCGGGAAAGAAGCAAAAGACGCCAGAGCGGGAAACGAAGCGAAAGGCGCCAGAGCCACTGCTGAAAGTATGGAAAACGAGGTCTGTTTTCTGGGACTTGCCGTACTGGAAGATCCACCATGTGCCTCACAGCCTTGATGTCATGCATATCACGAAGAACGTGTGCGAGAGTTTGCTTGGTACCCTGCTCAACATGCCAGAGAGGACCAAAGATGGGCCGAAAGCAAGGGCAGACTTGAAATCAATGGGCATCAGGCAGGAGCTTCACGCTAATGATGATGATGATGATGATGATGATGAGGCGAAGCAGGACACGGAAAGTCGTCGCAGAGGCAAAAAGGCCAAGAAGACCGGAAATGACTACCCTCCCGCGTGCTTCATTCTAAGTTAGGAGGAGATCGAGCAGTTTTTCACCTCCCTCGTAGGAGTAAAACTTCCTTACGGTTACGCGGGGAAGAGAAGCTAATACCTAGACCCAGCGAAGCAGAAGTTCACCGGGATAAAGTCTCACGACTGTCATGTGCTGATGACGCAGATACTTCCAGTTGCAATCCGTGGGATCATGGACGTGCACGTCCGTGAAACGCTATTTGGCCTATGCAACTTTTTCGACATCATCTCTCAGAAGTCGGTTGGCGTGAGGCAACTCAGAAGGCTACAGGAAGAGATCGTGGTGATACTATGCGAGCTTGAGATGTACTTCCAGCCCGCATTCTTCGATGTTATGGTGCATCTGCTGGTCCATATCGTGGAGGATATCATCTAACTCGGGCCGACGTTCCTGCGCAGCATGATGCCGTTCGAAAGGATGACTGGTGTCATCAAAGGATACGTTCGCAACATGTCACATCCAGAGGGAAGCATAGCCAGGGGCTTTCTGACCGAAGAGTGCATCTCCTACTACACGAATTATCTAGGCAGCGAGAACCCCGTTGGTCTGCCCGTCAACAGGCACCTCGGCAGGCTCGCTGGATGGGGTTACCGCGAGGGTTGCCGTGAAATGCATGTCGACTTTGAGGGTCGACTGGCCGACTTTGAAAGAGCAAACCTAGTCGCCCTACAACACATAGACGTGGTCAATCCTTGGGTGGTAGAGCACAAAACCTTTATTGAGAATACGTACAATGACCGAGGCCAACAGAGGATGGACGGAGATATAATCAAAGAGCACAACTCATGTTTCACGCGTTGTACGAGTAGAAGCTTCTGTCGTACCCTTTACATGAGGATTCTTCCGCGGAAGAACAACTCATATTCACCTTGTCACAGGGCACCGAGCACAACCTGATGACCTATGAGGCGTACGATATCAACGGCTACACATTCTACACCGAGGACAAGGACATGAAGAGCGATGGTTATCAGAACTCCGGGGTAACGATGGAATCCTACACCGATAACGACAAGGACAGATACTACGGAAGGATCGAGGAGATCTGGGAGCTGAGCTACGCTGGAGAGAAGGTCCCGATGTTCCGTGTCAGATGGGCCAAGAACGTCCTAAAAGAGGACCGGTATTTCACCACCATGGTTATACCCCGAAGCCAAATCCAAGACCGGGGGCGCAAACATCACCACGAAAAATGAGCCATGGGTACTGGCTTCCCAAGTGGACCAATGCTTCTTCATTACCGACCCGTCAAAGCCCAGTCGTGTTGTCGTGAGGAGAGGCAAAAGGAAGATCATCGGAATGGATGGAGTCGCCAATGAGCAAGACTTCGACAAGCACGGCGACCCGAAGATGGAACATGACGACGACGATGAAGTAGCAACATGCACCACTAGAAGAAGCGGGACCACCCTCCCTAAAGGACATCCGTTCCACATAAGAACTCCATTTGCCAAAAAGAAGGGCAAGAAGATTGTGAACAGATAGCTAGCTAGCTAAGATCGATTGTATTTAAATTTTAGTCTTCATTTCTCAATTGTATTTTATCGGCACTTTTTGAACTATCATGAATATTTTTAAATTTCATGGGCACTTTTTAAATTCATGAAAAAATATTGAATATTCATGAGGACACTCGATCTCGATCCCCCTCCATCTCGATCGCTATCCCCCCTCGCCAGATCCCCCTCGCCGCCGAGCACCCCCCGCACCCTCCCCCGCTCCACCACCGCCGACGACCCCCGCACCCTCCCCCGCTCAACCGTCACAAATGAATGCTACTAAAAATCAAAAAAAACAAATTTTTATTATATTTTCAAAAAACAAATTTGATTATATTTTCAAATAAAAAATTTGATGGTATTTTCAAATAACAAATTTGATGATATTTTTTTATATTCATAAATATTTTCAAATAAAAAATTTGATGTTATTTAAAAGAAAATTATTACTGTTTTTATAAAAATTTATGACTGTTTCATATTCATATTCATTTTCTAAAAAACTATTAGATGCAACAAAAAAATAATAATTAATTACTTATGGCGCACCGCTGGCTGGTGCGCCATTGCTATCTAAAAAAAGAATACTTATGGTGCACGGTCCCACTAGTGCGCCATTGCTATAAAAAACATTCTAATGGCGCTCCGCCAGGGGGTGCGCCATTAGTATTCTTCCCCCCATCCATAGCTAGTCCTCCCTCGTCCCTCCCTCTCGCCAGAGTCACTTTGTCCCTCCCTCCACCACGCCGCTCCCTCCCTCGTCCCTCCCTCCACCGAGCCGCCGCCGCCGCTGCCCCGACCCACTGCGCCGCGGCCGCCCACGCGCCCCCGCCGCCTCCCTCTCCCCATCCTCCACTTCCTCCCCC
>LR738710.1:914552272-914606750 GCA_902687465.1 Secale cereale
CCCCCCCGAGCGTCGCCACCAACAAGACCCTCACTCGGCAAGGAAGGAGGAAGAGGCCGCCGACGAGCTTCAGGCGTCGTCGAGATTCAGTCCCGCAAGTTGCAGTTCACCTGTAAGCACGCACGATTCCCTTTGTCCCCTTCTTCCCTTTATCATTGAAGAGGCCGCCGGCGAGCTTCAGGCGTCGTCGAGTCCCTTTATCAGCAAAAAAATGGGCAAGATTTTCTGAATTACTAGAAGTTAGGCAATGGCCTATTTTATTTTGTGTACCTTGATTTATAGATGAAAATGTAGACGAAAAAATTGTATTTGTCCATGGTTTATAGACGAAAAAATGCACTGGACACACTGAAGAAAAATGCACTGTATCATGTTGTTGTCCATGGTTTATAGATGAAAATGAGTTTTATCTCATGGCATGAATGTAAATATCTCTTCCGCATTCATGGTCTTGCATCTACCCAGGGTAAACCTAGAAAATAAGTTATATCCAGGGCAAGCCACTGCAATTATGCCCTTAGAGAAATCCAGTTAAAATGACAAGAGTACATACTGTAAATGACAGGAGTATGTTACTGTCAGTTACTCTACTTGTTGTCAACTGTCCAGGGCTGAATCTTAAAATGACAGGAGTATGTTGATTATCCAGCACTAAATCTTAACACTGTATTTCATCATCTCAACTCACTCTACTTACTGTCAATTAACACTGTATACACTGTCAATTGTGTACCTTGCAGTCAAATGTGTGCACTGATGTAGATCAAGACAAAGTACAAGGAATACAACTTTATATCCAGTTTACCTTGGATTGTTTTACCTTGAGAAAATGCATTCAAGTCAAAGACAGCCAATTTTGTACATTTTTTCATTTGATAGATCTAAGGAGGCAGAAACTTTCTCTTTTAGTCATCTTCAGATTTATAGTTTTATCTTGCAGTGTTGTTTTGAGATAAACCTGCATTGCTGGAAGGGTCACAATTAAGATCTTGAGTTACTGCTCTAAATAAGGATATTATGCTATGTATCCCAACAAAAGTAAAACCGGGACACTTTCACTCTAAAGATTCAAGATTTGTGAAGCTAAAGGAGGGGGAATGATTAATATCTGATACTACTGCTGCTTAATTACAAGTAAATATAGGGTTTAATTTGTCTTTGGGGTTGGAGCTAGGAAAGAGAGAGAGAGATAGGAGGGGGGAGGGGAAAGAGAAATGTTTATTTTAGGGTTTAATTAGGGCAGTGGCATGGTGCCCAGCCCAGGTGATATGACTGTCACTGCATGTTCATGTTCATGTTGAGAACTTGTCACAATGCTTGACTTCAGCATGTTTAATCCTCATTTTCTATGCATGCAGAACATCTTATTTCAGTAGTAGTGCTCTTTTATTTATCTGTCCATTTGTATATTTATTTATTTATGCAGCGCTAATCCTAGCACTGCAAACATGGCAACATCCTAGCACTGCAATGTGGCATGTTGGCTCAACAATCACCAATGTGCACTACACAGAACAGTCATAATAACCTTATAGATTAATATCAAGACTGGTACAATTCTGTGCATGGAAGAAATGTGCTACATACAGATACAGGCATAAAACATGGATCCACCAAAAATCCATGTTTTCAGATCTGAATTCATTTATGTTCATGTGCGTCTGTCCAACTGTGTATCTCAACTTGTGTTGATGCTAAGCTCACTGAACTGAGTGTTTGCAGTCAAATGTTTTAGATTAAGCTGAGATCAATATTATGCTATTCTGCCCCGTCCTGCGATACTACCTACTGCCGAATGTACTTCAAACTGGAATTTGAATAGTCTAAAGTGGAGTTGAAATCCCGATGCACTCCATCCAGATTTTTTCTCGGTTTTGTCTTCGACCATCGTGTCGTGATGATTTTGCAGGTACCCCGAGAGGCTCTTGAGTTTGCTGGAATGTCGATTAACTTCCGTTCCGGCAAATTCGGTGTAATGCCCCGGATGTAATACTTTCCCTTTTGGGTATATAATATATCTCCGGCTTCATCTATTTCCATTCCGGGTTCTTTGTCTTTCGGGCTTTCGTCGTTTTGTTGTGTGAGTGTGTGGCATTCATTCATATCATGTAGACATGTGCATTGCATTGCATTTGTGTTGTGGGTTGCATCCGGTTCGTCGTGTTTCTTCCCGTTGTCCGTTTCGCGTTCCGGAGCTCCCTCACGTGTCCGTGACGTCCCGTAGGCTTACCTTGTTGTTCGGGCGTTTTTCATTACCGGTGTGCCGCGAGGTTGTTGTGTGTGTCGTTGTTTTGTTGTGTGCAACCCGCCTCTCAAATCTCATCTCGTTTGGACTCCGTTGACTTTTCCATCCGTTGCTCGTGTGGGTCCGATGTGCCTTCACTTCGTGTCCCGGAAACACCCCTACTGCAGTCTTTTATCTCCGTCTAGGCCTTTTATATCTATCCCCGCGATCGGATCCGTCGGATCGCGATCGGAGGGCTCCTAGCGCCCCTAAATCTCCCTCCTAACCCTAAAAACTGCTATTTATAGACCCCTAGGTCTATTTGGGCATCCCCTTCTTCTTCCTCCCCTCTCCCTCTTTTTTTTTCCCTTCTTCCTCAGATCCAAGAAATCTTCCCGGATCCCGAAGGATCCTTCGATCCAGCCGCCAGTTACTCCGCTCGATCGAAGCCACCGAAGTCAACGCGGACAGGCCGCTCCCTCCGCTCGGTCGGCGCCTGTTCGCCTCGCTCGACCGAGCCGGGCCGCTCGCCAGAGCCCGGGGGGGACCAGATCCCCGCGCCGCGCCAGGGCCCGCCACACCGCGCCAGCCAGGCGGCCTGGCTGGGCCGCCGCACCTTCGCGCCGCCGCGCGCCACTGGGCCCGAGCCCGTACACCGCCGGGCCGCCTTCGCCACTTCCCGCGCGGGCGCCGCCTCCGCCTGGGCCAAGGCCCGTACCGCGCCAGCCGACCGCGGTCCAGCCGCGGGCCTTCGCCGCCAGGCCGGGGCCTCCCGCACTGCTCCTCCGCAAGCCAGCCTCCGCGGGCCGCCGCATCTCGCCTCCGCGCCGGCCCACCCGCCGGATCCCGAGCCGCTGGCTCCTCTCCCTCAGCTGGGCCAGATCCGCACCGAACCGGCCCGTCTCCGTGTTTTTTTTCGTCAGATCAGATCTGGAGAGGTTGACCCTAAATCCTCATAAGCCCCTGATCTGTTTTTCTGATATGCAAAGTTTGACCTGCTGTATCTTTTACTGTGGTGCTCCGTTTTGCGCGTGTAATATGTCCAGACGTTCGTGGAGATGTGCTCTACGTTTTACCTGTTGTTGTCATGCATGTTACAGATCATCTAGGTGCTTGTTTTGCTGTTGCAAGAGTGCATCATGATATAAACTGCTGTTATGTGTTATTTTCATGCCACCTTTGCCATGTGATATCTTTTAGCTCGTTTGTCCAAATGATGCAAATGACATGTCCACGTGTTCGTCTTGCCACGAACTACATGTTGTGTGTGTTAGGTTGCATGGTAGATTTATTGTTTCCTTGTTATCATCGTTGCAAAGTGCCATGTTCATATGTTGTGTTTTCACTTGTTATGAAATGCCATCTTGTTGAGCTCGTTGCAATCGTTGTGTTCACCTCTATGATGCATGCTTGTGTGTTTCGGGATCACCTTCATGTGCACTTTGATGAGGTGCTTACCCTTTGCCATGTTTAGTTTCGAGGTGACTTAAACATGCTCTTTTATATGCTATGATGTTATTGCTGTTTTAGGACTTAGTGATTTTTCACTAAGTCTGAAATCTGTAACGTTCCGATGCCATGTTCGTGTGATGTTCTAGGAAAAAGCATGATAGTTTTGGGGTGGATTTTGATTGTTCCTTGAAGTATATATTGTTGTCTTTCCATTCATGTCCTCACATGTCCATTTGAGTGGCTGTAGCATGTTTATCTTTTGCTCTAAAGTTTCAATAAAATTCTGCTGCCAGAATTTTATTGCAAAGTTCAATATGTCCAAGATCATTGCTATTGATCCGTGACTCCGTTGGGGGTGCACTTTGGACCTAGTTGCTGTACTATATGTCTAGTTTGTGTTCAAGTACTTTGCCATGCTTTTTGGGTGCTGTAGCTTAATTATTTTGAGCTCCAAAGATGCTATGTTGCTGTAATTTTCAGCTTTCGCTCAAATCTTGTTTCGGGCATAACTTTTAGCCCGTAACTCCGATTTCAGCGAATCTTATATCAAACTTGATTGTTTTTCTGTGTAGATTAATAATATCAGATTGTTATCTTGTTTTGAGGTGTTTTGCTTGAGTGATGTTTTACGTGCTCCATGTGCATCCCTAGTGCATCCATCATGCATTCATGTTTTTGGAGTGCGCATTGCATCTTGTTGATTGGTGCTTGGTGTGATTGTTTTGTTTAGAGCCGGAAGCTGAGACCGGGTACGAAGTTGAGCACGATGTTTCCAACGAGGTTGAGCACGAGGACCCTTCTTACGATCCGAACGATTTCTCTTCAGGCAAGATGACCGAACCCCGATAACATTACTATCTTTGCCTATTGCTAGTAGTCTCGATCTATAGTTTTGCCTCGATGCCCATGTTCTTCTTGTCAGCCTCCTATTTGTAACCAATTGTCATGTTTAACCAACCTACCTATGCAAACCGTTGCTTGGCTAAGTACGCTTCGCTCAGCCCTTCTTATAGCATTGCTAGTTGCAGGTGAAGATCGAAGATGCTTGCTTCATGTTGAAGTTTGGTTGGGTTATATCACACTATATAAATGCTTAAAATGAAATCATCTATATATTGGCAAGGGTGGAAGGCTAAGCCTTTTGCTTGGTGTTTTGTTCCACTCATGCCGTTAGGATCCGTATAAGCCGGTATTATGTTCCTTGATTATGCGTTCCTAACACGGTTGGGGTGTATGGGACCCCCTCGATAAACCGCTAAGTGCTAAGTCTTTTCCAGCAAATCCCAACATTGGTACTATTTGCCTAATAACAAACTAAACATGCATAGTGAGTAATTAACCCTCTTTCTTAATCAACAACCCCGGGCCAGTGCTCCACATGAGTGTTGGTCCGAAACGGGGAGCCTGCGGGGCCACCTCGAGGAAACTCAAGGTCTGGTAAAAACCCGTAGCTTCGCCCATCCGGTCGTGTCCTGAGACTTAGATACGCGCGGCTACTATCAGGGTGTCGACACGCCGGGAGGATTTGCTGGATTAGCCTTACCTTAGCTCGGTATATCTTGAGCACGGGATTCCGAGGATACTCGGGTCTTCCCACCTTGGAGTTGCGACTCCGCGGATCGTGGGCTTGTAATGGGTCAAGTTGGAACACCCCTGCAGGGTTTGAACTTTCGAAAGCCGTGCCCGCGGTTATGTGGCAGATGGGAGCTTGTTAATTCCGGTTGTAGATAACTTGACACAATGTTACTAATACACTACCAGCGTGTGTTCCGTGACTGTCAATTTCCGAATAGGGATTCGGGAGTTGAACACGGAGGGGTTATGTTTGTGAGCTTGTAGCTAGGATCACTTCGTGATCACTTCTCGCCGTTGCCTTCTCTTCTCGCTCTCACTTACGTAAGCTAGATGCTAGTTGCTGCTGCAGACTTGTTCATTCTTCAGCCTTTCCCTCACCTAAAGGCTTAAATAGTTCTGTTACCCGGGAACGGGATTGCTGAGTCCTCTGTGGCTCACAGTTACTTCACACACCAGATGCAGGTCCAGCTGTGAGCTATCCAGGTGATGGCACCGAGCTGGATTGGGAGTACGACGAGGAGCGTAGTCGGTACTACGTGCGATACCCGGACGATCAGTAGTGGAGTCTCTTACTAGGATTCGATCCGCCTGTGGTTTATTTATCTGAGTTTGGTACTTTGACTTTTGGCTTTTGCCCTTAGAGGGTTGTAGTGCTCTTAATATATGATGTTTGAGACTTGTACTGTAATTCTGTGACGTGGCGAGTGTAAGCCAACTACTTTCAGTTTACTATCCCCTGTTTTACATGAGTTGTGCAAAGATTACCAGACTTGAGATCATTCTAGGATGGAATTATGCCTTTAAGTCGTGCCTCGACACGTAGGAGGTATAACTCCATCCTGGGCATTACAAGTTGGTATCCAGAGCCTTCTCCGACCTAGGAGCCCCCACTGTTTGATCGAACCGTTGACGGTTGAGTCTAGGCACACACTAAAAACTTTTTGAGTCCTATATTATATCGGAGAGTAGGATTTCTTTGCTTCTCATCCCCTTTCTCTCTGGTGAGGACTCCTGACGTCTACTCTTGTCTCTCCTATCTTCAAAATTTGCACAAATTTTTTTTTTAGGAATCCCGCGAGTATTCTGGGATTGTTTCGATGTTCTTGTGACAAGGATATTGTTCCCGATGCCTCCTGTTACCGAGGAGTTGAGCTTCGGGGTATCATTGTAACAAGCATATCGCGGCAGTACTAAATACTTAAGACGGCCGACATCGAAAATCTCCCCTATACGGCCAGTGGCAAGATAACCCCGACATCACCCAGTACTGGGGAGGTAGTTCGGGAGTATTGCCATAGCTTGTTATAGTGGATGTTTTTCGAAGGTCCGAGGTACACAGTTTCCGAGAAAGACTGGTTATGTGTTGAAGGATGGATACACCTGGATGTAGGTTAGAGTTGATTGCGCGGTGCTTCCCGTGTATCCCCAACACCTGATTGCATAACTGGAATCTTTCGGAAATCTATAGGTGGGTTTTATCCAGTAGATCGTAGTCATTCTTCCAACGAATGCAGGTTAGTGAGTTCGGGGTTCGACATTGAGTGAAGGGGTTATATGACCGATGTTACTATCAGGAGTTGCATCTTAAAGGGTCCTTGGCTATGCTGATCCGGGGATTGCAAAACCTTTTCGTAACGCGTTCATATGCTTTCAGCACAAAGATGTTAGAACGAAACTCCTCTCTTGTGTTTGTTCCTGTCCGTACCTTGTTGTTTTTCTTATTTTTCTTTTTGTTCCCTATGTGGCTTCTCGTGAAGACTGATGTTATCAATTAACTGAGAATATCATTCGTTCCTCTTGTTCGGATGATTTCATTCGTTCTTATTGTTCGAATGATTATTGTGAAGACTTGTTGCAATTCATTCCATTGATTCAGCTTATTCCTTTTGTCAATCAATTGCTGATTCGTGGTCATCTCTTACAGGATGGCTCCGAAAAGGGTTCCGAACGCCAACCCAGAGGGTGAAGAGGTTCCAGAACGTCCTCCTTCCCCTCCTCCTCTGCCTGAGGCTTGGAGAGCAATTATGCAGACTACTGCTCAGAACACTCAGTTGATGATGCAGATGATGCAGCAAATGCAAGCTATGCAAGCTAATCAAGCTAATCAGGGTTTTCCAATGAACCAAGGCAACTTCTTCCAGCAGCACCATGCTACTCTCAACCAGTTCCTGGCTAACAATCCTAAAGCTTTCAGTTACTGTGTCGACCCTCTTGATGCTGAGGATTGGTTGACCGACATAAAGAAGCATTTTGAGTGCAGTAACGTGAAAGAAGATGACTATGTGAAGTTTGCAGCCTTCCAACTGAAAGATCAAGCAGCTGACTGGTGGCAGCAGTACAAAGACTCCAGGCCGGGTCAAGTGATCTCTTGGGAGAATTTCTGCAAGGATTTCCGCTCGCATCACATTCCTACAAGTGTCATCGAGGGTATGCGTGAGCAATTCCGCAACCTCAAGCAGGGCTCCATGTCAGTCTATCAGTATAATGTCAAGTTCCAAAACCTCGCTCGCTATGCAAAGCAAGACATTCCTGATGCAAAGAGTAAAATCTATCAGTTCCGTGGAGGTCTCAAAGATGAACTTCAGCTTGCTCTCACTTTGTTCGAGCCAGACGAATTCGACAAGTTCTATAACATGGCTTTGAAACAAGAAGCAGCTCAGCTTAAGATGGAGGCTTCTAAGAAGAGAATTCAAGATGCTGTTCACTCTTCCTCATCGTCTCAGTTGGCTGCGAAACAACAGAAATTCTGGCTTCCTCCTCCTCCAGTGATTCGAGCTCCATACAACAACTCCAACAACTTCAACAACTCCAACAACAAGAACTCTAGTGGTCGTGGTTTCTCCCACCCACCCAACCCAAGCAACCAGTCGAAGAAGCAGTTTCAGTCTCAAGGCTCCAAGTCCAGTGGCTCTCATTTCCGTCCTCTCTCAGAAGTGACTTGCAACAAATGCACTCAGAAAGGTCACTATGCCAACAGATATCCGAATCCGAACCGTCTTCCTCCTCCACAACCTGTGAGTTCAGCTATTGTCAGGCATGATCCAAAGGCTGCCAGGGTCAATCTGATGAATGCAGCACAAGCAGAGGCTTCTTCTGATGTCATTTTGGGTAACCTTCCAGTGAACTCTTTTCCAGCTAAAGTGTTATTTGATTCGGGTGCATCATGCTCTTTCATGTCTCAACCATTTGCATCCAAGCACAATATTGCCACTTCAAATTTGCCTCAGAGGTTGGAAGTTATTTCTCCAGGGAGACGTATGTCTTCTACTGTCTATGCTCCGGATGTTTCTATTCGCATGGGAGATTATCGTTTTATGGCTAAACCGGTGGTTCTTGGTAATTCTGACATTGACCTCATCCTCGGAATGGATTGGCTTTCTCAGCATGATGCTCACATTGATTGTGCTCAAAAGGAAGTCAAATTGACTCATTCTGATGAAGATGTGATTATCTTCGCCTCCAGGGATAATACTATTCGGCTTTTCTCTCTTAATGATAAGGGTGAAATTAATGCCATAGAGCAAATTCCAGTGGTGAACGAATATCAAGACGTCTTTCCAGAAGATCTTCCAGGCATGCCTCCACACCGTCAGGTGGAGTTTGTCATTGAACTCGAGCCGGGCACTGAGCCTGCTTGCCGGCGTCCATACAAGCTCTCTCCGGATGAATTGAAGGAATTGAAGAAGCAGCTTGATAAGCAGGAGAGTATGGGTCTCATCAGACCGAGTACATCTCCGTGGGGCTGTGCCGTCTTATTTGTCAAGAAGAAAGATGGCACAGAGCGTATCTGTGTTGACTACCGGCCATTGAACAAGAAGACGATTAAGAACAAGTATCCGCTCCCCAACATCAACGAACTCTTTGAGCAGCTCAAAGGAGCTAAAGTGTTCTCTAAGCTTGACCTCCGAATGGGCTACCATCAAATTCGCATTCGCGAGGAAGACATTCCCAAGACGGCCTTCAGAACGAGCTACGGTTCATACGAGTATACCGTCATGTCCTTCGGTCTCGCCAATGCTCCTCCTACCTTTTCAAGGATGATGCATTACATCTTCAACCCCTATACGGGCGAGTTCGTGCTTGTGTATCTGGATGATATTCTGGTGTTTTCCAAGAATGAAGAAGATCACGAAAAGCACTTGCGTCTGGTTCTTGATCGACTCCGAGAGCATAAATTCTATGCCAAATTCTCCAAGTGCGAGTTTTGGCTCGATAAGGTTTTGTACCTGGGCCACATTATCTCAGCTGACGGTATTGCGGTTAATCCCGAGAAAGTTGAAGCAATTGTCAACTGGGAAGCTCCTCAGAACGTCAAGCAGCTCCGCAGTTTTCTGGGTCTTGCCAGCTATTGCAGAAGGTTTGTTGAAAACTTCTCCAAGATTGCCAAGCCTCTTTCCAACCTGCTTCAGAAGAATGTCAAATACTTTTGGTCTCCCGAGTGTGAAGTGGCATTCAAAACCCTCAAAGAGAAGCTTGTCTCTGCTCCAGTTCTGACTCCTCCGGATGAAACCAAGCCCTATGAAGTATTTTGCGATGCTTCTCTTCAAGGCCTTGGTGGTGTGCTTATGCAAGATAAGAAAATTGTGGCATATACTTCTCGGCAGCTCAAGCCAAGTGAGAAGAACTATCCCACACATGATCTCGAGCTAGCAGCTATGGTACATGCTCTGATTACGTGGAGACATCTGTTGTTGGGCAGAAAGGTCGACATCTTCACTGATCACAAGAGCTTGAAGTACATCTTCACACAGCCGCATCTGAACCTCCGCCAGACTCGTTGGGTCGAGATGATCCAAGAGTACAACCCCAGCATTGAATACACTCCAGGCAAGGCGAATGTGATTGCAGATGCTTTGAGCAGAAAGGCATATTGCAACAGCCTTCTTATCAAGCCATACCAGCCTGAGCTTTGTGAAGCATCCAGGAAGCTCAACCTTCAAGTTGTTCCGCAGGGTTTTCTTGCAAATCTCCAAATTGCTCCTACCTTGGAAGATCAAGTCCGTGAGGCCCAGCTCAGTGATACCATGGTGAAGAAGGTGAAACATGGGATTGCAAAGGGCACTCCAAAATATAAGTGCTTCCGTGTTGATGAGAGAGATACCTTGTTCTTCGAGGACAGACTCGTTGTTCCCAAAGGTGATCTCAGGAAGCTCATAATGGAAGAAGCTCATGACTCTCTCCTTTCCATTCATCCTGGCAGTTCCAAGATG
The DNA here is from genome assembly GCA_902687465.1 of Secale cereale. Lineage (NCBI taxonomy): Eukaryota > Viridiplantae > Streptophyta > Magnoliopsida > Poales > Poaceae > Secale > Secale cereale. Next base: position 914,562,734 of record LR738710.1, read on the forward strand.
TACCAAGATCTCAAACAATCTTACTGGTGGACACGCATGAAAAGGGAGATTGCCCAATTCGTGAATGAATGTGATGTATGCCGAAGAGTGAAAGCAGAACATCAACGTCCAGCCGGTCTTCTCCAACCTCTTCCTATTCCTGAGTGGAAGTTCGACCACATTGAAATGGACTTCGTCACTGGCTTTCCTAAATCCAAGAGAGGCAATGATGCTATCTTTGTGGTGATTGACAAGCTTACCAAAGTCGCTCACTTTCTTCCAGTCAAAGAATCAATCAATGCAGCTCAACTTGCAGAGCTGTACACTTCCAGAATTGTGTCCCTACATGGCATTCCTCAAGTGATATCCTCAGACCGTGGCAGCTTGTTCACATCAAGGTTCTGGGACTCCTTTCAGTCCGCCATGGGCACTAAGATCAGGTTCAGCACTGCCTTTCACCCTCAGACTAGTGGTTAAGTCGAGCGTGTGAATCAGATCCTAGAAGATATGCTCAGAGCCTGTGTCATCTCCTTCGGCATGAAATGGGAAGACTGCCTTCCATTTGCCGAGTTCTCTTACAACAACAGCTTTCAAGCAAGTGCAGGCAAAGCACCTTTTGAAATTCTATATGGCAGAAAGTGCCGTACCCCTCTCAACTGGTCTGAAACAGGCGAACGCCAACTTCTTGGCAATGATTTGATCTCTGAAGCCGAAGAAATGTGCAAAGTCATACGTGAGAACCTCAAGGCCGCTCAGTCGCGTCAGAAGAGCTACTATGACGGCAAGCATCGTGATTTGGCTTTCGACATCGGTGATCATGTCTATCTCCGAGTTTCTCCGATGAAAGGAACCCAAAGATTCGGTATCAAAGGAAAGCTTGCTCCTAGATACGTCGGGCCTTTCAAGATTCTTGGCAAAAGAGGCGATCTAGCCTATCAGCTCGAGCTCCCTTCCAACTTTGCAAATGTTCATGATGTCTTCCATGTGTCTCAACTTCGCAAATGCTTCAAGGCACCTGAGCGCATGATTCCGTTTGAGGAGATTGATCTTCAACAAGACCTTTCCTACCGAGAGCATCCAGTTGCAATTCTCGAAGAAACCGAACGCAAGACTCGCAACAAGTCCATCAAGTTTCTGAAAGTCAAGTGGTCACATCACACCGACCGAGAGGCTACCTGGGAATGAGAAGATCATCTTCGTTCCGAGTACCCTTCCTTTTTCCAGTCCTAGATCTCGGGACGAGATCTTTTTGTAGTAGAGGAGAGTTTGTAATGCCCCGGATGTAATACTTTCCCTTTTGGGTTTATAATATATCTCCGGCTTCATCTATTTCCATTCCGGGTTCTTTGTCTTTCGGGCTTTCGTCGTTTTGTTGTGTGAGTGTGTGGCATTCATTCATATCATGTAGACATGTGCATTGCATTGCATTTGTGTTGTGGGTTGCATCCGGTTCGTCGTGTTTCTTCCCGTTGTCCGTTTCGCGTTCCGGAGCTCCCTCACGTGTCCGTGACGTCCCGTAGGCTTACCTTGTTGTTCGGGCGTTTTTCGTTACCGGTGTGCCGCGAGGTTGTTGTGTGTGTTGTTGTTTTGTTGTGTGCAACCCGCCTCTCAAATCTCATCTCGTTTGGACTCCGTTGACTTTTCCATCCGTTGCTCGTGTGGGTCCGATGTGCCTTCACTTCGTGTCCCGGAAACACCCCTACTGCAGTCTTTTATCTCCGTCTAGGCCTTTTATATCTATCCCCGCGATCGGATCCGTCGGATCGCGATCGGAGGGCTCCTAGCGCCCCTAAATCTCCCTCCTAACCCTAAAAACTGCTATTTATAGACCCCTAGGTCTATTTGGGCATCCCCTTCTTCTTCCTCCCCTCTCCCCTCTTTTTTTTCCCTTCTTTCTCAGATCCAAGAAATCTTCCCGGATCCCGAAGGATCCTTCGATCCAGCCGCCAGTTACTCCGCAGAAATCGAAGCCACCGAAGTCAACGCGGACAGGCCGCTCCCTCCGCTCGGTCGGCGCCTGTTCGCCTCGCTCGACCGAGCCGGGCCGCTCGCCAGAGCCCGGGGGGGACCAGATCCCCGCGCCGTGCCAGGGCCCGCCTCACCGCGCCAGCCAGGCGGCCTGGCTGGGCCGCCGCATCTTCGCGCCGCCGCGCGCCACTGGGCCCGAGCCCGTACACCGCCGGGCCGCCTTCGCCACTTCCCGCGCGGGCGCCGCCTCCGCCTGGGCCAAGGCCCGTACCGCGCCAGCCGACCGCGGTCCAGCCGCGGGCCTTCGCCGCCAGGCCGGGGCCTCCCGCACTGCTCCTCCGCAAGCCAGCCTCCGCGGGCCGCCGCATCTCGCCTCCGCGCCGGCCCACCCGCCGGATCCCGAGCCGCTGGCTCCTCTCCCTCAGCTGGGCCAGATCCGCACCGAACCGGCCCGTCTCCGTGTTTTTTTTCCTCAGATCAGATCTGGAGAGGTTGACCCTAAATCCTCATAAGCCCCTGATCTGTTTTTCTGATATGCAAAGTTTGACCTGCTGTATCTTTTACTGTGGTGCTCCGTTTTGCGCGTGTAATATGTCCAGACGTTCGTGGAGATGTGCTCTACGTTTTACCTGTTGTTGTCATGCATGTTAGAGATCATCTAGGTGCTTGTTTTGCTGTTGCCAGAGTGCATCACGATATAAACTGCTGTTATGTGTTATTTTCATGCCACCTTTGCCATGTGATATCTTTTAGCTCGTTTGTCCAAATGATGCAAATGACATGTCCACGTGTTCGTCTTGCCACGAACTACGTGTTGTGTGTGTTAGGTTGCATGGTAGATTTATTGTTTCCTTGTTATCATCATTGCAAAGTGCCATGTTCATATGTTGTGTTTTCACTTGTTATGAAATGCCATCTTGTTGAGCTCGTTGCAATCGTTGTGTTCACCTCTATGATGCATGCTTGTGTGTTTCGGGATCACCTTCATGTGCACTTTGATGAGGTGCTTACCCTTTGCCATGTTTAGTTTCGAGGTGACTTAAACATGCTCTTTTATATGCTATGATGTTATTGCTGTTTTAGGACTTAGTGATTTTTCACTAAGTCTGAAATCTGTAACGTTCCGATGCCATGTTCGTGTGATGTTCTAGGAAAAAGCATGATAGTTTTGGGGTGGATTTTGATTGTTCCTTGAAGTATATATTGTTGTCTTTCCATTCATGTCCTCACATGTCCATTTGAGTGGCTGTAGCATGTTTATCTTTTGCTCTAAAGTTTCAATAAAATTCTGCTGCCAGAATTTTATTGCAAAGTTCAATATGTCCAAGATCATTGCTATTGATCCGTGACTCCGTTGGGGGTGCACTTTGGACCTAGTTGCTGTACTATATGTCTAGTTTGTGTTCAAGTCCTTTGCCATGCTTTTTGGGTGCTGTAGCTTAATTATTTTGAGCTCCAAAGATGCTATGTTGCTGTAATTTTCAGCTTTCGCTCAAATCTTGTTTCGGGCATAACTTTTAGCCCGTAACTCCGATTTCAGCGAATCTTATATCAAACTTGATTGTTTTTCTGAGTAGATTAATAATATCAGATTGTTATCTTGTTTTGAGGTGTTTTGCTTGAGTGATGTTTTACGTGCTCCATGTGCATCCTTAGTGCATCCATCATGCATTCATGTTTTTCGAGTGCGCATTGCATCTTGTTGATTGGTGCTTGGTGTGATTGTTTTGTTTAGAGCCGGAAGCTGAGACCGGGTACGAAGTTGAGCACGAGGTTTCCAACGAGGTTGAGCACGAGGACCCTTCTTACGATCCGAACGACTTCTCTTCAGGCAAGATGACCGAACCCCGATAACATTACTATCTTTGCCTATTGCTAGTAGTCTCGATCTATAGTTTTGCCTCGATGCCCATGTTCTTCTTGTCAGCCTCCTATTTGTAACCAATTGCCATGTTTAACCAACCTACCTATGCAAACCGTTGCTTGGCTAAGTACGCTTCGCTCAGCCCTTCTTATAGCATTGCTAGTTGCAGGTGAAGATCGAAGATGCTTGCTTCATGTTGAAGTTTGGTTGGGTTATATCACACTATATAAATGCTTAAAATGAAATCATCTATATATTGGCAAGGGTGGAAGGCTAAGCCTTTTGCTTGGTGTTTTGTTCCACTCATGCCGTTAGGATCCGTATAAGCCGGTATTATGTTCCTTGATTATGCGTTCCTAACACGGTTGGGGTGTATGGGACCCCCTCGATAAACCGCTAAGTGCTAAGTCTTTTCCAGCAAATCCCAACATTGGTACTATTTGCCTAATAACAAACTAAACATGCATAGGGAGTAATTAACCCTCTTTCTTAATCAACAACCCCGGGCCAGTGCTCCACATGAGTGTTGGTCCGAAACGGGGAGCCTGCGGGGCCACCTCGAGGAAACTCAAGGTCTGGTAAAAACCCGTAGCTTCGCCCATCCGGTCGTGTCCTGAGACTTAGATACGCGCGGCTACTATCAGGGTGTCGACACGCCGGGAGGATTTGCTGGATTAGCCTTACCTTAGCTCGGTATATCTTGAGCACGGGATTCCGAGGATACTCGGGTCTTCCCACCTTGGAGTTGCGACTCCGCGGATCGTGGGCTTGTAATGGGTCAAGTTGGAACACCCCTGCAGGGTTTGAACTTTCGAAAGCCGTGCCCACGGTTATGTGGCAGATGGGAGCTTGTTAATTCCGGTTGTAGATAACTTGACACAATGTTACTAATACACTACCAGCGTGTGTTCCGTGACTGTCAATTTCCGAATAGGGATTCGGGAGTTGAACACGGAGGGGTTATGTTTGTGAGCTTGTAGCTAGGATCACTTCGTGATCACTTCTCGCCGTTGCCTTCTCTTCTCGCTCTCACTTACGTAAGCTAGATGCTAGTTGCTGCTGCTGACTTGTTCATTCTTCAGCCTTTCCCTCACCTAAAGGCTTAAATAGTTCTGTTACCCGGGAACGGGATTGCTGAGTCCTCTGTGGCTCACAGTTACTTCACACACCAGATGCAGGTCCAGCTGTGAGCTATCCAGGTGATGGCACCGAGCTGGATTAGGAGTACGACGAGGAGCGTAGTCGGTACTACGTGCGATACCCGGACGATCAGTAGTGGAGTCTCTTACTAGGATTCGATCCGCCTGTGGTTTATTTATCTGAGTTTGGTACTTTGACTTTTGGCTTTTGCCCTTAGAGGGTTGTAGTGCTCTTAATGTATGATGTTTGAGACTTGTACTGTAATTCTGTGACGTGGCGAGTGTAAGCCAACTACTTTCAGTTTACTATCCCCTCTTTTACATGAGTTGTGCAAATATTACCAGACTTGAGATCATTCTAGGATGGAATTATGCCTTTAAGTCGTGCCTCGACACGTAGGAGGTATAACTCCATCCGGGGCATTACATTCGGGTACTCCATATGTCCTATTTTCAGCAAAGGTCATGCTGAAATTTTCTGTGAATTGTAGCATGACTTTGCTAAAAATAGGACATATGGGGTACTTGTGACTAATGCATGGGCCGGGGTATCTTAGTACTTAATTAAGTAGGATCAATTGCCGCTTTATTCTGGCTACATTAAACCATAGGCGGCAATAGAGCCAAGTGATTAGGCCCAACTTAGAATTCTCCTTCCCAGCTTAGCTCCTAGGATGCCTCGGTGTCGAAAAACCATAAATTATAAAACCTTGGCTTTTAGGGTGCCTCGGTGTCGATAAAAACCTAAATGATGAAAGCTTAGGCTTTTAGGGTGCCTCGACGTCGAAAAGCCCTAAATGATAAAAGCTTAGCTTTTAGGATGCCTCGGTGTCGACAAACCCTAAATGATGAGACCATGATCTTGTTCCTTGACAATAACCAACTTTTTGACCAAACGTTTTTCCTATTTAGAGAGAAACATGGCCCACAACGATGAGGCCGGCGGTTCGGGCAGCAAGGCATTCTGGGAGCTGTCCCAGGAGATGGAGGAACAACCTCACTGCTATGAGGACGTCGCGAAAGACACCGATCCTGACACCACTGATGGTGCCGCCGAGGATGACACCACTGATGGTGCCTTCGGGGATAACACCACTGATGGTGTCGCCGAGGATGCCACCACTGATGATGGCGGCGCACACACAGATGGCAGCCAACCGAAGAGGCAACGGAAGGACCGGCGCCCGACCGTGCTCCGCACTGTCAAGGAGGAATTTACTGAAGTGAACTCCGACGGGCATCCAACGGCGCCCAAAGAAATAGTCAAGGGGTATTCGGTTCAGCTCGGGTGCATTCTCCGGAGCACCATCTCGATCAACACCGAGAACCTAAGGCATAAGGACCGAGGGAATTTGCGCAACCTCCTCTTCACGAAGCTGCACGAACGATACAAGTTCCCCGCTGAATTTGAAAACACATGCCTCACGGGGAATAAAGTGAACAATGCCGCCCTCACGAGGATGAGCACGGCCCTGTCTACTTGGAGAAGTTCGGTGAAGAGAATGATTGACAAAGGTTTTAGTTATGAGAAGATCAAGGCGAAAAATCCTTCGATCAGTGAAGATGACTACAAGGAGTTCAAGATCAAGTGCAAGAGCAGCGCAACCTCCACATCAAGTCAGTGGGGGAAAGAAATGTGGGAGTTGAACTTAGGGGAACACACACTCGGTCCCGGCAGTTACCGAGTGGCGGAGCCTATATGGGACAAGGAGGACGCGAAGCGTGCCGAGCAAGGCCTACCGCCCCTCTTTGATAAATACGGTGACAAGCAGACCAGGATCTTTGTCAGGGCCCGGTACAAGGAGGGCCCAGTAACAAAGGAGCTCACCACGGATCCGAACACCAGGGCCCTTGAGGTTGTTCTTGTAAGGAACACAGCCCCGCGTAATTAGCTCCATATGGTTGCATTCTAATTAATGAAGCCAAATTTCTAAATGGTTCACATTCCTTCTGCAGGCGACTGAAAGCAGTAGCGCGGGGTCGACTCAGAGCACCCCTTGGGACACCACTCTAAATAGGGCATTGAATGTAATGAAAAAAAGGATAAGCTCAGTAAGCCGTCGTCAGCTGGTCGTGTGGCCGGCAAAGGCTTGTCCACAAAATGGTCATCATACTATAACGATGGTGGGCAAAAGGAGAAAAATACCATCTCGAAAAGCTAGTCGTGCGAGGTTCATGAACTCAAGGCACAAGTGGTGCGGATTCCGGAGATTGTCCAAGAGCAAGTGCAACAACAACTGGGATCGACGCTCACTGGCATTATCCCTACCTTGATTCATGGGCTGACGACTTGGGTTGCGGGCGGGGCCATTGGTGTCTCCGGCGGAGGCGGCATTGGTGTCTCCGATGCCAGCACGGGCATTGGAGCTTAATGCAACCGGGTGTACGCCGGCCGACACCTCTGCAGCAAGCGGCCCCTCCGTCAATTGCACGCCAGCCGTTGGCGGTGCCTCGACATTAGCCGAGCTCGACGCCATCATCACGCTAACTAATTAAGCCTCTCGGCCGAGGACTTCATCTCCTTGCCTTTGACTGGTCATCCCTGACGCCCTACATGTTTTCGCAGGGCGCCGCCGATGTTTCGTGCACTCTCCTGCACTTCGTGAATGACGAGTTGGTCGATGTCGCCAAGGGCAAAACCGTTCAACCGGGCAACCCCATGTTCCACGGTAATCCGATGCCACCCACCGTGTATAGGGTCCAACTGGTTCTGGTGCTGCCAGGCTGCGACGAGTTGTTACCTCCGATTCGACCCGCATGGCCGACGAAGATAATGTGATGACCCTCCCCAAAGACAACACCGCCAGTCGTGCCGGCGCCAAGCCATGGCAAGACCGCCGCAACGCTACCGGACATGCCGGACATCCCTATGGCATAGGATCTGTCAGAGATATTACTTGCAGGTCTAAGCCGGCCAGGAAGATCCGGATTACACTGACATAATCGTGTTATTACAAGCTCGGTAGAATATGTACAAAAGGTTACAACCCATAGAGGTTTAGGGCCCATGTGTAAAGCCCACGGTTTGTAAACCGTCATATCATATTACTTGGGATGTAAGATAGAAAGAGTAGAGACCGAGGCGGACACGTTTATGAGCCGGCCTCGGGACTCTGTAAATCGGACCGGGCGTTACCTCTTATATAAAGGGACGACCCGGCGACGGTTCAGGGACAAGAAACAACAGCGCGAAACACAGGCAAGCGATTCGCTCCCTGTTCATCGACGCCCAAGCAATGCCACACCAAACTAGACGTAGGCTTTTACCTTCATCGAAGGGGCCGAACTAGTATAAACCCTCTATGTCCTTTGTGTGCTTTTAACCTCTTCAAGCTAACCCGCGCGATGGCTTCACACCTAAGTCCTCTAAACCGGACATCTGCCATGCTAATTCCACGACAGTTGGCGCCCACCGTGGGGCTATCGCACGATGGTGTCGAGTTCTTGAAGGGCAGCTTTCAAGGACTCAAGGGTTACGCGGTTGGCCGGGTGACCAAGTGTCGCCGTGGCCGGATCTACATCGACGACGCAGGCTGGGGCCCCGAGGCCGATTCAATCGAATACGGGTACCGGGTCCCCTTTGGCGGCATCCACGTCTTCATCGGCAAGATTGGCGAACCGGGACCTGAGCCGGAAATCTTCCCCAACATCGTCGAGCCGGCTCAGCGTGCAAGATCGGCCCGGGTTCAGCCCTCCGTGAAGCGTGTCTTCGTTGGAGCAGTACATGGAGTCCAAGCCGAGGACGGATCGGGTTCTGGTGGCGAGACAGTCATCTACTCTGACGATGAATATTCATCCGGAGAGACCAAATCTTTGTATCTGTTGCAGGACGGGTGATCTTAGGGTGTATCTGATGGCGATAGTATTCCGTACCCCTTTGATCCGCCAAACCGGGTGGCTGTTTTCATTGCCGGATCACAGCCTGCGCAGCAGCTCTCGGTGACCGGGGAGTTCACCTCATAAGTAGCGGGTGCTGGGGCGGGCAACCAGACCCCGTCGCCCTCTAACGTCCTATCCACCTTGGTTGGAGAATTGACGGCACTTGCAACAGCAGAAGTGGCCCCTGCCAACAATGCGCAACATGATGCGGAGATCCTTCAGCTGAAGGGCCGGATTGAGCAGGCTAAACGGGATCTAGACGCGGAGAAAGCCAGGATGGCTACGAGGCAAGCAGAGCTAGACTCCCAAGCTTTTCGGCTCAGGGTGGATCAGACTTCAGCACAGGAGGTAATGTACAGAAGACAGCAAACTCGTCTACCGCCGGTTTATGAGGTGAGGAATCTCTTTGGCACACCAGGAGCGGGAGCCAGCAATCACCCAGAGGTAAACCGGGGAGGAGCCCCGGGGAATGGCGCGTCGGTTCAGCCGCCGGCCGCAGAGCGAAACCGCCAAGTCGTGCCAACGCCGCACGTCCCCACCCCTCTCGGCCATTATTCTAACCCGTTGGACAACATTGTCGCCGCCGCTTCACGACTGGCCGCTTTACCCATTGAGGGGACATCCCCTGTGGTGATGGAAGCATGCCGGGCTAAGGAATTGCTGGATACGGCGCTGACACAACAGCAGGTGTACTCTTACAGCAGGGAAATGATTCATTCAACCCCCCGCCCAAGCCGGAGTTACGCTAGGCACTGGGATGAACCGGCTGTATTTAGTAGCGAGCGGAGACGTCACCGTCACAGGCAGGATAATCCGGCGGGAGCAGAAGCGCACGCCCAAGAGGCGATAAACCGGGCCAGACATACTACCCGTGAGTATACCCGTCAAACGACGCCGGTTCACCCAACCACAGTGGAAACGGGGGTCACAGCAAGTTCCTTCGGAGTACAGTGTCTCATCCCCGCTTTACGAAGCATGAAATTACCCAAGGACTTCAAAGGCCCGCGCAAGGTACCCAACTACACAGCGGATCTGGCTCTAGAGGCGTGGGTTGAAAGTTATGAGATGGCTATGGAGATGCTTGATGTGGATGAAGCGGCAAGCGCTAAGTACTTTACCATGATGCTTGAGGGTACAGCCCGGACATGGTTAAAGGGCCTACCGCCTAACTCCATCGGATCATGGGGTGAGTCGCGTCGCCACTTTATCAAAAATTTCAAAGACACGTGCAAGCAGCCAATGTCAGTGGTAGACTTAGCAGCATGTGTTCAAGGAGAGCAGGAACCCACGAGCAGCTGGGTGCGGTGAGTATCAGAAATTCTGCATTCTTCCAATAGCATCAACCCTAGTACGGCGATAGTGACATTAGAAAACAATTGCCGGTTTGAGTCTCTGAAGCTAAAGTTAGGACGGCTCAAGCGCGATTGCAATGACATGGGAACGCTCATGAGCGCTCTGGTGAAATATGGGGATTCTGATAACACCAAATACCCAGATGCGGACGGAGACAAGTCCGGAAAGGTGAGCAAAACTGGTAAACCGGTGCAAGCTAATCCGGTAGGAACGGGTTACAATGGTAAGCGAAAAGCGGAGGGCGGTTCCGATTTTGTGGCCAATACCAACGTTCAGGGAAACGGGCAGCGCCGCAAAGGTAGACCACCTCCGCGCGGCGAAAGGCAATCCTTCAATCTAGATCAACAGTTAAACGTGCCTTGCCCTAAACACAGTACGGAGGGAAACCCATCTAAGCACTTATGGAAGGACTGCCGGATCATGGTAGAGGCCATGAAACAAGCCAGATATAACCACGGACCCCCCGGCGGCGGCTCGAGTTCCGATTTTCAGGGTCCGGGTTACCAGGGTAATGGTTCCGGATCAGGATATCCTGGCGGTAACAATAACTACAACAGCAACGGTCAGCATCAACATAACCAACAGCATGGTCAGGGGGGTTACAACAACCAAGGCAATCAGCAGCACCAGCAGTAGCAGCAATCCGGATATCAGAGTAATCCGAAGGAGCTAAGCAGTGGACAGTATCATGTTTTGACGACAAGTTTGTGCAAACTAGATCAAAAGGTTCTGAAGCGGGCAGTACACGCAGTTGAAGCGGCAACGCCACATTTTTTTACGTTGGTCTGAACAACCTATTGTGTGGAGCAGAGAGGATCACCCACCACAGGTTGATAACCCGGGCCAGTTGGCCCTAGTGGTGGCACCACAGGTGGGTGGCTACAAGTTCACAAAGGTACTCATGGATGGCGGCAGCAGTATCAACATCTTATACTATGAGACCTTCCGGCGTATGGGGCTGACAGATAAAAAGTTGAGACAGTCCAACACAGTGTTCCGTGGAGTGGTGCCAGGTAAATCGGCTTACCCAGTTGGGAAAATTGATCTGTAGGTCACCTTTTGGGATGAGCAGGATTCTAGATCAGAGACTGTGACCTTTGAGGTCGTAAAAATCAAAAGCCCATATCATGCTCTGTTTGGGAGACCGGTTTACGCCAAGTTCATGGCTAGACCGTGTTATGTTTATCTGCAGCTTAAAATGCTGGGTCACAAGGGAACCATCACGGTTCACGGAAGTCGCAAGATAGCATTGGAATGCGAGGAAGGAGATGCAGCCTATGCAGAGGCAGTGTGTGCTATGGAGGAGTTGAAATTCTACAAGGACAACGTCGATCCGGCGGATATGTCCCCGTTAAAGAAGCCAACTACAGAGCATGATTCGGCGTTGAAGTTTAAATCAGCAGAGGAGACCAAGCAAGTTGACTTTGTTCCGGGCGATTCATCCAAGCAGTTCACTATCAGCGCTAACCTAGACTCTAAATAGAAAAGCGCGCTCATCAAGTTCATCCGTGAGAATCGGGATATCTTTGCATGGAAACCTTCTGACATGCCAGGCATACCGAGGGAACTCGCTGAGCAAAGTCTTAATATTGATCCGAAGTTTAAACCGGTCAAACAGTATTTGCGCCGCTTCAATGAGGAGAGGCACAAGGATATAGGTGAAGAACTGGCCAGGCTTTTGGCCGCCGGATTCATAGTTGAGGTGTTTCATCCAGAGTAGCTGGCTAATCCGGTGCTGGTTCTAAAGAAAAATGGCACCTGGAGGATGTGTGTTGATTACCCAGACTTAAATAAGGCTTGTCCAACTGATCCTTTTGCTCTCCCCTGTATTGATCAGATTATTGATGCTACGGCAGGATGTGAGCGGCTAAGTTTTTTGGATGCATATTCAGGTTATCATCAGATCAAGATGACAGTTAAGGACCAGGAAAAGACAACTTTCATAACTCCTTTTGGGGCCTTCTGCTATGTATCCATGCCTTTTGAGCTCAAGAGTGCCCAAGCAACTTATCAGCGTTGCGTGCAGAATTGTTTCAAAGGACATACCGGAAAGAATGTCCATGCTTATGTTGATGACATTGTGGTGAAGTCAAGGAAGGAGGAGACGCTAATAGAGGATTTACAAGAAACCTTTGACAACCTCCGGATTTATAAGATGATGCTTAATCCGGAGAAGTGCGTCTTCGGTGTTCCTGCAGGCAAGCTCCTGGGATTCTTAGTATCAAACAGAGGAATAGAGGCTAATCCGGAGAAGATCAAGGCGATCACATCCTTGACCAAACCGGCTTGTATCAATGATGTCCAGCGCATAGCAGGCCGGATTACAGCGTTGAGCCGATTCATCAGCCGTTTGGGAGAGAAGGCAATTCCGCTTTATCAGATGCTGAAAAAGACAGATCAGTTTGTATGGAGCGAGGCTGCGAACGCCGCGTTGGAGGATTTGAAGCGGCAAGTAGCAGAAACGCTAGTTCTTGCTGCCCCTGTTGACAACGAGCCGCTACTGTTATACGTGGCCGCCAATGCCCGTGCAGTTAGCGTGGCAATTGTGGTGGAACGCAAGGAAGAAGGCAAAGAATATCCGGTTCAACGCCTGGTTTACTACATCAGTGAAGTTCTCATTGAGTCAAAGCAAAGGTATCCGCACTGGCAGAAGCTGGTGTACGGCGTGTTCATGGCAAACCGAAAGCTGAAACACTATTTCCAGGGCCACCCAATCACTGTTGTCAGCTCAGCTCCGTTGGGGGATATAATCCAGAACAGAGAAGCCACTGGCAGAGTGGCGAAGTGGGCCATTGAGCTTAGCTCACACGGATTGAAGTATGTACCCCATACTGCCATTAAATCCCAAGCACTGGTAGATTTCATCTATGGCTGGACAGAATTGCAAGCACCAGAGGAGAAGCCGGATCATACATACTGGACTATCCACTTTGACGGATCAAGGCAATTAGAAGGCTCAGAGGCTGGAGTCGTGTTAACTTCCCCACGAGGTGACAAGTTTTGTTATGTCCTTCGACTAATGTTCCCTTGCACTAATAATGCTGCTGAGTATGAAGCTCTCCTTCACGGCCTACGGATGGCTAAGGAGATGAACTTGAGCCGGGTCAAGTGCTTTGGTGATTCAGATCTAGTGGCACAACAGGTGTCTGGCAAATGGGACTCTAAAGATCCACTCATGGCAGCTTACAGGCTCGAAGTTGAAGCGGTTGCAGGATATTTCAAAGGATATCAGGTGGACCACATAGACCGGCGGAAAAATGAAGCGGCCGATGCACTAAGCCGGTTCGGATCTCAGCGTAAACCGGTTCCACCAAATACCTTCTTGGAAGAATTGCACAGTCCATCGGTTCAGATACCATCGGAGCAGGATTTGGCTGTTCCTGATCCGGAAGCACAACTAGTGGCAGCGCTCCACGTTATTCCGGTTTGGACACTCCCTTATTTGGCATACCTGAGCCGAGGAGAGTTGCCGGATGATGAGATTGAGGCTAGGCAGATAGTCCGGCGATCCAAATCTATGACCATTGTCAACGGAGAACTTCATCACCGCAACGTTTCTGGTGCATTTCAGCGATGTGTATCATCGGAAGAAGGCTGTGATATTCTTCGAGAGATACACGAGGGAGATTGTGGTCATCACGCCAGTTCAAATTCATTGGTAGCCAAAGCCTTCCGTCATGGGTTTTACTGGTTAACGGCTGATGCTGATGCGGAGGATCTAGTCCGGAGATGCGATGCTTGTCAGAAATTTTCACGGCGTGCTCATGTTCCAGCGCAGGAGCTACGGATGATTCCAATCACTTGGCCGTTTGCGACCTGGGGGCTTGATATGGTTGGGCCTTTCAAACGATCCCAAGATCAGAAAACCCACCTATTGGTAGCAGTGGACAAGTTTACAAAGTGGATTGAGGCAGAGCCTGTCAGTAAGTGCGACGCAGCAACAGCGGTTAAATTCATCAAAAAGGTAATTTTCCGGTTTGGCTTTCCACACAGCATAATTACTGATAATGGCACCAACCTATCTAAAGGAGAGATGGAAGAGTTTTGCCAAAGGGAACATATTCGTCTGGATGTATCTTCAGTAGCTCACCCTCAATCCAATGGTCAAGCTGAGAGGGCCAACCAAGAGATCTTGAGAGGCATCAAGCCCAGGCTTATGGTTCCTTTGCAAAGAACGCCAGGTTGCTGGGTTGAGGAGTTACCTTCTGTTCTCTGGAGCATCAACACTACACCTAACAGGTCTACAAGTTATACGCCCTTCTTCATGGTATATGGTGCTGAAGCGGTTCTTCCTAGTGACATTCGGCACGACTCACCATGGGTGGCAGCTTATGTTGAAACAGCTAATGAGCAAGCAAGACAAGACATCTTAGATCGGCTGGATGAGGAACGGGACATAGTGGCAGCACGATCAGCCATATATCAACAAGACCTGCGCCGATATCACAGCCGCCGGGTTAAGACCAGGACATTCCAGGAGGGGGACCTGGTTCTCCGGCTCATCCAAGACCAGACAGATATGCACAAGTTATCCCCACCTTGGGAAGGACCCTTTGTGGTCAGCAAGAACCTACACAACAGTTCATACTACCTGGTTGATGTTCGAGAGCATAAAGACTCGCGTACAACAGAGGAAGAGACGAAGAGGCCGTGGAACATCGCTCTTCTGCGACCCTACTACACTTGAGCCATTGGCTTCGCTTTATGTATCTTGTACATATTATGATTAATAAATAAACCGGCGCCCCCGGTAAACCGGTGGATCAGCCATCTTCTTCGAATAGAAGTATCATATGGGAATTCGCTCACGTGATATCCATCTAAAGTTTATTTTTCTTGATATATATCATTTTCATCAAGTAAACAAATTGCTTTGATCTGTATATTTTGATACACAGGACAATTGTTTATTAAGGGATCAAAGAGGGTTCGCCGCACAGCGCAACTCAAACATAGGTACCCGACCTCCTAAACCGGCGCCCTTGCTGCGTCAAATATGGAGCCTGGCAGCTTGTAAAAAGCCATTGACAATCATCGAGTCGATCACCTAAAGACAAGATCCCTTAGAGGACTTGAAACATTGGGTAGTATTGATGACAACGTCAATTATAGAGCTTAAAGGCCGCTCATAAAAAAATGCCTAGAGCTTAAAGGCCGCTCACAAAAAGCCTGGAGCCTGGCAGCTCGCAAAAAGCCAAGAGCTTAAAGGCCGCTCACAAAACAATGCCTAGAGCTTAAAGGCCGCTCACAAAAAGCTTGGAGCCTGGCAGCTCGCAAAAAGCCAGAGCCTGGCAGCTCGTAAAAAGCCTCGATTTCGAGCCTCGTAGCTCATAAAAAGCCTTGATTTGGAGCCTGGCAGGTCGTAAAAAGCCTCGACTACATGGTCTTATTTGCCAAAAAGCTTTGTTTCTGTGATTTTACAAGTTTTTGTTGTTAACCGAGTCTATTGATCCAGGATTGGGCAACTTCGAAGTTGACCATATATCTGCAAAATTAAAAGTCTGGGTCATGAACACCAGCATGAGTTAAAAGTCTGGGTCATGAACACCAGCATGAGTTAAACCGGCGTTCATCATAAACCGGATCAATCATCAGGCAAACGCCAAGATAGCCAAGAGCCTCATCAGCATCTACACTTTCAATTATGCCTACCGGATTAAGGACGTCAGGCACAATTAATCAGAGGTATGTGGTATCTTTGGTATAAATCAAATATTCCTTTGATATATATTGGAACAGTGTAATAGGCCCGGTGGTAAACCGCCAGGACATCTTTTAGCATCGTTTATGCAGGCACAGATAACATAAACGGATTAACCATGGCAAAACAAAGGATTAAATTGGCAGACGCCAAGTCAAGCTGTGACATCCATATTGGGACAAAGACAATGTTTCAACTATCCTATTACAAGGCACATGCATGCCCGAATAAGATTAAAGTTTCTGGCAAAATGTTCAGCAACTACAAATTAAGCCGGACGGTTTATGACTCCTCTTCACGCTGTGAAAGCTGAGGGTCAACGTGTTCCGGGTCTTCTTCAGCTTCAGGTAACGGCTGGAAACCAGGAGCGCACCAATCAATCTTCTTGAGTGCATGGAAATACATCTCGTCATCGATAAGATCTGAAGGGTCAATATCTGGAGTGAAAGTATGACCACGAACCGGTGGGATCAGACTCTCAGTGTCGTAAACCGGCCGCTCTACCCGCTCATTGTCTAAGTCATAGGCCGGATGATACCTTGTCAGATCTGCTTCATCGGCAAGTTTGCTGGCGAGTGGGCGCATCTCCTTGGTTAAGGCACGGAGGTCTTCGGCAGAGAAGGTGGATCCATCCTCTTTATTGCTGGGATATCTGTTCATAGCCTAAGCCGGATCAAAGTCCGGATCCCATGCTTTGGCCCGGGTCAGCACCATGAGAGAGCCGGCCCGTGCAGCAGACTTCTTCACTTCTACCAAACGTACAGGCAGGACGGATAGCTTCTCCAAAGTGGATTGGATGGTAGTTGGTGCCGGCTTGTTATGAGACATAGCACTAATAACCCTTTGAGCGCTGGAATACAGCTGCTCCTCCAGGGTATAAGATGCCTTGAGCTTCTTCCGGACATCATCTCCAAGATGAGTGATACGTCTCCCTATACACGTTTGCGGAGTTAAACCGGAGCGGAAGAAAGATTGCAAGGATAAAAAACATATACAGATGGGTACTCACCGAAGATAGCAGAGGTCATGAGTTCTATTTGCTGTCTTATACCGGGCAGCTCCTGTGTAACCGGATTAAGCGCAGCTTCAGTGTCTTTTGCCCTTTTCTCAAGAGCATTCCTCTGTACTTCCCATGTGGACCGCTCCGCTTCAAAGTCCTTTTTCAATTTTTCCATGTTGGTCAAGGTAAGTACAAGTTCTTCCTTGGCTTTGGCGGAGGCAGTTTCACTAACATCCAATCTATTCCGGAGTTCAGTTACCTCCGAAGCCCTCCGGGTCAAGTCCGCCTACAAGGAAATCAAACGGATTAGAAAGACAGAACAATCAAGTCTCAAGCATATAACAAGTTATACACTTGACACTTGGGGGCTAATGTGCAATTGAAGTAACGAACGAGAAATTCAGACAAGTCCCAAGCGCATAAAACAAATTATACCCTTGGCACTTGGGGGCTAATGTAAGTTCATTTTTCAGATACAATGGAAGTCCCGGTTCACCTACAATTAAGCTAAACCGACACTTGGGGGCTACTATGGCCTAAAGACAGGATTGCAAAGCCACGAAACAGAGACAAGTAAATGGAAAGGAAAATTACCTCATACTTATCCTTCATCATATTAACCAGTCCGGCTTCATACTCGCGGCTGGTAAAGAGCCGGTTCAGATACCCGGAATGAAGTTCCTGGGCACTCAACTGGGAATAACTGGATAAGTCTGTGCTCCACTTGCCTTTCTCCTGTTGAAGTTTTTCTTCCTTGGCAGTGTGCTTGGCCAAGATGACAGGCTCAGTGGAGGCAGTAAAACCGAACCCGGTTATCTCAACGTCCGCGGATGAAGCGGCAGTTGGCTGGAGAGGGGCAGCAGTAGGCGTTGGGCTGGCAGGAGCCGGGCTAGCCCGAGGAGGGCTAACCCGGACAAGGCTCGCCGGTTCAACCACATTCGCCGTATTATCATCTCCCGGAGCAGCAACGTCGTCACGATCCATAGGGATATAGTCATCAAATTGAGCTTCAGGATGATTTTCTCGAAGGATAACCGCTTCAGGGTCACCGGCCGGTTCAGCAGTAGTGATTTCAGCAGCCGCTTTGGTGGCTTTCGCCTTCTAACTAGGCTTCGGCTTTCTGGTAAAAGGTCAAAGGAACTATAAGAGTCATGAAGTTGCAAACATAAAAGTAAACCGGATGTTCGAGAAACGGACTTACCCAGGCACGGTCTTCAGCACGGGGACCTGCGTGGCAGTTGACTCGCCGGAAGAGGACAAAGGAGCCTCCTGATAGTTAGGATCAGACGGTTTAAGCGGTTTACGTATGAGGCCGGCTTTTGGATGAAGAAGAGTGGGAGAAAGTAAAACCTCGGAGCGACGCCTGCGAGCCGGCGTAAGAGGTATTCCGGATGACCCCACCACATGGACACTATGGCGCGTGGTCCGGCGTGCTTCATGCTGCTGTTTCTTCAAAAGAAAGTTGGGATCCAATTTAGCGCAAGGATGAGAAAAGGGATACTTCCGGGACACCCGGCGGATTTTGGGGGGCAGCGGTTCTGAGTCAGAAGAGAGAGAAATTACCTCAACTCCCGCCGCTTTACTTCCTTACACCAGATCCTGTGGAAAGGCACTGTTAACATAAATCTGGATAAAGGGAGATTAAAGCGTAGAAGGTTTAATTCATACCTCCGAATCCGGATCCTCCTCCTCTGGATGTGAACCGGAGGCAGCAACAGCATTCTTCTTCTTAATAGCATAAGTTTTCCGGCGTGGTTGCTTGGCTAGTTTATCTTGAGTTTTCCTCTTCCAAAAGGGGTCGTTGGCCTGCGCAGAGGATAGGAGATAAATGCAAGACAATTGATATAGCCGGATTAAAGCAAACAGGAAAAGATCAAAAAGGACTTACTGTTGGCGGTTTATTTCTTTCGCAGAACGGAGCTAAACCGGTCCGGCTGCACTCCTCTAGAGAGATGTTTAGCATTATATCAATGTAGCGCTAAGGATCATCCGGTTTACCAGTATACTCGCACATCAGGCCTGAGCGCCGGCTCAGTGGAAGAATGCTCCACGCGAGCCAGAGCGAACAAAGTCTACTCTGGTTAAGACATTGGCTACAAAGGCCCTGAGTTTAGAGAGTTGAGGGGCAAACCGGGCACGATCTGGAGCGCTGAGGCGCTGCGGCAAGGGGTGATCCGTTGGTAGGCGATAGGCACGATAACCCGGCAGTGGGTTTTCTCCTTCAAGCGAGGTGTCTTTGCAATAGAACCACGTTTGGTTCCATTCCTTGGGGTGGCTGTGAAGGGCAGCGTGAGGGAAGCTCACATCCTTTCTCTTTTGGATACTGACGCCACCCAACTCTTGATGCGACCCGTCAGTAAACTCTGTTCGCCGGTTTAAATGAAAAAAGTCTCGGAACAGATCCACTGATGGTTCCTCTTGAAGATATGCCTCTGAGAAGACTTGAAATTTGCAGATATTTGACATAGAGTTTGGACCTACGTCCTGAGGATGGAGCTGAAAAGCGGCAAACACATCCCGGAAGAATTTTGAACCGGGAGGGCTAAAACCCCGGGCCAGGTGATCAAAGAAAACAATGACCTCTCCTTCCTTAGGAGTAGGTGGGCACTCATCTCCTGGGGCCCGCCAGTGCAGAACCTCCTTAGGACCCAGAATACCGATTGAAGCAGCGTTTGTTAAGTCATCCTCAGTGATGCGGGAAGGGACCCAGTTGCAAGCGACGAACTGCTTGGCTGTCATCTTGACTAAGGAAGTGTTGAAAATTACAGTGCAAAATCCGGTTTACCAATTGCTAAAAGTTAAGCCGGAGCGTTATATAAAGTTATGGATCTAATTGTCGGTTTAAGCAAGGGGCTAATGGTATTACTAATACGGAAGCAAATGCGAGTAAGACGGCTACCGGTTCATGATAACAGGGAAAGGAGAAGTTAAACCGTCAATTATGGATACGGCCTTATGTCTAAATCATCAGAGAAGAGCATATGACTCGCGTACTATGGTGAAACCGGCGGGACGAGCTACAGATCTAAAATGTGAATAAACAGCTTCCGCAGAAGGCTGAGGGGAATCTAGATCTAAGACACAAAGAAAAGATGGAATAAATACAACTTATATACAGGAAAGGTCGCGAAGGTTCCCTGCAGATCAAATCTAAACTGATAAACTAGAAGAACTAAAACCTTAAGGGCGGAGCAGGAGCGCATGGATTCAGGACGAATCTAAATAAGGTTCGAATCTACAGCAAGGCTAACCTACAGGGATGAATAGTAAAAGCTTCAAGGTTTCATGGCGGAGCTATGGAAGGAACCCTAGATTGAGATCAACAGGGAGGAAGAAGAAGTACCTGACGAAGTAGAGGGCGGCGGTGAAGTGCTCTAGTCACGTTCAGGGTGATGCAGCGGCCTGGCTCGAGGACGACGACGAGCTCGAAGAGCGGCGGTGGAGCTTCGAGCGATGGAGATGGAGAAGAAGAAGGTAGAAGGGGAAAAGAGGCATGCCCCAGCGGTATTTATAAGCCGAAAAGGTGAAAACGGTAAGCGCGGGAATCGAGGAGGTCAGAGACTGGATAAAGATCGCGCTGTCGCCTCGATTTTCGGTATGGCATTTAACAAAGGTAACAGACAGAGGTGAGCATTAAATGCGGAGGTGACGTCACGACGGATTAAGACGATTCCAGGAGATGACGTCATGGCCGGTTTATGAAGCAGATAAATTGCAGAGAGGAGATTTATGCAAGATTTAGAAGACTGACATGAACAAGTTCAAATCAATCTGGGGCCTAATGTCAGGGATATTGCTAGCAGGTATAAACCGGCCAGGAAGATCCACATTACGCTGACATAATCGTGTTATTACAAGCTCGGTAGAATATGTGCAAAAGGTTACAGCCCATAGAGGTTTAGGGCCCATGTGTAAAGCCCACGGTTTGTAAACCGTCATATCATATAACTTGGGTTGTAAGATAGAAAGATTAGAGACCGAGGCGGACACGTTTATGAGCCGGCCTCGGGACTCTGTAAACCGGACCGGGCGTTACCTCTTATATAAAGGGACGACCCGGCGACGGTTCAGGGACAAGAAACAACAGCGCGAAACACAGGCAAGCGATTCGCTCCCTGTTCATCGACGCCCAAGCAATACCACACCAAACTAGACGTAGGCTTTTACCTTCATCGAATGGGTCGAACTAGTATAAACCCTCTGTGTCCTTTGTGTGCTTTTAACCTCTTCAAGCTAACCCACACGATGGCTTCACACCTAAGTCCTCTAAACCGGACATCTGTCGTGCTAATTCCACGACAGGATCCGTACATGCATATGGCACAGGATCCGGACGACGACGACGACAACGACGGCGGTACATTTGCCAATGTCGATAAGTACTTTGCCGATCATGGGTACGATGGCGAATTCATGGGGCCTCCTTCTCAAGAACCCAACCCTGCAAAAGACGATCGTGATCTAGTTGGTACCGCGGAGAAACCCAGTTGCAACATGCGTCGTCTGGCGTTCAGTTCTCAGGAGACGCCTCCAGCTGCCGACTTCACCGAGCCTCAGATAGCCGAGGTGCGAAATATTATCAGCCCCAACACAATCAAGAAGGCGGTCTGTGGGCAGAACTCGGTCCCATTACAGCAGAACATGAAGGGACGGAAAAGAAAGAGTAACAAGGGTGCGAGCCAGCCGGCACCGAGTACGATCCGTGCTCAAGAAGGGCCACTTTCACCTAAGGATATAATGAGGAGGGTGCATGTGGCAGGTAGGCCGATGCAACCGACTAATATGCTCAATGCTGCAACTGGTGCTATGCGGAGTCCGCATGACAGTGTTCTTTCTTTGGAGAAGCGGCGTCTCAGAGAGAAGGATGTGGCATACCCGGTTTTCGTGGCCAAGGTGCCAGAGGGCAAGGGCTTTGTGGATAACTCCATCGGGGGTACGATCGTCCTGCGGTTTGATGACATCTTCGCTATGTTTAACCTTCATCCGCTGCAGTACACCTTCGTTCGGCTATTTTCGCTGAGTATGGAGATGCGGATCATTAGAGACAAGACCCCGGACATTGTGATCGTCGACCCCTTCTACATGCGTGCCAAGATCTTGGGCAACGCTGGGGACCAGCAAGTCGCGAGTTGTTACCTCGAAGGCATCATTCTGGCAAACCGAGATAAGGATAACTTCCGCGTGCCTTACTTTCCCGATTAAGTCGTCCCCTCAACCGCCCCGTAACATATGATTTCTTAGATTTCGATCGTTTTTTTAACATTGCGTATTTAGTGCAGTGACACACATTGGACACTCATCCTCTTAAGCCCGAAAATTCCATGGCCACATATTTCGACTCGGACCGTCACTCGAAGATAGACTACACAAATGTCAAGAAAGTTCTTGATGATGTTCTCCCAGGCTACGCCAAATCTGGAGGCACCTTCACCAGGCTAGTTTGTAAGTACGGCAAGTACGTGTTCGCCCACAATACAACATTCTGTTGCGTCAAGCAGCCGCCTAGCGGTCAAAAGGGTGCCTACTACGCCATCCATCACATGCGGGCGATCGTACGGGACCAGATAAACTCAAAGATTGGGCCGCAAGCTTGTCGGCAATCCAGGACGCGGACATCAGGCAAGAATTCTTTCGCATCCTGTCAGAGTTTGCGGAAATCATCCATCAAGAGTCCGCAGTTCAACCTCAGAAATCAACCGTCCAACAGTGACATAGACACAACGCTACAAATGCAGGCTGACAACGCCCGCGATTTCATGACTCCCTATCAGTGGGAACGACACCTATGGGATCACAAGAATCCCTACTACGGTTAGCGGGGCGCGGGGTTGAGAGAAGAGCGGATCAAACAAATAGCACACGGTTCGTTTATCCAGGTTCGGGCCGTGAGGAAGCGTAAAACCCTACTCTTGCTTTGGTGGATTGTATATCTGTGTTCTTCAGCTAGCTATGGGGCGTGAGGAGCTCCAAAAAGCCTAATCCTCCTCCTGGTCACCTTGGGCCTCCTTTTATAGAAAAAGGGGTTGCCATAGTGGCACGCAGGAGGTGGAAAGGGCACAGTGATGCGATGTTATCCCTCGCATTACATGACAAGGCGCATTTAATGTGTCTTGCTTAGGTGTCCTTGCTTTATCGGGGACGGGGGAGAGATATTTCTTGTCCGTCGCCACTCCTTCTTGTGTCGACACGCGCCTTGGCCAGCGATGCCTGAGATGCCATGTAGGTAGGCAGGCAGCTGAGGTGGCGCAATGGTGGGTCTTTACGAAGATCTGCATGTCGCCACGCAGGTGCCTGCCCAGCTGGTTGGGTCGGCAGCTGGATACGGCGGTGGAAGTTTAGTCGGCATGGGCTTGATGGTGGCCCCGCGGATGTCCTCGGCAAGGGCCTTCCCGGGGACCCGGCAAGGGTCTTGTCGCGGCGCCTGCTGCCATCCCCGGCAAGGTGCTTGCCGGAGGTCTTGTGGTCTTCCTTTGCTGGGATCCCGCCAAGGGTCGTCGTCTTCTTAGTGCGTATCTGATCTTGAATGTCTTCAGAAAGATCTGCATGCCACTACAGGGATGTCTCCCGAATCCTTGCCCTATGGGGGCAGCGGACTCAACGATGATTTGCTCCGTAGGTGTGGGGCGAGTTGCCGCGGCAAGGGTCTTGCCGGGGCTGCTAAAGCCGGCCGCGGCAAGGATCTTGCCGGGGGAGCCAAAGCCGGCCCCAGCAATGATCTTACCGGGGGAGCCTGCCTCGTCCCTTGGCTCTTCCTGGTCTTGGCTTTGGTGTTGCTCAAGTTCTCTTGAGCTTCGGTCTTACCCTGGCTTACCTCCCTTGCCTTGCTTGGTGTGGCGGTGCCCGTGGCTCAGACTGCCCGTGCATAGTCATAGGGGTACAAAAAGTGTACCCCCCTTTTTGTAAACCGACAGGAGCCCCCGGGCCTGGGCCACACATAAGCGCGACGCGTTGTTGGGGTAGGCCCAGAACGGTGCGCGGGCAGGCAGGACAGTTTTACCGTGGTAAGACTTTTCGCGCGCTGCGTCTCCCATGATCCACGCGCGTGGCACGGTGTGGAGGGGTGTGCGTGACGTGGGCGGCATGTGTGGGGTTGGTTCCCGCAGGCATGCGTCACATCACAATTAATGTTAAAGGAGGCGGCCCGCTTTTTCCCCATAAGAAGGAATAACCGTGGGCGCGCTGCTCACTTTTTCCTCTTTCCTCGTGCCTTCTCCAATCTCAGAGCCTCCGTTTCCTCTCTTCCTTCCTTCCTAAGCTTCCGCCGTCTCCTGCCTTCGTTGCTTCGCCATCCCCCTCCCTCAGTCCTCTAACTTTCTTAGCCGCCATGGCATCCAAATCCGTTAAGGGCAAGGTGGTGGCCAAGGGCGCAGGGACTGTGGAGCCGCCGGAGAATGCGCTATTGGGGGACCGGACGAAGTCCGCCTTCTTCTTCCCCTCGACGGTTGATGTCCGCGAGCTCCGGTCCTCCTTCAAGCCTCTATGGGAAGTGAAGACGAGGGAGACAATTCGGGACATCCGGCGACGCGCATCATTCCTGCCGCTTGCGCCGATCCTGCCCCAAATCGGTATCCCTTTTTCGTCGATTATCTTTCTTGCGGGTTATGTCCCACTTTCTCCGATTTCTTCTGCGACATTATGCATACCTTCCGCTTTCACCTCTTGGATTTTACTCCGAATGCGGTGGCGTGCATGGCTTTCTTTGCGCATCTTTGCGAAGGCTTCGTCGGGGTGCAGCCCAATACGGCGCTTTTCCGCCATTATTTCTCCACTCGGATCCAGCCGGGAGGTGCCGTCTCTGGATGCGTCACCTGGATCCCAAGATCCAAGGGTGCGTACCCGGACGGTGCCGTGAAGGAGAGGTGGGAGGAATTGCACGGCGGGTGGTGCTGGATTGAAGACGAAGACCCGCCAAAATTCTGCAAGGTCCGCCGAGTGCCGCCGGTCCGTGGCAGTGTTTGGAGCGATGTCGATGTCACCGACGGGAGGCTCACTGTCGCCACTACCAGGATTCTCCAGCTCACTCGGGCTGGACTCACCCTTGAGATGATCGGGGCAGACTTTATTCGCCGTCGGATCACCCCGTTGCACAACAAGGGGAAGCCAGCCTGGCTCTTTACGAATCCGGCTGACATTATGCGACTCCGTCCTGGCCTCGACCACAATTTCACGGTGATGGCACATGCCCATTTCTGCCAGCGGCTTTTTCAGCTTGATGTGGATCGTGATGGCGAGGTCGAACGGACCGGCAAGGCCGCGAGGGCTGCCGCAAAGGCCGACAAGGCCCTCAAGGGGCCGTTCTTCAAGTTGCCAGTGGGGGTGGTCCCGTTATGCAATAATTCACGTCGGTCCGAGATCATCGCTATGATGCCAGACTGTAACGCGCACGGCCCTATCCCGAGCTGGAAGGAGCCGACGGATGCAGATGTGCAGCAATTCTTTGACACCCTGATTGAGGTATATGTCAATGATGACGTCGAGCGGTGGCTTGTCATGGACACCACCCAGGCAGAGCTAGACTACATCGCCACTAGGGTGAGGGAGACGCGGCTTGCCATGGAGGCCGGCAATACCGGGGGTGTGGAGGACATGGAGGAGGAGGAGCTCACTCGGTGGGCGTCGGCCGCCGGGGAGGTTAGCAGCGCCGGCACTGGAGCTCCGCTTGTCGAAGATGTGGCCGACGAGTCGTCGGAGGGGGAGGACGCGGCAGCGGGCTCGACGCCAGCCAGGGGAAGAGGGCGAGTCCTGCGGCGGGCTGGCTCCGGCGAGCCGGTCCGGCCCGGCGGGGCTACGCGGCCTCAATTGACCCTGGAGGGGTCCGGGCGTCATACGAGGGCCACGGCAGCGAAGAGGCTGACGAAGGCCCCTAAGAAGAAGAAGACAACAACCCCTTCCCCATCTGGGTGCGCACAAACTCCGCCTTCTTCGCCTCCTCTGGCAGATGTCGACTCGGATCTTGGCGCGGAGCTCCCTATTGATCTTGGGCCTCTCAGCCCGAAGAGGAAAAGGAAAGTGGTGGAAGAGGAGGAGATGGATGACGAGTAAGTACTCCGTTCCTTACTGCCATTTCCATTCCCGTGAATTAAGTAACTCATCTTGATCCGTTTTTGCTTTTGCAGGGATGCAGAGACGTTGGCCCAGAGGATGAAGAGGGCGAAGGCCTCGGCGAGCAGTCAGCCCTCGGCTGGGGCTTCAAAGACGCCACTGGTGGTGTTGAGCACCCCGGACAGCAACCCCCGGCACAGCCCCCATCTTAAGTTCGTCACCCTCCTCTTATTCGACATGTGGTAGGTGTTCGATGCTATGGTGTTGACCTTGTCGGGTTTGTAGGAAGGGAGCGGCACCAGAAGGAGCCGCAGAGGGCTACCCCGAACACACCACCCCCATCGAATACTCCGCCGCGAGGGGCATCCCCGGCAAGGGCATCAAGCACGGAGCCCACACCCATGGAGGAAGAGGGGAACTTGGGCGTTGGTGACTCTGCCACGACGCCAAATACTGGTGGGGAGGGGACTTCTGCTTCACAGCCTGGCACTGGTGAGTCGCCTGTCCTCCGTCTCTGTTTTTCCCTTATTCTTTTTCTTGGCTTCATTGCTCCCATTACTGCCCAGGCCCTCCTTCAAAGGATATGGAGGACGTGGATACTGTTGTTGGGAATATTGCTGAGGAGGCCGCGGCGGAGGCCGACAGGATTGCCGCCGAGGATACCGCTACGGGGGCCGCCAAGGCGACCGGCGATGCTTCTGCCGAGGGTGCCAGCGGTGGGCTTGACGGGGAGGCCGGCAAGGCCACAGCCGAGGAAGAGGTTGTCGATGATCAGCCTCCTTCCTCCACAACCTCGGGCCCTGGCAGATATCTGAAGGTGGGCGACGATCTTTTCGCCCATCTTCCAGGGGCGTCAAGTTCCCGAGCGCCCGCTGAAGGAGAAGTCTTCGACGACGAGGTGCTCGCTGCCACCGGGCTCGAGGTGGTCGATGAACCGGGTGTTGGCGGTGATGGTTCTCCAGAAGAGCAGCTTTTTCTTGCTATGGGGGCCAATTTCCGAAAGCTCCAAGTGTTCTACCGTGCCCGCCTGGACAAGGTTAAGTCCAGGATGGCAACTGTGGACAAGGCGGAGGTGGACTTCAAGGCGCGCGTTGCTGAGACGCAGACCTGGTTTCACCAGACTCGCGTGGAGCAGAGGGCCTTTCAGGGGGAATTGGCCAAGCGCGATGTAGAGCTCACCATGAAGATGGCTGACATCGAGAAGGCCCAGGAAAAGGCAGCGAACTTGGCTGCCGCGGCCGAGGCCGCCCGGAGCCAGCATCAAGCCACATTGGATTCCCAGGAAGAAGACCTCTCCGCGAGTGAGGCGAAGCTTGCTGCAACGCTCCGCGGCAAGGATGAGGAGCTCGAGGCCCTTGTCGTGCGGCGGACTCGTGAGCTAGAGCAGAGGCACAAAGAGGCACTCGATGCCCAGGCTCTAGCCCATGCCGGCAAGGTGAAGGAGTTGGAGGTAGAGCGGGACGAGCTGAAGGAACAGGCCCTCAAGCTGTCCAACAAGAAGAGCACGCTCAACAGCGCCTTGGTAGAGGCGCAAGGGGCGGTCATTACCAAGGCTGGGGAGCTCTCCGAAGCGCAAAACTCCATCAGAGGTCTCAAGCTGAAGCTGGAGAATCTCGAGATGATGTTGTCGGAGAGCACGGCTCGGGAGGAGACCTTGACCAGGAGCCTGGAGGAGGAGAAGCAGCTGTGGGCGAACGAGGCCGCTTCCCACCAGGAATATGTGGCGGGCGAGAACAGATGGATCAGCCGCCTGGAGGACGTCGCCGGCAGGGTCACCTCGCAGTTGGCCATCATGGTGATGCCAAACGTGAGGTATGCCCCTGAGTGCAGCGGGACCGTCAACACCAAGCTGACCCAGTTCTTCGAGGGCGTCCTTGGAGCCTTGGCTCATCTTCACTCCGATAGAGCGGCCACGTTGGCCGGGGAGGCCCGGCGACTTTGCCGGGGGGGTCGTGACGAAGGTCCTCACCAAGATGGCATACTGGAATCCGACCTTGACTTCAAAGCCGCGATGGATAGCTTGCCGGATGGTACTGACCTCACGGTGCTCAAGGAGCGCATCAAGCCCATCATTAGCTGCATCGTCGAAATCAAGAGGGTGGAAGGCCAGCGCCGGGATTAGGCATCCCGTTCTTCCTCGCCGCTGCGGGTTCCCGACCAAGACAAGTTTTATCTTTAGTTAGAACCGCAACAATGATGTGATGTAACATAACTTTGAAGTATTTTTTGGGATTATGCATGCTATTTCCCTGTTTGCTGCCTCTTTGTACGTCCACCCTACGCTAGCTGGGTAGGCATGCCGGCGCGGAAACCCAGGGCGGCGTTTTGGGGACGGGTCCCCATTGGCCTGCCGGGTGAATGTGCTACTGGGTGAGCCACCTTACCACCCTTAACGTAGCCGCTCGAACTGTCGACTTTGACTCGAGTCAGAGTCGAGAGCCTTGCCAATTGCGGAAGGCTACCCTACCGTTTCCAACGCAGCCATTTGAACCGTTGAGCGGACTCGAAACAGAACAAAGGCATTGCCGATCGGGGAGGGCCCCATTTGCGTACAGGTTTCTTTTTGTACAAAGAACGACAGCTCCGAGGATAATAACTTTATATAATAGAATGGAAATATTCGGGGTTCAATGTAACTTAGCTCCTGTTTGTAGCCGCTCGAGTGCTGATCTTCCGGCCTCCTTCCTTCTCAAAGAGCCACGAAGACGAAGGAGTGCTGGGCTAACTGCTAGAGCCGATTCTCACAGCTGCGCCCCCTACCTGGCGCGCCAAAGATGTCGGTGGGAACGACACCTATGGGATCACAAGCATCCCTACTACGGTTAGCGGGGCGCGGGTTTGAGAGAAGAGCGGATCAAACAGATAGCACACGGTTCATTTATCCAGGTTCGGGCCGCGAGGATGCGTAAAACCGTACTCCTCCTTTGGTGGATTGTATATCTGTGTCTTCAGCTAGCTATGGGGTGTGAGGAGCTCCAAAAAGCCGAATCCTCCTCCTGGTCGCCTCGGGCCTCCTTTTATAGAAAAAGGGGTTGCCACAGAGGCACACAGGAGGTGGAATGGGTACAGTGATGCGAGGTTATCCCTCGCATTACATGACAAGACGCATTTAATGCGTCTTGCTTAGGAGTCCTTGCTTTATCGGGGACGGGGGAGAGATCTATCTTGTCCGTCCCCGCTCCTTCTTGTGTCGACATGCGCCCTGGTGGGTCTTTACGAAGATCTGCATGTCGCCACGCAGGTGCCTGCCCAGCTGGTTGGGTCGGCAGCTGCATACGGCGGTGGAAGTTTAGTCGGCGTGGGCCTAATGGTGGCCCCGCGGATGTCCTCGGTAAGGGCCTTGCCGGGGCCCCGGCATGGGTCTTGTCGCGGCCTGCTGCCATCCCCGGCAAGTTGCTTGCCGGAGGTCTTGTGGTCTTCCTTGGCTGGGATCCCGCCAAGGGTCGTCGTCTTCTTAGTGCGTATCTGATCTTGAATGTCTTCACAAAGATCTGCATGCCACTACGGGGATGTCTCCCGAATCCTTGCCCTATGGGGGCAACGGACTCAAGGATGATTTGCTCCGTAGGCGTGAGGCGAGTTGCCGCGTCAAGGGTCTTGCCGGGGCTGCTAAAGCCGGCCCCGACAAGGATCTTGCCGGGGGAGCCTGCCTTGTCCCTTGGCTCTTCGTGGTCTTGGCTTTGGTGTTGCTCCAGTTCTCTTGAGCTTCGGTCTTACCATGGCTTACCTCCCTAGCCTTGCTTGGTGTGGCGGTGCCCGGGGCTCAGACTGCCCGTGCACAGTCATAGGGGTACAAAAAGTGTACTCCCCTATTGTACACCGACACTCCCACGATAGACGGCGGCTTCATCCACGCTCCGGTCCCTTGAGTCGAGTCGAAATTAGTGATGCTATGTCTAGTTCTGAAACATCGATTGGCTCATGTTGTAATTAAACTTTAAACTTGTATGTCTCTTTGGTTTGGACAGTCGTTCAACTTAGATGTAATCGATGCTATTAATGTCTTGCTTTTCTCTTTCGATCCTTTTGTTGCATACTTATATATTGCTTTTGTATTGTCTGTGAATTGGTACTAACGTTTCGTTTGGCTAGTGCATAGCGAAGCCGTCGTATGTTGTGTACAAGGGTAAGGTTCCCGGAGTCTACGACGACTGGGAGGAGTGTCGGAGACAGGTTCACCGTTTCAGCAGTAACAGTTACAAAGGGTACACCGCTAGGGCGGAGGCGGAATCTAGATACGCGCGCTATCTAGCGGGAGAGAGGAGGGAGCGTTGGAGGAACCAGATGAAGACGAGTTTCATCGCGATGATGCTCATCGTGATGACCGCAGCTCTCTTCTATGTGATAGTAGTTTAGATGATCGATATCGACTTGTAATGTGAAGACAAAATCGCTACTCGTGGTCTCGAGACTTGTAATGTTCTATCTTTGTTCGGTATTTTGAATTCAGAGACTAATATGATGAATTGTATTCGGAGACTAATCTTCTATTGTATTCGATGAATCTGGTGTTGCTGTGTGGTGTTGTCTAAATTCTGTCCAATAATATATTTTGTATCCTGTGAAAATATCAGAAAAGAAAAAAAATCCCTAATATGTATACTAGTGGCGCACCACTCGAGACACTAATGGCGCACTGTTCAAATGAAACTAATGGCGCATCACACACCAGTGCGCCATTAGTATGCCAAAGCACATGGGTACATATGGCCCCCTGGGAGGCATACTAATGGCGCACGGTGGGCCATACTAATGGTGCACTGCCTGGTGCGCCATTAGAACATCAGATACTAATGGCGCACCAAGGGTGCGCCATTAGTATTTAATTCTAATGGCGTGGTGCTAGTGGCGCACCACTAGTGCGCCATTAGTAGGCAAAAGTGGTGTGCCACTAGCATGACCTTTTCCTAGTAGTGGTAGTTCTAACTAGTAATGGCGCACACTGCCCACTGGTGCGCCACTACTAACATGTTTTTTTAAACTAGTAATGGCGCACCACTACCAGGTGTGCCATTAGTAACCCTGGTTACTAATGGCGCATTCTTAGGTGGTGCGCCATTGGTAACATGGGAGCAGCTAGATATTTTGGATAGCCACCTACCACACTCACTTTCTCCACTTCATTCTCTCCACCTCTATCCAAACTTGGTCTCGGCTGCCTCCTCCTCCTCACCTCATTTGCACCATAGATCACCCAAATTAAGTGGTTAAATTTCCATTTTTTGATAGGTAAGTAAGGGGAAAGCTTTCTTTATGGTATAGATCTACTTTTTTCTCCCTCCAACAACGTACACACTTTTTATGGCCTAGATCTACGTATGTTTGTGGTGTTGCATATGTTTGTGGTGTTGCATATGTTTGTGTTTGCAGGTACCGGTATTTGAAATGCGATAGTTGCCAATATTTTGCCGGAATGTTGATTCATTTCCGTTTCGGCAAGAATTTGGCACTATGCATTCTTTTGGTCCTATTTTTAGGCAAAGTCATGCCAACTTTTTTTGGGTTCTAAAATATCATTTTACTCTACCCCGCAGGCGACCATGGTCCGCACGATGACCGAATACATCATGAATAGGGTTTTGAGCTCTGCGAAGGGCGATATGCTTCAAAAGAATGAGACGGATATAAGATGTCCGTGTCGAAGATGCAAGCTGAAGAGCCTTATTATGGACCCGGATTCCGGACAGGTGCGGGACCACTTGTTCTTGCGTGGTTTCATGGATGGCTATCGGTGGCAAGGTGATGAAGATGACTATGAAGTCGTCCATGGGGGCCGGGCAAGAAATGAGGAAGGGCAGCAAGACAACCACGGCGAGGGCGGGCGAGAAGACGAAGAATATCCAGGACATGATCACGATGGTGATGCAGTACACAGTCATCATGTAGAAGATGCCGGACATGATGATGAGGAAGAGCAAGACAAAGAGCATGATCATGAAGATGAAGATGCTGGAGAAGACGACGATGGACCAACGACGGGCTGGGTGCAGGACCCTCATATTCAAGAGCTGCTTCTCAAGCAGATGGATAACGCAAGAGCTTCCGCCTGAGAGAAAGCCAAGATGGATCAATTGGAGAGAGACGTGGTTACTCCAATGTATGAAGGATGCAGGCCCGAGGATACCTACCTGAAAGTAACGCTCATGGCTCTGGAGATGAAGGTAAAACACAAAATGACCGACGCATGCTTCGACAAGAACATGTCATTCTGGCACGAACGTCTTCCCAAGGGGAACAAGTGCTCGACCAATTTCGAGGAGGCGAAGAAAATCGTGTGTCCTCTGGATTTACCGCACGTGAAGTACCATGTGTGCACGAACAATTGCATCATTTATCGGGACGAGCACGCGGAGTCTGCCATATGTCCGGTGTGCGGCGTCACTCGATACAAGAAGAGGAAGAAAGCTCCTCGAAAAGTGGTGTGGTACTTTCCGATCACTCCTCGTCTGCAGCAGTATTTCGCGGACCCTAAGCTAGCAAAGGTCCTGCGTTGGCACGCGGATAGGGAGGAGAAGAAGCGAGAAGATGACGGAAATGATCCAGAGATAAATAAAAAGACAAGACGCTGAGTCACCCTAAGGATGCGAGCCAGTGGCAAGCGTTGAAATTCGAAGATGCAGAATTTGGGGACAATCCAAGGAACATCATGCTGGGCGCGAGCACCAATGGAGTCAATCTGTTTGGCAGCCAGATCAGCACACATAGCACCTGGCCTGTGTTTGTGTGGATGTACAACCTTCCCCCCTGGTTGTGCATGAAGAGGAAGTACATTCACATGAGTATGCTAATTGAAGGGCCGAAACAACCAGGGAACAACATCAATCTGTATCTAGGGCTGCTGAAAGAGGAGCTAGACACACTGTGGAAAACGCCAGCCAATACGTGGGACGCCGCAGAGAAAGAATATTTCCCTGTGAGAGCCGCACTGCTCACGACGGTGCACGACTGTCTCGGTTACAAATATGTCACGGGGCCGGTGGTCCACGGAATTTCTGGATGAGTCACATGCATGGATGACACAACGTATCGCCAGCTAGATAGAGATCCCGGGTCTTCGAAAACCGTATTCATGGGACATCGAAGGTGGCTTCGCGACGATGAATCATGGAGAAAACACAAGGATCTGTTCGATGGTGAAACCGAACCCCGAAGACGCCCGCATACGAGGAGCGGCGAGGAAATAGACGAGCTGTTGAAAAATTGGAAAGAGTGCCCACCGCCAGGAAAGGCGCCAGAGCCGGGAAATAAGCGAAAGGCGCCAGAGCCGCTGCTGAAGGTATGGAAAACGAGGTCTGTTTTCTGGGACTTGTCGTACTGGAAGATCTTCCGTGTGCCTCACAGCCTTGATGTCATGCATATCACGAAGAACATGTGCGAGAGTGTGCTTGTTACCCTGCTCAACATGCCAGAGAGGACCAAAGATGGGCCGAAAGCAAGGGCAGACTTGAAATCAATGGGCATCAGGGAGGAGCTTCACGCTAATGATGATGATGATGATGAGGCAAAGCAGGAGACGGAAAGTCATCGGAAAGGCAAAAAGGCCAAGAAGATCGGAAATGACTACCCTCCCGCGTGCTTCACTCTAAGTCACGAGGAGATCGAGCAGGTTTTCACTGCCTCGTCGGAGTAAAACTTCCTTACGGTTACGCGGGGAAGATAAGCAGATACCTAGACTCAGCGAAGGAGAAGTTCAGCGGGATGAAGTCTCACGACTGTCACGTGCTGATGATGCAGATACTTCCAGTTGCAATCCATGGGATCATGGACGCACACGTCCGTGAAACGCTATTTGGACTATGCAACTTTTTCGACGTCATCTCTCGGAAGTCGGTTGGCGTGAGGCAACTCAGAAGGCTACAGGAAGAGATCGTGGTGATACTATGCGAGCGTGAGATGTACTTCCCGCCCGCATTCTTCGATGTTATGGTGCATCTGCTGGTCCATATCGTGGAGGATATCATCCAACTCGGGCCGACTTTCCTGCACAGCATGATGCCGTTCGAAAGGATGAATAGTGTCATCAAAGGATACGTTCGCAACATGTCACCTCCAGAGGGAAGCATAGCCAGGGGCTTTCTGACCGAAGAGTGCATCTCCTACTGCACGATTATCTAGGCATCGAGAACCCCGTTGGTCTGCCCGTCCACAGGCACCTCGGCAGGCTCGCTGGATGGGGTCACCGCGATGGTCGCCGCGAAATGCATGTCGACTTTGAGGGTCGACTGACCGACTTTGAAAGAGCAAACCTAGTCGCGCTACAACACATAGACGTGGTCGATCCTTGGGTGGTAGAGCACAAAACCTTTATTGAGAAGACATACAATGATCGAGGCCAACAAAGGACGGACGGAGATATAATCAAAGAGCACAACTCATGTTTCACGTGTTGGTTCAGGGAGAAGCTTCTGTCATACCCTTTACATGAGGATTCTTCCGCGGAAGAAAAACTCATATTTGCCTAGTCACAGGGCGGCGAGCACAACCTGATGACGTATGAGGCGTAGGATATCAACGGCTACACGTTCTACACCGAGGACAAGGACATGAAGAGCGATGGTTATCAAAACTCTGGGGTAACGATGGAATCCTACACCGGTAATGACAAGGACAAATACTACGGAAGGATCGAGGAGATCTAGGAGCTGAGCTACGCTGCAGAGAAGGTCCCGATGTTCCGTGTCAGATGGGCCAAGAACGTCCTAAAAGAATACCGGTATTTCACCACCATGGTTATACGTAAAGCCAAATCCAAGACCACGGGCGCAAACGTCACCGCGAAAAATGAGCCATGGGTACTGGCATCCCAAGTGGACCAATGCTTCTTCATTACCGACCCATCAAAGCCCAGTCGTGTTATCGTGAGGAGAGGCAAAAGGAAGATCATCGGACTGGATGGAGTCGCCAATGAGCAAGACTTCGATAAGTACGACGACCCGAAGATGGAACATGACGACGACAATGAAGTACCATATAGCACAAGAAGAAGCAGGACCACCCTACCTAAAGGACGTCCGTTCAAGAGAAGAACTCCATTTGCGAAAAAGAAGGGCAAGAAGATTGTGAAAAGATAGCTAGCTAAGATCGATTGTATTTAAATTGTAGTCTTCATTTCTCGATTGTATTTCAACATATGGAAATGACATTTCTTCTGTTCTAGTCCTCATGTATATTTATTTATGTTTATTCTAGTATACCAATCAACTCACAAAAAGTATTGAATTTGTTAATATTTTTTGAACTCATGAATATTTTTAATTTTCATGGGCACTTTTTGAATTCATGAGTATATTTTTCAAATTTGATGATATTTTTTCATTTTTATAAATGTTTTACAATTTTTTATGATATTTTTTCAAATATTTTCAAATAAAAAATTTGATGATATTTTTTCATATTCATAAATATTTTCAAATAACAAATTTGATGATATTTTTTCACATTCATAAATGTTTTCAAATTTGATCGTCATTTTCTAAAAAATTATTAGATGCAACTAAAAATCCAAAAAAAAATAGTAATGGCGCACCAGGTGTAGGTGCGCCATTGCTATTACTCTGTTTATGGCGCACCCCTAGATGGTGCGCCATTGCTAACCTTCCCCCCTGATCTGTATGTAGGTGTGTGATGTCCATCTCGCTAACCCTCCCTCGCCAGATCCCCCTCGCCCCCCGCGCCCGCTCCACCGCCGCCGACGACCCCCGCACCCGACGACCCCCGCGCCCGCTCCACCACCGCCGTCCGCCCGCGCCCGCTCCCCTCGCCCTCCCCGGCCCAGCATCGAGCAGAGCCCAGAAAGCCTCGCCGCTGTCGCCCCCCTTCCCTCCCCACGAACCTTAGCCGCCCCTGCCCTCTAGTGTGAGCCGCAACCAATCCAGCCACCGGCAGGGCGGTGCGCATCCTCAGCACCATCGACAGCGAGCTGCTGGACGCGGCGCAGCCCATCGCGGAGCGCTTCCGCGCGGTCTTCTCCCTCCGCAACCTCCGCGACGACGGTGACTCGCTCCTGGCCGCGACGGTGACGGGGATTCGCTCCTGGCCGCGAAGGCGACGTTGGCCGACAGTCGTGACCTGACAGTGACGGCGAATCGCTCATCCTCCTCTTCGCCGTCAAGGTATCCTCCCTCCTCCTCCTCAGCCCCCACCCGCCCTTCCCCGTCCATTCCCTAGTCAGCCGGCGATGGAGTACTCCTTGGCAACATGGCTGTCCTACTTGGTGATGATTAGCCCAAACCCTCCTGTCAGTTAACAGCTGCTGCAAAAGTTTTACAAGAATTCAGTTTCCTCAGGCGTAGGGTAGTTAGTTCCGCCAGTTAAAGTTCAGTTTTATCGAGGAAATAAGCCAAGCTTCATTTAGTTGTTAAAGTGCAGTTTAAGCTGCTGTCAAAGTTCAGTTCAATCGGGGAATTAAATAAGCCAAATGATCGGGTAATTAGCTGTTGTCGAAGTTCAGTTTGATGTAAATGTAGAAATACTGATTGATAAATAAACAGATGAACAATGAATCAATGAGTTGTTTTTTTCTGTCCAAGATGTTTATGCTAATTGATTGTTTCCACTCTGACAGTATGTACTGTACATTGCTTCTTTCATCTAGGTGCCAATGTATCAGGCGCTTGTCTGTTTATGGATCAATTAATTCACTCGCTTGATCTCAGAACTAATTTGCTTCAAGGACAATCTCTATATTGGTGCCTTTCGTCCATTTAGTTTATGAAACTCCACTCACACTGTTAAATGGTGCTAGTTTTGGTTGGCCCTGCTCAGTAGGACTAGAATCGGGTGTGGTAGTTGACAAGGTTACAGACCTAGGGTAGGGTCATAGGCCTGACCTAAAGGCCCCTCCCAAGGTCACTATCCTAAGAGATCAAAAGACAAGACCTACGACGGTGGAGACAGTCGACTGAGACGGTCCAAGGTGACACTTCACTCGACTGACTCATGTACCCAGGACGACTCAACTCCACTCGACTGGATCAGGCACTCGACCCCCGAAGACTAAACGCCTCTCAGACGGCAACGGTCATATATTTACTCACTGTAGTAAACCCCATAACTACCCTTTACTGCAGGCGTTATCAGTAACGCTTGCCTTAATGTACCTTTAAGCCCTTGGTAACGTGGAGCATGGCTGGGGTCTTGGCATACTATATAAGCCACCCCCCTCCTCCAGAACAAGGGTTCGCACCTCTGTAACACATACATACACACATCAGTCGACCAAGCCTCCGGGCAACGAGACGTAGGGCTTTTACTTCCTCCGAGAAGGGCCTGAACTCGCTAAACACTCTGTGTACAACCTCGCCATAGCTAGGACCTTGCCTCTCCATTCAGATCCCCTACCCTCACTGTCAGACTTAGAACCACGACAGTTGGCGCCCACCGTGGGGCAAGGCGTCTTAGCGACATTTGGTGAAGTTGCAATCCATTCCCCGACCACTTTCATCATGGTGTCAGGCGGCGTTTTGGCGTCGGGCCACGAGATCAGGCTCGGCGCGCTGGTCTTTGTCGCCGACAACTCCGCGTGGCTTCAGGAAGCCCCGCTCGACGTTGAGGCCCTACCTGCCCGCGGAGCCACTCACTTTTGCGCCGGAGCCGGCGGCGTCCTCCTTCTCCAGCCGTCGACCCGGTACTCATCGTCCACCATCCCCGCTGGACGCCGCCGTAAGCGATCCAGTCGCTCACGGCTCCAGCGGTGGGTAAAACATGCGGTGGCTCGTCAAACGGCCACCCCGCAAGTCGCGGCCATCGAGGCCGACGGTTACCTTTACGGGTCGGCCGATCAGTAGACCGGACTCGAAGATTCCATTTCCGAGTGGGGAAGCAGCGACCCCACGGCGGAAATCCTCATGGTTGATCCGCGCCGTAGTCCCCCAGGTTTTCCTCGCGGAGAGAATGGCGGCAGCGGCGGAGATCGGGCGCACGACAACGATGGTTACATCCCTCAACCCCTCACCTCCAAGCAGAGAGCTGAGCTCTGTCGCCGCAACGGAGATGCGCTCTTCACCCCCGTCGTGGGAGATTCCCCAGAAGCATTGGCCCTCGAAGCCACGCGCGTGGCCACCTTGGCCGAACGCGCGCGCCTGGAAAACATCCAACGTTCACTCGACGAACAGGCCCGCCGACTGGCCCCCGAGTCCAGTCGACGGCCGCGGCAATCACGTCAGCGTGAGACTCAGGTGTTCCGCAAACCAGTCCAAAACCTCGAAGCCGCGGCTCGTATCGCGGAGTCGATTCAGCCCTCCCAGTCGGAGGCTGGAAGAGGCCTTCAGCAGATTCGAGCTTTGCTCCGAACGGCTGAAGAGCAAAACGCGGCTGTCTCTCAGTCGCGCAACAGGATTCACAGCAGATCGGGGGCTGCAGACACCGTATGGTCGGCCCACAGTCCGAGATCGCCCCTGAGGCGTGAGGAACGTGGTCCGCGGCATGACCGGCACCTGGGTCGGAACGACGACCCACTCGATCGACGACACGGACGCAACGACCGCCGTCGAGTGCCTACCCCTCCTCCGGGGAGTGGGTCACACTCGCCTCCACGGCACGTGGGCAGACGTCTGCGAGACGATGAGCATAGGATTCCCCCGGATCCCCGGCGGCCAGGCTTCGACGCGAGATCCATCCTTGTGCAGGGCCGGGTCGACCGTAACCGGGCATCCAGGGACGAGCGAGGCGGAGACCAACCCTTCGGCAGCCGAGCGCCGGCCTCCGGGCCCGAGTGTTTCTGCAGCGCAATCAGGGCCGCAGAGATCCCCCCGAACTTCAGGCTGGCGGCCGGAGTAAGCAAATTCACCGGTGGGTCAAAGCCAGACACGTGGCTGGAAGACTACCGAGTGGCCGTGCAGATCGGAGGAGGCAACGACGACGTGGCCATGAAGCACCTCCCCTTGATGCTTGGAGGATCCTCTCGGGCGTGGCTCAACCAGTTAGCCCCCAGGAGCATATACAGTTGGGAAGAGCTCGGTCGGGTGTTCGTTCGGACCTTCGAAGGCACCTGCAAACGACCTGCCGGGCTCGCCGAGCTTCAGCATTGCACGCAGAAGCCGAGTGAAACTTTGAGGGACTACATTCAGCGGTGGACCACTTTGCATCACACGGTGGAAAACGTCTCCGAGCACCAGGTGGTGTGCGCTTTCAAGGAAGGCGTGCGCAATCGGGAGTTGAACCTGAAGTTTGGGCGAACAGGCGACAAGTCCCTATCGCGAATGATGGAAATCGCCAGTCGGTACGCCAATGGCGAAGAGGCCGATCGGCTCCGAAGCGGCAAGAAGCCAGTCGGGCAGGACGACCAGAATCACAATCGGAAGAACAAGCGTAAGGCCGACCCAGCTGCTCAAGGAGAAGCCGCGGTGGTCAACCAAGGGAAGGGCAAAGGAAAGCCCAAAGGCTCCTGGGCCCCCAAAAAACGGAAAGGGTCAAGCTGGAGATGATATGCTCGACCAGCCGTGTCCCATACACACTAAGAAGGACGAAGAGGGAAACTTGGTGTATCCCAAGCGCACCACTCGACAGTGTCGACTCCTGATCCAGAGTTTCCAGAAGGACCAGTCTACTGAGAAAGAGAAGGAGTCGGAAGAGTCCGGAGACAAGGAAGGGGACAGAGGATACCCCCGCATCAACTCCACCTTGGTGATTTTCGCAGACGTCGAGAGCAAGAGTCGACTGAAGATCATCAACAGAGAAGTGAACATGGTTGCTCCAGCGATCCCCACTTTCCTGAAATGGTCGAAGACCCCCATCACATTTGACCAGTCCGATCATCAAGCGCACATCGCCACCCCTGGGCGGCAGGCGTTGGTGGTCGACCCAGTGGTCGAAGGCACTCGACTGACCAGGGTTCTTATGGATGGAGGCAGTGGCTTGAATATCCTGTATGCAGCAACCCTCCGGGATATGGGCATTCCGATGTCCAAGCTAAGGGAAAGTAACATGAGGTTCCATGGGGTAATCCCCGGGAAGAAGGCCGACTCACTTGGTCAGATCTCACTCGACGTCGTCTTTGGTGAGTCCAAGAACTACCGAAAGGAGAAGCTGACGTTCGAAGTGGTGGACTTTAACAGCGCTTATCACGCCATCCTGGGTAGGCCAGCCTACGCCAGGTTCATGGCTCGACCATGTTACATCTACCTCAAGCTGAAGATGCCGGGACCCAACGGTGTCATAACCATCACTGGGAACCGGCAGAAAGCGGAAGAATGCTTCCAGAAAGGCTCGAAGATCGCCGACGAGCAGATGGCAGCAGTAGAGATGGAGGAGTACCAGAAGCAAGTGGATCCGGGCGACCTGCTAAGGGCAAAGAAGCCGGCTTCCGAGTCAGCCTTTCAGTCGGCCGGGGACACAAAACCCGTGCACATCCACCCCAGCGACCCCAACGCAGCACCGACCCACGTCTCCACCACCCTCGACAGCAAATAGGAAGAAGCGCTCATCCAGTTCCTCCGTGAGAACTGGGACATCTTTGCATGGAAACCATCGGACATGCCGGGTGTGCCCGAGGGCTGGCTGAGCACCATTTGCGAGTCGACCGGAAGGTGAAACCTGTGAAGGAACATCTCCGTCGATCCGCTGCGGAGAAGCGAAAGGCGATTGGCGAAGAGGTGGCTCGACTCCTAGCAGCAGAGTTCATCCGCGAGATATACCACTTCGAGTGGCTCGCCAACGTCGTCATGGTCCCCAAGAAGGACAAGTCTCTCTGCATGTGCATCGATTTCAAGCACATCAATCGGGCCTGCCCGAAAGATCATTTTCCTCTCCCCCGCATCGATCAAATAGTCGACTCGACTGCGTGATGTGAGCGTTTGTCCTTTCTGAACACATATTCCGGATACCATCAGATCCGTCTGTATGGGCCCGATGAAATAAAGACGGCCTTCATCACCCCTTTCGGGTGTTTTTGCTATGTCACCATGCCTTTCGGCCTCAAAAATGCCGGCGCCGCCTTCATGCGTATGATCCAGAAATGCTTGATTAAGCAAATCAGTCGGAATGTTGAGGCGTACATGGATGACATCGTGGTCAAGTCACGGAAAGGTTCCGACCTACTAACTGACCTTGCTGAGACATTCGCGAACCTCAGAAGTTATGATATCAAGCTCAACCCGTCAAAGTGTACATTTGGAGTTCCTGGTGGCAAGTTGCTCGGTTTTCTCGTTTCCGAACGAGGAATAGACGCCAACCCAGAGAAGGTCGGTGCCATCCTCCGAATGAAACGCCCCGAGCGTATACACGACGTCCACAAGCTTACTGGTTGCTTGGCGGCATTGAGTCGATTCATCTCTCGGCTCGGGGAGAAGGCACTGCCTCTCTACCGACTCATGAAGAAATCCGACAAGTTCGAGTGGAATCGCGAAGCCGAAGCAGCGTTTGAGGAACTCAAAGCCCTGCTGTCCACCCAGCCGGTGCTCGCTGCCCCAGTCAGCGGAGAGCCTCTTCTGCTATACATTGCTGCCACCGGACAAGTCGTCAGTACTGTACTCACGGTCGAGCGGGAAGAAGAGGGCAAGGCATACAAGGTCCAACGCCCGGTCTATTACATATCCGAAGTTTTGACTCACTCCAAGCAAAGGTATCCACATTACCAAAAGCTTGTGTACGGGATCTACTTGACTGCAAAAAAGGTTGCCCATTATTTCTCGGATCATTCAATCTCAGTCGTCAGCGACGCCCCATTATCAGAGATACTAAACAACCAAGATGCAACCGGTCGAGTGGCAAAATGGGCGATTGAACTTCTTCCGTTAGATATCAAGTTCGAAGCGAAGAAAGCCATCAAGTCTGAGGCCATAGCGGATTTTGTGGCTGAGTGGATAGAACAAGAGCTTCCGACTCAAGTCCAGTCGGACCATTGGACTATGTTCTTCGATGGGTCCAAAATGCTGAACGGATCCGGTGCAGGCGTGGTCCTGATCTCTCCTAAGGGCGACAAGCTCAGCTACGTCCTTCAGATCCATTTTGATTCATCAAACAACGAAGCTGAATACGAAGCACTTTTGTATGGGTTGCGTATGGCCATCTCACTCAGCGTCCGTCGCCTGATGGTCTATAGCGATTCCGACCTAGTGGTGAACCAAGTAATGAAAGAATGGGACGCCAGGAGCCCGGCAATGACCAGTTATTGCAGTGCAGTGCGAAAATTGGGTCGACTCAGAGCAAAGAATCAGCTAGCCGACGATCTCGCAAAAATTGGGTCGACTCAGAGGTCCATACCCAAGAATGTGTTCCTAGAGCATCTGCACACTCCCTCTGTCAAGGAAGACCCCTTCACGGAAGAGCCCCCGCAGCCAGTCAGTGCAACCGATCCGACTGAGGTCGAAGTGCCTACCGTGGTCGACTTGATCATGGAGGTCCTGGTAATCACAACCGATTGGACTGTGCCGTATATATCATATCTGCTCAGGCAAGAACTCCCAGAAGATGAAGAAGAAGCGCACCAAATCGTCCGCCGATCCAAAGCATTCACAGTCATTCAAGGTCAGCTCTACAGAGAAAGCGTCACTGGAGTCGCCCAGCGCTGCATCGATCCAGAGGAAGGTCGACTGATCTTGGAGGAAATCCACTCGGGGACTTGCGGCCACCACGCTTCCTCTCGGACTATCGTGGCCAAAGCATACCGAGCCGGATTTTTCTGGCCCCACGCCAACGAGATGGCCAAGGATATTGTGGATAAATGCGCAGGGTGCCAGTTCTACTCCAACATGTCGCACAAGCCAGCATCCGCCCTCAAAACCATCCCGCTAGTCTCGCCCTTCGCTGTTTGGGGCTTACATATGGTCGGCCCCTTCAGAACAGGCAGGAGCGGATTCACTCACCTTCTAGTGGCAGTTGACAAGTTCACCAAGTGGATTGAGGCCAAACTCATCAAGAACCTCGAGTCGAGTACCGCCATCAGCTTCATTAAGGAACTAATATTCAGATATGGGGTCCCCCACAGCATCATCACAGACAACGGCTCCAACTTTGACTCGGATTAATTCAGAGCTTTCTGTGCTTCCCAAGGAACGCGAGTCGACTACGCCTCCGTAGCACACCCTCAGTCGAATGGACAAGCGGAAAGAGCTAATAGACTGATTCTCCAAGGCTTAAAGCCACGGCTCATGCGTGACCTCAAGCATGCCGCCGGGGCTTGGGTAACCGAGCTGCCCTCCGTCCTATGGGGTCTGAGGACAACTCCGAATCGGTCGACTGGCCGTACCCCTTTCTTCCTGGTCTATGGGGCCGAAGCTATGTTGCCGAGTGACTTGTTACACAATGCC
The DNA here is from genome assembly GCA_902687465.1 of Secale cereale. Taxonomy (NCBI): domain Eukaryota; kingdom Viridiplantae; phylum Streptophyta; class Magnoliopsida; order Poales; family Poaceae; genus Secale; species Secale cereale. Next base: position 914,605,905 of record LR738710.1, read on the forward strand.
CCCAGAGTAGAACTCTTCTCCGAAGCTGAGGTAGAGCAAGCTCGTCAGGATGCAGTCGGCCTTTTAGAAGAGGAAAGAGAGATGGCCCAGATCTGGTCGACCATCTATCAACAGGACCTGCATCGATTCCACGCTCACAACGTGAAAAGTCGAGCGTTCCAGGAAGGAGACCTGGTGCTCCGAGTGCATCAGAAACGTCCGCACAAGCTCGCCCTAGCATGGGAAGGTCCGTTCATCATCACGAAGGTGCTGCGCAACGGATCTTACCACCTCTACAATGTAGCCCAGAAGAAAGACGAACCTCATTCGTGGAATGCGGACCTACTCCGCCGTTTTTTCACTTGAAGCACTCGACGGTCGAGTTGTAATGAAGATCCCCCAATTTGTTTCAAAAGCAAGATAGCAATGATTCCCTAACAATTGGTGTCCTCTAAATCCCCCAGTGGGTGCTTAGCCGCGATCCGCCGAGCTACGTCACAAATACAAGGCGGTTCGGTCCTCCGAACTCTGCCACAAGTACAACGTAGCTTGGAATCGCCTAAGTTATAAACATTCTACTCCGAGTGAAGAGCGACCCTCTCACTCGGGGGCTTAGCTGCGACCCCGCGACTCGCCTAAGTTACAACTATCTACTCCGAGTGAAGAGCAACCCTCTCACTCGGGGGCTTAGCTGCGGTCCTCCGAGCTACGTCACAAATACAAGGCGGTTTGGTCCTCCGAACTCCGCCACAAGTACAACGTAGCTTGGAATCGCCTAAGTTATAAACATTCTACTCCGAGTGAAGAGCGAACCTCTCACTCTGGGGCTTAGCTGCGACCTTGTGACTCGCCTAAGTTACAACTTTC
>LR738710.1:914612221-914656149 GCA_902687465.1 Secale cereale
TGACGCCCGCGCCCCCGACGCCCCGGCCTCCCCCGACTCTGCAGCAACGCCGCCGCCCGGAGCTACGCCGCCGCCGCCCGCGCCCCCGACGCCCCAGCCTCGACGCCCGCGCCCCCGACGGCCCGGCCTCCCCCGACTCTGCAGCAACGTCGCCGCCCGGAGCTACGCCGGCGACCACTCCATACGCAGGTAGCCATCACTCCTCCCTCCTTCCTCTCTAATCACCACCAGAAAGTAATTTTTTTGTATTTCTGCCATTTTCGTTGAAGTACGCGGTTGAGATCAAAATTTAGGTCACTTGGATAAAAATTTAGGTCACTTGGATCAAAATTTGATTAGCCCGGTTGCTTAAACTAGCTCCTGATTATTGTTCTCATGAAGATGATGATATACTGATATACCTTTAAGATTCGAGCTTGCTCTTCAATTGTAGTCATTAGCAGGCATGGCATGGTATCTCCTCCTTCCTTGTGCACAACAGTCATGTCAACTTGTTGTAAATTGTGTTGGAGCTCTGAATTAGCAGAATGAACTACCACATCAGTCTATATGGCCAACTTTTGGAATTGTATGTTGTCCACATTGCGTTGTGCCACCTGAATATCATCCTCCTTTCCATCTGCATTATAGGCTAAAGCAATGTTGAGGAGGCCCTGACCAATTGGTGGCACTGGAGCTCCTTGATTAACCTCTTCCCTAGTATAGTGAGTAATAGAAAATAAGCTATCAGAAAAAGATACAGTTGTAGTGATGCTACTGTCTGGGGCCCCATCTTCTGGTAATGTAGGAATTTCAACTTGATGTTTCTGAGGTTGGATTGGTTCTGGTTGGGGAAAAGCCGAGTGCTGATCTTGTTCTTCTTGCTCCTCACAATCATTCGAGTCTCCATTTTGAGCATGAATATTATGGATAGGCAGTGGCTGAAATCCTGGAAAGTCATTAGCATATTGAGGCACAAGGTGTGGGTCAACACCATCAGGTGGAATAGGGTCTTCATTAGCAGGCCCACCACCCAGCATTTCTTCCAAAAGGACTTTAACAGAACAAGTCCAGGACTCCTCTTAAAAATGCTCCCCCTCAGACCATCTTGTGCTCTTTCGAATGTCAATAAGCTCTAATTTTTTGGTGGAATAGATTAAACTTACTGTATTTCCAAACATTGCTTATTAGATGCCATGCCCTAATTTTTTGGTGGTGTTTTAGGATAAAGATCTTACACTTTTTGAACTCGTTTAAAATGAGTTTATAGAGAGGATAGTAATCAGATTGTGAGGATGGTATGTAGCAGAACTAGTGCAAAAGTGTTGACAATGTTAGTCCTAATGAGCCTAGGATGGTGCCACAGCTAGCTTGTCTAGGTACATATTTTTAGTTTATAAAGTTTAATCTCTTTGAAACATAGGAAATGTCGTCTTCCGACGACGATAGGATCCCGGAGTGCTCCTGGTGCGGCGACAGGCCTCACCTGGTAGACGGTCGTTACTTCAGTATTAAGCTCGACGAGACCTTCGATGTCGAAACGGTACGCAACGACAAGTCTTGTTTCGTAATTAATTAAGCACGATTTCTAGCTACTTCAACGTGTAAGTAATTAATTTTCTTCTTTTACATGCAACTAGTTTATCCCGTGTCATGCAAGACGCTATGTCTTGGAGAGGATGGGATTTGAAGATCATGAAACTTCGGAGACAAAGCAAATTCAACTAAGGACCATGCATAATGTTGATTTAGAAGTGGATTTGTACAATTCAGATAACGTAACCACTTTTGGTTGCAAGAATTGGGAATCATTTTGCAAGATATATGGTTTTTATGAGGGTATGCTTCTCACCATGGATCTTGGTAATCCGGATTCCATCACCGAAGATGATTTGGACATTTGGGTCCTTGTTGACGATATGATTCCAATTCTACCGAGAAGTGAGTTTATCAAACATAGTTATTTAGTAATTTATATTGTTTATTTCAAAATAGTTGACAACTTATTTCCATTGATAGGTTATTTTGATTATTCAAATAATGTGAGGATGATGCTAGACAGAACCTACTACACCCCTGGCTCAGAATGTACTTATAAGGACAAAGAGCAGATCATCTTCTTTTATTCCTTTCTTCTAGATTACATTCAACATCGCAATATTGATCCACAATATAGTCAATACGTCCCACTAGTGCACGTCTTGAACTACGTTAATATCAATGGAGATACCATGGTAAGATTTTTGTACTATTACGACATTCGTGCATGTTTTGCATTAGTTCTTCTCGAACTGAACTACAATGCTAACTACGAAGTCTTACTATATGTTTTGCAACAGATTCTCCCTAGTGACTGTGTGCCTCCTGTCATGTTTCAATCTGGTCAACTACAAGTTTTAAACATTCTGCCAGGTGAACCTACAAATCACATGTGTCCATATCGGATTTCTTCTAAAAATGAAGGAATGAGAATCAAAGAATGGCGAAAAATAACGAAAACTCGTAAGGAGGTACTTGGAAGCAATAGAGTGAGAAGGGCAAGAAATGGAGACAAGATAATCTGCGTTCTTCATAATGGCCCTTTAAATCTAATTGATTTAGAGACAAACGCCATCTTGTTTTATGCCATTTTATCTTAGAAAAATGCTACGTAGTAGAAGTTGTATGGTCGATAATGATGTGTAAGACTTATTATTTAATACCTATGTTGAGTTTTTATTATTATTATGATCGATGATGCATGATGCTAAGTTGTTCTATGAGCTATTATATACTCCCTCCGTTCCGATTTACTCGTCGTGGTTTTAGTTCAAATTTGAACTAAAACCACGACGAGTAAATCGGAACGGAGGGAGTAGATTCTAATAGTTTCGATGTGCGTACCATATATGTTGGCTCCACGAGAAATTATATTTATATATATGCATAACCTATGCAAAAAACAGAAAAAAAAACCCTAATATTCATACTAATGGCGCATCACAGCAGAGTGCGCCATTAGTATGCCAAAGCACCTGGCCCCTGGGAGGCATACTAATGGCGCACCACTGTGCATACTGATGGCGCATCAGTGGTGCGCCATTAGTATACCAGATACTAATGGCGCACCAGAGGTGCGCCATTAGTAAAGTATACTAATGGCGTGCTAGTAATGGCGCACCACCAATGCGCCATTAATGGCCAAACTAGGTGCGCCATTAATAGGCCTTTTCCTAGTAGTGGTTCGCACATTATACATGCAATCCAGGGGTGAAACTTGTCCAACTTAAAGAGATCATGAATTAACTACTACTTCCTCATGAGCTAAAACATAGACACAAAAAAAGGAAATGCTTTTGATTAATTTCGAGGTGGTACATGAAAGTCTTCGTTAGGGATGGCAGGTAAATACCATGTATAGGAAGGTATAGTGGACTCATATGGCATAACAGGTTTAAAGGTTTTGGATGCACAAGCAGTCATTCCGCTTAGTACGGGTGGAGGTTTAGCAAAAGACTGGGAAGCGACCAACTAGAGAGCAATAACGGTCATAATCATGCAGAGCGACAAAGCAACATTGAATCGGGCATGAAAGTGATATAACTATTCTAAAACTCAAAGATCATCAAGGCAAAGTAGACTTTTTAGTCTTAAACATGTGTAAGCATGTGCCAAGTCAATCCAAAAATTCCCTAAAGGGAAATACCACCTTAGTATATCAGACTATGAACAGTGCAATGCATGTAGATCATTTCAATAACACATTATATACTCTAGTTATTCAAGACTAGCCACAAGGAAAGCATGAACCACTGGAATAGCATTGTAAACATAGCACTATGTCGCTACAAGCTAGTCTCTAGATCGTAAGTACAGGCATATGTACAAAAGTAGAAACAATAAGAGTTCATACCGGTCTTCCTTGTTGCTTCCTTTCAGTCGATCTTCGTCATTACTGCTTGTCACTTGCACGATCGAACGTAGGAAATATAATCAAATGCCATCACGGACTCGAGCTGATCTCTGAAAACAAAGCAAACTAAAGAGAGAAAGGAAATCTTTTTGGGTTTTTCAAAGGTTGAATAAAAGCAAAAGAAAGAGAAAATGTTTTTGTTGTTTTTGCTAATAGAGGAATAAAGAAGAACGGGTAAAAACTTCGAAAAGATCAAAGTGGATAAAACGGATAATACAATGGAAAAGTGAGAAGGGCACGTACTCCCCCAAGCTTAGGCTTTTGGCCTAAGTTGGTAGCAGCTACTGCCCCCAGGAGCCTCCTGCTCCAGGGGTATGGTGGTGAGACCAAGGGTCGTAGAAGGATGATGGCGCGTACACCGAACTCCTCGGAGTCTCCCACGAGGAAGGTTCCGAGCGCCAAACAGAGGAAGACCCTTCACCAAACTCGGTGGCGGTCTCATCCGGAAAATGTGGTATCTCACCATGCCTCTCCTCGTCGGGCACAACCCGCTCCATGGGGTTATGGAACTGATGCTGGACCATGAACTCATCAAACTGGACAACATCAAAGGACCATCCGTTCCTGCGAGAATAATCAAACAAAAGAGGTGCAGGTAGACGGATCTCGCGTTCCGCGGTAGTTCCGAAACGCAAGATATAAAGAAGGTTATCAAGTTCAGAACCCATGGTAACAAACTTATGCCTTTTCATAGCAGCAAGATCAAAGCTTAAATAAGTAAAAGGAGTATCATCAGGGTGTGGGGTGCCTCCAAGATGCTCTAAGATAAGCGTGGCATAAATGCCACCATATAAGTCCCCCTTGTTACCGTTCATAGCAAGGCGTCGAGCAATTAAGGTACCAATATTATAATCAGACCTCCCTGAGAGGGCTGCTGCCAGGATAGCAATATCCGGAGCAGAAATGCTGCTCGTGTTGTCACGAGCTAACACCCCTCTAGCAATATAATATGCAAAATACCTGAGGTGAGGAAACAAGATACTAGAGATCTTCGACCGATGAATATCCCTCGTACCCATGCTGTAGAGAGAGGTGATGACGGTTTTCAGCTCGGAGGGCTGAGTAGTCATCCTTGCCGTCCTCCCAACGTTCGGCACACCTATTACTTCACAAAAATTTCCCAAAGTCATGGTGATAAGATCATTATAAATTTTAAACTCAATAGCACCTGATTCAGGATTATATCTAAAACTGTTAATGAAAATGGAGGTGAGTTTTTGATACTGAGTAACATGACTGGTGACGAGCCGTGTCAAACCTGCATTAGCACAAAGATTATAAAACTCATCCTTGATTCCCGCAGCTTCCATGAATTCGTCACATGGATATGTCATCGCACGTTCTGGACTTGTATCTTCCAACAACTCCAGGGGCACATGATCTTCATTATAGCTCACCCTAGCAGTCGTTGGTGAAGCTGCGGCCCTAGTGACTCGATCGGAGTGTGCGGGCCTCCTCTTCTCAAGCCATCCTTTTGCCCTTCCTAATAAACTCATTTCTGAAATTTTTTACAATTCACAAAAACGAGGATTAAAACAAAGTGAGCTAAGGCAAACTACTCAACTCACTTGCCCAAGGCATAGACTTGCATCAAAACATGGAAAATAACTTTCTACATATGCATGCAAGCTCATCTCTACAGCACCAAGAACTACTAAATACTCACAAATGAGGCCACCAATCAAAAATCTAATTGGAGGAGTGGAGGAGTCACATACCAGGGAGTATTTGCTCAAAATTTCAGCTCAGATGATGGGCTGTAGAGAGAGATCGAAGAATCGCCCCCAAGAACATCAAGAACAAGAAGAACACGACCAGAACTCGGGTTTCTGGAAAAAGAGAGAGAGAGGGGAAGAAGAAGTACCTGGAGGGGGGTCCCGTGGGCCCCAGGCGCCCTGTGGGCGCGGCCAGGGGCTGGGCCGCGCCAGCTGGCCGCCTGGGCCACTGGTGGCCCCCCCTGGCTGGCCCAGGACTTTCCGGGTCTCTCTCATTGTGGAAATTTTTAATATAATTTTTCTGGAATTTTTCTGAAAACTTCACTGTTGAAATTTTTTCGAAGTTCAAAAAGCTGCGAAACTCTCTGAAAACTTGAAGTAGTTTGTAGTATTGTGAAGCTTCAAAAACATAGATACTTGGTACAGCAAGTAGGACAATACTAAAAACAAATGAAAATATAGAAAGCTCAACTTTTTATCCATATAAAACACGTTCACTAGTAAGGTTGATCAAGTCTTACCAACAAACAGGCGATATATAGAGCAAAAAGTATCACCTCCTACAAAGTAATCACTGAACTTTTACCTTGATGGACATTGTCCCTACCATGATAGTTTTGTATTTGTGAGGCACATGTAGTGGACAATCCCATTCTCCAATTTTCACGGTCTCAATATTCTCTATAGAGTTGAGGGCATGCCTCCTGTCGGTCTTCTTCGGAAAATATACCGTGTGTTCTTTATCATTCACATGAAAGGTAACCTTCCCTTTATTGCAATCAATAATAGCACCTGCGGTGTTAAGGAAAGGTCTACCAAGAATAATGGACATGCTCCCATCCTCGGGCATGTCAAGCACAACAAAATCAGTAAGAATTAAACAATTAGCAACTTCAACTGGAACATCCTCACAAATACCTATCGGAACAGCGGTTGACTTGTCAGCCATCTGAAGGGAGATATCTGTAGGAATTAGTTTCTCTAAACAGAGCCTCTCGTAAAGAGAGAGAGGCATAACACTCACTCCCGCTCCAATATCACATAAAGCAGTTTTGACATAATTATTATTTATGGAGCAAGGAATGGTGGGTATACCTGGATCACCGAGCTTCGCAGGAATCTTTCCACTGAAAGAATAGTTAGCAAGCATAGTAGATATTGCATCATTAGGAACTTTTCTTTTGTTGGTGACAATATCTTTCATATATTTTGAATAAGGAAGTAACTTAATAGCATCAGTCAAAGGGATTTGAAGAAAAAGAGGTTTAATCCATTCACAAAACTTATTATAATGCTCTTCTTCTTTATATATGATGGACTTACCTGGAAAGGGCATGGGTTTCTGTACCCATGGTTCTTTCTCCTTCCCATGTTTTCTTGCGATGAAGTCTTCTTTAGTGTACCTCTTACGTTTGTCAGGTGCTTCTTCTTCTCGAACTTCAGGTGGATCATTCTTCTCATTATTATTACCTTCAGGTTCAGCACTGTCTTCAGTCTCAGCATCGGAGATAGATACGCTGTTGGGATCAATAGATGGCTCTTCATCTGCAATAGGATCATTAGAATTGTCAGTCTCTTTATGTTTCTTTTTCTTATTTGGAGAGACAACAATTTCTTCTTCCTGCATTTGAGAATCTTGCTCGATTCTCTTCGGATGTCCCTCTGGATAAAGAGGATCTTGAGTACTAGTTCCTCCTCGGGTCTTAATCCCAAAAGCCTGCAATTTATCTTGTTTGGCATTGTTAGCAAGCAAATCTCTTTGCACATTAGAAATTTGATCAAGCTGAGTTTGAACCATATGAAAATGCTTCACAAGACATTGAACATCATTAACTGTTCTATCTAAAACACCAAGCAACTTTTTGATAGCAAGGGAATTATCATGCAACTGACTTTCTATCCTCTCATTAAAATGATTCTGTTTCATAATAAAATTATCAAGCTCATCTAAACATTGATCAGGAGGTTTACCATGAGGGATGTCACTTGCGTTGAAATCTGAAAGAGAGTGTACCTCTACCATAGGAGGGTGAGTGGTAGGCTCACACAGCTTCTCAATAGGGGGTAGATTCTTCACATCTTGAGCTTTAATACCTTTCTCTTTAATAGACTTCTTTGCTTCTCGCATATCCTCGGGGCTTAGAACAAACATGCCCCTCTTCTTTGTTGGTGGAGGTGGTTCAGGGACGGACCAATCTTCATGGTTCTTGGCAATTCAGCCCATTAAATCTTCCGCATCGTCCGGTGTTCTTTTCCTGAAAACAAAACCAGCACAACTGTCCAGATAGGACCTAAATTCATCAGTTAAACCAGCATAGAATATATCAATTAATTCATTCTTAGGAACTCCATGTCCTGGTCTAGCCTGAATCAAACTGCAGTACCTCCCCCAAGCTTTAGGGAGGGACTCATCCTGCAACTGTTTAAAGTTATAAATTCTTTGTAAAGCAGCATGTTGCATATGAGCAGGAAAGTACTTATCAACAAAAGAGTGAGCTAAGTCCTGAGGACTCTTAATAGAACCGCATGGGAGTGAATCATACCATGCTTTAGCACCTTCCTTCAACGAGAAAGGAAGAAGCTTGGTCACATAAAAGTAGCGTATCTTCTCATCTGTGGTAAACAGGCTACCTAGTTCACCAAGTTTAGTCAGGTGTGCAATAGCATCATCATTTTCTCTGCCATAAAAGGGGTCAGCTTCAACCATAGGTATAAGTGAAAGATCAACAGAGAAATCAAAATCAGGATCATCAATGCATATAGGGGATGTAGCAAACTCAGGATTAGGAACGGTTTTGTTTTTCAAAGAGTGTTTTTCAAATATTTTCTTAATAGTTTCAGGGTGAGAGCCGGCAAACTCTGTCAGTTCCTTGCATAAATCTTCATCAAGTATATAGTAATCATCATCAAGGAGCCTCTCCTGGAGTTTACTCAATTCAGGAAAATCATAAGTTTCACCAATAGGGTAGCGAGTAACAGGAAGTTCAATTCCATATTTTTCAGCAGCAGCAGTAATTTGTTTCTCAAGAGCATAACCAAGCGAACTAATATCATCATCAAAAGTAGTAGAAGCATCATCAAGAGTATCAGACATAGTGACAGATTCAGTAGGAGCATCATGTGGTGGTGGTGAGGCAAACTTACTCACAACAGAAGGTGAATCAAGTGTAGCACTAGTGCTCAGGGCAGTACCTCTTGTTGTAGTGGATCGTAAGATCGGAACCTTGGGGTCTCCTTTCTTACCCATAGTGAATAAGGTGCAGCAGGTAGGATACCTCAAGTAGACTTGTAAATATTGCTATGCTCCCCGGCAACGGCGCCAGAAAACGGTACTTGATAACCCTCAACCGTAAGGGATCGAGATAGTCTTCGCGGGTAAGAATAACCCAATTTATTGATTCGACACACGGGGAGCCAAAGAGTATTTATAAGCTTTAACAGTTGAGTTGTCAATTCAACCGCACCTGAAATATACTAACTTGCAACAAAAGATAAGTGGTAACAGTGATATGATAGTGATGATAGTAATAGTAAAAGTAAACAGCAAAAGTAAATAGCAGTAATAAATAGCAAAAGTAGCAACTAGTGACAAGCAAGGTTTAAAATACTGTAGGCTAGGGAGATGGATGGTCGGGCGTTGCATGGATGAGATAGTTTCTAACTCGGGGCACGGCACACAGAAAGGTAATGATCATCTAGGCAAATATCAAACATTAGGCATGTATCCCGTAGGTAGCTGTACGTGCTTGCAATAAGAACATGCACAACATCTTTTGTCCTACCATCCCGCTACGAACGGGGCCAAAAGAAACTAATGGATATTAAGGTGCTCCTGTCAAAGAGCACCGGAACAAAGCAATGAACTCAATGGATACATGTAATCCTCAAACTACGGACCATCCCCTTTGGTGTCCCAAGCTGTCACCTTTGGGATCGCCGGTTCCGAACCGTAACAGGTGCATACAACTCATAGATAGGATCAAGAACACAAATATATTCATGCAAACACATATGGTTCAGATCTGAAATCATGGCACTCGGGCCCTAAGTGTCAAGCATTAAGAATAACAAGTTGTAGCAAAGATGAGAAACACCATACTAGATGATAGGCAACATGGCCCCAACAATCTGACAAACTATTACATGATCTAACTCATCCAATCCCTACCATCCCCTTCGCCTACAGCAAGGGAATTACTCACACATGAAGGGGGAAGTCATGGAGGGATGATGAAGTGGTGATGATGATGACGATGGCGACGATCTCCCCTCTCCGGAGGCCAAATCAGCCTCCAGATTAGCCCTCCCGAAGAAGAACAGAGGGTGGCGGCGGCTCCGCGACAAAAAACAGCGAAGGGACTTCCGATCTGGGGTTTCTGCCTCGGAGGAAAAATACGGGCTAAAGTAGGGCACCAGGGGGTGTGGGCCCCACCCAGGCGCCCCCCCGGCGCGCCCCAGGGGGGGGGGCGCGCCCATAGGGCGCCTGGGCACAGCCTGGCCCCCCTCTGGCCCCACTTCTGGTATTTGGTTTCTTCGGGTGCGTGGATTTTTCGTGATTTTTCGTGGATTTTTCTGAGATAGTTAAAAATCCGTTTTCCTGCACACAAATAAAACATACAGGCAGCTCTGCTCAAAACAGCGTCAGTCTGGGTTAGTTTAGCCCAAATCATGCAAGAATGAGGTCAAAACAATATCAAAAGTGTTTGGAAAAGTAGATACGTTTGAGACGTATCACTCCCCTCGAGAGTGCAGCGTCGATTCGGGCCACCACCGCCTTCAGTCGTCCCAGGTAATCAGTGGCCGCAGTGAGGCGAGACTCCAGCCTCAGTATGTTCATGGAAACCTCGTCCTTCACAATGGAGTTGGTGGGGTGCAAGCCAGGCTCGACCCGGCTAGTCTCCTCTCCGAAGTTACGATAGAACTCTGCACCAAGAACAGGAGTCGAGTTAGCAGATGAAACACGGGTCGACCAGCCCAATTTCAACCAATCCAAAGAGGACATACCTTCGAGCACGAGGTACAATTTTTTGGTTAGGTCGCCCAGATACGCCTCAAGATCAAGCCTCTTTCAAAACAGAGCCTCATACTTGTCGTTCAAGTCGGCCCTGGACTTCTTCAGCTGAGCCACCTCCTTGTTAGCCATGTCGAGTGAACCTTTCAGTCGGATAATCTCCGCCTCGAGTGCGCCCACAGAAGCCAGCTTCTTCTCCGCCAGCTCCGACTTCTCCTGGGACGCTTGCTGAGCCGCCGCCAAGTCAAAATCCTTTTGCTCCAAAGCTGCTCTCTGTTGACCTACCAAGGCCGCCACTGGACAGATGAACATGAAGGAACACTCTAAGCGAAAAGTCAGTCGACAGGAGACAGAAGTAAGTTACCAGCCGCATCGTCTTGCGTCTTCTTCAGATGGTCCCGGGCCAACTACAAGTCAAGATTGAGCTGAATTTGCTTCTGCTCAAGATCCGCAAACTTGGCCCCGAACTCGCAAGATTTCTGCATCAACGAGACAAAGCAAAGATTATAAGACTACAGTCGAGTCAGATCACTCAACCGCAGCCTCGGGGACTACACCCAGTGGGTGCACTGAACGTGCCCCCACTGGTTTCACTCGGCCAAGATCAGTCTGGCGCGAGCAAAAAAAACATGGAAGTTCTATAGTAAGACCATGGCCGACTACAATCAGTCGACCATGATCTCGGGGGCTACACCCAGTGGGTGCACTGAGCGTGCCCCCACTGGTTTCACTCGGCCGAGATCAGTCCGGCGCGAGCTCAAGAAAGACAGGAAAAGAAGAACACCCAGTGGGTGTGATACCTCACAAAACAAAACAAGCAGATTTTTCCCGAAATCAGAAAGTACTCCGACAACGTACCTGGACGTTGGCTCGAAGAGCAGAGCTGGCGTCGTAAGCCGCCATGCTGGCCTCAAACGCCGCCTTCGTCCGCCCCATCATCACCTCCGCCTGGTGAACGGCCTCTTGTGCCGCCCCCACAGGGTCCTCCGGGAGGCGATAGGTGGAGAAAAGGACAGACGAAGCAGCGGGTGTCGAGCCGGCCGCAGGCGCTGGCGCTGGGTCGACGGCGCGGATCGACGCTGAGTCAACAACCGGAGTGGACGCTGAGATGACAACCGAGGCAGGCGCTGGGTCGACGCCCGGCGCAGACGGTGGGTCGACGACGAGCGCGGTCGACACAGGGACAGCGAATGAGACCGCGGTTCAAGCCGCGTCCTCGGGTCGCTGAGCCTCCGAGCCAGAAGGAGCCTTCCGGCCCTTCCTCCTTGCGCGCCGGTAGTCCTCCCCCAGCCGCTCCTCGTCCTCGTCCTCGTCCGGCAGCTCTATGACAAGGCGCGGCGCTTTAGATCAAACAGGGAACCAAGTCAATCGACTATCGCCCGTGAAAGAAAAGAAAGACAAAAACGAATCTCATAGAGCCCATACCCGCTCGAGATGTCACGGCATCCGCGATCTCCTCGTCGTCTCGACCCCGGTCGATGTCCATCAAGGTCGTGGAAGCGGCAGCTCTGGAAGGATAAGTCAAGAAATGAGTCGACCAAAATTGCAGTCGACACCCAAGAAACAAAGAAAAGCAAGCCCGAGCAACACTTACGTGGAGGCGATGGGTACGTCTACCTTGATCCTTGGCAGGGCCTTCCGGGGCTTGGTGGTGGTGACTTTGGGCTGCTTGGGCGTCTTCTCGGCTGGCTCGGGGGTGGTCGTGCGAGTACGCTTGGGTGTCCGGGACCCCGAGGGACCCAATTGAGGTCAAGCGGCCCCTGGGTCGTTCTTCTCCTTGGACCGGCGCTCGACGCGGGGAGGCGACTCGACCTCCTCCCCACTGCTGTACTCCTCGCTCTCCTCGGTCTCCTCCTCCGACTTCCACTCGGCGGCGTCGCCCGTACCCTCCTCGACCTCCTGGCCCGAGTCTCCGTTGGGCAGCGAGTACATCTCTATATATATCTGCGGAGAAAGGAAGTTCGCCAAATACCAGTCGGAATCATCAATAAAGATCACGAATCAATCGACAGATATGTCACTCGGAAGCGGAAAGCTAACCTTGTCTAGCAGGTAATCAGCGTCGAATGGGATGATCCTCCCCGACCCCTGGGGTTGTCCTTGTTCCCGGTGACGCTCTTCAAGCACTGCACCACGTACTTCGGGTCGGCCGCCTCCAGGTGGACTCGCGACGAGTCGTCAATGCCGGAGTACAGCCACATCGGGTGGTCCCGGGCTTGGAGCGGTTGGATCCTCCGTGAGATATACACCTCGAGCAAGTCCATCCCCGTGACCCCCTCGCGGAGTAGCTGGACAACCCTCTCCATCAGCATGTCTACCTCGGCCCTCTCGGCCTTGCTCACTACCATCGAAGGAGGCGGGCTGGCTCGACCTAGGGTAAATGGAGGAAGTCCAGTCGACTGACCCGGAGTCGGACTGTCCCTGCAATAAAACCGGGTCGACTGCCAGCCCCGGATCGTCTCTGGAAGGTTCATGGGGGGGAAGGCACTCCTATTCCTAAGCTGGATCCCGAGTCCGCCGCACGCCTGAAGGACGTGCGTCTTGCCGTCACTCGGGTTCACTCTCTTAACGGTCTGGGAGCGGCAGGTGAATATATGCTTGAACAATCCCCAGTGTGGTCGGCAACCGAGGAAGTTCTCGCACATGGAGACGAAAGCGGAGAGAAAGGCGATGGAGTTGGGCGTGAAATAATGCAGCTGGGAATCAGCCCCTCCTCCTCCAGCTCCTCCAGATCCTCCACCACGATAGTGGACCGGATCCAATCCCCCTGGATCCATCCAGCGGGGAGCCCGGACCTCGACGACGATCCGACCCGGCCGGCTCGCCGCCCCTTCCCCGACGCCACCTTCTTGGAGCGCTCCATGGCCGCAGTCTTGTCCTTAACCATGGCTCGCGGGACGGCGGTTGCGGCGGAGAGAAGCAGGGAGGATTGGGGGCGCGGCAGAGAAGCAAAGACGCTGCGGAGAAGACAAGGCGAACGGGGGAAAGTTGGCCGCACAGTACCCCCCGCAGCGGACTCGGCGCGCTTTTATAACGAATCGGTCGAGTGGCTCACCGGTGGCCCCGGACGATCTTATCCGATCCCGCAACAGGCGCTGGCACGATACGTGGCGAAAAAGGAGGCGCGGGAATTGAGGCGTTTGAACCACACCCCTCCGATTGATGCGGCACGCCCCGTCCCGCGCGCTTCCCCAAATATCGAAAGCCCCGCCGAATCCGGCGGACAGAAGGCAACCGATTTCGTCGAAAACGGCACGCACTCATGGCGCCCGACGCCTGGCGCAAAACCCAGACGACGCAAGACGTCCAGTCGACGCAAAGGTAACTGATTCACCAATGGCTTCGGTATCGATCGAGGCGACCAAGACACAACTGAGGGCCCGGGTCACAAGCTCCAAAGCAATCTGCCCCGAGGATGTCGAGTCAGTACCTGAGCTTCCCTCAGCATCCCCTTTCTCAAGCCCCGATCCATTCGGGGGCTACTGACGAGGTTACAGACCTAGGGTAGGGTCATAGGCCTGACCTAAAGGCCCCTCCCAAGGTCACTATCCTAAGAGATCAAAAGACAAGACCTACGACGGTGGAGATAGTCGACTGAGACGGTCCAAGGTGACACTTCACTCGACTGACTCATGTACCCAGGACGACTCAACTACACTCGACTGGATCAGGCACTCGACCCCCGAAGACTAAACGACTCTCAGACGACAATGGTCATATATTTACTCACTGTAGTAAACCCCATAACTACCCTTTACTGCAGGTGTTATCAGTAACGCCTGCCTTAATGTACCTTTAAGCCCTTGGTAACGTGGAGCATGGCTGGGGTCTTGGCATACTATATAAGCCACCCCCCCTCCTCCAGAACAAGGGTTCGCACCTCTGTAACACATACATACACACATCAGTCGACCAAGCCTCCGGGCAACGAGACGTAGGGCTTTTACTTCCTCCGAGAAGGGCCTGAACTCGCTAAACACTCTGTGTACAACCTCGCCATAGCTAGGACCTTGCCTCTCCATTCAGACCCCCTACCCTCACTGTCAGACATAGAACCACAACAGTTGTGTGTATTTATTATCTGTGTGTGGTTAGATATCTCTAGCTAGCACCCTTGTATGAACTAGTGATCGTAGGATCGTTGCATGTCCCCTTGTCTGTGTATGTTTCTCTGTCTCCAGATTATTCATCTGTCAACATGTATACAGGAGTATAGCACTTGAAGTAGTTTAGGACAGCAGTAGTTCAAAGAGTGCAGATCCTGTTAGAACTCGAAAAACGACACCCTATAACTGAATTTTTGCACAATAGCTGAATGTAACTGAATTTTTGCACACATGAATTGTAGATAGTTTGAGTTAACAAAGATTGGCAGAATATCTTGTTTCAAATATAGCTTATGCATGTCTTGTTTTCTGGTTATGGATATTGTATAGTACTGCATATCTTGTTTTTTTTGTAATATAATGCTTACCAAAGGTTTCAATATTTCGCTGTTACCATTGTTCTTTGAGCATAATTCTTTTTCATTTCCTACTATCCTTATTCTAATTCTCTTAAATTGCTATGTTATGTGTAATAGAATTAGATCTTGGATCTGCTAGTGGACTTTGGGAGTATGTTAGCCAGCTTGGTGACTCCAGATTTTTTCACTATTTCAGCAAGCCTTCGTAAGCTTTTAACTTTGTGTTTGAAATGTTTATCTTAATGATGAGGACGGATGGACTCTTTCAATTTTCTTAATTTGTTTTCTGATACATTAGTCAAATTGTTTTCTGATTTTTACTTTACCTGGCACCATTCAGTCAAGTAGCCATTCATGTGAACTTTTATTTTGTCCATACGAAAGCAGAGGACCATATGGTTTGTGGCCTTTTCATCCATTATTTACACTGTGAATCCAACATTGTGGTGCTGCTTTGTTTCTGCGATCACATTGTGGTGCTTGGCACATTTGCCCCATCACTTCGTTACCCCTTTCTCCTGAAATGTTGATTAATTTCCGTTTCGGTTGAGATTGGGGCACTCCTAGGTCAAAAAAATTAGCAAAGGTCATGCCCAATTTTCTTGACCTAGAAGGTGCCCGATTCTCAACCGAAACAAAAATTAATCAGCATGTATCTTGACATCAACCAACTTTCTGGACACATCCCTCGACAACTAGGTTATCTTGAGAACTTAGAGGAGTTGTGGCTTTGGAAAGAGGCCTTGGAAAGCTACTTCTACTAGCTAGATGGAGATCTGTGATCTGCTGTGGCACACACTAGTTAATTAATTAACCAAAACTAATCTCTGGTCAAAATGATGGGCTAATCATGATTAAATGATAGGAGAGGGATGCATGGCAGTGGCACCCATTGGAGCCATACATATATACAAAGCTATAGAAAGATTATACAATAGTAGTGATCTAGTGCTTTAGTGGTTGGATTAGTTTAGTATATTTTCACACACTTAGACACCCTTTCTTGCCATGTGTGTGAGAGAGATAGTGAGAGAAGACAAGAAGAAGGGGGTTAGGAACATCCTCGAGAATTAGGTTATTTGGTCAACTTAGAGATCTTGTTCCTTGACAATAACCAACTTTTTGACCAAACTTTTCTCCTATTTAGAGCGAACATGGCCCACAACAATGAGGCCGGTGGTTCGGGCAAGGCATTCTGGGAGCTGACCCAGGAGATGGAGGAAGAACCTCACCGCTATGAGGACGTCGCGGAAGACACTGATCCCGACTACACAACCCCTAGTGGCGTCGGGGATGACACCACTGATGGTGCCGCCGAGGATGCCACCACTGATGATGGCAGCACACGCACAGATGGCAGCCAACCAAAGAGGCAACGGGAGGATCGGTGCCCGAACGTGCTCGACACCGTCAAGGAGGAATTTACTGAAGTGTCCTCCGATGGGCATCGAACGGCGCCCAAAAAATTAGTCAAGGGGTACGCGGGACAGCTCGGGTGCATTCTCCGGAGCACCGTCTCGATCAACACCGAGAACCTAAGGCATCGTGACTGAGGGAATTTGCGCAACCTCCTCTTCACAAAGCTGCACGAATGATACAAGTTCCCTGGTGAGTTCGCAAACACATGCCTCTCGGGGAATAAAATGAATAGTTCCGCCCTCACGAAGATGAGCATGGCCCTTGCTACTTGGAGAGCCGCGGTGAAGAGAAGGATTGAAAAAGGCGATAGTTATGAGAAGATCAAGGAGAAAAATCCTTCGATCAGCGAAGCTGACTACCTGGAGTTCAAGATCAAGTGCGAGAGCAACGCATCCGAGGAATCAAGTCAGTGGGGGAAAGGTATGCGGGACCTGAACTTATGGGTCCACACAGTCGGTCCCGGCGGTTACAGAGTGGCGGAACCTATACGGGACAAGGAGGACGCGGAGCGTGCCGAGCAAGGCCTACTGCCCCTCTTCGATAAATATCGTGACAAGCAAACCAGGAACTATGTCAGGGCCCGGTATGAGATTGACCCGCTAACAAAGGAGCTTACCAGGGATCCGAAGACCAAGGCGCTTGAGCATGTTCTGGTAAGGAATACCCCCCCCCCCCACCGCGTAATTAGCTCCATATGGTTCCATTCTAATTAATGAAGCCAAATTTCTGAATGGTTCACGTTCCTTCCACAGGAAACTGAAAGCAGTAGCACGGGGTAGTCAAAGAGCTCCCCTTGGGACACCACTTTAAATTGGGCGTTGAACGTAATGAAAAACAAGGATAAGCTCAGTAAGCCGTCGTCAGCTGGTCGTGCGGCCGTCAAAGGCTTGTCCACGAAATGGTCGGAATACTATACCGCTGGGCGAAAGGAGAGAAAGACCATCTCGGAAAGCCAGGAGCGTGAGGTTCAAGAACTCAAGGCACAAGTGGCGCGGATTCAGGAGATAGTCGAAGAGCAAGTGCGAGAACAACTAGGAGAGACGATCACCGCCATTGTGCCTACCTTGATTGAGGGGCTACAAGCGTGGATTGCGGGCGGCCAACAGGGCCGCCCCCGATTCCCAGCTTCACGGGCAGCAACTCGCACAACGCGCCGGCGGCACCATTGGTGTCTCCGGTGGAGGCGGCATTGGTGTCTCCGACGTAGGCACCGGCATTGGAGCTTAATGCACCCGGGTGTGGGAAGAATACGCCGGCCGGAACCTCGGTAGCAAGCGGCCCCTCCGTCACTTTCACGCCCGCCGTTGGCGGTGCCTCGACATTAATCGAGCTCGACGCCATCACGGTAACTAATTAAGCCTCTCGGCCGAAGACTTCATGTCCTTGCCTTTGACTGGGCATCCCTGACGCCCTACATGTTTTCGCAGGGCGCCGCCGATGTTCCATGCACTCTCTTGCACTTCGTGGACGGCAAGTTGATCGATGTCGCCAAGGACAGAATCGTTCAACCGGGCAGCCACATGTTCCACGGTAATCCGATGCCACCCACCATGTATAGGGTTCAACTGGTTCAGGTGCTGCGGGGCTTTGACAACTTGTTACCTCCGTATCGACCCCCTGGGGCCGACGAAGATGATGTGATGACCCTCAGCGCCTGCATAAGCTGGCCCATTCTTTGGCCGAAGAGCCAGATTCGTTTGGGGGCGGGGGACACCACCCCGCAGAGAACACCGCCAGTCGTGCCGGCGCCAAGCCATGGCAAGACCGCCGCAACGCTACCGCCGTCAGCTGATCCGGACATGCATATGGTACAGGATCCGGACGACGACGATGACTGTACATTTACCAATGTCGATAAGTACTTCAACGAACATGGGTACGATGACGAATTCTTGGGGCCTCCTTCTCCAGAACCCAACCCTGCAAAAGACGATCGCGATCTAGCTGGTACCACAGAGAAACCCAATTGCAACAGGTGTCATCTAGCGTTCAGTTCTCAGGAGACGCCTCGAGCTGCCGCCTTCACCGAGCCTCAGATAGCCAAGGTGCAAAATATTATCAGCCCCAACACACTCAAGAAGGTGGTCTCTGAGCAGAACTCGATCCCATTACAGCAGAAGAAGCAAAAGGGACGAAAAAGAAAGAATAACAAGGGTGCTAGCCAGCTGGCACAGAGTACGATCCGTGCTTAGGACGGGCCACCTTCACCTAAGGATATCTCCGAGAATGATGTGGCATACCCGGTTTTCGTGGGCAAGGTGCCAGAGGGCAAGGGCTTTGTGGATAGCGCCATCAGGGGTATGATCGTCTTGCAGTTTGATGACATCTTCGCTATGTTTAACCTTCATCCGCTACACTACACCTTCGTTCGGCTATTTTCGCTGAGTATGAAGATGCGGATCATTAGAGACAAGACCCCAGACATCGTGATAGTCGACCCCTTCTACATGCGTGCCAAGATCTTGGACAGCGCTGGGGACCGGCAAGTCGCGAGTTCATACATCAAAGGAGTCATCCTGGCGAACGCAGATAAGGATAACTTCCTCGTGCCTTACTTTCCCGAGTAAGTCATCCCCTCACTGCCCCGTAACATATGATTTCTTAGATTTCGATCGTTCTTTTTTTCTAACATTCCGTGTTTTGTGCAGATGCACACATTGCACACTAATCCTCTTAAGCCCGGACTATTCCATGGCCACGTATTTCGACTCGGACCATCAGTCGAAGAAAGACTACACAAATATCAAGAAAGTTCTTGATGATGTTCTCCCCGGCTACGCCAAATCTGGAGGCACCTTCAGGAGGCCAATTTTTAGGTACGGCAAGCACGTGTTCACCCACGTAACGACGTTCCCCTGCGTCAAGCAGCCGCCTGGCGGTTAGAAGGATGCCTACTACGCCACTACTAGGAAAAGGGCTATAGATGGGATGGGCACTAATAGCGCACCAGACATGCGGTGCGCCATTAGTATATACTAATGGCGCACCATGTGTTGTTGCGCCATTAGTGTCCAAATACTAATGGCGCACCACATCTACGGTGCCCCATTAGTAACATTTTTTTCATTTTTTTTTCAAAACTACTAATGCCGCACCAGTGGATAGTGCGCCATTAGTAGTTAAACTAGTAATGGCGCACCACGTCCACGGTGCGCCACTAGTAATTTTTTTTCAAAATTTTTCAATTTTTTTTATTTTTTCAAAACTACTAATGGCGCTCCGGTGGATAGTGCGCCATTACTAGTTCAACTAGCCATTACTAGTTCAACTAGTAATGGTGCACCACATCCACGGTGCGCCACTAGTATTTTTTTTCAATTTTTTTTATTTTTTTTCAAAACTAGTAATGTCGCACCGTGGGAGTGGTGCGCCATTACTAGTTGAACTAGTAATGGCGCACCACTCCCACGGTGCGCCATTACTAACTTGGCCCAAAATTTCACCAACTGCACCTCCCCCGCCCCTCGTGGACCGTCTTTTCCAGTTTAAAAATAAATAAAAGAAAATTATGGAAATATCAAAAAAAACATAAAAGAAAATAAGTTTCCCATGTGATATGTGGTCTACTTGTTGGGAAAATTTACACATATGAATTTCGACTTTATTTGCAAAATATCTCTGAAATTTGTAAAATGGGCATAACTTTTGCATTAAAAAGTTTTTATATGAAAAATCCTTTACTCGAAAAGTTACATCCGAATTTAATCGGGGGAACCCCGTTAAACTTTTTCAAAATCCCCAAAAACTTAACAGAAAAATAGTTATAGGGCTTTTAAGATCTTGAGGGGAAAAAATAGAAAAAATTCCAAACTTACTAGTGGCGCACCATTTGCTAGGTGCGCCACTAGTAACAGAAAAAAAAATTGTTTTCGAATTTTTTTTAATTTTTTTCAAAAAAAAAAATTTAATTTTTTTTCCAAATATGATACGTAATATGAGCGGGAAGTTTGAAATATTTTTTCAAAATTTCATCATACTCATGAACATGAACAAAGTCCCTAGACATCAAGAAGGTTTAATAGGATTGATATGATAGATATATCAACAAGTGCCTATGAAGTGAGCTGGTGCTGGGGTTGGATAGAACAGCGAAGTTAAGCGTGCTCGGGCTGGAGTAGTGTGAGGATGGGTGACTTCTGGGAAGTTTGACCGTAGAGTGCGATTTGACTTGAGATTAAGCATATTGACCAGAGATTAAGCCATAGTGACCAGAGATTAAGGAAAAAACGAAAAAAAAATTGAAAAAAAAAATTCAAGAAAAAAAAATGAAAAAAATTTTGTTACTAATGGCGCACCACATGGAAGTGCGTCATTAGTAAAAATTGTTACTAATGGCGCACCCTGGGCTGTACTAATGGCGCACCTATGGTGCGCCATTAGTATTTTATACTAATGGCGTGGTACTAAAGGCGCACCAGTAGTGCGCCATTAGTAGGCAAAACTGGTGCGCCATTAGTAGGCCTTTTCCTAGTAGTGCGCCCTCTATCACATGCGGCGATCGTACGGAACCATAATCACATTCTGCTACCAAATAGTCTCAAAGATTGGGCCACACGCTTGTCGGCAATCCAGGACGCGGACCTCAGACAAGAATTCTTTCGCATCCAGTCGGAGTTTGTGGAAATCATCCATCAAGATGTCCTTCGTTCCTCTGGGCAGTTCTACCTCAAATATCAACCGCCCAACAGTGAAATACAAACAACGCTACAAATGCAGGCTAGCAACGACCGCACATTCATGACCATCACGAAAGACGACGGCTTCATCCACGCTCCGGTCCCTGAGTCGAGTGGAAAGTAGTGATGCTATGTAGTTCTGAAATATTGATTAGCTCATGTTGTAATTAAACTTTTTAATAAACTTGTATGTCTCTTTCTTTTGGACAATCGTTCAACTTATATGTAATCGATGCTATTTATTAGTAGGACCATGAATCGTGCTATTAATGTGTTGCTTTTCTCTTCCGATCCTTTTGTTGCATACTTATATATTGCTTATGTATTGTCTGTGAATTGCTACTAACGTTTTGTTTGTCTAGTGCATAGAGATGCCGTCGTATGTCATGTACAACGGTAAGGTTCCTGGAGTCTACGATGACTGAGAGGAGTGTCGGAGACAGGTTCACCGTTTCAGCGGTAACAGTTACAAAGGGTACACCACTAGGGCGGAGGCGGAAGCTAGATACGCGTGCTATCTAGCGGGAGAGAGGAGGGAGCGGAGGAGGAACCGGATGAAGACCAGTTTCATCGTGATGATGCTCATCGTGATCGCAGCTCTCTTCTATGTGATGGTAGTTTAGATATCGACTTGTAATGTGAAGACAAACTCGCTACTCGCGGTCTCGAGACTTGTAATGTTCTATCTTTGTTCGGTATTTTGAATTCGGAGACTAATATGATGAATTGTATTCGGAGACTAATCTTCTATTGTATTCGATAAATCTGCTATTTATATGTTGTGCTGTAATGTATTTTGTAACATGTGCAAATATCAGAAAAGCAAAACAAATCCTAATATTCATAGTAGTGGTGCACCTTGTTGAGCATTAGTGGCGCATCGGGGCTAAATACCAGTGGCGCATTATGGGGGATGGTAATGACGCACTTGGGAGCATACGTGAAGGTAAATATGGCCCCCTAGGAGGCATAGTAATGGCGCACCTGGGTACATAGTAATGGCGCACTGCCAGATGCGCCACTATTGTCTGGTATACTAATGGCGTATCAGGGATGCGCCATTAGTACATGTTACTAGTGGCGCACCTATAGTGCGTCATTAATGACCAAAACAGATGCACTACTAACAGACCTTTTCCTAGTAGTGTAAGGAATTTCAGCTGCCGCCAACGCCTTGAAGCTTGCCGGCTGCAGCGACCGCACTAGCTGAGTCCGGCCACGTGCGCCCGGCCACCGAAGAACCCAGCACTGCCCATGCATTGGGGCTCTCCTGCTACTCTGCCCCCTTTGTCTCTTTTGACTATCTCCCCTATCCGGAGACCGGCGACCAGAAAAGTTAATCCCGTAAGAGAGAGAGGGGCTCCAACAGGCCAGATTTAGCCCACGCGGTCATCCCGCGAGGTTGAGGCGGCTGAATCTGATGGCGGCCACTATTTGCCCACTGCCGCCCCTACCGGCGAAATGGGGCCGCGGACGCCCCGGCGACGTGTCTCGCCTCCCAGTCCCCACCGCCGCTTGGAATTTGCGCCATCTCTGGCCGCCCACGGTGAGTCTTCTCCCTCTGAAACCTGATCGTGGATGCCTGCCTAAGTCCACTGAAACCCTTTTCCCTTTGTCGCCTGATACGTCCAAAACGTATCTATAATTTCTGCTTGCTCCATGCCACTTTTGGGTGATATTGCTATGATATTCATACACTTCCATACACTTTTGATCATATTTGGACTAACCTACTAATCCAGTGCACCCCAGTGCCAGTTTCTGTTTTCGGCTGTTTTTGTATTTCAGGTTTTCACATTACGAGAACTGTCAGGAAAAATCCAGAAAAAATATATAAAAAATCAGCGTTCAGAACCTACCTTGCACCCGAAGTACAGCCGGGGAGGGCCACCAGGGCCCCAGGCGCCCTGGCGGCGCGCCCCCCCTGGGCCGCGCCGGGGGGGCGCCTGGGCCCCCCGAGCCCCGTCTGGTGCCCCCCTTTGGCATATATTTAGAGCCTCCTTCGAAACCCTCGAGATGGGAACTCTATTTTGCGATCTCATCTCTGTTCCGCCGCCGCCGCTTCCAAGATCGGGAGCACCAGGAGAACTCTTCCCGGCACCCTGCCGGAGGGGAGGATCACCACCGGGAGCCTCTCCACCACAATGGACGCCTCCCGGATGAGTTGTGAGTAGTCTCCCTTGGACCATGAGTCCATGACCAGTAGCTATGTGATGTTCTCCTCCCGTTCTTGTGCTTCACTAATTAGTCCTCGTGAGCTGCCCTACATGATCGAGGCACATATGTAATCCTTATGATGTTGCTATGATGAGTTTGCTGGGATCCGATGGATTATGAGATTATGTTCAGATTGTGATTGAGTAATATATTTGATCTACCTCTTTTATATTTATGTTCATAAGTAATTCTTGCATGTTCTCCATTGTTATTTATTGCTTTGGCCAAGTAATACGTAGTGACTCCAAGAGGGAACGTTATGCTTGATTGTGGGTTCATGCCCCTCGATGACTAGCTTGAGTGACAGAAACATGAGTCTAGGGGATGTGTTGTTGCCACAAGGGGGAAAACAACGGTGCTTGTGCCCGCGGGTGCAAGGATTGTTTACTTTACGCAAAGTTCTTTTAATGCAGTTGTCTGTTGCATTGAGTTTACACTATGGGTGGGGCTCGCAACTTAATACCAGCGAGATGTTCTGGATAGATATCTCAAGGTGGATGATTAGTAGTAGATATTGATGGATTTCGGTCTACTTACTTTGCCGTACCGCCCATGCTTTGAACCTCAACCTTTCTTGCAATGTAGTCAGCATTGGTTTGCGTTCGTGGTCCTGTCAATTGCCCAGCTGTAATTCGTTTACCTCACATAGCTGTTTTATCGTCTTTTGGGAGAGAGACATCACTAGTGAACATCATGAGACTCCGGTCCATATTACCATCATTGATCACATCCGCTATTTACTTTTCGCTATTATTTACTATTGCAAACATTATCTATCACTACTATCATTTGCGTTTAACCCTTTGTGAACTACAAGGCCGGAGGGATTGACAACCTCTCTGTACTCGTTGGGAGCAAAGTTATTTGTATCTATGTGCAGGTCCACGTTGATTGCTAATATCTGGCGCCGTTAGCAGTTGACACCTACTTGTTGAACCTAGGAGTCTCTGGGGATTCGATCCTTGGCATCTTTGCTAAGGGAAAAACTTCCACAACACTGCATCTCACACCTTCCACTTGGGCTAACCAATGAGGGGTTAGAGGCCCATCAAGGAGTTTTTCTGGCGCCGTTGCCGGGGACTCCACTCTTCAGAATAGGGGAGTTGCACGCTATCTTTTATCTTTGCTTTTTAGTCTTGTTAGTTTACCTTTCAGTTTTTGCTTTAGTATCCTTTATCAAAAATTACAAAAAAAAATTATTTTGCCTTCCTGTTAGTAGTCCTATCTGTTTAGCTAAACATGTTAGGATATGGTGCTTTGAGGGAATCAGAAGTTCTAGATTTCCATCAAAGGGATGGAGAAAATATGAAGAAGGCATGGGACAGAATTTCTAATGCACATAGGAGAATTATGCCTTGGATACCTATAAAAATTGTGCTTAGGAATTTTTACCAGGGTCTTTTTAAATGGTGTAAACACTCTCTTAATATTATAGCCGAGGGAGATTTCCTAGAGTGTGATGAAGCTAGAGCTCTTGAAATTATACATGGTCTATCTAGTTACTTTGTTTATGATCATAATTTTGATACTGTCATAGATAGACTTGCTACTATTGAAAAGAGAATGGATGCTCTAGACTTAATGAAGGTAGAGAAACCCAAACCCAATAAGAGAGATATTTTGGAAATAGATAATGACTGGGAGCCTCTTGTTAGGATTAGCATCTCTAATCAAGACTTCCTTGCTTATTGTGATATTGGATCTATGGTTTCTACTATGCCAAAAACTGTTCATGATTCTTTAAAATTTAACATGGATAGACTACCATCTTATCATGAACACACTAATGGAGATATTTCTGAAATCCAGGGAAGAATAAAAGATGTGCCAGTTAAATTCCTTAAAGGGATTGCAATGGTTGATTTCTTCATCATGGAGCTAAACCAAGGAAATATAGTGCTTGGAAGGGACTTCCTCCGAGCAGTTAAAGGCTTCATCGATATAGGTAAAGGACAAATCCGCTTACGCGGTAAGGCAAAAGGTGTGTACCCCTTTCCTAGAAGGAACAAGAGTGAACTTGTTGAGGAACCATATGACTCAATTTATAACTCCGATTATTATGATGGTTATTGATTCCTCTTTGCATTATGCCTAGCTTAAAGGCATAAAAGAAAGCGCTTTTGGGAGGCAGCCCACATGAATAAATTTTTATATTTTGCTTTTGTTGTGTATTGATGTTGTTTACTACAGTAGCATCATCATTGTATCTTTGCTTTTCATATTTGTGCTAAGTATAGCCTCTGATTGCTAGAAAGTTCAAAAGTTGTGAGGTGCTGTCCAGGAAACAGATTCTGTCCTTGGATAGAAAAATTCGTATAAAATCACCAGATCATCTTTTTGGTCTGAATTTTTTCGACAGCGTTCTCTATATAATTGTCTTTCGTGCGTCTCTTCTGAGTTTTTTGATTTGAGTTGCAGAAGTGCCCCGAACAAATCAATTACTACCTGCTGTTCTGTTTTTCACAGATTCTGTCCTGTTTTGCCTTTCCTTCATTTTGCAAACCAAGAGCTTGCTTTTTCTTTGCAAAAACCTTTTGGCAATCTTGAGAAACAGTAGAACTTCAAGAATATATTTATTT
The DNA here is from genome assembly GCA_902687465.1 of Secale cereale. Taxonomy (NCBI): domain Eukaryota; kingdom Viridiplantae; phylum Streptophyta; class Magnoliopsida; order Poales; family Poaceae; genus Secale; species Secale cereale. The sequence goes on from LR738710.1 coordinate 914,638,235, forward strand.
CCAGCAAGGTGCAATTATTTTATTATGGGTACTAACCTCGCTAATCAGATTATGATGAGTTATGTATGAAGGGAGTTTTCAAGTGTGCGAGGGAAGATGATAAAAAATTCAGGAGTGTCAAGCGCTCAAGCTTGGGGATGCCCCCGTGCACCCCCAAGAAATATTCAAGGAGACTCAAGCGTCTAAGCTTGGGGATGCCCCCGTGCATCCCCTTCTCCATCAACATTATCAGTTCGTCTTTCGTTCCGCTATATTTTTATCACTTCATGTGTTATGTGCTATGCTTGGAGCGTCTTGCTTTTAGTTTCCTTTTTAGTTTTTCATAACAAGTCGGAACTCAGCTTTCTTTATGTGGGAGAGAAACACACTCCACTTCTACCTAGAACATAACATAGAATTTTCATGTCTATCTTTGCTGTGTGTGTTCTTTGTCTTTTAAATAGCTACTATCATGTTCAGCTCTTAATATTCATGCTTATCTTTTCAAAGAGCTTTTGCTTAGTTGGTTTGCTTGAACTCTCTTTAGTTATCATGCTCACCTTATTAAGAGAATTTGCTTCCGTTGCATTGGTTAATATGTCTATGATAAAGATGCTACGTGCATAAATGGCGCTTAGTAGTTCAGGTTTTCTTATGGTTAATCTCAAATAGCTGGGTGATTCCCAATGTGTTATTGGAGTACCAACATGATTTGTTTGCCTATGATGTGGTATGGTTTAGTAATATATTCCTTCAAGAATTTATTTTGATTGACTTGGCGTATGCTCACGCATATTTAAGACTGTAAAGAAAGTCTGTCAAGCCTTGATGATCTTTTATTTCTGAGTAGCGATATAACTTCCATGCCTGATTCAATGTTGCTTTGTCGCTCTGCATGATTATGACCGTCATTGCTCTCTTAGTTGGTCGCTCCCAGTCTTTTGCTAACCTCCACCTATACTAAGCGGACTAACTTTGCAATACATAGCTCATGGGAAAGTAGCTTAAAAACTATTGTGGTAAATAATATGTTGCCTATGTGTCTTATTTCTTATAAGTTGCTTGCTGAGCGGTAACCATGTTTCTGGGGACGCCATCAACTGTCACACTTTTGTTGAATATCATGTGAGTTGCTATGCATGTTCGTCTTGTCTGAAGTAAGGGTGATTTGCCATGGGTTGAATGAGTATGCATATTGTTAGAGAAGAACATTGGGCCGCCAACCAAAGCCATGTATCATGGTGGAAGTTTTAGCTTGGACATTAATCCTCAATCTCTTATGAGAATATGCTTATGCATTAAAGAGGAGTCCATCATCTATTTTCTATGTTGTCCCGGTATGGATGTCCTCAAGTTTAGATCTATCAAAAACGAGAAATCAAATGCGATTTATCTCCTTGGACCTTTGTACAGGTGGCATAGAGGTACCCCTTTGTGACACTTGGTTGAAACATATGTAATGCAATGATAACCCATGGAAATCCGAGCTAATTAGGACAAGGTGCGAGCACTATTGGTATTCGATGCATGAGGCTTGCAACTTATAGGATGTCTTATGCATAACACATATGAAGTACTACTACCGTTGACAAAATTGCTTCTATGTTTTCAAAATAAAAAGCTCTAGCACATAACCATTCTTTTACTTTTATGTTGAGTCTCCACCTTCTTTCTTCAAGCACCAACTACTAAGAGCATGATTGTCATTCTAAGTGTAATGTGCATTGTTCCAAAGTAGCATTGTCTTTTGCATGATTGTGATATCGTTTATTTTGAAATCATTGTATCTAGTCATCACTTAAACCTTGAAGGTGCCCCTGCATTTATGTTTTGCTTCACTAAAGGGGGCAAGCTAGATATCACTTTATCATATTTGCACACCATGTTCATTGCAAATCTTTTTGATGTTTCAGTTTCATATTGTAAAACTTTCAGTCCTTTGTGATTTTCTCATGAGGCAACTTAATTACTATAGAATCATTGTCTCAGTAAGCTTTTGTCATATGACTATAAAAAAAGTCCTATATGGTTAATAGCATGTCACCACAGAAATTATTCTTGTTATCATTTACCTACTCGAGGACGAGCAGGAATTAAGCTTGGGGATGTTGATACGTCCAAAACGTATCTATATCTATAATTTCTGCTTGCTCCATGCCACTTTTGGGTGATACTGCTATGATATTCATACACTTCCATACACTTTTGATCATATTTGGACTAACCTACTAATCTAGTGCACCCCAGTGCCAGTTTCTGTTTTCGGCTGTTTTTGTATTTCAGGTTTTCACATTACGAGAACTGTCAGGAAAAATCCAGAAAAATTATATAAAAAATCAGCGTTCCAGAACCTACCTTGCGCCCGAAGTACAGCCAGGGGAGGCCACCAGGGCCCCAGGCGCCCTGGCGGCGCCCCCCCCCCCCCTGGGCCGCGCCGGGGGGGCGCCTGGGCCCCCCGAGCCCCGTCTGGTGCCCCCCTTTGGCATATATTTAGAGTGTCCTTCGAAACCCTCGGGACACGAACTCTTTTTCGCGATCTTATCTCTGTTCCGCCGCCGCCGCCGCTTCCAAGATCGGGAGCACCAGGAGAACTCTTCCCGGCACCCTGCCGGAGGGGAGGATCACCACCGGGAGCCTCTCCACCACCATGGACGCCTCCCGGATGAGTTGTGAGTAGTCTCCCTTGGACCATGAGTCCATGACCAGTAGCTATGTGATGTTCTCCTCCCGTTCTTGTGCTTCACTAATTAGTCCTCGTGAGCTGCCCTACATGATCGAGGCACATATGTAATCCTTATGCTGTTGCTATGATGAGTTTGCTGGGATCCGATGGATTATGAGATTATGTTCAGATTGTGATTGAGTAATATATTTGATCTACCTCTTTTATATTTATGTTCATAAGTAATTCTTGCATGTTCTCCGTTGTTATTTATTGCTTTGGCCAAGTAATACGTAGTGACTCCAAGAGGGAACGTTATGCTTGATTGTGGGTTCATGCCCCTCGATGACTAGCTTGAGTGACAGAAACATGAGTCTAGGGGATGTGCTGTTGCCACAAGGGGGAAAACAACGGTGCTTGTGCCTGCGGGTGCAAGGATTGTTTACTTTACGCAAAGTTCTTTTAATGCAGTTGTCTGTTGCATTGAGTTTACACTATGGGTGGGGCTCGCAACTTAATACCAGCGAGATGTTCTGGATAGATATCTTAAGGTGGATGATTAGTAGTAGATATTGATGGATTCTGGTCTACTTACTTTGGCGTACCGCCCATGCTTTGAACCTCAACCTTTCTTGCAATGTAGTCAGCATTGGTTTGCGTTCGTGGTCCTGTCAATTGCCCAGCTGTAATTCGTTTACCTCACATAGCTGTTTTATCGTCTTTTGGGAGAGAGACATCACTAGTGAACATCATGAGACTCCGGTCCATATTACCATCATTGATCACATCCGCTATTTACTTTTCGCTATTATTTACTATTGCAAACATTATCTATCACTACTATCATTTGCATTTAACCCTTTGTGAACTACAAGGCCGGAGGGATTGACAACGTCTCTGTACTCGTTGGGTGCAAAGTTATTTGTATCTGTGTGCAGGTCCACGTTGATTGCTAATATCTGGCGCCGTTAGCAGTTGACACCTACTTGTTGAACCTAGGAGTCTCTGGGGATTCGACCCTTGGCATCTTTGGTAAGGGAAAAACTTCCACAACACTCCATCTCACACCTTCCACTTGGGGTAACCAACGAGGGGTTAGAGGCCCATCATCGCCATGGATAGGAGACAGTAAATGAGGTCAAGGGAAGTTGGTCGGGCTCTAGCAAAACATGCTTACCATTGCAGGCAGTTGCCGGGAGAGGTATGTTGGTTTGATTTCTTCAATATCCCGAACTGAAACAAGTCACCTACGACATTTGAATGATGCAAAGGCTTACTGTCTCTGTCCAGAAATTGTGTGCAAAGGAGCTGCCTCGATTTTACATGTTGAACCTATTTTTGCAGAACCAAACACTAACGAGGAGAGAGATGAATGCAAAGTATGCTAAATTTGGGTATCCAATTGCAAAATAATTACATTAGAAGCCAGATTATCACTATGTATTTTAAACTAATTGCTCATAGACAGTGGCTTCTCAAACTGGCCATAAACACAGCCTAATTCGATCCCTCCCTTTAAATTGGCAACTAAAGGGAATGCAAGTTAAAATGTCTCAGCCCCTGTGACCCGGCTGGCCTTTGTGTTAGAAGATTCAAAGGGAATGAAAAGTTGGAGGCAACAAGGCCACCTATTATCTGTGATCTTTACATGAAAATAGTAAGGGTCATATAATATGCCATTGATTTTGATAATATAATAAATCACAAGTCATTAAAAAATGAATTTCATCTTGTGGCTTGAGTGGATGGGGCAACCAATCTGCAACAGCCTCGGAGTGCAGGTAAATTGAAACCTGTGAGTTATGGTTGTGGTGTCAACAGCATCTGAAATTTGCATCTGTCCATGAGAAAGTAGGATATATTTTTTTTAGAAGAACAGGGAGCACCTACCCGGTTCCGTTACTCAGAATGAAACCAAAACCACACTAGGTCTGATACAACAACTTTTAAAAGAACAGTCCAAAAACAGTAAAACAACAACGAACTAGCTAGGGAAAGTGGCACTATTACAGAAGAAACCTCCCAGCAGGGGGCATAGTCTCATGAAAAGAGCTAGTAGGTTAACTTAGAGGACACAGGGAGCAACCAGCGATGCCTTCATGGCCTTCAGAGGTGGAGTGGCTTCTGCCTGAGGTGACCAGCAGGTAAAGAGAGTAGACACCGCACTGGTTGGGGTAGCTTTGTGGATGTCTCTCTTCTTTGGTGACAGGAGACTTTCGTCATCTTCAGAGATCTTCAGCTTCTACCAGGGGTCCAAGCCCGGGGAAGAGGGAGGAGAGATCAGACACTTGTGATCTCCAAAGGTCTCTGGATGTAGTTTGTGAGGTACCCCACAAAGGACATCAGGCTCTCCTTGTCTGGTCCCGTAGAGAGGACGGCCCAGTTCCTTACCGTGTTCATGATCAATCTCAAGACCTGAGGAACAGAAATCCAAGTGGTGTTATTGAAAATCATAGCATTTCTATTTTACCGGAGACATCAAAGGACAGCTGAACTAACAGTGTTTAAGGCAGAATGTTTTTTGTTAGCTATCCAGAATCGAGCTACATATTCTAAGGAATAGCCAAACTGAGTATTGAAATGATCTATAATAGAGAGCCAAAGATGTTTAGCCACAATGCATTCAAAGAAAAGGTGGGAGCAAGATTCTTGTTCCGAACAGTAAACACAATCGAGAGGCTTGATAATATGTCTTTTCCTAATATTATCTCTGGTAATCAACTTGTTGTTAGAGAGGAGCCAGAGAAAAACATGTATTTTAGGGGGAACCCTTAGTTTCCACACAGCTGGCACAGACACAGGTTGAACCCCATAAAGTTGATAACATGGTAGAGGGAGCTAGAGGAGTATTGTCCTTTATTTTCTAGTTGCCAAATCAAAGAATCTGCTTCCTCAGAAAGGACAATGCTGCTAGCCATTTCTTCTAGTTGGAACCATTGTTCCATAAGTTTGTCATCAAAGTTTCTCCTAAATGAGAGTTTAAGGTGCTGGCCATCCCAAACCTCATTCACTCATTTGTTTTGCTCACTGCAGACCATGTAGATAGGCTAAAATTGGACAGCTAGACGGGAAGTGCCAAACCATGTGTCTTCCCAGAACTTTTACTTTCACTTCTTTTCTGCGAAAGTAGGATACATGTTGCAGGTAAATTAGGATAGTTTGAATACATAAAATAAGGATCCAGTCAGTCAGGTCTTGAGCTAACATTGTGATCTAAATACTCTCTTCTTGATCATTGGATGACGATAGGTCGTGTCATCATGCACTTGGATATGCTGAGGACACATGTATGTATCATATCATATGAAGGCAACTTCTTGAATAATTTTTAAAAATGCCATGTAAACACTTGAACAGTGCCAGGATCGAGCCAAAGAACCAGGTGTTGTAGACAAAGGGCATAATCCAGGCGGAGAAAGATGGCATCAAGGTGCAACTATCGCTGGGAAGACCTTGAGGGTGCAGTTGCCAGCGTACACTGATGATGTACATGAATTTTGGATTGAGAAGGACCCTATGTAGAAGGTAATGGCCCGGTCTACTGGTTGTAGTAACATGATATCTTACATGTTAGATCTTTCTTCTCGGTTGTTGTGTCCAGTCAAACTACTTTTGTGAGCAATGGCTATCCCTACATGACTTGAAGCTGATGGATTTGTTCCTTTGTGCAAAACTATTTGGTGATGCTATATGGTTCCTCATATGAGAAGTAAAATGATGATGGTGAGCACAATACAGTTATTCTTGATTAGCTCTGACAATTAGTAATTGTTAAAAATATATTGGTGCAGCCCCTGACTAGCAGGATTCACCTTTTCCCCTATTCAAATTGTCAGATGATGGCTACATATATGGACACCCAAATACATATGGTATGTTTCCTCCGTCGACACCGTCCTTTCAACCAGTTAATGATGCTGAAGTTTTCAATGGCTTTGGCATGCAAAGCCATCCAGACATGGAAAATAGATTTATTGGTTGCGATGAGAGAGTTGTATATGAAGAAGCTCTACATGTATATAATGTTACAAATCACTGTAGTAATTGCATATGCTTGGTTGCCTGGTGACTTTGATCGAAATATAATTACTATGGATGGTAAACATAACTTTAATGCAACATATCAGTCAAGAAACAAAGGAAGCAAAGATCTGCCTCAAGGTGCGTCGGGGCGGCGATGGATCTCTGTTAGACATGAACTGAGCTATCAATAATTTGTACATATTTAGTCTGTGAGTACAATTTTCCAGGTTATTTGGAGAAGGGAAACCATTACAAGTGATAAAAACTGCATGGTTGCATGTGGTCTCTCTTTACACTTGATGTGTTTGGTTCGATACTTTTTACGTGTTATCCGATTACACCGTAACCTCATTCTGTTAAACATGTTTGGTTGACTCAGCCCATAAGTGCATATCGTGTAAACAACTTACATCCCCACTTAAGAGCGATACCGCCCAACCCTCACCGGAAACAGATCGCGTTACCGGGCGGAAAGCTTTGAACAGATCTGGCGAGTGGGGACGGCCTGAGCAAAACCTCCGCCGCTGAAGTCTCCCCTGATTTAGCGCCAGCGCGCCAGCGCGGGTGGTGGGTGCCAATCTCCTTCACACGCCGGCGCTGCTGGGGGTGGACGCCTCGATCTGATCCTCGATTTCTTCTGACTCCCGAAAATCACGAAAGAGAGAGATGTCTTGGTCCCGGTGGGAAACGAAGGTAATACTTGACTCCCGAAACGAAGGGTTTGTGAGAGAGTATATATACAAATAGCGATTAGTTGGCAAATCTGCACGGCTGGGCGTCATTAAAACCCGGATTGTGAGATATAAATTTGCATGGCTGATTAAAAGTAGATTGTGGGAAATTATAGATCTGCGTGGCTGATTGGCTCCTAATTAGGAGGATAGATTGCACAACATACCATTATCAATAGGTCAAAATACAAAATTGTTGATGCTTGCTCGGTGGGCATTGGCAAGGGAAGAAAGATGAGGGGTAATTAGTGCAAGCATACGCTGAAATCAATCATTGGGAGATGTTGTGTTATTTTTTATTTTGAAGATTTTGCCTTATTAATTTGATTTTAAACAGAAAATCAAGCACGTTAATTCCACATTCTTAAAGAAAAGTTCCATAATTTTTTCCCTCCATTCTTGATTACAGCTTCTTTCCTTTTAGTGAAATTAAACTCTGTAGGCATGTCAACAATAACATTATTTTTACACTATTACTGCAAATGAGAGTAACCATATTCAAGGCTTTATAAATTGCCCCTCTCAAGGAAAGAGATGGGAAAATATGACGTACACTAGATTTTTTAATTATTCCCTTCATCTATCCATATTCATACATAATTTGTAACAGTGAAATGAATGAGATCTAACAATTCTGACTTAATTTAAATCCAGCTCAAAAATTTCTCTCATTCCAACGCACGGGCATCTGTGCTAGTCGTAAAAAAGAAATTTAGAACATGTATCGTGCAATTAGGTTATACATGTTTTGTGGTCAACATGTGTACGGTGCACCTCTCTCTCTCATAGTGTCGTAGGTCACCGCTTCCCATGAATAATACCAGAGCTTCAAAGGTTTGACTGTTTTTTCAAGATAACTTTGAAGCTATTTATTTTTAATCATGGCAGTACGACGAACATCGGAAATAATAAAAATTACATCCATATCCGTAGTCCACCTAGCGACGACTATAAGCACTAAAGCGAGTCGAAGGCGCACCGCTGTCATTACCCCTCCCTGCCGGAGTCAGGCAAAACTTGCCATAGTAGACAGTCGGGAAGTCATCGTGGTAAGGCCCCATAAGACCAGCGCACCACAACAACCGCCGCCAATGAAGAGTAGCGTAAATCGGAAGGATTCAACCTGAAAACAACATAGACGAACAACAACCAGGTCCGAGCAAATCCACAGAAGACACACCGCCACATGCCCACTGACAATGCCAAACGCACCACCAGGACATGAGCTAGGCAGGGAGAACCTTATTCCATCTTCAGAGAGCCGCCGCCGTTTTGCCTTACTGAGCAGCACACAAATCCTAACAAGACTCAAAGATATAACTAAAAGCGGAGCCCTCCCGCAGGCAAGGGCGTCCCCATGGCCCTATGGACACCGGAGACGAGACGGGCTGGCGGCAACGCCGGTAGAAGGCAGAGAAACCCTAATATTTCTTGGGGAGGAGGACATGAGGCGGCGACTCGTGAGACTTCTTCATAGGATTTAAACCATTTCTTTTATAACACGAGAACAAACACTATCATCAGTGTCATCCATACAACCAAAATGGTAAATGCATTTTGACAGTGTTCCTCGAGCTCAAATTTGCATAGAAGACAACCACCATTTATATGGTATTTAACTAACTAGAGAATCTCTTCCTTGCCTCCCGCCGGCGCCGCCGGCGGTCCGCCTCGTCTCCGGTGGCCTCAGGGCCATGGCGGCGCGGTGGATCTCGGTCCTTGCCGGCGGGAGGGCTTTGTTTTGAGTTGTCTCTTCGCGTTTTGTTTGGGTTTGTGTTCTACTCAGGAAGACGAGACGGTAGCGGCTCCCCGAAGATGAAATAATGTTCTCCCCGCCTAGCCCCCGTCTTGATGGTGTGTCTAGCATCATTGGTGGAGGTGTGCCTCCGGCAGATCTATCCTTGGTGGATTTGCTCGTATCTGGTCGTAGTTCGTCTACGTTCATATGTTTTCAGGTTCGATCCTTCCGATCTACGCTACTCTGCACCGGCGGCGGTTGCTATTCTGCTGCGCTGGTCCTATGGGGTCTTAGCACGACGACTTCCCGACTGTCTATTACAGCAAGTTTTGCCCGGCTCCGGCGAGGGAGGGACAATGACGGCGGCGCGCCTTCGGCTCGCTTCAGTGCTTGTAGTCATCGCTAGGTGGTCTACGGATTTGATGTAATTTTAATTATTTCTAGTTTTTGTTGTACTACCATGATTGAATATGAATAGATTGGAAGTTTTCTCGCAAAAAAGAAAAACTAACTAGACAATCTGGCAAATGTCTCTGAACAACACCTAGTCAGTAGCTAGGATCAACCAATGTCAGAAGTTTACCAGAAGAAAACCCGGCTGAGGATACAGCCGCCCTGATTTTCCATGGGCCCATCCGCTTCTATGTGTCAGAATTATTGCGTCGGAGTGGGAGCCGAAGCCGAGTTGATGGACTCCTCCTTAAGGAGCTTCCCAAAGGGCTTGGGTGTGACACGGGAGCGGTCAGCAAGGTATGAGAAAAGAGGGTGATGTGCTTGTGCTGCCACGAGAGGTCCTCCAAAGGCGAGCTCCCAGGCACCCCCGGCGCTTTAGTCGCGGCTCATGTGCCCAACATTATTTCACTCAGCAATGCTCAAGAGAGAACTGCGGCAACAAAACCTGAATACAAAAAACAATAAACACATGTGCCATTTAACATAAAGTCCAACAAGAAACTACGGGGTACTACAATGGAACATTGACACGTTCAGTTGTTATTTGCTAACACAAACTTACTTGACACGATCAGTATTTTTTGTGGGAAATCTTCCGATCTATTCAACTTCAATCATGGCAGTACAACGAATACCTAAAATAATAAAAATTACATCCAAATCCGTAGACCATCTAGCGACGACTATAAGCAGTGAACCGATCAGTTGTTATTTGTTAACACAAACTTACTTGACATGATCAGTTGTTATTTGCTAACACGAAGGTTATTTTGTACTATAAAGACATATATATGAGTATTTAACGAAAAACTACCACAATTCGTGAAACCGTGTCAACAAACTACCACTTTACAAATTTGTGCCGAAAACTACCACTTTCTTACTAATTTTTCCCTAAAAACTACCATGTCTGTAAATCGACCGATTTGTCCATTTTAAACGCGCTTAAATCCACTTTACAAATGCAATCAGGTCCCTACAATTTTTTTAAAAGCGATCGGGTCCCGGTAAAATAAAATAAAAGGCAATCAGGTCCCGCCGACGAGCTTGTCAGCGGCGGCGGCAGCGGCAAGCAGAGGCATGCGGCAGCGGCGGCGGCGGCAAGCGGGAGCAACGGCAAGCAGCGGTGGTGGCGGAAGCAAGCAGCAGCTGCGGACGGCAAGCTGGAGCGACGGCAAGTAGCAGCAGCAGCAAGCGGCGGTCGCGCATAGCTAGCTAGCTCCGGCTGGCCGCTGTGCGTGCATGAGCTAGCCAGCTAGCTAGCTCTGGCTGTGCCCCCGTCGTGAACTAGCAGCTACGGCCGGCCGCGGTAAGCGCGTGAGCTAGCTAGCTAGCTCCGGCTGCCGTCCGTCGTGAGCTAGCTAGCTCCGGCTGGCTGCGCTAATCAAGTTTAATTTTTGGCTAATCAGCCATTAAATCGTTGTGGTAGTTTTTAGTTAACGATTAGAGAAAAAATGTAGTTTTTGGCACAAATTTGTAAAGTGGTAGCTTATGGACACGGTTTCATGAATTGTGGTAGTTTTTTGTTAAATACTCCATATATATGCATGCATGTGTGGATCGGATCGATAATCACCGTGTTGTGTGATGGATATTTAGATTAGAAGGACTGTAACATTAAAAAAATTGCGGCGGCGGGCAAGCTAGGTAGACCGCCATGTCAGATATTTGCACTGGCAGTTGCAGAAGTGGGACTGCCACCTCAGGCATTTGCGGCGGCGGGCGGGACGGGAAACTCGCCACGTCTGTCCGATCCCGAAAATCACCCCCATCTACCTTATCTTAGGCGTGTTCTGTTCAAACCGTGCCCCCGCTCACCGAAATAGCCCGCCGCGAGCCGTTAGACCTCACCGCCATGTGTGCTCGCCTCCTGCGCCACCGCCGCCGCGTGCTCACCTACCGCGCTTGCACGGCTTCGGAGAGGGTGCTACCGCGGGGTCACCGTCACGTGCCCACTCTACTCGGACAACACCGCCGACAACTAGATCTCCAGCACCGTCGCCAGTGTACTCACTCTATTCCAACACAACCGTCAGCGTCGAACCGTCTACCGCTGCAGTACATATGTATTACGGTTGGCACTCTCCTCCAAGTAACATGAACAACATTATTTGAGCAACGCAAGGTGTTTGATGAAATGTCTACACCAGTAAAGACATAGTTTATTTGCAGGACTTAATATGAGTGCCGTTGTTCTGATGAAACATTGATTAATTTCCATTTCGTCAAATTTATGGCACTCAATATGACCTACTTTTAGCAAAGGTCATGCTGAAATTTCTACTCAATAATAACTCTTTGTCAATTTTGCAGTTAGACGAGTGGATCCCCATGCCAGAGCATCATTTCAAGAGGAACTCAACTACAACAACCTTGATAATGAGATGGGTGCCCTTGACGTCGACAGAGGCGACGACCGAGAAATGAGCCTCGCCGATGGGACTTCATCCAACACCGCCGCCAGCAACAAGAACAGTCGTAAGGCTAGGGAACCGAACAAGCTTCACGAAGGTATCATTATACTAACCGAAGTTGGCCCAAAAGGAGAGCCCATCGCCCCAGATGCCGCGGCAGGACATATAGCAAAATGCTAGGTTGCATCTTGAGGAATAATGTCCTGATCGGTTGCATGCATTTCGGCGGAGAAAAGAAGAAGCTACTTGAAGCGTTACACCGGAGTTGTGGATTTCCTCTAACTCTAAAAAAGGCCGAAGAGTGTGCTATATCAAAATGGACGAAGATGTTTAAGGACAGGAAGACTAGTGCTCATTGCAATCCCCTGGATAAGGACTTCGAGACCGTTAAGCGGCTCAATCCCAATATGGATCTTGATGAATGGTCGAAGTTTCGTGAATCATCAAAAAGCGAGTCCAACAAGTTGGTCAGCGATCATTTCCGTAAATTGCAGGAACAGTTTCCACCCCCATTCTTGGAACATCACAATCGTCTGCGTGACTCAGGGCCCGGGCAGTTTGAGACCCAGATACTAACGAGTTGGTCCTCCCGGCGCCGCAACTTCTCTTGACGGAGGAGAGCCTAGTAATGACACTGAAGACTAATAATTTATTACCTACCACAAATATTATCATACTAATCGTTTACCGCAACTTATGTATTTTTTGTAGACGAAACTGATGGAGGAAGTTGGGCTTGGTCCTGATGAATCTCCGTACGGCTATAGGTATGAATACCATCTTACACAAGCTGTGAACGAGGGCTTTGGGGTTGACAGAAAGCCCAAGACTGGGCGTGTGTTGGGCGCGGGTAGGATGTTGTGGGACGAGGCTGTTGTTGCCGCTCTCTCTCTCTCGCACGGACGAAGGTAGAAGATGAACCGGAGGAGACAGCAAAGAGTTTTACCGGCGACGAACGCCGCCGCGGGCGCACCAACGCCCTAATCTTTTCTCTTTCAGCTGGCTCAGCTTATACATACACAGGGAGGAGCTATATAGCACACACACGCCACACCCCACTCCTGCCTGCTCGCACACGACGTGCTCCCACGATCCGCATGCAACGCTTACACCAACGACGCGCTCCTACGCGCCTGGGGTGGTTGGACTCTGCATGCAGCGTCCACGACCCGCTCACCGCGGCCGCTCCCAACAGCTCGCTAACCGTCTAGCTAGCTAGCTCACGCGGCTAACCACTACGCTAAGCACACATGCACACACTCGTGGTTTATTTCCTAACATACTCTCCCTAAACCACGACACCGCCGTCCATCTTGACGTACAAGACACCGGCTCCTCGTCGACTGTCGCGAGGAACACCATCTTCTTCGTCTACGGCGACACACGCCACTGAGCGCATCACGCCTGGCAAGACCGACACACGATCCGCTGCCGAGCACCTCCATTGACCGACACACGGCCCGAGCTTGACGCAGCCTTCATCTTCTTCCTCGACGACACATGACGAGCTCCATCTCCATCGGCGACACACGCCCGACGTTCCGGCGCACATACGCCTGCCACGTCCCCATCCACGCGGAGCACTCGGTCCAGCCCGCTCAGTCCGCGCCCCCGACGCGCACGCACACGTCCCGGTCGCATCGAGCCCGCAACAGACCCACTCACGTACCCCCACGTTCGCCAACAGACTGGCTACACACACACAAGTCAGACCAAGCCTAGACATAAGTCGGACAGTGCCCATACACTAGTCAGAACATGCCCAGACTATGTCCAAACGCGCACCCCACGACCCCGACGCAGCCCGAACCACGCCTGACACGCCCCGCGCGCGCACGCACACGCGCACAACGTGCCTCGCCGTGGCTGCTGCCGCCCGACGCCATGGTGTGCCTCCAGCACGAGCCGCCGCAGACGCCATGCAACGCGACCGCCTCGCCAGCCGCTGTCGCGCCCGCCGCCGATGCGGCTAAGGCCACACTCCACCGCGCAGCACCCCGTCGAGTGTCACTCGCTGCCACCACGGCAGCCCGCAGCTCCGTGCGTCGCCGTGCTTCATCTCAGTGCCACACGCGCGCCGCAGGCGTGGCCTCCATGTCCAACGCGCTCGCCGTGCTCGCCGCGGCCACCGCGGCCTCCTCGCCGCGCTGCGCACCTCCATAAACCGACACACGGTCCGGAGCATCGCGCAGCCGCCGGCGAACTCCGCCACCACCGGCACGGCGAATCACGCCAAGACGAACTGGCTCATGATACCAATTGTTGTTGCCGCTCTCTCTCTCTCGCACGGACGAAGGTAGAAGATGAACCGGAGGAGACAGCAAAGAGTTTTACCGGCGACGAACGCCGCCGCGGGCGCACCAACGCCCTAATCTTTTCTCTTTCAGCTGGCTCAGCTTATACATACACAGGGAGGAGCTATATAGCACACACACGCCACACCCCACTCCTGCCTGCTCGCACACGACGTGCTCCCACGATCCGCATGCAACGCTTACACCAACGACGCGCTCCTACGCGCCTGGGGTGGTTGGACTCTGCATGCAGCGTCCACGACGCGCTCACCGCGGCCGCTCCCAACAGCTCGCTAACCGTCTAGCTAGCTAGCTCACGCGGCTAACCACTACGCTAAGCACACATGCACACACTCGTGGTTTATTTCCTAACAGAGGCCTATCCCCAGACCAAAGAGTTAACAAAATATAGATGAAAAAACAGGGTTCATGACAAGATCGATGCCAAAGTAGATGCGAAAGTAGATGCAACAATTCAAAAAAATATAGCTGAAATATTCCCGTAAGGCCACGAGCATCATCTGTATAGTAGCACCCAACAACCACGAGCATCGCAAGATGTTTCATGCTGGCTGCTAGCCAAAGTGCACGGCATGCTGATGAAGGTTGCCAAGGGGCAAATAATTCCATTTATAGATGGTACTAGAATGATGCACGGGGTCGTCCTGCCACTGGACACGACGAGGGTGCTGGTGCAGTATGTAATGCCGGGCTTTGAATGATGTTCGTTGCCTCACCCCCTTGAAGAAGGCATCACTATGTAGGACAAGTGATACGGTGCTACCTGCTTAAGTGGCCACTCAATGATACAGAGGAGATTAGTCCACACAGATTCTCTGGTATTGACGGCGATCCCGCCTTCGCGAACCTTGAGCCCCTTTTCAACTTTGATGGCACTGGAGACATAGCCAAGGATATTCCGCAATCAGCGAAGAAGGATCTATGTGCCGATTGCGGACCATCCACGGCCAAGCCACCTGTGCCAATTATCTTCCTCGAAGGACATAAATGGAATCAGTATAAGCCCGGCAAACCAATGCTCTTGGACTCTACATTTATGACCCCCTCGACCGATCTTAATGTTCCACACGACGCGTAGATCAAAAGAAGGTTAACAAGGTTACATGGCCAAGGTTTTACAAGGTTATAATTTTGTGGTTCAGTTTTCGGCCGATATAATTGATCTGCCATTTAATGAGGTGATCCATGGAAATATCTTCTATGTGAGCGCACTCTCCCCGGAGTTAATGACGCTTTGGGCACTTCGAGCTTCAGATCCCCTACTCATGCATAGTAAAGTACTATACCTGATCTTTTTACATGCACCGCCACAACCTGGAATCTGGAATTAGCCAGCAGCTCATCTCAGAGTACCTATCCCCATGCATGATTACGACTCATCTGCAAAAGGACAACTTTTTGTTGCAATACTGTGACAAGTAAGTTGTTAATGTTCACTCATTTATTATGAAACATATATAGTTGACCTTCTAGTTTGATCTCATCCATGCTACTCCCTCGGTTTCAGTTTATAAGGCGTGCGCGTACTCCTAGGTTGTCAATCTGATCACCGTAATATAAACTATATAATACTAAAATTATACCGTTTGAAAATAGAACATCTGAAGTTTATAATGATATATTTTTTGTGATATATGACTTCTATTAAGTTGGTTAAATTGACGACCTATGAGTACGCGCACGTCTTATAAACTGAGAGAGAGGGAGTAATTTCTTCCTTTATTGCGCAGCCACCGGCGTTGGATCGTAATCGTACTATTGCTGACGCAGGGCTTGGCATATCTCTTCTATTCAGAGAGAGACCTTCATGAACAAAATTGAAGGAGGTTCTAAATGATGCTCTATACAAGTGTAATAACATCAATAACAAGGCAACACAGTATTCAGAATTCAAGTTGATCTCTGGCGCTTGTTGCTATCAAGAACCATATGTAAAAACCTCCCATATGTCCACCTACTTTGCCATGGCTGTCATGAACGACTTTTTTCTAAAAAAAGTCAATATTTCCGAAATCATAGCCAGATCGTCGAGTGGTCCGAGTCCGAGGAGATAGACAAGGACATTAACATACAGGCATTATTATGTGAGCCTGAGCGCATCAAAAAGGTGTTGGTCAAAATTATCAACAAGGAGGTTGTAAATGATAATGAGAAGTTCCACTGCTCGCCAGAGTCAGAGTGTGATACCCCGTTCATAATAAAGCGTATGATGGTATTTTTTTTAAATCACTCACCCATGTCGAATGCTTCGATACGTGGCCTGTGTACATACTATCCGTACACAGCTAACCCTAGATCAGTGGGAGGACGAGGACGACTATACATGGCCTGTGTACATACTATCCATACTATACGTGACCTTGCTCGGCTACCACTCTAACAAATCAGTGGGAGGACGAGGAGGACTAACCCTAGATCTGACCCACAGATGACCAAATAAGGATTCTAGGTGTGAATCGCTAGCTACGACACTGAAATGGGGAGCGGTATGTGGGATCCCACCCCGGCTCCCTAAGAGCATCTATAGCCGTGCAGCCCATACCCACCCTCAAACACCCGGGCAGATAGCCCGATCAGTAACCGATAAAAAAAACGACCCCGACGGGCGCCTCAAACGACTGTCATCCCGCATATCCAACCCAGATATGGGATGAATATGGGCGGCCCGGGCGCATCCACCACGGCGGACTGACGTACAAGTCCCACTAGAAAACACCAGAAACCCGACGGTCCGATGGGGTGTGGGGTGTGAACGTCGTGTGGCGCCGCTCTGGCCCATATCCCGAGGGCCAAAGTCTGGCTATTTAAGCCGAACGGTGTCCCCCGGCCATAGCCACATCCACTTTCTTCCTCTTCGTGTCGCCAGCCCGAGCCCATCCACCTCTGTCCCTCTCCGCCTCACTCTCCCTACACCTTCGGCTTCGTCAGAGCCCGGCAAAAGAAGACTACCAAAGATATGCTCATGCCAGAGCGCCGATTCCAGATTGAGGAGGGAGATCCGGGCGAGACGCGCCGCCCGCATCGCAGCCGGCCTGCCTCTGGACTCGCCGGAGTCGGAGGAGGAGGCACCGGACTTTGACATGGAGGAAGACATGGCGGAGTTCGTGGTCCCCAAGCGACGGAGATGGCGGAGTAGCAGGCCATCCTGTAGTTCATCCAGGATGAGGCCTATGTCGAGGCTAACCGACAGTTCACCCGGCAAGAACGTGTGGCGACTGATGCGCTATTCGTTGAACTTGACACGGAGATGGAGGCAGAGGCCGACGCAGAGCAACCCGAGGAGCCGCAGGAGCCGGAGTTGAGGCTGCCGCCCATGTACCCGGAGCCATGCACAAAGATAGTGAACATCTCCGGTGAGGATTATGGTAGTATATATATAGGTTATTTGATCTACGTAGTACATGAATTTCATCGTTTTCATGCTTTTATGAATATAAAATTTCAAGTATGAGGTATCCAAATACAGAGAAGTAAAATTGAAGTGTGACCGGTCACCGCTCACGAACATTTGAGGGGTTGAATTTGCCATTGTAGACAATGGCGGAGCTATGTGTATAGCTGAGGGGGCTGTGCCCCCCCCCCCCCCCCCCCCCCCCCCCA
>LR738710.1:914656321-914687071 GCA_902687465.1 Secale cereale
CCCTCCCCACCCCAACAAAAATTCTTGAAGAATTTTGTTATAGGGGCATAATTAGAACAAAGTATTCTCATTAACCTCTACAAACATGTATACTTTGCTTCTGCCACTGACATTGCAGTCAAGCTCCGCCACTGACTGTAGATGCTCTAAATATCCCACGCTCGGTGGCCGCACCGGGGCCTTAATGGCACAAGGATCCCACCACCCACAGAGATGCCAGGTGGAGGACATCGGACGGGTGCATGCATGACGCAAACGCAGCCGAGGTCATGCATGCATGGTGATGTGATTCACTGGTCAATCATCGCCAGGTGGCATGGGAACGAGATCACTCTGCCGTGGTACACCGCCTCTCTACCATCCACCACCCGCCTGCTGGAGTTGAAGAGGACTGACCGGAGTGCCTCTCGCCCGAGCACGAGCACACCAGGCTTGAACGTGGCGAACGACACATCCCATGTCGTGTTGCCTCACCCGGATATGTTGGGGAACATAGTATTTTAAAATTTTCCTACGATCACGCAAGATCTATCTACCAGATGCATAGCAACGAGAGGGGAGAGTGTGTCTACGTACCCTCGTAGACCGGGAGCGGAAGCGTCAAGTGACGCGGTTGATGTTGTCGAACTTCTTCGCGATTCAACCGATCAAGCACCGAACGTACGGCACCTCCGCGTTCAGCACACGTTCAGCTTGATGACGTCCCACGAGCTCTTGATCCAGTTGAGCTTCACGGGAGAGTTTCGTCAGCACGACGGCGTGGTGACGGATATAATGTGTTCACCGGCGCAGGGCTTCGCCTAAGCTCCGCGACGGTATGACCGAGGTGTAATTCTGTGGAGGGGGGCACCGCACACGGCTAAAACAATTCAACTTGTGTGTCTTTGGGTGCCCCCCTGCCCCCGTATATAAAGGAGCAAGGGAGGAGGGCCGGCCAACCTCCTATGGTGCGGCTAGGGAAGGAAACCTACTAGGAATAGGATTGCAATCCTATTCCTAGTAGGAATCACCAAAGAAGGATGAGATGGAGTAGGAAAAGGAAGAGGTGGCGCCTCCCACCAATCCTAGTCCAACTAGGAACTAGGTGGGGCGCCGGCCAGCCCTATGGGCTGCCTCTCTCCTTTCCACAAGGCCCACTATGGACCATCCCCCTTCGTAGGAGGTTCCGGTAACCCCCTTCGGTAATCCCGATAAATCCGAAACTTTTCCGGTATACTTCCGGTGTCCGAATATAGCCGTCCAATATATCAATCTTTATGTCTCGGACATTCCGAGACTCCTCGTCATGTCCGTGATCTCATCCGGGACTCCGAACTACCTTCGGTACATCAATACTCATAAACTTATAATACCGATCGTCATCAAACGTTAAGCGTGCGGACCCTACGGGTTCGAGAACTATGTAGACATGACCGAGACTCATCTCCGGTCAATAACCAATAGCGGAACCTGGATGTTCATATTGGCTCCTACATATTCTACGAAGATCTTTTATCGGTCAGAACCGCATAACAACATACGTTGTTCCTTTTGTCAAACGGTATGTTACTTGCCCGAGATTCGATCGTCGGTATCTCTATACCTAGTTCAATCTCGTTACCGGCAAGTCTCTTTACTCGTTCCGTAACACATCATCTCGTGACTAACTCATTAGTCTTTTGCTTGCAAGGCTTATTGTGATGTGTGTTACCGAGAGGGCCCAGAGATACATCTCCGACACTCGGAGTGACAAATCCTAATCTTGATCTATGCCAACACCACAAATACTTTCGGAGACACATGTAGAGCATCTTTATGATCACCCAGTTACGTTGTGACGTTTGATAGCACACAAGGTGTTCCTACGGTATTCGGGAGTTGCATAATCTCATAGTCATAGGAACATGTATAAGTCATGAAGAAAGCAATAGCAGTTAAACTAAACGATCATAGTGCTATGCTAACGGTGTTGGGGAACGTAGTATTTTAAAATTTTCCTACGATCACGCAAGATCTATCTACCAGATGCATAGCAACGAGAGGGGAGAGTGTGTCTACGTACCCTCGTAGACCGGGAGCGGAAGCGTCAAGTGACGCGGTTGATGTTGTCGAACTTCTTCGCGATCCAACCGATCAAGCACCGAACGTACGGCACCTCCGCGTTCAGCACACGTTCAGCTTGATAACGTCCCACGAGCTCTTGATCCAGTTGAGCTTCACGGGAGAGTTTCGTCAGCACGACGGCGTGGTGACGGATATGATGTGTTCACCGGCGCAGGGCTTCGCCTAAGCTCCGCGACGGTATGACCGAGGTGTGATTCTGTGGAGGGGGGCACCGCACACGGCTAAAACAATTCAACTTGTGTGTCTTTGGGTGCCCCCTGCCCCCGTATATAAAGGAGCAGGGGAGGGAGGCCGGCCGGCCCTTCCTGGTGCGGCTAGGGAAGGAGTCCTACTAGGAATAGGATTGCAATCCTATTCCTAGTAGGATTCACCGAAAGGAAGAAGGGGGAAAGGAATAGGAGAGGTGGCGCCCCCCCCAATCCTAGTCCAACTAGGAACCCTAGGTGGGGGCGCCGGCCAGCCCTATGGGCTGCCTCTCTCTTTCCCTTTAGGCCCACTATGGACCATCCCTTCTCGTAGGGGGTTCCAGTAACCCCCTCCGGCATTCCCGATAAATCCGAAACTTTTCCGGTATACTTCCGGTGTCCGAATATAGCCGTCCAATATATCAATCTTTATGTCTCGGACATTCCGAGACTCCTCGTCATGTCCGTGATCTCATCCGGGACTCCGAACTACCTTCGGTACATCAATACTCATAAACTCATAATACCGATCGTCATCAAACGTTAAGCGTGCGGACCCTACGGGTTCGAGAACTATGTAGACATGACCGAGACTCATCTCCGGTCAATAACCAATAGCGGAACCTGGATGTTCATATTGGCTCCTACATATTCTACGAAGATCTTTTATCGGTCAGAACCGCATAACAACATACGTTGTTCCTTTTGTCAAACGGTATGTTACTTGCCCGAGATTCGATCGTCGGTATCTTTATACCTAGTTCAATCTCATTTACCGGCAAGTCTCTTTACTCGTTCCGTAACACATCATCTCGTGACTAACTCATTAGTCTTTTGCTTGCAAGGCTTATTGTGATGTGTGTTACCGAGAGGGCCCAGAGATACCTCTCCGACACTCGGAGTGACAAATCCTAATCTTGATCTATGCCAACACCACGAATACTTTCGGAGACACCTGTAGAGCATCTTTATGATCACCCAGTTACGTTGCGACGTTTGATAGCACACAAGGTGTTCCTACGGTATTCGGGAGTTGCATAATCTCATAGTCATAGGAACATGTATAAGTCATGAAGAAAGCAATAGCAGTAAAACTAAACGATCATAGTGCTATGCTAACGGATGGGTCTTGTCCATCACATCATTCTCCTAATGATGTGATCCCGTTGATCAAATGACAACTCATGTCTATGGCTAGGAAACATAACCATCTTTGATCAATGAGCTACTCTAGTAGAGGCATACTAGGGACATACTGTTTTGTCTATGTATTCACACATGTACTAAGTTTCCGGTTAATACAATTCTAGCATGAATAAAAGACATTTATCATGATATAAGGAAATACAAATAACATCTTTATTATTGCCTCTAGGGCATATTTCCTTCAGTCTCCCACTTGCACTAGAGTCAATAATCTAGCTCACATCGCCATGTGATTTAATACTGATAGCTCACATCGTTATGTGAATAACACCCATAGTTCACATCGCCATGTGAGCAACACCCAAAGGGTTTACTAGAGTCAATAATCTAGTTCACATCGCTATGTGATTAATACCCAAGAGTAATAAGGTGTGATCATGTTTTGCTTGTGAGAGAAGTTTAGTCAACGGGTCTGTCATATACAGATCCCTATGTATTTCGCAAATTTCTATGTCTACAATGCTCTGCATGGAGCTACTCTAGCTAATTGCTCCCACTTTCAATACGCATCCAGATTGATACTTAGAGTCATCTGGATTTAGTGTCAAAGCTTGCATCGGCGTAACCCTTTACGACGAACTCTTTATCACCTCCATAATCGAGAAATATTTCCTTAGTCATCTAATTACTAAGGATAATTTTGACCGCTGTACAGTGATCTACTCCTGGATCACTATTGTACCTCCCTGTCAAACTCTTGGCAAGGTACACAACGTGTTTTGTACACAGCATGGCATACTTTATAGAACCTATGGCTGAGGCATAGGGAATGACTTTCATTCTCTCTATATTTTTCTGCCGTGGTCTGGCTTTGAGTCTTACTCAACTTCACACCTTACAAGTCAGGCAAGAACTTCTTCTTTGACTGATCCATTTTGAACTACTTCAAAATCTTATCAAGGTATGTACTCATCGAAAGTCTTATCAAGCGTCTTGATCTATCTATATAGATCTTGATGCTCAATATGTAAGCAGCTTCACCGAGGTCTTTCTTTGAAAAACTCCTTTCAAACACTCCTTTATGCTTTCTAGAAAATTCTACATCATTTCCGATCGACAATATGTCATTCACATATACTTATCAGAAAGGTTGTAGTGCTCCCACTCACTTCTTGTAAATACAGGCTTCTCCAAAAGTCTGTATAAAACCATATGCTTTGATCAACTTATCAAAGCGTATATTCCAACTCCGAGATGCTTGCACCAGTCCATAGATGGATCGCTGGAGCTTGCATAATTTGTTAGCACCTTTTGGATCGACAAAACCTTCTGGTTGTATCATATACAACTCTTCTTTGAGATATCCATTCAGGAATGTAGTTTTGACATCCATTTGCCAGATTTCATAATCATAAAATGCCGCAATTGCTAACATGATTCGGACAGACTTAAGCATCGCTACAGGTGAGAAAGTCTCATCGTAGTCAACTCCTTGAACTTGTCGAAAACCTTTCGCAACAAGTCGAGCTTTGTAAACAGTAATATTACCGTCTGCGTCGGTCTTCCTCTTGAAGATCCATTTATTTTCGATGGCTTGCCGATCATCGGGCAAGTCAACCAAAGTCCACACTTTGTTCTCATACATGGATCACATCTCAGATTTCATGGCTTCAAGCCATTTTGCGGAATCTAGGCTCATCATCGCTTCCTCATAGTTCGTAGGTTCATCATGGTCTAGTAACATGATTTCCAGAACTGGGTTGCCGTACCACTCTGGTGCGGAACGTACTCTGGTTGATCTACGACGTTCAGCAGAAACTTGATCCTGAAGTTTCATGATCATTATCATTAACTTCCTCACTAATTGGTGTAGGAATCACTGGAACAATTTCCTGTGATGTACTACTTTCCAATCCGGGAGAAGGTACAATTACCTCATCAAGTTCTACTTTCCTCCCACTCACTTCTTTCGAGAGAAACTCCTTCTCTAGAAAGGATCCATTTTAGCAACGAATATCTTGCCTTTGGATCTGTGATAGAAGGTGTACCCAACAGTCTCTTTTGGGTATCCTATGAAGATTTACTTCTCCGGTTTGGGTTCGAGCTTATCATGTTGAAATTTTTTCACATAAGCATCGCAGTCACAAACTTTAAGAAACAACAACTTTGGTTTCTTGCCAAACCACAGTTCTTAAGGCGTTGTCTCAACGGATTCAGATGAGGCTCTTATTTAACGTGAATGTAGCTGTCTCTAATGCATGACCCAAAACGATAGTGGTAAATCGGTAAGAGACATCATAGATCGCACCATATCCAATAAAGTACGGTTACGACGTTCGGACACACCATTATGCTGTGGTGTTCCGGGTGGCGTGAGCTGTGAAACTATTCCACATTGTTTCAAATGAAGACCAAACTCGTAACTCAAATATTTTCCTCCACGATCAGATCGTAGAAACTTTATTTTCTTGTTACGATGATTCTCTACTTCACTCTGAAATTCTTTGAACTTTTCAAATGTTTCAGACTTGTGCTTCATTAAGCAGATATACCTATATCTGCTCAAATCATCAGTGAAGGTCAGAAAATAACGATACCTGCCGCGAGCTTCAACAATCATTGGTCCGCATACATCAGTATGTATGATTTCCAACAAATACGTTGCTCGCTCCATAGTTCCGGAGAACGGAGTTTTAGTCATCTTGACCATGAGGTATGGTTCGCAAGCACCAAGTGATTCATAATCAAGTGATTCCAAAAGTCCATCATTATGGAGTTTCTTCATGCGTTTTACACCAATATGACTTAAACGGCAGTGCCACAAATAAGTTGCACTATCGTTATTAACCTTGCATCTTTTGGCTTCAATACTATGAATATGTGTATCACACGATCGAGATCCAATAAACTATTTTCATTGGGTGTATGACCATAGAAGGTTTTATTCATGTAAACAGAACAACAATTATTCTCTAACTTACATGAATAACCGTATTGCAATAAACATGATCAAATCACATTCATGCTCAACACAAACACCAAATAACAGTTATTTAGGTTCAACACTAATCCCGAAAGTATAGGGAGTGTGCGATGATGATCATATTAATCTTGGAACTGCTTCCAATATACATCGTCACTTCATCCTTTAACTAGTTTCTGTTCATTATGCAACTCCCATTTCGAGTTACTGCTCTTTAGCAACTAAACCAATATCAAATACCGAGGGGTTGCTATGAACACTAGTAAAATACACATTAATGATCTGTATATCAAATATACCTTTGTTCACTTTGCCATCCTCCTTATCCGCCAAGTATCTAGGGCAGTTCCACTTTTATTGACCATTTCCTTTGCAGTATAAGCACTTGTTTCAGGCTTGAGTTTAGATTTGGGTTTCTTCACGGGAGTGACAACTTGCTTGTCATTCTTCTTGAAGTTCCCCTTCTATCCCTTTGCCCTTTACTTGAAACAAGTGGTCTTATTAACCATCAACACTTGATGTTCTTTCTTGATTTCTACCTTCGCCGATTTCAGCATCGTGAAGAGCTCGGAATTCCTTTCGTCATCCCTTGCATATTATAGTTCATCATGAAGTTCTACTAACTTGGTGATAGTGACTAGAGAACTTTGTCAATTACTATCTTATCTGGAAGACTAACTCCCACTTGATTAAAGTAATTGTAGTACCCAGACAATCTGAGCACATGCTCACTGGTTGAGCTATTCTCCTCCATCTTGTAGGCAAAGTACTGTCAGAGGTCTTATACCTCTCGACACGGGCATGAGTATGAAATACTAATTTCAACTCTTGGAACATCTTATATGCTGCGTGGCGTTCAAAACGTTTTTGAAGTCCCGGTTCTAAGCCGTAAAGCATGGTGCACTTAAACTATCAAGTAGTCATCATATCGAGCTTTTTGTCAAAACGTTCATAACGTCTACATCTGCTCCTGCAATAGGTCTGTCACCTAGCGGTGCATCAAGGGCATAATTCTTCTGTGCAGCAATGAGGATAATCCTCAGATCACGGAACAATTCCGCATCATTGCTACTAACATCTTTCAACTTGGTTTTCTCTAGGAACATATGAAAAATAAACGGGGAGCAACATCGCGAGCTATTGATCTACAACATAGATATGCTAATACTACCAGGACTAAGTTCATGATAAATTAAAGTTCAATTAATCATATTACTTAAGAACTCCCACTTAGATAGACATCCCTCTGGTCATCTAAATGATCACGTGATCCAAATCAACTAAACCATGTCCGATCATCACGTGAGATGGAGTAGTTTCAATGGTGAACATCTTATGTTGATCATATCTACTATATGATTCACGCTCGACCTTTCGGTCTCCAGTGTTCCGAGGCCATATCTGCATATGCTAGGCTCGTCAAGTTTAACCCGAGTATTCTGCGTGTGCAAAACTGGCTTACACCCGTTGTATTTGAACGTAGAGCTTATCACACCCGATCATCACGTGGTGTCTCGGCACGACGAACTTTCGCAACGGTGCATACTCAGGGAGAACACTTATACATTGAAATTTAGTAAGGGATCATCTTATAATGCTACCGTCGTTCTAAGCAAAATAAGAAGCATAATAAGATAAACATCACATGCAATCAAAATATGTGACATGATATGGCCATCATCATCTTGTGCTTTTGATCTCTATCTCCAAAGCACCGTCATGATCACCTTCGTCACCGGCGCGACACCTTGATCTCCATCGTAGCATCGTTGTCGTCTCGCCAACTATTGCTTCCTCAACTATCGCTACCGTTTAGTGATAAAGTAAAGCAATTACATGGCGATTGCATTTCATACAATAAAGCGACAACCATATGGCTCCTGCCAGTTGCCGATAACTTTACAAAACATGATCATCTCATACAAAACCGTATAACTCATCATGTCTTGACCATATCACATCACAACATGCCCTGCAAAAACAAGTTAGACGTCCTCTACTTTGTTGTTGCAAGTTTTACGTGGCTGCTACGGGCTTAGCAAGAACCGTTCTTACCTACGCATACAAAACCACAACGATGTTTCGTCAAGTATGTGCTGTTTTAACCTTCACAAGGACCGGGCGTAGCCACACTTGATTCAGCTAAAGTGAGAGAGACAGACACCCGCCAGTCACCTTTAAGCAACGAGTGCTCGTAACGGTGAAACCAGTCTCGCGTAAGCGTACGCGTAATGTCGGTCCGGGCCGCTTCATCTCACAATACCGCCGAAGCAAAGTATGACATGCTGGTAAGCAGTATGACTAGTATCGCCCACAACTCATTGTGTTCTACTCGTGCATATCATCTACGCATAGACCTGGCTCTGATGCCACTGTTGGGGAACATAGTATTTTAAAATTTTCCTACGATCACGCAAGATCTATCTACCAGATGCATAGCAACGAGAGGGGAGAGTGTGTCTACGTACCCTCGTAGACCGGGAGCGGAAGCGTCAAGTGACGCGGTTGATGTTGTCGAACTTCTTCGCGATTCAACCGATCAAGCACCGAACGTACGGCACCTCCGCGTTCAGCACACGTTCAGCTTGATGACGTCCCACGAGCTCTTGATCCAGTTGAGCTTCACGGGAGAGTTTCGTCAGCACGACGGCGTGGTGACGGATATAATGTGTTCACCGGCGCAGGGCTTCGCCTAAGCTCCGCGACGGTATGACCGAGGTGTAATTCTGTGGAGGGGGGCACCGCACACGGCTAAAACAATTCAACTTGTGTGTCTTTGGGTGCCCCCCTGCCTCCGTATATAAAGGAGCAAGGGAGGAGGGCCGGCCAACCTCCTATGGTGCGGCTAGGGAAGGAATCCTACTAGGAATAGGATTGCAATCCTATTCCTAGTAGGAATCACCAAAGAAGGAAGAGATGGAGTAGGAAAAGGAAGAGGTGGCGCCTCCCACCAATCCTAGTCCAACTAGGAACTAGGTGGGGCGCCGGCCAGCCCTATGGGCTGCCTCTCTCCTTTCCACAAGGCCCACTATGGACCATCCCCCTTCGTAGGAGGTTCCGGTAACCCCCTTCGGTAATCTCGATAAATCCGAAACTTTTCCGGTATACTTCCGGTGTCCGAATATAGCCGTCCAATATATCAATCTTTATGTCTCGGACATTCCGAGACTCCTCGTCATGTCCGTGATCTCATCCGGGACTCCGAACTACCTTCGGTACATCAATACTCATAAACTTATAATACCGATCGTCATCAAACGTTAAGCGTGCGGACCCTACGGGTTCGAGAACTATGTAGACATGACCGAGACTCATCTCCGGTCAATAACCAATAGCGGAACCTGGATGTTCATATTGGCTCCTACATATTCTACGAAGATCTTTTATCGGTCAGAACCGCATAACAACATACGTTGTTCCTTTTGTCAAACGGTATGTTACTTGCCCGAGATTCGATCGTCGGTATCTCTATACCTAGTTCAATCTCGTTACCGGCAAGTCTCTTTACTCGTTCCGTAACACATCATCTCGTGACTAACTCATTAGTCTTTTGCTTGCAAGGCTTATTGTGATGTGTGTTACCGAGAGGGCCCAGAGATACCTCTCCGACACTCGGAGTGACAAATCCTAATCTTGATCTATGCCAACACCACGAATACTTTCGGAGACACCTGTAGAGCATCTTTATGATCACCCAGTTACGTTGACGTTTGATAGCACACAAGGTGTTCCTACGGTATTCGGGAGTTGCATAATCTCATAGTCATAGGAACATGTATAAATCATGAAGAAAGCAATAGCAGTAAAACTAAACGATCATAGTGCTATGCTAACGGATGGGTCTTGTCCATCACATCATTCTCCTAATGATGTGATCCCGTTGATCAAATGACAACTCATGTCTATGGCTAGGAAACATAACCATCTTTGATCAATGAGCTAGTCTAGTAGAGGCATACTAGGGACATACTGTTTTGTCTATGTATTCACACATGTACTAAGTTTCCGGTTAATACAATTCTAGCATGAATAAAAGACATTTATCATGATATAAGGAAATACAAATAACATCTTTATTATTGCCTCTAGGGCATATTTCCTTCAGGATAGACATGGAGTCGTCTAGCTCTCCCCTCACGATTCCGTGCTCCCCAATGTTGTTCAAGAGTAGGATACGTGCCTTTCCATTTCTGTAAGCCTCACCTCGAGGAAATTTCCTGGCACTAGCACCTCGGGTCATCCACCGAAGTTCACTTTTAGGCCGCCCTCTCTCCCTCATCGATCACCCTCCCCTCCCCCGTTTCGCTCCTCGCGCCCGCCCTCCTTTTCGGCCGCGGCTGGACCTGCAAGAACCCATCTCTCCCACCTCGCACCGGCCATGCCGCCAGCTCCCATGGCACATATGGTCGACTCCGCAGTGGTGCTTGTTGTGCTGCTCACCAGCGGGCAGGGGCAGCAGCTCTACTGCGAGCAGCCGTGCCCTGAATGTGCTAGCGAGACGGTGTGTCCTGCCCTGCCCAACTGCCCCAACGATCCCTGCACGGTCATGAAAAACTCCAACAGAAACACACAGCCGACGCGACGACGGCGGTTCACCTCTAGTGGAGGGGAGGTTTCCTGCTCTTGGGCAGGCCAAGCAACCCCAGTCCGCCGCCGACTTGGCCACGATGGCATGTTGCGTCAGCTCTTGCCATGAGGACAGGGCCACGCCATGCCCCACCATGAACTGTACATCAGCAGCCCGGCCCTGCATCGGCAAAGCCACCACCTCTCCGGCGACGAGCGACAACACCGGCGGCGGCAGACACCGATTCTCCACGGGAGAGATCTGCGCCATCATACTCGTCGCGGCGGCAGTCCTCTGGTCGCTGCACCCTCTATTCCAATGCCTCAATGACGAGCGTGATTGCCGCTGCCGTCATCATCACCGTGTTCAGCGTCGCCGATCGCCGCTGCCGCCGTCTTCGTCCTCATCTGCACCTTCACCCAGTGGTAGAGCTATGTTGGGGCAGGGGGGCGGTGCCCCCCCCCCCCCCGCGTGCCTTTGACCAATTTCTGAAGAAATTTTTTAGGGGGACCTAGATTAGAACATTTTTAGCATTTGCCACCCCAAACACTAATGATTTGTGTTTCGCCCCCCAGTGGTTTTCAGCGAGCTCCGCCACTGCCTTCATTACCGGAGCGTGGAGGAGCTCCATGTTCCTGTGCCAGAGGGTTTCCGCGTGGTGGTGTGCCCTTCCACGTGTAGGAGCATGCACTACGCCGGCGCCGACGAGCAAGACAGCATCATCATGTTGGTACTTTTTCTTTTTGCGGGGGATCATGTAGGTACTTCGATCTTGTGTGAACCGTGATGGCCCGACCCGATGTGCATACTCTGTAATCAGTATGATGGCCGCGATCGACTGCATCTGCATGAGTACTATACTAACCTATCTGTGTACTTTTGTATCTGTAGTTATACTAAGTGGTGAACCGAGTCCATCAAATTACATGCGTAGTGTGTAAGCTTCGTGCGTCTATCCTACCTGCATTCCATGGTCTGAGATGTGATGCTTGCATCTGATGTAAATAAACTACTTTTCTACCGTGATGTGAGGAAATCATGATATACTATTATCTGTGTGCAAATCTTAGTGGATGATGTAGTTTTGATGTCTTGTCCTATTAATACAACAGTACAAGTTCAAATATGAGGCAACTGCCAGCCATGTAGGAGAGCAAGAGTAGGAGATTGGCGAAAACCTTAGAGCATCTTCAATAGATGGTCCAAAATTTGGCGGTCCAAAACCGAAGATGTAAAATTTGGACCTACAAAAAATGAGTTTTGGAGCTTCGAAAAAAGGCGAACTCCAACAGATGGTCCAAATTCATGGTCCAAAAGAGCAACTTCAATAGATGGTCCAAAACCGGCCAGCAGCCGCGCGGCTGCTGTTCTAACATACTATCCAACCCCAAGTTAAATCATCAAGTTTCGTCATTTTTTTACCTTGGGAAAACCCGTCGAACACCTTGTGTGCACGGTGGAAGAAGATGGCCGCCGGTTCGATTGGCTACTGCTGACGGCTGCGGTCGGCTCCAGCCGGCGGCGATGATAAGAAATGAGCTTGGAGGCCGGCCAAGAGGAGCTCGGCGGGCGGCGAAGAATAGTTCGACAGCCGGTCGAAGGGCTTGGTGCGGCGATCGTACAGCCGGCGCAACGGCCGTGGATAGGCTCACGGCCAACGGGAGGAGGTCGGCGGCGGCTTAAGACCCGGCGGAGGCCTACCGCGGCAGCCGAACCGCCGAAGGCGCCGAATCCGTCGCCGGCTGCCTCCCGATTCGACGGCGTCCGAGCGGCTGCGAGGCGGCTACCGACGAGGGAGGCGACGGGGGCGACGTCAGCGGAGGGGATGTCGGGTGGTGGCGGCGCCGACAGTAAGGTTTTGGGCAATTGCGGCGACGGATTCCGGCGGGCTATTCTTCGGGCGGGCGAATGGACGCGGGCTGGAAAGGAAATGAAGTGGCGGTTGGGCGTTCGCGGGCGACGGCTGGTTTTGGACCAGATGCATCTCGTGATGTAAATTTGCACCGCGAGGTGTTGCATTTTAAATCACGAGGAGGCCGCGGTCCAATTTGTTTTGCAAATGGACCGTCTGTTGGAGCAGCGTTTTTTGCCCCAGACTGTCCAAAAGTTTGGTATTTTTACATATGGACCATCTATTGGAGATGCTCTTAGCATCTAAACTCTAAAGTGACTCCTTTCGCTAGCATGGATGTCATCGATCAAACAGACTGAAAGCTTATCGATCGAACGTTTCCACTCTTAACCAACCTTAGGTTAACCAGATGCGCTACGGGATCCGCAAGTTAGCCATCGTCGATGTGCATGCCTGGCCAGATTGGCAGCCTCGGGTCTCCTCCCAGACCTAAAGAGGCAAGTAATCGAGCAGTGTTATAGTTGTATGTGATTGCCCCTGGGGCAATCTCCCCAGCATCGACATCGGAGAACAATGCCCTCCTTTCCAGCGCCGTAGAAGTATAACTCGTGGATCAGAATGTTCATGTTGTCCACCACAAACCCGTTGCAGCTGAACACGAACTTGGCAAGCTAGAAGTTGCCGACTCGGCACAGGGATGAGATCAGAAATATTGTATGTCTGCGCATTGGGTGTTATGGGCTTCTTCAGCAGATCCGTCAACAGCCTAATGACACGCAGCCACTTCATCTTCTTGGGGAAATGATCCATGACCGTCTAAGTTGTAGGTCACGACGTCGACCTCGAAGCCCAGCTCTTCACACCGCTCCAGCACCTCCTTGGCTACACACGTATCTAGATCCTTTGAGGCGGTATAGTCCAGCAGTATGTTCAGGCCGACTCGGTCAGCTGTAACCGGCCCCTTGGCGACCATGATCTCCAGCTGCCAGAATGCGTCCTCGATGTTTCCAGACTGGCAGAGCACAGCAATGTAGGTCACGACGTCCGGCACCCACAAGTTCCAGACACTGTCATCGATAACCCTCTGCACGGCACTGTGTGTACTCAACTTCATACATACTGCAGTTATATCCATACAAATCATCAGTACCATGTTTAATTTTACAACAGAATGAGAAAGCAAAAGACAGAAATGGCATATTTGTCGAAAATACCTGTGACTTTTTGGGCTGGCAGTCATCAACGAGCTCAGCAGCTTCCTCGAGCACATCATCAATTTCTGCCTCTTCACCCTCACCAGCCTCATCCAACACGAACTCGGGTCAACCAACAGAGAGATTCAACAGAACAAATCTCCAGTAGCAGGACTGATCCATTGCTAATAAAGCCAAGTCTTGCCACTTCTCAACAAGATGGTATTTTATTTGATTATGCACGGCATACACAATTATGCATGAACAACATATGCCATCACATGCTTAATGAAAGGATCTCAAAGAGCAAATATTTGATAGTCAGGGCCAAGAGCTTCAGATTTGATATGTTTTTTTATGGTAACAAAATCAAAAGAAATACATGGTCGAGTGACAATCACAATCGACTGCAACTCTGCAGGGACATTTGCAATCAGAAGTAGGTCAGGCTTGCTTCTAGCTCTGGCTGCTAGCTCATGCGCCAGCCGGTTCCCTTTCCCGTTGATTCCCATGATTGCATATCGCGAGAAGGCGGACAGAGTAGCTCTAATATCTGAAATGATTGGGTAGCAACCTGACTGGTTCTCTACTCCGGGCTGCAGTTCTCTGCCGACAGATGCACAATCGAACTCCAAAGTAACAGGGCCATGGTACAGTCTGCACAGAGCTTTCAGACCAATCAAAGCAGCTTGGCTCTCAGCCTCTTCTACCAATCGGCACAGACTCATGTGCAGACTGGCCGAGAAGAACACCTTCCCGAGATGGTTCCATGCGACAGCTCCTGCCCAGCACTGTCCCGAGTCAGGTGAGAAGGCAGCATCGATATTTAGCTTGACCACTCCAGCTACGGGAGCCCTCTAGACTTCTTGAGAGCAACTTTTTCTGCCGACCGGCGGGCATGTTCCCTAGACAAAGACCACACATTGGTTCAGTGTCCGATTTTCCTCCATCCGTCAGGCCTCTGATTTCATCATCGTATTTGAGCAGAAAGTTAACGGATCCCAAGATGGATTCTTTCCTTTTCCCATGCACTACGTCATTCCTGAAATGTCATGCGCGCCACAATAGCAGAATAATTTTTACTCTTGACTTCAACAGAGCATGTGTCCAAGAGTATAAGCAGCCAGTCATCACTTGTCTTCCGAAAAGCTTCTTCGTCCGATAGATGTCATTTCTCTCTTAGAGCAAACCTGGGCGCTCTGCTCTTAGTACATGTCACCACAGCATGGTACTCGTCCTGGTCCACATTCCCACATATCTCACATGTGCTATCATGCACAATGGTTCTCCTGAATGTATTGTGTTTGGTGGCAAGTGAGTTCGTTGACACTCTCCATCCGAAGATTTTAATCTTCTCCGGCATCTTAACCTTCCAGATCACATCCCGAATGCTGCGTTCTGCCATGTCACTTGATGAGCTAGATACTTCTTCGGCCTCCTTCCTACGTTGAGCAGCCGCAAGTTTGTATGCGCTCCGTACCAAAAAGACTCCACTTTTGTCTGGGTGCCAAGCAACACAATCAGCAACATCGAGAGGTGGTAATTTAATCTTGCATATCTCCAACGCATCAAAGTGATGGAAAATCTGATTGATGAGCTGTGTGTTCCACTCCTTTGCCTCCGGGAGAATTAACTGATTTACCCATCTCAGCTGGGATCTTCTCATAAAATTTGATATCTTGCCACTGCTTCTGCTTCTCGAAGAGACATCCTTTAACAGCTATAGCAGCCACACCATTATTACCATGAGACAGATCACTTCCTTCACTTGTCAAATGGAGCCTATTTTTCAACCAAAGCATTATTAGTACCAGGAGACAGATCACTTCCTTCACTTCTCAAATTTAAGTATCTACTACTGTATTTGGTAAGCACGTCACCATAAACATACACAAGCGAGCCTGACCTCCCTAGACTCCTCGACCACTGGACAGGTTGAACAAAAACAGTAGAGTCAGCAATCACATTACCAAACAATATGTTAGCTCATGAGCAAACTAATCAGCAGTAATAAGTAGCAGAATCAAAAATCCTGTTGGCTTATTTGGCATCACTAAGTAGAACAGGGACGCTCAGATTGCAATTGGCGGCTGACAGAGAGCGTACCCGAAGCACCCGACCTTCTTCTTGCTGCCCCCGATGCGGGAGATGCTGGCGAAGTGGCCGTCGATGTGGGCAGAGGCGGACCCGCGAGGACGCGGCGTCGTCGGCGTTCTGGATGAGGTCCTCCATAGCAGCATCCCGCCGGCCCGGATCCCCGGCGATGGGGTGGGAGGGAGGCGTTGGCGCGCTAGGATTTGGGATGCCGCGCCGGGGCCGAGGTGGGGGACGGGGTTTGGTCTTCGGACGGCCGCCGACGTGTGTTCCGGTTGCGTCGACGGAGAGTGGGCGGTGGAGGAGTGGAGGCGGCGGTACTCTGGTTTGGCTGCTGGAGTGGAAGCGAGAAAGAGGTTGTGCTGGCTGATGAGTGGGACCCGCACGTCGCTAAAATGTTTTCCTCTATTTTATTTTTTTACAAACACATCTCCTCGGTGAATCGGGACGTGTCGGCCTCTGCTGCCTGGATGCATTATGCTCTACATTTTGGATGCTATGTAATCAGTTTAAGAATTAGAGCAGAAAATGTCCATGTGTTCAAAAACCGTGACAAGAAATATTTATGCTAGCGAAAAATAAAATTGCTTTACCATATAATCCCTCCGTTCATAAATGTAAGCTATTTTAAAAAAATTGATCTGATTCGGATATATATAGACGCTTTTAGTGTGTTTGTTCATTCATTTCAGCTCGTATATAGTTCATGTTGAAATATCCAAAACGTCTTACATTTATGAACGGAGCGAGAGTAGTATGTATTAAGAATGTGAAAAAAAAATGTTCGTGCACACTAAAAACAATGTTCATGAGTGTGCTCAGACACGCTCTTACTGTGACAGGGTGACCCTGTTCCCTCAGTCCGCCACCAGCCAGACTGATGATTCCCTACCTCCCCGTTTGATGCTCCGGCGGCGAGAGAGCAAGGGAACCCCATATATAGGCCCCGACGTGTAGATAGTAGGGTTACTGGTCTTGGTGGCGCCGTTGAGTTGGGGATGACGGTATCCATTTTGAATAACTGTGCTGGCGCTCGAACCCCTTCCCAACAAAGCTTTGGGCGGAGTTGGGGAGTGGCTGTAGTTGTGTGTTCTCGAATTTGTCGACCCGGTGAGTCTTGGTGGTCAGGGCATGGTTGGTGTGGCGGAGCCAACGACCTGCTTGGTGAGTTTTTGTCCCGTGTCTTCTTCTTTGTCGCAGCGAGGTGGGCTCTAGATTTTGTTGTGGAGGTTTTTGGGTGGTGCCACGGTGCTACAGCGGTCAGTTGATCCGATTGCGTGTATAGTAGTTTCGAGCTTTCATATTGGATCAGGGTTTGGCTAGTGATGGTCGGTTTGCCAGGGTAAGCTCGTTGACCTCCCGCCTGCCATGGAGGATCGTGCGGCGATGACGGCAGCGCGTCAGCGACTCATTCCGGTGAGATTAGCTGTGTGGCTCTTTAGGGTCCTTGTTGTAATTGTTTCCTTTGTGGAGTGCTGATTGAAATTGGTTGGGCTTCTTCATAGATCTGAGAGACTTGCTCGCAAAAGAAGAGACAATCATAAATCATAAAAGAGATGATATTCCCCAAAAAATAGGTTTTTCTAAGTATTTGTGTATCCCATAACAAATATTGATGTATATTCCCGTAACAAAGAAAAAAAATCAAGAAAAAATAAATAGAAAATAAAAGTGAAAAAAATGAAATATAATCAAGAAAAAACACAATCTCTTCTTCTAGTACTATCTCTACTATCTTTACCTAATAATAAAGGACGGAGACTTTCATAGTTCTCCATAAGTCATCCTTTCATATCCGTTGATTTTACGTAAGCTATAAATATTGACGGCCAGATTTTTGTTTCTTTGCCCACATCGTTTGGTCGCTCTCGGTTGCCTCATGTTATTCTAGGACGGAACCTTCCAAAGTGGATTTGGCCCCATTACAGAAACCATCTTGTGTCCAGATCGAACAAGCACGAGCTGGGCAGGAAAAATCCATATATGGATCGAACTTTTTTTATTTAAAACGAAGACGCTAGGCGCGTCCGGCTTTAAATTAATATAAACCCCATCGGAACAGGTAGAGTAGCGATACGGACAGACAATAACCGCAAGACAAAAGCCTTGGCCACTTAACGAAAACCAAAAGAGCAGGGGAAGGTTCCAAGCCGGCAGCGAGCAGATTACAAGGCCGAAGCCCAGGCCTAGAGCACGCAGGCTCGCCCACCAAATAGCTGCCCCACCATCAAGAGGGCAGATTCGGCTCCCTAGCCGTCGCGTAGACATGGTGCACAAGAGCTTGAGCAATCTTCAGTAGGTCAACGTCCTTCTGCTTCGCCAACGGACTCCGTTGCTGCAGTAGAATCGAGCATTTGTAAATGATGTTAGCCGGGTGCGACGGGAACTATCCTTTTATGGTAAATTTGTTACTGGTAAGCCATCAGGACCACAGCATCGCCCCTATACTAGTCCAGAGCACCCTCTTGAGCTGACCCCGCACCGAGTCGAGTATATGTATAAGGTCAGAAGAGGAGCGCGGGTCCCAAGGGACCCCCGCGGCCTCTCGAGCCGCACTCCATGCGAAACGCGCCACGGGGCAAAGGAAGAAGACGTGATTTGCGTTCTCGGGGTTCCCACAAAGCGTGCACGGTCCGGTCGCGGGACCATTCCGTTTGGCAATGTTAACGGATGTCGGTAGGCAGTCACGGAGTAGCTGCCACAGAAAGACCTTAATCTTCAGCGGCATACGTGCTTGCCAAAGACCTTTGGCCTCTCTCTGTACCGACCCTTGACATAGTTTGTGGTACAAGGACTTAACGGAGAACTTGCCTGACACGTTGAGGTGCCATGATACCCTATCAGACTCCTCGGTTAGCGCCACTAGAGAGGTGCGATTCAGCACAGTTTCCCACTTAGCTTCCTCCTCCGCGTTTAGGTTGCGAGAGAAAGTGATGTCCTGTGGCGCAGCCAAAGCCTCAGCCACCCTTTGGTTTGGAAACACCGCAAGGGCAAACAGCTCGGGGAACTCCTCCCAGAGCGGCCGGGCACCAGCCCAGAAGTCTATCCAGAAGCGGGTAGATTGGTTGTTCCCCCCAAAAAATTTGGCCCCTTGATCAAAAGCGGGTCGAATGGCCTGTAGGTCCTGCCAGAAAGGGGAGCCCCTTGCTTCCCCTTCGAAAAAGTTTCCGTTAGGAAAGTACTTGACCCGAAGGATGTCAGCACATAACCCAGTCGCACCTTGCGAGAGCTTCCAAATCGATTTACACATGAGCGCGATGTTTTGCAGTCTGGTGTTCGTGATCCCTAAGCCTCCCAAGGCTTTGGGCCTGCAGACTGCTGCCCATTTTATCATGTGATACTTACGCTTGAGGCCCAATAGTTCCCAAAAGAAACGGGCGCGCGGTGTGTCCAGCTTGGCATGAACCCCTTCTGCCAAGACGAACAGACCCATGGCAAACATGGGAACTGAGGAGAGACTAGAATTGGTAAGCACCAGCCTTGCCGCGGAGGACAAAAACTTGCCACGCCATGGACTAACTTTCTTCCCTGCCTTCCCAGTTAGAGGGGCCCACTCGTCTATGCGTGGCGCTAGTGGTAGGCCTAAGTACGTGAAGCGAACTAGGAAAGGATATAGTCGTCCAAGGCTTCTATCCAACGACGGCGAAGTTGCCCGCACTTGCACCGTTCGCTCTTACGGATTCGAGAGAAACGTCGCCCAGCACACCAATGGCGGCGGGCTTCGAGAAAATCCTCGTCCAGCTCAACCAGATATACAGAAGCTCGTGACTTTGGCGTGGTCCGCCTGTGCTATTTGCTCTAGGGGTCCGTGGCTCCATGCTCCCCCCCAGTATGCACCATCCCATGCCCATTGATTTGACACTGCTGCCGTTGCTAGGGAGAGGATGGCCCAGAGAGGGGTCCCTTGCAATCCCTCTCTTTCGGGCTCTTCAATGGCCGTCGCCAGCGCATGAGGCGTCCCATGAAACCAGCCTGCCGTCGAACCAAAGGATGAGAGAGACGATATCGAGGGAGTGGGTGGATCGATCCACGGGATGCACTCACAGGGACAAACTCGAGTTCCGGCCAGTCAGCCACCAAAGCTGAGGCGCGAGCATGGAGGAGATCATACGTTCGGATGCATGCGCGCGTGGTGGGGCTGGGCTGCCGACGGACTTGCTGGAGCTGGGCTGACCGCTTGCGACCTTGCGTGATGGGGCTTGGCCCGGCTGGGCAGCGCTTGCCGCTTGATGAGGTAGAGCGAAAGGCAGGGTCGTAGGGACACGATGGCGAGAGGCTCGGCAGAGATAATGTGTATGCGACTATGCGTCACGGAGAGATGCAATGGAGGTGTTTTTTGGCGCCTTGGATCAGCCCGTGCGTGTGGTCTGTGCTGGGAGGGCTAGAGAGGAGAGATTGGGGATTAAGGGGGGAGAGAGAGATCTGTAATTGGGCAGCATGCCACCGGGATTTTCTCCTGTTCCACGCCGGGGTCTTTGTTATAATTTCCTGCTCTCCTGATTGTAGCGGCCTTCTGTAACAATTTTGTTTGGGAAACAGCTGGCTTGATCTTGCTACGGCATCGTGCGAAAGCAGATCAACCATGTTATCAAGTTACAGTTAGTTCAGTTTGCTGAAAAAACTGCAGTGCTTCAAGAATTTTGACAGCAGGTCCATTGGAATCTCGACTCCCTAAAGAAACCTGCGTATAAATACACAATTGGTTCATGGAGTTTGCATAACATATTTCTTTTGAGACCTGCTTGAAATAGCCAGGAAAAAAAGGTGTGTGTTATGACCGGCTTGGTCTATAGCCGGCAGAGGCCCACCGGGCGTTAATATTAAGGGCTTGGCCCGCAAGTTATCTTAGGCAAATTATGTTAGGAAAGTTATCTTATGTTAGGAAAGTTATCTTAGACTCGAGTTATAAATATTACTCCCTCCGTTTCAAAATGTAGTGCCTATAGATTTTTGTGAAAGTCAAACTTTACCAACTTTGACCAAGTGTATAGAGAAAACTGTCTACATCTACAATATCAAACATGTACATTCTGAAAATATAACTCACGATCTATCCAATGATGTACATTTGGTATTCTAGATGTACATACTTTTCTCTATAAACATGATCAAAGTTTGTAATGTTTGACTTTTGTAAAAATCTATAGGCACTACATTATGGAACGGAGGGAGTAGTTGTAAGACATCAATTGAGATCAAGCAATAAAGATATTATCATCTTCTGTTGCCCGGCTCCCCAAGGAGCCGGAACCCTAGCCGCCTCCGCACCTAACCATAGCCGCGACGGCGCCCTCTCGCCGGCGCGCCCGCTCCAGCCCTCGCTCCCCTCCTCCTTGCCCATACAACCTACGCCGGCGGCCCGGTAGGTACCCTAGTCCTACCAATTTGGTATCCAGAGACACCAGGTCGGTCATGTCGCTCCCTCCACCACCGCCGCCGCTGCCTACCAGCACCGCCCCGCCGCCGCGGCCGACCGCCACCGCCCCGCCTCCCCTGCCGGCGATCACGTCCGGGACCGCTACCTCGCCAGCGCCGATCGTCACCACGACGGAGACGCTACCCATCCTGTCGCCCGAGGAGATGTCAGGCACCCTGCGGGAGCTCGTCCACGCGGTCCGAGGCATCAGCCTATACCTCGCTGGGACCCAACCCCCGCCGCCGAGCGTCGCCTCCGCCGCCTATGGGCCGCCGCCGCTGCCATGGGCCTCCCCGGCCTACCAGCCGCCCTACGGCGGGGCGCCGCCGCCGCCGCAGCTACTGCCGCAGCACTACCCCGTCGCGGGTACACCTTGGCCGGCGTGGCCTGCCACCACCGCGCCGCTGGGAGGGCCTCCCCAGCAGCTTCTACCGGCCACCACGGCGTCGGCTACGGCCCAGCACCACCAGCCGCCACCGCCATCGACGGCACCGTCACCAGCGTCCCGACCCACCGGTCGCCCCCTGCACCAGGTGCAGTTTCCGCCATCGCCATCGCCACTTCCTGCATGGGCAGCCGGATCGTCTTCGGGCCAGGTCTACACCACGGCACCGAAACACCCGGCGCCCTCGCTGCCGTTCGAGCGGCCCTCCAGCTCGACGACCTACGCACCGGAGCTTCCCGACCCGGCATACGCGGTACCATCAACAGCCGCAGCTACCGGACATGGCGGTCCGACACCCCCTCGGTTCGCCAAGCTGAACTTCACTACGTACGAGGGCACGGAAGACCCCCTCAACTGGCTCAACCAGTGTGAGCAGTTCTTTCGGGGGCAACGGACGCTCGCGTCGGATTGCACCTGGCTCGCGTCCTATCATCTCCGCGGCGCTGCACAGACTTGGTACTACGCCCTCGAGCAGGACGAGGGCGGCATGCCACCATGGGATCGATTTCGAGAGCTCTGCCTTCAACGGTTTGGCCCCCCCATCCGTGGCAGCCGACTGGCAGCCCTCGGCCGCTTACCGTTTACATCCACGGTACAGGACTACGCCGACAGATTCCAGGCCCTGGCGTGCCACGCGTCGGGCGTCTCCGTGACTCAGCGCGCTGAGCTCTTTGTGGGTGGTCTACCGGACCATATTCGCGTGGATGTCGAGCTCCGGGAACCCCCCGACCTTCAGTCAGCCATGTACTACGCCCGGGCCTTCGAGCAGCGGTCCCAGGCACTGCAGCACCCGCCCGGACGGGGCGGCCGCCAGCTCAGTCGACCAGCGCCGACCCCACCAGCACCGGGCCGACCTCTGCCAGCCGCCGCGGCCGCACCCCCGGGCGCCACACGGACATTCCGCCGGTTGTCACCGGCCGAGCAGCAGGAGCGTCGACGTCAGGGTCTCTGCTTTAACTGCGATGAGCCCTACACGCCGACACATGTCTGCCCCCGCCTCTTCTACTTGGAGACGGTCAACTACACCGAGGCAGACGAGACGACCGACGCACCACCGCCTCCCGCGGCAACTGAGGACACGGCCGCCGATTCCACGGCGACGGCATGCGTCGTCTCTCTCCACGCCCTAGCTGGCATCCGTGGCGAGCGGACCATGTTGCTGCCGGTGACGATCCATGGCGAGCAGCTGGTGGCCTTGCTGGATACGGGCTCCACTCATAACTTTCTGCCCGAGGCAACCATGCGTCGTCTAGCTCTCCCGGCGACGGGCGGGGAGCGCCTTCGGATCACGGTGGCCAACGGTGACCACCTCCAGTGTCATGGACTCGCCCGCAACGTTCCCATCACCATCGGGGGCGAAAACTTTTCCATTACATGTGCAGGCATCGACCTCGGCTGCTTCGACTTCATCCTCGGCGTGGACTTTCTCCGGACCCTCGGGCCCATCTTGTGGGACTTCGACGCGCTCACGATGACATTCTGGCGGCTGGGCCGCCAAATCCGTCGGGATGGTATTGGGGGCACTACGGCCACCGTGCCACATCTTCAGCTGGCCGCCGCATCCTCCGAGGCCGAGCACCCTCTGCTGGATCCACTTCTGCAGCAGCATAGCGACCTCTTCGACGAGCCCCGGGGACTCCCACCTGCTCGGGTGTACGACCATCGCATCCATCTTGTGCCGGGCTCCACTCCTGTTGTGGTTCGGCCCTACCGCTACCCTCAGCTACAGAAGCATGAGTTGGAGAGACAGTGTGCCTTGATGCTCGCTGCGGGCATCATCCGGATCTCAACGTCACCCTTCTCCGCGCCGGTGCTCCTAGTCCGCAAGACGGACGGCACGTGGCGCTTCTGCATCGACTACCGCAGCCTGAACGTGCTCACACTCAAGGACAAGTTCCCTATACCGGTGGTCGACGAGCTCTTGGATGAGCTTCATGGGGCGCGCTTCTTCACCAAACTCGATCTCCGGTCGGGCTATCACCAGGTGCGTATGCATCCGGACGACATCGCCAAGACGGCGTTTCGCACCCACCATGGCCACTTCGAGTTCTTGG
Organism: Secale cereale; assembly: GCA_902687465.1. Taxonomy (NCBI): domain Eukaryota; kingdom Viridiplantae; phylum Streptophyta; class Magnoliopsida; order Poales; family Poaceae; genus Secale; species Secale cereale. The sequence goes on from LR738710.1 coordinate 914,680,360, forward strand.
TGATGCCCTTCGGCCTCGCCAGTGCCCCGGCGACCTTCCAGGCCCTGATGAACGACATTCTGCGACCCTACTTACGGCGGTTTGTGCTTGTTTTCTTTGATGATATTCTTATCTTCAGCGCCACCTGGGCCGAGCACCTCGAGCACGTCGCCATCGTCTTCAACGAGCTTCGGGCGCACGACCTCCACCTTAAGCGCTCGAAGTGCTCGTTTGGGACACCTACCGTCGCCTACCTCGGCCATGTCATCTCGGCCGACGGGGTGGCGATGGACGCCGACAAGGTGGCCGCTGTCTCCGCCTGGCCGACGCCTCACTCGCCGCGGGCCCTCCGCGGGTTCCTCGGTCTTGCCGGATACTACCAGAAATTTATCCGGGAGTTCGGGCTCATCGCGGCACCTCTCACGCGGCTGCTACGCCGCAATGCTTTTGCCTGGGACGACGAGGCGACAGAGGCGTTCGAGGCCCTCAAAGGGGCCCTCACGACGGGTCCCGTCCTTCAGATGCCTGACTTCGACCGCCCGTTCATGGTGGACTGTGACGCTTCGGGCGCGGGCTTCGGCGCCGTGCTTCATCAGGGCGAGGGGACCCTTGCTTTCTTCAGCCGGCCTTTTGCTCCCGCCATCTTAAGCTGGCTGCGTACGAGCGGGATCTCATTGGCCTGGTGCAGGCCGTGCGCCATTGGCAGCCGTACTTGTGGGGACGGGTCTTCCACATTCGCACGGATCACTACAGCCTGAAGTTCTTACTGGACCAACGGTTGTCGACTGTGCCGCAGCACCAGTGGATCAGCAAGCTCTTCGGCTTCGACTTCTCCGTCGAGTATCGTCCGGGCCGCCTTAACACCGTGGCCGACGCGCTGTCCCGTCGCGGCTCCGATCTCGCTCCTTCCACCGACGAGTCCGCTGGGGCGTCCCTGTGCATCGGCTCCGGGCCGACGTTCGGCCTCTTCGCCGACATTCGCCGCGCGACGGCAACGGCCGACGACGCCGTTCTTCTCCAGCAGCAGCTCACGGCCGGCGACCTGGAGGAGCCCTGGCGCTTCGCTGACGGACTGCTTCTCCATGGGCGCCGGATCTTTGTTCCGGCGCATGATGATCTCCATCACCAGGTGTTACAGCTCGCCCACTCGGCGGGTCATGAGGGTGTGCAGAAAACCCTACATCGTCTTCGCGCTGACTTCTACATCCCCGACGATCGCGCACTGGTCCGCGACTGGGTTCGGTCTTGCCAGATATGCCAGCGCAACAAGACGGAGACCCTGAGACCGGCTGGGTTACTTCAGCCCTTGGAGGTGCCGTCTCAGGTCTGGCCGGATATTTCCATGGACTTCATCGAGGGCCTCCCCAAGGTGGGCGGCAAGTCGGTCATCCTCACGGTGGTCGACCGCTTTTCGAAGTACGCCCACTTCATCGCGCTCGGCCATCCGTACACCGCGGCGTCTGTGGCCCGGGCCTTCTTCGACAGTATCGTTCGCCTACACGGGTTCCCAGCATCGATCGTCAGTGATCGGGACCCGGTGTTCACGGGACATGTCTGGCGCGACCTCTTCAGGATGGCGGGCGTCCAGGTCCGCTTGAGTACGGCATTTCATCCTCAGACGGATGGTCAGTCCGAGGTGGTTAACAAGGTCATTGCCATGTATTTGCGTTGTGTGATAGGTGATCGACCTCGAGCTTGGGTGGACTGGCTCTCTTGGGCGGAGTATTGCTACAACACCTCCTATCACTCCGCCCTTCGTGCTACGCCGTTTGAGGTGGTCTATGGTCGACCACCCCCGCCTATCCTTCCGGTGGACCCGGAGACGGCTCGGACGGAGGTTGCGGGTGACCTTATCCGCACCCGTGACGAGATGCTTGCTGAGGTCCGTCAGCGTCTCCTTCAGGCCCAGCAGCTGGCCAAGCACTACTACGACGACCACCATCGCGAGGCAGAATTCGCCGTGGGTGATTGGGTGTGGCTGCGTCTTCTCCACCGCTCTACGCAGTCACTCGACCCACGTGCGAAGCGCAAGCTCGACCCTCGCTACGCTGGGCCCTTCCCTATCTTGGAGCGCATTGGGAAGGTGGCCTATCGTCTTCAGCTGCCAGACCACGCTCGTATCCACGACGTCTTCCATGTCGGGCTGCTCAAGCCTTTCCGTGGCGAGCCACCAGCGGCCCCTCCGGCACTTCCTTCAATCGCCGATGGTCGCATTCTTCCGGAACCAGCCAAGTTGTTGCAGGCACAGCTTCGACATGGCGTTTGGTTCGTCCTCATTCAGTGGGCGGGTCTTCCAGAGGAAGAGGCTACGTGGGAGCAGCGTGAGGAATTCCGCCAACATTATCCAGACTTTCAGCTCGAGGACGAGCTGTTTGCGCAGGCGGGGAGAGATGTTATGACCGGCTTGGTCTATAGCCGGCAGAGGCCCACCGCGCGTTAATATTAAGGGCTTGGCCCGCAAGTTATCTTAGGCAAATTATGTTAGGAAAGTTATCTTATGTTAGGAAAGTTATCTCAGACTCGAGTTATAAATACTAGTTGTAAGACATCAATTGAGATCAAGTAATAAAGATATTATCATCTTCTGTTGCCCGGCTCCCCAAGGAGCCGGAACCCTAGCCGCCGCCGCACCTAACCCTAGCCGCGACGGCGCCCTCTCGCCGGCGCGCCAGATCCAGCCCTCGCTCCCCTCCTCCTTGCCCATACAACCTACGCCGGAGGCCCGGTAGGAACCCTAGTCCTACCAGTGTGGGTATGGTATTTCAACCAAGAATGGCAGCAACCGGATGCAGCTTTCAGTAGTACATGTTGAATAACTTGACCAAGCAGCTACCCCTAAGATGGTCTGCATTTTAAAGCAGTCTTCTTCTCCATGTATGATATTTAGTCTGTTACGCTTTCAAGGAAAATATAGACTTGCATGCCTAAAGGCTCAAACTGTTTGTGTGACTTTGATCGAGCAATATCCGTGGTTTGACATGGGTTTGCTTTTTTTTTTTTTTTTGAAAATGAGGAAATCTCCCGGCCTCTGCATTGACATGGGTTTGCTAATGTGTTGATACTTCTATTCGGCAAATAACGTGAGGCTATTAGTTGCCCAGGTGAAAATCAATGTAGTCTTCATACAATCCATAGTAATATATATTATTCTCCCGCGGCCAAATCCGGTGCTACTTACCCAGCAAGTTCATGATAATTTATGTCTATCCATCCGCCTCGATTCATGTATATGAATCTTTTTTTGACAACCTCATGTCTATGACTCTAGCTATGTACAAGTAGTGTAGGTGCATACATGTTCGAAAAAGGCTTGCAGAGACCGGGCTCCAGGGAGCCCGGTATTTTTTTTTCAGCGAAAATACTATTTCCACATTTTGAAAAAATCTGAAAAAAGGTATACACGTAGATGTATATGTATAGTATACACGTACGAAATTTCATGAACATATATGGTAACATGTAATGTATACAAAAATGACAAATACACAGATTAAAATGGGCTTTGTGTATGTTGCTTTTGGGCCAGATATTTGACTTTTTTGTGTAGCATGCAAATAATCGAATTACCTGATGAAACTTTTTACATACTTGACGAACAGTCATATGTATTTCTACAAAAAAAATTGACATTTTTTGAAACTTTTAAATATATTTTGATTTTTTTTTGTATACCGGGCTCACTGGAGCCCGGTCTCTGCGACGCCGCACTCCATACATGTTCTGTTAGTCAACTATTAATTCACTGAACTGCTGGCAGTTTTTTTATTAACGTGATTCCCGGAAGCAGATTTTTTAAGCTTACGCACCCCGGTCGTGTTATCCTGGCGGTGGAGGCAAATTTGACTATTTTGACCTGTTGTGGCAACTAATTCACAGAATGAACTGCTCGCGAAACTAATTCACTCCCGTAACCCTTTTGTGTAGCGCCTGCCACGACGGCGCTGCACCCTTCTGTGCAGCGCCTGCCTTGGAGGCGTTGCACGCCTGTCCACCGTGGCAGCCCCTGGCCCGCACCCGGCCGTGCAACGCCTCCCACTCAGGCGCCACACATTGTAATGTGCAGCGCCCCCGAGCCAGGCGCTGCACTAGCAGTTATCCAGCAGCCGTGCTGGACCCCCACTCCCCCACCCACACTCTCTCCCACTCCTCCACCCGAGCTTAGGCCCCTCTCCCACTCTCTTCCCCTCTCAAATCTTGCTTATTTGAAGAATTTGTCCGTGGATTTCGGAGTCAAGCCCTCCCTAAAGGTAATCACCTCCGATCCCCTTGTTTTGATCCAAGAAATGTTATCAAATTGCTCAAATGTTGCTAGTTTTGCTTGGATCTAGTGATTTGAATGGAGAAGTGAGATTTAGTGATTTGGGGTGTTCTATGTGTGTTCTTATTGGTGATGTTATTTTGTTGTTAGGGTTAGGTTATGGTTATGGTTAGGGTTATGGTTAGGGTTATGGTTAGGGTTATGGTTAGGGTTATGGTTATGTGGTTGTTTGATATATATATTAGGGTTTCCATTCTTTGTTAATCTTTGCATTTATTACTCATGAAAGCAATGTTATCTTGTGTTTTTGGAATGCTTATAGGGATGGGAAGAACATGTGTGTTTGTTCATCATGGGGACAAAGACGCATTTTTGAAAGGAAATATTGAACCGGACCCGGATGAGCTTGACATTGTGTTTGATAGTAGTCCTAGCTATGCGGAGCTCTTGCAACAAGTTAGAAAAGAATTGAATTGGATGGACCTTAGTGATATCGTTGAGTTGGAGGGAAGGCATAATGTAGGCTATGGAATGCACGTCCGTTGGAAGACAATGCGCGTCAACTCGGAGCAACGTTGGGTTGCATAAAAGGAAACGGTGGCCGAATCACTTGACAAGGCTCTTGAGTTATTTGCAACGAAGAAGGTTGATTCAAGTTTGCATTTGGACTTGAACCGGGAACCTTCCCCTTTGGTTCATAGTAGCCCACCACCCTTCAAGTTTGCATTTGGACTTGAACCGGGAACATTCCCCTTTGGCCGAACCATGTGAGATAGTTGTTGAACGCCAACGGGCAGTGCTGACGAAGCGGGGCTCCTTTGTTGCGCCTAGCTTGATCAACAGCATACTGCCACTGCACAACAAACTTCCTGTGATGCTTGGCCCAGTCCTTGATCTTGCGCTGCTTTTTCCTATCCAACCTGGAAGTTATAAACATACTATTAGAACCAACGATGAGGCCGACAAACATCTAGGTGCTAAAGGTTAGTTATATCTTACGCGTGTAGCACTTGATCCGTGTCCTCCCATTCCGGTGGGAATGCCTGGAACAAACCAAACTGGTAGTACACCCGATGTGGCAGGTGAACCTCGACCGCCCAGTTGCATATGAGTGGACACCGCATATGCCAGAATTCCCTATCCCTAGTGCACATCGGATTCAGCACGAACTCCATAGGGTTCCCAAAACTCTCTCCACTGCCATACGGTTCCCATACAACCTGCAAAAGGGGATAAAATGCAAAATTGATATCTAGTTAAGATATAAGCATGATAAAAACTTATGCAATATCGACTAACCTGCTCAGCCGTAAAAACTTATGCAATATCGACTACACTAACATCATCCTCCCCCTCTCCTAAATTCATCTAACTCATCTAACTAAACTAACACTACTTGAATACTAACTACACTAACATAATCTAATACCATCTAATACCATCAAATACCATCTAACATAATCATCTACAAATCACAAATTCCACATATGCAATATTCTAATCTAATCTAAAAAGAATTACACAAATCTTGCAAAAAAGAGAAAATGTATGGATAGAAAGAAGGGGATCGGAGGAGTGTACCTTGGAGGATCGAAGGGGGAAGAAATCCACAGACAAAAGCTTCAGATCTGAGGGTTTTTGGGATTGAGATTGAGAAGGGGGGAGGAGAAGATGCAGCAGCCGCAAGGGTTAATGGAAGGGTGGGGATTGGGCCTGCGTGCAGCTGCTGTATAACTGCTAGTGCAGCGCCTGGCTCGGGGGCGCTGCACATTACAATGTGTGGCGCCTGAGTGGGAGGCGTTGCACGGCCGGGTGCGGGCCAGGGGCTGCCACGGTGGACAGGAGTGCAACGCCTCTAAGGCAGGCGCATCACAGTAGGGTGCAGCGCCGTCGTGGCGGGCGCTGCACAAAAGGGTTACGGGAGTGAATTAGTTTCGCGAGCAGTTCATTCTGTGAATTAGTTGCCACAACAGGTCAAAATAGTCAAATTTGCCGGCGGTGGACTCCGGGTCCTGTACCTCGAGATGCGAGGATGGCCAGGTTGCTTTATCTCCGTCGTAACCGCGATATACACTGTCTCACGCTGCTGGATTGCTAGGCTCATAGGTAGGCCCAGGCGGTCCTAGGCTCTGCGCACATTTGTTCCCTTCTACCCCACCAAAGAGATGATAAAATGCTACGGGTGTGTCCCTGTGTCGCGTGGTGGATGTGCCAGATGCATCCACTAGTAGAAAACAGGGCATTGGTCCAGCCCATTAGCCCCGGTTCAATCTAGAACCGGGACCAATGGGGGTACTGGACCCGGTTCGTTAGCCCAGGGGGCCGGCCGGGCCACGTGGGCCATTGGTCCCGGTTCGTCTGGACCTATTGGTCCCGGTTGGAGCTAAAAACCAGGACCAATGGCTCTTGCTCCTGGCCCACCACTATTGGTCCCGGTTTGTTTTATGAACCGGGACCAAAGGCACCCCTTTAGCC